>CM026075.1:8485000-9171710 GCA_014839685.1 Anableps anableps | reverse complement strand
AACAAACAAGGTGTTGTTGTTTTATAATTTTAGGTGTTATGTTATAAGTATTACATTTCATATGGTTTTGCTTTGTCAATAGCCTCCACTAGTCATATGCAAGCATTTCACTGCCCTCTTGTGGAAAAAAAATGCAACATGACTCAGGCATCTCTCAAAGCAAATAAAATAATGTATCATAATTATATTGAAACATGTTATTTCAAAAACTATTCATATCCTTCTCAATAATATATGGGAAATTCTTTCTTGCAATTACAACCAAACCTGTCTTATAATTGCAGCTTTTTGTATATTTCCCTTAGTTTTTTGATGATTTATCTTTGGTGATTGATCTTTGAAGATGGAAGATCTCCTTACCATCACCCTAATGTTTTCCTCCCTCCAAATCTTCTCTATCAGATTCAAGTTAGAACTCTGGCTGGAACACAATCTTAAAATATACACCTAAGCAAGGCATCAAATAAAGATGACAGAAAGGATGAATGTGTTCTCTTACTAACAATGGAAAGTGTGTTTTTAAAAAGTATGTTTGAAATTATATTTGATAAGGTGACAAAGAACTAGTTTGAACCATCCCTGAAAAGATCCTATAATAGCTAAAAATATTACTTGAACAACTGTGATAAGGACATTCACAGCCAATTATTTGGATTTCATCCAAAACAATTTAGAAGTAGCATCACACATTTAACCCTTTAACTGTCCCCTCCAAAATGATTACATTATTCAGTTGGTCCATGGTGGTGGTGTCTTCAAGACAGTTGCTTACAGGATGAAACAAATTTTAGTAAATAGAATTGACTGAGAGTTGAGGACTGAACAACTGAATAAATCACTGTTCTCATTTAATGCATATGCATTGCAGATAACTGCACCAACTACGAGCTCCAGTTTGAAAGAGTGTTCTCTGTCCCCGGGGACGTGGCCATGCTGAACAGCACCTTGCTGTCTCCAGACGTCTTTAACTTCACTGCTGTCCCATTCAACATCACCTGGTTCAGCACCAAGACTGGACAAGAGATGAGAAATGAGACTGGTCGACTTCTGGTGCTCGGGGAGACCCTTTGGTTCCTCAACACAACGATGGATGACGATGGGGAATACGTAACTATATTGCGGTACGATACTGTCAGAAGAAAAAGTAATTACATCAAATATACTGCAAAGTCCCCTGTAGAGCTTTGGTATAGAGCTGTATTTATACCACTACTTATTAGAAAACTAATATTCAATGCTGGTAGTTTAGTAGCAACAAAGATGTTAAATTAACATCTTAAAGAACTGCATCTTTCGACTTTACATACACCAAACAAAAAACACATGCACCTTTTTTTCCTCACTGTTGAAGTTAAATGAGACCAAACTTCTTTTGTTGTAGGTGAGTTAGAATTACCAAAATTATTTGTATTTGTTAAATGCCACAATAATGAGAGGAAGAATATGTCAGATTTATTTATTAACGTCTTCAAAGTCAGAGATTAACATACATTTCTTCTGTATTTGCTAGCATTGCCTTTGAAATGTATGACTTGGGTCAAACCTTTTGGGTTTCCTTCCACAAGCTTCTAACAATAGTTTGCTGGAGTTCTGGCCCATTCATCCTGACAGAACTGGTGGAACTGAGTTAGGTTTGTTGGTCGCCTCATTCACTAACTGAGTCTTTTCAGATTGGCCCACAAATTCTCCATATTATTGAGATCAGGGCTTTGTGATGACCTTAAGCTACTGTGTAACCAATTTGGCTGTATGCTTAGGGTTATTGTCCATTTGGAAGATCCATTTGTGCCCCTTTTTTCTAGCTGATGTCATTAGATGGTGCTTCAATATTTCTACATAATGTTCTTTACCCATGACGTCTTCTATTTTATGAAGACCAGCAGTTTTTCCTGCAGCTAAACAGTCCCACAACATGATGCTTCATAGCTGGGATTGTGTTCCCAGACTCCAAATTTCCTCCAAATATAGCAATCGTCATTATGGCCAAACCATTCCACTTTAGTTTCATCAGACCACAGAACATGTCTCCAGCTATGAAGCTCTTTGTCTTTGTGTGCAAACTGCAACCTGGCTCATTATGTTTCTTTTAGAGTAATTGCTTCCTCCTCACTGATCGGCCTTTCAGCCCATGTTGGTACAGGACATGTTTTGCTGTGGATAATGACACTGTGTAACCAGCCTTCAGCTTTTGTTCTGAGGCAGATTTCCACATTTGACCTCTGGGACACAGAAACTATCTCCTGAGTAGTATGATGGCTGGACCTTCCCATCATGTCTATACTGGCATATAATTGTTTGAACAGATGAACAGACAACTTCAAGCATCTGGAAATTGTTTCCAAGGATGAACCAGACTTGTGCAGCTCCACAATTCTCTTCCTGATATTTTGGCTAATTTCCTTTGACTTTCCCATCAAGTCAAACAAGAAAGCTGTTTGACTTGATGGGAGGTCAAGCAGGTGTAGCCTTAAAACACATCAACAGATGTGCCTCTAATCAACGCAAATGTGTCAGTTAACCTATCAGAAGTTCTCAAAGCCACATCATCTGGGCTTTCCTTCATTGTTTACAGAGACATTAATCATTCTGTATATAAACTTGAGACCTCATTGCATTGTCTTTCCTTGCAGAACTCCTTCTCAGTGCTACATGCAGTCAACTAAGCTGGTGATGGATCACCCATCTGAAGAGTGTGGAAGGCCAAAGAAAGCATATGTAACACTCACAGAAGGAGTGGCTGATACAGTGAACTGCCCTCTGAAGGACTATATTGATAAACTGGACAGCTACGACATCAGCTCCTCTGTTAATTGGTACAAAGTGAGTAGCATCAAATTCTTCATTGGCCAGATCAACATGAACAAAGCTAAATCAGTATTAATTAATCAAAAGTAAGCATTAATCAAAGTGCTATACAATGAGTCAGAGTAGTTCTACAGGACTTGATGGAATAAAATGCTTCTTCTTTTTTCTTATGAAGATGAGATTAATGCCATCTTAATTATGTTTAAGTTTAACTTTCTGCACATGGAGGTTTTTTCTCTGTTCAGCTAAATCTCAGTGAAGGCAAGTACATACTTCTCCTTCTGTTCTTTACTTAAAGAGTTAGTTCAGAATTTCTGGTGTGGGGTTGTTCTAAGAGGTTATAAACTTTTCAACTCAGCAGGGTTTATGACATATATGCAGACATTTTAGCAGAATAATGTTATGGCAGTCAATTTGTATTGCTTAACTACAAATAAGGGGTAAAAAACCATTAGGAAACAATTTTTGGCATAGTGGTGATGCTGATTTAAACATTAGGGCATTATTATTGTCATACAGTCATTACCTCGCTTCCTGTTTCACTAATGACACTAATTAGAATGTGGTCACCTACTCTGTCTTCCTTCCGTCTGTTTTCACTCTGTCTCCCTTCTTCCTCTTCTTCATATTGCTGTTTAACATTTGTTGCTGCAGAAGTTGAAACTTGTGCAAAAAGTATGTTTAATATTTTCATATTTAGCAGCATCTGCCTGCAGATTTATCCTTTTTTTTGTGCAGCTTTTTCCAACCTCCCTTTCTCCTTTGGCTTCTGATTTTGCATCCTCCATCTTCAGGTGTATTTATGCCTTCGCTTAGCAGTTATCACTGGAGTGATTGGCCGCGATTATGCCCTCTAAAATTTATTAAAGGCAGTTGAAGTTCTGTAGTTCTTATTTTAAACAGATGGCGCTGCAGATAAAACCAGCACATATTCAAGTTTTTTCTTAACTGGTCTAAACATGAGAAGTTTATTCTGCTTTAATCTCAGCCAGCAAGAAAATGATTATTTGTCTTTTTATGGAGTGTATGTAAGCATGTGGTTTCATGCTGATGCTGTCTGCAACAGTTTGTAGACTTCATCTTAACAAAACCCCAGTTCCCTTTAGGAATAAAGTATAAAAACGAGTGGTTAAAATGGGATTAAAAACTATCTTCCCTTTAAAAAATAAAGATAGTCATGACCTTTTTTGAATTGTCAAGTTATTAAATCATATTGGCTCCTTATAGAGTGGAACTTTTTTGTGAATGTAAAAAGTTAAACATAGTTTGTTTTTTTTTTTTTTAATTTTTTTTTTTTTTTTATTTTATCCAACTCAGGGCTGTGACCTCATATTGGAGGAATCAGGTAGCCATACCTTGCGGGACAAGGACAAACTGACCTTCCACAAGGTGAAAACTGAGGACAGTGGGACATATACCTGTACTCTGATGTTCACCCTAGATGGCGTAACAAGATCTGTGTCGGAGACCACTGAAGCAACAGTCACAAGTCAGTTCAGATGGACATCATGCTATATTTATGCATAATAACACAAATAATTCATACAACCCACTTTTGAAATATCCAGTGTTTTGTTTTGTTTTGTTTTCTTTGGTTTTAAGAATTCATGCAGAGATTTGTTTTTTAATGGACACAAGAAAGCTAGGACGGCTATAACTAGTGAAGAAAAAACATAGCGAGCCTACCGTTTTCTTTCCAGCAAAACAGGACCATTGGAGGCTGTAGTGTTCTTGAGGCAACTTCTGGTTCAGAGAATATTGAATCAGAGCTGGTATAAAAAGTTGCTGCATCGGAACAGTTACTGTGCTAAATCACCATCACATTGATCATTATAATGCATGCTGAGGCTATAAACTCAGTGGCACAGTCAATAGTTCTCAAGATTGGAAAACCTCCTGTACTGGCCTACTACCATTCTACTCAACTGCAGTACTGTTGAAGTCTGTGTTATTGTTCATTAAAATGGGGTTTTCCTTTTCATTTATTGGCCCAAGGAAGCAGCTGTGTGTAATTGCTGTCAGGTGAGAATCAATGAGACAGCGGAAAGGGCTGTGGCAAAAATCCTGAAAGAAAACTCAAGAAGTCATGGTTGAGTTGTAGACATGTTATACGGATCCAGTATCTCATTTTCTGCTATTTTTCTTACAAACAAACACATTTGCTTTATCTCTGACAATACTTGTGTTTGCCATTTATTACATTTCTACTAAAACAGCAAGCAATCACAAAAAATGGACAAAGGCAGAATTCTTCATTTCCCTTGACCAAACAAATAAAAAAAAATTACCAGATAACAGAAACAAAATCATACATGTTTTATATTTAACGTTTTTATTTTTTCTCTTATCAGATGATTACTCTCTGGTTCCACAAGTTCATGAACCGGAAAATGAAATTATCAAGGAGGCAAAAGGTGAGGTCTCCTTTTTGTCATTTTTTGTTTTTAGAAATATGTCTGTCTGTTTGAAATGTCTACACTTTTTAACCAATACAGTCTTATGTGTTTTACTAGTGAAATTTTAACTGTAAATATGCAGATATAGTGGAGGTCACAAAACACTCATTTCCAAACCTGTCTAAACAGCACTAAAGTGGCTCTTCAGATAAACACTGTCCACATAACACTCTGAAATCAGAGTGGTCATTTTATTTCCTATTCATCTTTAAAGACTTGAACATACTAAACAAGATATACCAAATAATATCAATTAAAAAAGATGACCGTTTCAAATAAATCAATGCTTTAGCTCACCAAATACATCCAGGCTGAAGGATTTGTAATTTGTTCTTTCTTGCTTTCAGGGTCGAACTTCACAAAGAGGTGTCTGGTGTTTGTACCAGGTGCTGGATTACCATTTGTTGATGTTGTTTGGTTGATCAGAAATAAGGTCATTTTTAATACTCACCCATCTGAACGCATCTATACATCAGAGCTTCGGTTAGTACCTTTAGATTAACTTTTGTTAGTTTAAACTGTCACAAGTACAACTGTGGAAAATAATGCAACCTTTTAAGGTCTATGCTTTCACTGATTTGATTTTTTAACAGTTCATGGACCCAAGATGATCCGAAGGGTGTGTGGTTAGAACTGCTGCTTTTCTTCCCTGAACTGAGAGGGGAGGATTTCTACCTCGATTATACCTGCCGAGTCTTCAGTGCCCGAGGCACTCCAGAGGGAGACTTTACTTTGTTACCAACAGGTAAAGCTTGTGGGCATGATATTTTCTTACAGTGATCACACTATGCACAACTTAGACATATACACTCTCTACTGAGTAGAATACAAATAAGCAGTGTTCGCAAACACTTTTGAGTTATGTCTGCCAAGCTGGCAAAACTTGGAGAGTCTCAAGCAGGACATTTTTGAAACACGTAGAACAATGTATTCGTTTGCTGCAGGTTTGTATCTATTTAACAATGGGTATAGCACTGACATCTATTGTTGCGTATTTTACACTGTATTTTCAACATTGCAGATAAGAATTTTATACATACAACATATTACAGCTGCTGCTGTCATGGTTACAGCTTCTGAAGAGGATAGTGATATGCCTGATTCTGATTCTGATGATGATGATGATGACTGTGATAGCTTTGACAAACAGCACTTTGAGACCAGCTGTAGGAAATTGGAGGGCTACTGTTCCTCTGATTTCAGTGTCTCTTTTGAGTAAAGCTTTACAGTAACTTCCTACAGTTAGAACTGTAATCGGATATAGGTATTAATTGCCAATAAAAGTGGTATGAGGTCACACTTGTATCTTTATTGTAATTACTGTTACAATGATCTGTTTAATAATTTGAAACCCCCCCAAAAACATCAAAGTGATTTTTTTTTTTTTTTTTTTTTTTTTTTTTTTTTTTTTTTTTTTTTTTTGCGAAATGCAAAACGTTTTCTACCATGAGGTTTGGACAGTCTCTGCTCAGAAAAATCTAATAAACTACCTCAGATTAGGTCAGCCCACTAATCCCCCCTGATGAGAAAGCCTTGTGTGGATGATATGTTTAATGAACGATAAGTTAACAAAGAAGATAAATAGCTTTAATCAATCAGAATTATTTACGTTTTATGTATTTAGGTTTGTCTATCTTTGAACTTCATGTTGTAAGTCATTCAATTTCATAAAGTTTCTTACAGACTGCTTTCCACCTGGGTTTCTTCATTTTTCTTTTTTGGTGTGACACCCCAAGATCATCACTAGCCCCTATTTAGCCCTCTTTAAAAACTTCCTGGATAAACCCCTGCTCAGCAGTCCTAAGGAGGCATTTAATATCAGCATTAATATTCAGGCATTAATACCTTTAAATATTTTGAATATGACACACTAAATTAAAACTCACTTAAGGGTCAGCCACAGCTGGTCTGATGCACATAATGAATATTGTTATCAATTCAAACTCTTGTTTGTTCTGTTTCGCTTCCACCTCTGTGCCACAATCCGCTCAGCTTGGATGCGCCGTGATGTGAAGTCATACAGCTGATAGAAATACAGAGACCTGTTGAGGAAAGCTGTGCTATGGAAAGAAGAGATTTAAATTGTAAATTAAATCATTCATGTGTATTTGCTAGATAATTTTCACCGTTTTGCTCAATGATTTTGATGTTTTGATGATTTTGTTGTATACTCGATTGATGTTTTTATGATGTAAAGCACTTTGAAGTGCCTTGCTGCTAAAATGTGCGATACAAATAAACTTGACTTGACTTGACTTAAATGATTCAGCTTCTCTCCCTTCAGCACACTAAAATTCTAATTCAAATTTTTTCATCCTAAATGTGACATGTTTGTCACACTGTATAGCACCACGATTTACAAGATTCAAGGCAATATATTTGAAAAGGGATGCACGTCGGTCAACATGTCCGACAATGTTAAATTACGTCGGTAATGTTTGACTGTCCCATGTACAAATAAGGAATAGAAAAGTTGTCCAGGATGTTATTGGGAGATACTTTTTTTTTTCTCCAGGCACTCATGCTGTCCCATAATATAGTGGCACCCTGGGGAAAAAAAACCCATACTACCTTTATCCCAAACTACGATTACAAATTCAGCTTTAACAGATCTATTGAAATCCTAACTGCATATTTATTACTTCATCATCAATTTTAAACTTATTTCATGGCCCTGAAGACAATCTAATGATCTAAGTGTATAAGCTTTATTTCCTCTAAGTTACAGAAAGCAGCTGACCAGTTTTCAGTGGACCATTTAGAAAAGATACTGCTGTTTGGTGCCAAGATTTGTTACACAGTCATACCAAGAGAGACCAAGAAAAGCCCAGACTGACAATGATCCTGCTTAGACTGGCACATGTATGGATAGGGCGCAAAATGACAGACAGTTCTTTATGATGACTTAGAACAGAATAGAATAGAATAACATTAGAAAAACATTTATTGTACCTCAGTGGGGAAATTGTGGTGTATCAGCAGCAAAGTGTAAATCAAAGCTTGCAAATTCCCATAAAGGTAAAAATATAAAAACAGAAAATAAGAATAGGAGACTGAATTTTCTTCATTTCATTCTGAACATCTCTAAAGGTAGAAAACAAAGACAGAGTTAAGCTTCATGTGCACTAAAATGGAACTCAAACTGTGTTTTTTTTTTTTCCTATATGATGGACAATCATATAGGAAAAAATTGGTAATGCCATGGGGAAAAAAACGCTTCCAGTTTTCAAATATTAATGCTAGTTGCCTTTAAACCCCTGATGGACTTCCCACCTCTTTAGCTCCCACTTCCTGTTCTGGTGCCTCAAGTTAAATATGCATCATTTAAAGCAGTTTAAATCCACATGAGTGGATTTGTTCAACAAAGTAAATATGTCCTAATTATGATAATAAAGTATTATCCAACTGGATTCATTGCCTTGGAGGCATTGATAAAATGGAATCAAAACATTGTTGCTTTAAAAAAAAACAAGAAATAAAATTATAAACATTAAAAAAAAGAATTTCATGAATTTTTTTAATGTGATTTGATTTAGAGGAAGATTTATTCTTAATAAACATTGTTAAGTTTTAGTTTATTTAGGAAACAATTTAATGTATAATTAATTAGAATACAGAACAGATTCATAAGCAAAGTCTGTTTAACTGAGTACTTAAAAACTATGTATTCTTGATGTAAATAGATTTTAGTTTGATATGTGTGTTATTTCTTTTTTCCACAGATCCAAACATCATCCTTCCCATTGGATTAGTGTTTGGTGTTGTGACTGCTCTCTTCATCGTCACCGTCACCGTCTACTACATCTTCAGGATAGATATTGTGCTGTGGTTCAGGAGGGCATTTCCAGTTCTTTATACAAATAAAGGTAACACTTAACATCAAGAGTGTAACAAAATTTCTGTATATATTACAAAACCAAACACTGGAATAAAATAGAAACACCCGATCAACACCTGATCAGAAAAAAAAACAACAACAAAAAACCGCACATTAATCCAAAGTCACCGAATCTCAAGTTATATCCAATTCACCTTTCACCACATCCTTACAGAGGGAGAAGAACCAGAGGAAGCAAACTCACCACAGAACTGCCTGCACTCTTTCAGATAAAATGTCCCCCGCCTCTCATTAAAAGGCGGTTTTTTAACCGACAGAACATCAGAATTTAATAGATTGGGTCCAATGTACAAAACTGCTGGATGCAAAAATGACTCAATCAACATCAAAAAATAACCTTCGCTTTTTAACTTAGATTAATTTTTATTTTTTTTAGCACGTTATGATTTTGACTAAAGCTTACACAATAGTAAGTTCTTTGAGTTCCAGGTAAAATGATTTTATGAAAAATCCTGGAGATTTTTTTTTTCTCATTTTGCCCAGTTTATAATAATCAAAAAAACCCTCTTAGTGCCTGATTGTGTTAACAACTATATAAAAGAAATAAATTAATTTTGGTTTTGTTGTGGGCTGCACAGTAGAACAGCTGGTGGCACTGTTGCCTTGTAGCAAGGAGGTGCTGGGTTTAATTCCTGTCTTGGGTCCTTTCTGCATGGAGTATGCATATTCTCCTCATTCGTGCATAGGTTCTCTCAGTGCTTCCTCCCTCAATTCAAAAACATTCCTGTTAGGTTAATTGGTCTCTGTAAATTACTTTTAAGGGTTATTATGTGCACGCATGGTTGTTTTTTCCATTTCCTGAAGCCACTGATGGTTGATTTGGTACAATTTTGTTGTTTGTTTTCAGAAAGCAAGCTTATTATGGATCTAATGAGAATTTTTTCATTTTTAGATCTGGATGGCAAGCTGTATGATGCCTATGTGGCATGGCCTAATCCTGGTGCCTTTGGATTCAATGAGGAAGTGGAGAAGTTTTCCCTGCAAACACTGCCTGAAGTGTTGGAACAGGCCTGTGGCTACAAACTCTTCATAGCAGGCCGTGACTGCCTGCCAGGGCAGGGTAAGTTGCCCACAAGGCAAAGTTAGCTTTGTAAGCTAATTTACCACTTGTGCGAAATCTCAGTATAAATGCAACTCTTCTCTGTGAACGGCTCAAAGGTTTGTTAGAAAACATTCGTGAACAAATAACATCACAGAGACGAAGGAACACAGCAGGTCAGGGATAATGTTAGTCAGGGTTTAAAGCAGGGTTATGGTTAAAAACAAGATCCCAAGCTTTGATCATCTCATGGAGCACTGTTTAATCCATCATCTGAAAAGGCAAAGCGTATGGCACAACTGCAAACCCACTAACATACCAGGCGAAATGAATCAGCCAAGAGCGCCATGGTAACTCTGGATGGGCTGCAGAGATCCACAGCTCGGGTGGGAGAATCTGTTGACAACTTTTAGTGGTGTTCTCTACAAACCTGGCCTTTATGGAAAAGTAAAAAAAATAAAGCCATCTTTGGAAAAATAAATAAAGCAAAACTAAAATAAAGACTTAAAAGTTTGACACAAGCCATGAAGTGACATGATGTCTGGGTTTTTTGAGGTGGGTTTTTAATTTAGATAATTTTGAGGTTGTGATTATATTTTGGTTTTTGTCACTCACTATTCCATATATGCTTTACTCTTTTGTTTTTTCTTAGTTCTTTCCTGCATTCTGTTCTTTGTATACTGCTACAGTGGTGTGCTCAGACATTTTGGGGGGCAGGTACCCAAGTCGAATAAAAGGGCACCTTGTGTGGCACATGGAACCGCCAGCTGCCTTAGTCGTCTTAGTCATGTTAGATTGATTACAGGATTGTAATGTTGGTTCATTTAGCTTTATTTATATATTTAAATGAAATTTTTGCTAGACAGAGGTAACTTGTCTACTGTGTTTACAATAAAAAAGAGGAATGAGTCAAACAGAAGCCATCAGGGACCATTGTAGCAAATGTAACTACATCTATGAGAAACATTTGAATTTAATTAATTTTTTTGCTCTGTTTAGACAAAATTGAGGCAAGTGAAGCTTTAACTTTTGCATCTGAGGTTTAGGAGGCAAATACTCTTGTTTTGTTTGTAACCTGGATGGTTACAAACAAAACCTGTCATCAGCGTATCGCTCTATCTGGTGGTAGAAGAGAGGAAAAAAGAGGTTTTCACATGTTGCGCCAGCAACTCTGTGTCCACCTATCTGCTTTGCACGTGTGTAGGTGTGTGTGTGTGTGTGAGGGGGGGGGGAGTCTTGTCAGGCAAAATTACAAAAATGCGCTGCACTGTTAATATAGGCTTTTAAATCCAGAATGCTACCTTGGGCCACACATTATACTCTGTAAAACAAAACAAAACAAATAAACAGCAAAATGTATAACAATTTTAGAAGGGCACTTGTTGGTCCAGAGGAAAAAAGGCAGGTGCTCTAGCACCACTTAGAGTCCATCTGTGCATGAACCCTGCTGCTATCGATTCATACATTAGTGTTCATTATTAGTTTTCCATTACGTTAGATTAGGAGTGTCCAACTCCAGACCTCAAGAGCTACCATCCTGCAACTTTTAGATTCATCCCTGCTCCAACACACCTGAACCAAATGGCTCATAAACAGTCATTCAGCTCTGCAGAAGCCAGTCATTTGATTCACATATGTTGGAGATAGCAGCTCTCAAAGACTGGATTTGGGCACCCCAGACATTAGATCATTTATTGTCCTGTTACATCCTTCTATGATTATTCCTATGTGCACCATTTTCCCTTAGCAACTCTGTTCAGGTCCTTACTCAGCTGAACTGCATACTGTTGAATGCACTTATGTGGTTTTCCATTTCACCCATCACTCCTGGGGTGGTTTCGGATGTTATAAAGCATCCTATTCTCCACTTTCCCTTCACTGGTTCTCATCTCTCTCTATACTTTGTCTTCCTTCAGCCATCGTGGACTCTGTGGATGAGAACCTGCAGGCTAGTCGTCGTGTTCTCCTGCTCTACACTGCTTCCACTTTTATTAGCGAGAGACATACAAGCAGCACCAGCAGTAATAACAACAACAACATTACGAAGATCAGTGAGGGAGGTGATAAAATTGAAAACAGGACCAGTGACAGCAGTGACAGAAGTGACAGAAGTGACAGCAATGACAGCGTGGGTTTTGATGGTGGCGATAAAGTCTTTTCGGACACGAGGCAGCATCTGGAATGTATGGGAGTCATGAACAGGGCACTGTTGGAGGGGTCCTTAAAGGTGAGGCACAGTAGTTATTGCATAAATCACAAAGAAATACAATATTAGAGCTAAAGAAAAGTTCGTAATTCAGTCGCTATACAACTCTTATTCATGTTTTTCCGGTCTGCACAACAGAGGTTCTAATCGAGCTCTATCCTCACAGGTAATTCTGGTGGAACTGGAGGAGATCACCCCAGCTCAGCTGGCCCTCTTCCCTGAGTCACTTCGCCACCTGAGGAAGAAACAAGGTGCTGTGTGCTGGTGGAAGGCTCTCCAGACAAAGCAAAAATGGAGTACATGTTCGAGGTGGCAAGATTACGAGGACAGAAGTGAAAAGGATTCACAAGTGTCACCATCCTTCTCTCCTTCCTCCAGGTTTTGGAAAGAAATTAGGTATCATATGCCAGTTAGAGGCAAGAGGGTGGTTTATCCAGAGAAAACTGCCTTGTTGAGCTTATGACCATTAGATGTGAATGTTTGAGTGAAATGCTAAAGCAACTAAATGGTTAAAGAACAGGTACAATGAAAAAGTTTTAAAAAATTTTCACCCAAATGGTCAGTGGACATTTTTGCAACTTTAGAAGAACACTTCTGGTCAATTAAGGGTCCAAAGTTGTGCAACATGTACTGAAATCAAAGAAACCTGCGAAGAATAATCAGAAGGTGTTTTTTTCAGTAAAACCAGATTATGTGTACAAGACCATGTATTATCCATGGACTATCCAAAGTTTGCTGAAAACAAGTGTCTGAATTATTCTCTAAGTGTTCATGTAAATTAGGAAAATGTAAATACAATTGTAAATATGATGAACATATTTGTAAATATTTGGTCATGTTTCTAACTTTGTATATATAGAATATGAAAGCTGTGATTTTTTTTGTTCATAGAAATGTAAATATAAGCCATTTGCAAAACATAAACAGTGAAATCATCGGTTATGGAATCTCTGTCAAACATTTTATATTTATTGCCGTTATACATTGTCTTAAAGCTTTTAAATAAAAGAGAAGTTTATCAGAAAGAAATGCCCCAAACATTCTTTTGTGTCAACTTGTTTATGGATAAAGTTATCAAAGTGACCTTCATTCTGCAATATGCATTTTTGAGTATAGATTTAATGATCACACCAAGGCTTATTAATTGTCAGACCAATAACAAAGTCAACAAAGTCAATGATATGCCAAAAACATATTCACTCATCTGTCTTAATTCAAGTATGGACTTGAATGACATGCCACTCCTAATCAATGAGATTTAATATTATGTATTTTAGAAAAGGAAACCTGCATCCTGAAACTTTTGCATTGAAGTTTGGAGTATGGAGTTGTCTAAAATGACTAATCCACAACTTTTCCAGATAGTGAGAGACATGATTTGTAACTCTAGAGAACCCGTCTCCACTGCTCCAGGGTCCATTTGTGTAGTATTTTACAACACAGCGTCCAGTGCTTTTCATTGTACTTGCTGATGTAAGGCTTGGATGCATGGAAAATCATTACATGAAGCTAACCAATGTGCTGTTGCTGAGCAGCTCTGGGGGACACATGAAACTTTGATTACTGTTGCTAATGACTCAGTAGAAAGATGGTGACCTCTGAACACTATGCACCTTAGCCTCCACTGACTCCACAATATGATTTAAGTGACCTACCACTTTGTAGCTGAGTGGCTTTTGTTGCCAATCACCTTCACGTTTTTATAATGGCAAGACCAGTTGACTGAGGAAGATTTAATAATAACAAATACTCACCACGCTGATTTTTACTTATAAAACCTTTTGAAAACAAATGAGTTCAAATGAGAAGTAAACATTTTTTCTAAATTCTGCCAAAACTAGTATTTATTTTCTACTGAAGATGAAACAACTGGACTGCTTTAAAAAAAAAATCATCATCAAATCCCATTAAAGATTTCGCAAAGGGTATTTAGGTGTGGACTGTTTGTGGCCAATCTATGGCTGAAACTGTGAATATCTTTTAAAATGTGACCTATTTGAATGATTGCCTTACATTTAAAGAAATTTTCCATATCAGTCATGGAATGGAAAAAAAAAAAAAAAAAGCAGTTGAAATCTAGATCATAAACTGCCACCAAGAACCTGCACAAAGCAGGACTGATCCTCCATAGAATGATAGCATCTCTGGTTAAAAAATAAATAAATAAATGACAAAAACACATTCGTCTTTAGATGTGAGAATTGGTTGTTGTTATTAATTACCAAGGATCTTTACAGATAAAAGGGAAAAACGTTTTGTGGATTTTCTGTATGACAGAAACAAGCACCAGCCTTTGCATGGGAACTGAGATTTGGTAAACTATCACTTTGTGGGTTGTGGTTTGTTCATGTCTTTTTCGAACATCTTGTTTGAAAATGGAACATTTTCCAGTGGGATGTGAATGACTGAGACTGACTCATAAAATGGAAATGCATGCGTTACTGAGAAGTCCTCAGTTCAATGGGGAACCCACGACTGGATTTCCAGCAGACAACACAATTTTTGTTTCTTTTGGAAACTTACTCTCTAGCTGTGATTCTGGATTCACGTTTTGCAGTGTGTGTGGAACTTAAAAGATTTCGTGTTAAGCCTACTGGAGCATATTGCTTCTTTCCTTTTTAATTATGTTTGGGACTTGTAGCTCATGATAGTGCAATTCCATGTCCTAAATTTGAGAAATATGAAAAACGTAACTAGAAGACAGCAAACACAAGGCAGCTGGTAACACAGCTGGTTAACGGGGATGATGTTTAATCACCGAACTCAGGATTTAAAACATAACTCAAAGATTCCCCAAGAAGAAATTAATGAACAGGAAGTCTGCAGCTCAAATATGGTTTCTATGGCAAAAATATATATGGTGGTTTTGTCCAGGGAGGTGGAGGAAGGCAGAATGTGGTCTAATAACCAATAGCTTGGAGACCTAACAAACCAGCCCCTACCAGAGACAACTCAGTAGCAAACTTTGTCTACTTGTAACCTGCCGAAGTGAAGAATGAAAGCATGTAACTAAAAAAACAAAACCTGTGCCTTGCTATCTGCCACCAACCCCACCCTTCCTCCAGGCAGCTGTGTCCGCAGAATAGGCTTCTTTATGTTAGTGTCCTTGGTGGGGTTTTGTTAATCTAGTGAAATAAAACTGATGAAAGTCTTAATTAGACCAGGTTTAATACTAAGGATTTCACCGCACTTCAGGAACGTTGTCAAAACATTTACTGATTGTTTTTACACGTTGTTTGGCTGTTCTGATTGGAGGTGATGTCTCAGTACCAGTATCTCAGTTGCCCACACTGGAATAAAGCGTCATGGCTAAAACCTATTTCACAAAAGCAGGAAAAAACAAAGCTAATTATAATTAGCAATAATTATAATTATGGATGGAAGGAAATCCAAAAGGTTTGACCAAAGTCATATAGTTTAAAAGAAAATTATCCCTGATACTTACCAAATGTATGTAAACTTTTGAATTTGAAGAAAGTTACAAAAAAATCTCTAAAAATTATTCTCGCTAAGTTTTTAACATTTAGCAAATAGAAATAGTTTTGGTAATTCTACCTGACCTAAACCAAAAAAAGTTTGGTCTGATTTAACTTCAGACAGTGCGAAGAAAATGTGTATATGTCTTTTTATCCAGTGTATGTAAATTCATGCTTTCAGCTGTATATTGAATAGAAATGTTCTTTTTACATGTTTTGGTCATACAGCAAACATAAACGAGTGGAACTTTTTTTTTTTTTTTTTCTTAAAATGTTTTCTTTCAAAGTTAAAAGGCATAAATCCACCATATATGTTGTTTATTTTGATGTAATTAAAGGGAAGTTAACATCTTTTTTGTATTTTAATGTAAAAGGTTTTTGTTTGTGTTGAATTTCAACAATAAAATGCAGTGGGTTGACCAGCCCCAAGAACAGTGGCTGAGTAATAAAAATATGAACAGCTTACATGGGTTAACTTAGGGATGGGTTTTACTCCGATTTTATCAGTGTATTGAAATGCAAAGGAAGGTGAGCAGAGAGCAGCTGCAATTCAAACACTCTTCCTTCTCTCTGTGTTGTTTCGTCCCATGAGGGTGGGACCAAGCTGATGACTAACTGGCTGAGCTGCATGGTGGAGACTCCACTCTGCACGCTTGGGTCAGAGGTGAGGTGTACTCTTTTTAGTGTGGTGTCCCACCTAAATTCTCTCATCCTTCCTGTGTCTCTCCCTGCCTCGCTTGTTGCTTGCTCTTAGGTGAGTCAATGCACTTTGCATATTTGTTTTGATCTGAGGGTACAGATTCTTATTTTATTTTAGATTTTTATGCTGTTATAGGAACTGAACCACCTAATTTCACCTGTGGTTGCCCTGGACTGGTTTGGGATTGCTGATCAGTGCTATTAAGATTTTATTATCTACATTTAGTTCTGAAGTTGGTGTGGGCTTTATTACATGTGCTTTTAACTATAAGCACTGCTTCTGGTTATGACATGATGAGCATGTTCATGCATAGAACAAGACAGCTGTTCTGTAGACCACCAGTGGGTTTCATCTAAGACTAAACTCTGAACTGAGGTCATTGTAACCAAGAACAGGTGTTAGAACACATTCTGTATGTTGGTACATTTCTTTTTATAAGTCAGGGGACTTCATTGATCTTGATTTGAACATTGTTTTGACTTGAAACTGTGTGCTTCATGAAAATCTAGTTTGCTAGAGCACAATTTGTTCAGTTGCATTGCAGCTACTGTTGAAAGAGGTGTGACAAATCAAGCTGCCAGAAATCTCAGAGAGCATGTTACTAGTAGATAAATACCTTCACTACTAGAATAAGAGCTTTGCTTTTGTGTTTCAGACCACGTTCTCTAACAAAGAGACACAAGTCCAGTTCTGATCCTGAGCCACAGAGGCTTTTGAAAACATGAAGGAAACCCAAAGTGAGAAACATCTAAAAATGCAAACGGAAGTGACAAACTGGCCACCACCAAACAACAGGTGGCTAAATATAGGGCAGATGACAGCGGGGGCATTTTAAACAATCAAGCATGTTTACCTGGAACAACTGTGATGTCTATCTCCCAGAAAGAGGATTTTTTTATGACGGAGACAAACCTCCTAAATATACAAGTATTACTATACATAATTCCTCATTCAGTTACATTGAAAGTGTGAGTGCACAACATTTTTTGAAATCTTATTATTAGTGTTATAATTTCTTGAATAGAGAATGTGCTGTGACATCAGAAAGGTGTATACATGCGGTGCCTTTAAAAAGTATTCCCCCCCACTTTGATGTTTAACCTTTTCATTGCTTTACAAATCATACATGACTTGTAAATGATTATACATCAACAAAATTTGACTTTTTGCCTAAAAATAAATTACAAAAAAACTTTGATGTTAAAGTGAAAACTCATTTGTACAAAAGTAATGATAGTTAAATAAAAATATTTCACATGAAATTAGTCATTGCAATAAAACCTAATACAAGAGAGGTCCAACCAATTGGTGCTGGTAGGCTTGCTTCACTTATTGACCACTGGGGATGGGCACGTGCCTGACAGATAAATGATTAGAAAAATTAATGCTTGCAGGGGCTTCTAGATCACTACAAAATATGTCAAAGACTTGCCAATGGAGCTTTTAGAAACAGGTTAATTACATGCTATCGGAAAAATAATTCCATCTATTGTCCTTGCAGAGTGGCAGGGGGGCTTGTGCCTGTCTCCTGTGGTCATTGTGTGAGAGGCAAGGTACACCCTGAACAAGGTGGTCAGTCCATAACAGGACAACTCAGAGATTCATAGGAAGAACAATCATGCACACACCCACACATTTTAGAGAGATTAATGAATTAACAGTCACGATTTGGACTGTGGGAGGAAGCTGGAGTTCCCTGAAGGAACCTACACTGGGGGAACACCACAAGGACCTTCTTGGTGCAAGACAAGAGTGCATGGTCATAATCTGATCAAAACAGTCAAAGTTGGAGATCTTCAACTGTTATTAGAACAGTGAAATGGGGTTGAAAGCAAAATATTTGAAGAAGTCTGCATAACAACATCTATTGATGCTTAAAGGTCATTAAAATTTTGTTAGGGTTGATCAAACAGTCCACTCAAGCATGTCTTTGTTTGTTGGTTTGTTTTTTTCAACACCAAAGATTTTGTGGTGCTGTGGGCTTTTAACCACAGAGAAATGAAAAGAAACAGGCAAACTTAAAGAAAAGAGGGAGGGGTTTTCTATGTCAATAGATGACACATTGGTTAAAAAGGTTAAAGCGTTTTTCTGCACTAAATCAAAAGAAAGACAAACTGATCTAAAATGGGCATAGAAACGTTTGTCTTTGTAAGCTGTCACAGGTGAACAACATACTTCTTTCTTTTAGGCGGTCTATTTAAATAGGAATCTACAGTTATTTCTAGTGTTGGCAGTTGATGAGCTCTATGGTCAGGAATGTATAACAACGCTTGGTGAACAGAATTGCTATGGATATTGTACACTCATTCAGGGTGTGTTATTCAACGGAGCAAGTTGGTGTTGGAGTATGCTTTGTTAAGAGTAGGAAAGTTGATTTCAGAGATAATTAGCATCCTGGCAGTTATCATTTCAATAAAAATAAAAATAAAGTTTCCACAACTCCCAGCAGCCACAGCTCCGGTTCCTTGATAAGAACAGACAGATTACGGGGGTGGGGGGTATGATGTAATTTCCAGGCACATAGTGCCATTTTATAGCACAGTCAAGTAACTATGTTACCTTCAGTTGTTATGAAAATGCTGTATATATACAAAATAACTTAAAAGAAATTTGACTTTGCATCATAGCAGTATCTAATGCATTGATATTGGCCTCTGTCTCTTTAAGAACTTCCTACGCTTTCTGACACTTCCCTTCAGCATGTCATCACAACAGTGCTTCTCTGTGATGCCAGTTATAACTGTTCTTAGGAGTGTTGGACTGAGAAGTCGTTTGTATGACAAGCTGAGCAGAACCGCAGGTGTTTGCCAACTGCTGCTGCCACTAGTCTGCTGGAGGGGTGGGTGGAGAAGTGCTCTGTGTGGCAGTAGTTCGGCCTGGGAATAAAGGTCCAAGGTGGAGCTTTGGGTAAAGAGGTGGCACATTGTATGAGAAGGTGTTTAGTCACTCCTCAAAGACCACAGGAGATTCAAGGATTTTGCAAACATGAGTGAATAGGTTAAAGCAACACTGCTGATATAATTTTGATGAGGAATTGACAAATGATATAAAGCTCAAAAAAAGTCAATTTTGCATAATACCCCTCCTTTGATGGTATTTTTCTGAGCCTCATAATCTTTCCACCACATCAACAAGAAATGGTAATGTGGAGAATTTTGCACCTAAAAAACAAGTAGATAAAAGTTGGGTTCCACTTTGATTTTAAGTGCAGAACAATGAGTTTAAGTTTTTTTTTTTTTTTTTTTTTTTTTTTTTTTTTTTTTTTTTTTTTTTTTTAATCTTTCAAACTTAAGATTCATTGCATAACCAACTACTGTGCTCCTTTGGCAAAAAAAATTGTTATCAAAATTCACAAAAAAAAAAAAAAAAAAAAAAAAAAAAAATTCCCTTCCATGAGAGCCATTCATCTTTATTCACCCTTAAATTTAGCTGCCAAAATATATCTTTAGTACCATGAACTGGCTGAGCTCCTCCAAAGCACTGCCTGAGTTTGTCCCAGATTTAAACCATGTACTGCATGTTATTACTCTGCACTGACTCTGGATGTTTCTGAACATTTGTAGTCATCCAAGTTAGGGTAAACTTCCAGACAGAGAGTAAAAAGACTTCTTTTCACCTGGTAAAATTGCCTCTGGCTCTGTTACTTACAGTTAAAAATTAGCATCTATCAACTTTGAGCAGTTGGAAGTATTGTTTATGCTGCTGTAAACCAAAACAGCTCCAGTGATGCAGCTTGCAAAGCAACAACATACCATGCCTAAAAAGTATTTTTAATCTTTATCTTAATTTTGACAAAAGAAGTACAACTGCTTTGACACAGGCTCCTTGCATCAAGAAGGTCCAGGGTTTAAATCCCAAAATGCAGTCTTTCTACTTGTTTTTCCCTGGGTACTCCAGTTTCCTCCTACAGTATAAAAACATAACTGTGGTTAATTGATCTCTGTGAATTTTCCTTGGGGATGGTTGTTTGTCCTATGTGTCTCAGATGGGCTTGTGACGTGTTCAGGGTGTACCCCACCTCTTGGCAAACGACTGCTGGAGACAGGCTCCGATAACCCCATGACCCAGCATGGATGGATGGAGAAAACAGCAATGGTAATAAAATATTAAATGTAAGCCTAGGGTAAAAAAAAAATAAAGGGACAGGGTTAAATACTTAGGAATTTAGAAATTAGATCAAATTAGTTTTCAACTAATTCAGATTGGATTATTCAGCAATCTGCATTCTCATACAGCAGCACCGAACCTACGTAAAGAATAAAGGATTAAATAACTAACAATGATATACAGAAATATCACAGTCCAATATGCATATGTATGGTTAGAGACCCAGGTTTGCATTGAGGAGTTATGAAATTGAGGCTAAATTATCTCTAAAAAGAAAAGAATTGGTACACTAAGGACCCAAAAATTCCACCAACACAGAATAAAGCATTAGGCTTTATTCATGACAAAGATTGCAGCTCTGGACACTGGACCGTAGGAACTCATAGCTGATCTGAAGCAGGGAGAGAGACACAGGTGAGTGACAGGGGTTAGGCAGGTCAGCACAGTTTTGCTCAGGATGTGATTAGACCAGCCTGTCAAGGTTATAGCAGACACAATGGGGAAAACCCAGGAAAGGCCTGATCTGAATAATGGTCCATGTGGGTGACGAGGTCTTCACTGATTAAACAGATTAGGGAAAACAGCAAGCAGAGCAGAAGCCAAAGGGCCAAATAGGGGTCATACCACAAGATCTGAGAGGGAAAAAAAAAAAAAAAAAAAAAACTTATTAGACAAACAGCAGGCAAAGCAAGGGTTCATATGGTAGAAAAGGGTCAGGTTCTTTAAGAGCGTGGTGTGACTGAAAAAAAGACTGGATCTCTTCAGATGGAAACTTCAGATAATCTGGCACTAGTGCTGTGGCTGGGAGAGTCTTATATCCTGGAAGGTTGAGCCAATTTGGCAGACACAGGTGAGCTGGGTTAAGTGATTGGGAAACTGAGGGTAAGGAGTGCAAAGAGCAATAGAAAGCTATTCAAAGAAAACAGGAAAACATGACATGAATAGCCCAGAAACATGAATCATGACACCAAACTAATTAAGGTTAGTTTTACACAAATAATAAAATTAGATATATATTCCAAACAACCAGTTCACAATGTAAAGAAGACTTGAAGATAAAACATTTTGAGTAGGTAATGCTTCCTTAAATAATTTGCTGAATTAGAAATCAATAACCTTTTGGACAATTTTTTTTTTGGATAATTATTAGTCATTGCAGTGATGGATCTAACTGAGTATTTTGGGATACCAAGAAAGCAGCTTAATGGACATAAATAATCTAATGTTTTGCTGTTTTAAACAATGTATATTAAATCCAAAGCACCATGACTAGTAATATCAATTATTGTTTAGCATCTAGCCTTTACCTTAGTTTAGCTAGTGCTTAGCAGTTGAGAAAACAGGAGATTTTAGCACTTGTGAGGACTTTTTATATAGCTCAGTGGCAAGAAAGGAAAGGAAAAAATACCCATAGAAAAGACAAGCTTGAATTACCGGACTATCAGTGATAGCTGAATCACTGTTAGCCTCAACAGCAGCTTGCTCTAAGGCCTGTTCCATTTGGAACAGTTTTAACCCTCTCTCACAAAGCTCTAATCATCTCAGTCTGGTTTCTTGACCATGCCGATGAGTTTACAACGTTTTCAATGGCCTCCCCAGTCACCAGCTGTCAAGCTGATAGAGACTGAGATGTAGTGCATTCTTATTGTGGATGTGTCACCAACAACAATCCAGCAAATGGATGATGTTACTATGTTAATGTATCATAAATTCTCAAGAATATTTCTGGCACCTTGTTGAATCTATGCCTTTAACAATTAAGGATGCTTTTTAAGGCATAAGGAATCCATCTTGGACCTGGCAAGGTGTTCCTAATAAAGTAGCCACTGGGTCTATGTATCTGTTTGCTAAGTTGGTAAAATATCGAATGAGGGAATTTCAGTGAAGGGAAAACAAAGCAGAAGAGTCTTCAGCTGTTAAAGAGATCATTTCTGCAGCTTGGAATGGCAGGATATCCTTAAACCATAATGAAATAGGTAGAGAGTTAGCCTATTTCCAGATGAATAGGATATAACATGGATCCAAAAGGGATGTAAAATCATTCATTCCATATAGCATTGAGGGGTACAATTAGAACCTCAAAAACAGCAGTGATCGTTTCACTCCCTAAAACCTTTAATTGGATCAAAGAAAAATCACTTCAGATCTTATTCTCTGTAAAATGAAAAACAAGCTACATTATTTGGAAGGGTGAGGTTTGATATCAATCATATCAGTCTAATATACCAGGACTTCGAGAAATGGACTTCATTAATCTGTATTCTTGCCCTTTGCTTCAAGTAAAGTGTTCTATATATGTGGGTTTTTTGGGGTTTTTTTGGGGTTTTTTTTTGTTTTTTGTTTTTTTTTACAATGCTCTTTATTTTTCATAACTTTTATTCCATATTCCATGTGCACATAAACCTACTTGGGTTCAGAAGAAAGAAGAAACCAAACTGAGGTCAAAACCTTTTTGGTGGATATCTGCTTTTTTTCCCCCCCATACTTGTATGGATTTCCCCTGGTGCTTCTGTTTCCTCCCACAAACTGATGTGGGTTTTTTTTTATTTTCCATAAACAAAAAAAACATGCTTATCAGATTGACTGGTGACTGTGAACTGGTATAGAATGTTAATGTGAGACTGCATGGTTATTTGTGTCTACATTTGCCCTATACCTGTCCAGGGTGAACTTCACCTCTCATCATTTGCGGAGTTTGTGTCACAGTTTGCCCTTTGTAACAACATGTTTCATTGTTCATGATCTCTTCTAGATTCAAGAGTACTATCTTTTTAGAAGGGGTAAAGTTTAAGATACCCACCTGGTAGCCTCTAGAATGTCTTAATTGGTCCCTTTATACAAAATCAATAAACTTTATGACTGTTCTTTAGAATTTAAACATCCGTTCAGAGACATTTCATGACAAAAGAAAAATAAGTCGAGCTTGAAACCACAGTAACTACTGCAATAACCTTACTTGTAGCATGTCTTAACCACACGTTTCCCATCAGTCTCTTTATCTGTGGACTCTCTTGAAGCTTGAGTATAGTGGGTACTGTGGTTAGATTAATTCCCCTCTGTGTACTCTCCCCACAGTAGTTTTTCCAGTTTTATGTTTAAAGTTTTTTTTTTTTAACAGCTTCAGTTTGATTGTCTCTTGTCATCCTGTCCACGTTTAGCATTTTCCTTCTAACATCTGCTACCTTTGAGTGAGATCCAGAATTATGATTAAAGCACCAAAGTATTCAATGTCATTTGAGCTAGCTTCTTTCAAGGTGATTTTTTTTTTTTTTTTTTTTTTTTTTGCGAGGTTGTTGCCTCCCTAAATTCCAGGGGAGGCAAAACTGCTAAGAAAACTAAGAAAATCCCATTTATATCTTCAAATACTTACTATTGTCCCCAGCTGTAGTTCAAACATGAAAATAATCCATCTTTTGGTAAAAATATTTCCTTTACTCAGTTAATCTTATGTTTAGCAACTCCTAAATTTCAACTTCATAAACTCTGGGCTTCATCACAATCCATTCTTTCAGGCTTTTTTTTAGAGGATAATTTCATAGGATTTTAACTTTATTTGCTATATTTAGTTTTTTTTTTTTTTCCAAGAATCTCTTTAGTGAGACATAAAATGGGGGAAAAAAATCCATTTTTAATTTTTCTGTCTGGTTTATGTAGATAGAAAATAAAGGGGCCAGGGCCTGTATGCACAAAGAATCCTAAGACTAAAAGTATCTCCTAGTGATGTCATTTTAGGAAAATTCTTAGATTTTTCTCAAAAATTTAACTCAGTAAGATATAAGTATTCACAAAGCATCTTAGACCTTAAGAGAGCTCCTTTGACAAAATGTTAGGAATGGTGAGGAGGACCTTCAAATGAGCCGAAGCATGTCTTAAGCCTCCTGCAGTCCCAGCTTGGGGAGGGCGAGGCAGATGTCACCACAGGATGTACCTCATGCACCACAGGAGAGAATCACTCTTAAAGCTGCAGTATGTAACTTTTAGAAAAATATATATTTGTTGAAACTGTCACTATGTTGTGACTATATGGTATGAGACAGATAATCTGTGAAAAAACGAGCTCTGCCTCTGCCTTCTCCCAGTGCTTTCCAGAAACAACCAATCAGAGCCAAAAGGCGGGTCTTAGCGCTGTCAATCATGTGACAGTTGCTGTTCAGAATTTTAATAGAATGTTATTTACTTATTGGTTGCTGGCTTTGGGTGAAATATATAACTATAGTATAAGTTGCAAATATAGGTTAAAAACAGGTCAAGAGTTTGGTTTTCCTAGCTTTTAAGTCAACAGGGGCTTCAGGAATATATGTATCACACACATCGTTGTCAGAAATAACATCATATTCCAGATCAGTCGAGTAGATCTCTACAATATTGTTGTGAAACTACAATTCAGAGTTTAAACAGTCACAAAAGGCACGTCATTATACAAACACACAACTGTACCTGAAACCCCTTTGTCAAGTGACTCAGTACTGGAAGTCAAAACTGAAGCAGAGTCATTGCTTTTGAAATGACTAGCAAAAGGTCTCCTATCTGCTGTGTGCAGCTGCAGTCAGTCACACATTTGGTAGTCTCTTTGAATGCATGTGGTGAAAGATGTGGTTAGATAAAATCAGTATCTGTGGGAAAATCTCTGGTGTGAATAAGATGTGTAACAAATGATATGTTTCATATTTTGTATGAAAGAATATAAAATTAAACGTTGTTTCTCTTTTCTGGAGGACACATTTTCCGTTAAATCCATAGAATAATGATGAAGTCATATCTTTCTTCAGATGTAGGAGCTCAAGATGCACCTGGGAGGGGAGCAGCACCTGTCACATCTCTAAATGCCCAAGCATCTGTGTAATTCCTTGCTCAGAAATGTCTCTTCACTATGTACCCATGGTAACAAGCTGCTGTACTGGTAGATGGGTGGCGATAATGTATTACCAGTTTGTGTTTTAGCCTTGAGGTGCAGCCCAGATTACAGGACATCCAGTGTATGCAGCAAATTAAAGTTTTTGTTGTCTGAAGAGCAGGATGTTAGGTGTTGGTCCACAAGCACTTCCAGCTGGATGGAGAGACGTTGCTATGGAGCCAGTCAAAAATGAAAACACACCTGTTTCTTATTTGCAGGTGTGCATGTTCTGTGTGTATGTGAAGGTGTAAATAATCTATGCTGGTATGCAGAGGATGAACATTATAAGTAAAACACAGGTATTGTGGTTTAGATTAGGCAGGAACAGGAAGTCACGCTTAGCTACTTGGTCTGCTGTGCAGCCTCTGTGTACAAGCACACCTCATTTTTGTCACTTCAGTCATGTGGCTGGATTTTCCACAACAAGCTGCCTGTTACATTTAATTCATTATCAAAAGTTATGCTGCCACCCATCAAATACTGTAAAGAAAAAACAAACAAAAGATATATTGCATTCAGGCAAACATAATATTTATCTGAAGAAAGAAAGGAAGCTGTGGATTTGCAAACAAACAATATGGGGTGACATTATGATCTTCAGGCATTCCACTGGCTCCCTGTAGCTCATAGAATAGACTTTAAAATACTTCTGTTAGTTTATAAATCATTGAATGTTTTAGCTCCAAAATACATTAAAGACCTGTTGCCATTGTATCAACCTTCCAGACCACTCAGGCCTTCTGGTTCTGGTCTGCTCTGCATCTCCAGAACCAAACATGGAGAAGCAGCTTTCAGTTTTTATGCACCACAAATCTGGAACAAACTTGCAGAAAACTGCAAAACAGCTGATACACTAAATTCCTTTAAATCAAGGCTGAAAACCCACCTTTTTAGAGTTGCCTTTGATTAGTAGTAAGTAAAACATTGAACTGTATTTGTTTGATGATATCTGCTTGATGATCCTTATGATTTTGATGCATTGATATTTGCTCGATGATTTTGATAATTTGGCTGCATACTTGCTTGATGATTTTGATGTTTTTCATGATTTGCTGTATACTTGATTGGTGTTTTTATGAGGTGAAGCACTTTGAACAACCTTGCTGCCGAAATGTTCTATATAAAGAAACTTGACTTTAGTTTACGTTATTTTAAAAAGATATAATGATCTTACTGCTGCTCCAATCCATTAGAAACAGTCATTTATGTGTTTCAATTTCTTTTCAGCAATGGGCCTGAGTTCATCACTGGAAAGCCTTCTGCTGTTCCTCTGGATTTCAGGGATCTGTGATGGACTGGTCAAGACTGAGCTTATACAAAAAGGTTTGGTTGTTTTCCATATTGAGATAAATGCAAAAAAATAATAAATTAGATACAAGTATTACATTTCATACGGTTTTGCTTAGTCAATAGCCTCCACTAGTCATAAACAAGCATTTCACTTCCCTCTTGTGGACAAAAATGCAACATGAGCCAGCCGTTTCTCAAAAGATAATAAAATAATGTATCAGTTAACAGATTTTTATTGAAACATGTTATGTCAGAAATCATTCATATCCTTCTCAATAATATATGGAAAAATCTTTACTGGAATTTACAGCCAAACTTGTCTTATAATTGCAGCTTTTTGTATATTTCCCTTGGTTTTTTGATGATTTATCTTTGGTGATTGATCTTTGAGGATGGAAGATCTCCTTACCATCACCCTAATGTTTTCCTCCCTCCAAATATTTTCTATCAGATTCAAGTTAGAACTCTGACTGGAACACAATCTTAAAATATACACCTAAGCAAGGCATCAAATAAAGATGACAGAAAGGATGAATGTGCTCCCTTGCTCACTAACAATGGCAAGTGTGTTGAAAACAAGTATGTTTAAAATTATAGTTGATAAGATGACAAGTAGCTAGTCTGAATCATCCCTGAAAAGATCCTATGATAGCTAAAAATTACCATTTGAGTAACTGTGACAGGGCCATTCACAGGTGTTCATTTGGATTTTGTCCATAATCATTTAGAAGTGGCATCACACAGTTAAGCTTACAGCATGAGCTTCTTGATGAACAGATACCATATGAAACAAATTTTAGCAAATGGAACTGACTGAAAGTTGAGAACTGAATAACTGAATAAATGTATGCATATGTGTTGCAGATAACTGCACCAACTACGAGCTCCAGTTTGAAAGAGTGTTCTCTGTCCCCGGGGACGTGGCCATGCTGAACAGCACCTTGTTGTCTCCAGACGTCTTTAACTTCACTGCTGTCCCATTCAACATCACCTGGTTCAGCACCAAGACTGGACAAGAGATGAGCAATGAGACCGATCGACTTCTGGTGCTTGGGGAGAGCCTTTGGTTCCTCAACACAACGATGGATGATGATGGGGAATACGTAACTATACTGCGGTACGATACTGTCAGAAGAAAAAGTAATTGCGTCAAATACACTGCAAGGTCCCCTGCAGAGCTTTGGTATAGAGCTGTATTTATACCACTACTTATTAGAAAACTAATATTCAATGCTGGTAGTTTAGTAGCAATAAATATGTTAAATTAACAAGAGAACTGGATCTATCAACTTTAAAGTTTACAAAATCAGTGCCATCTGTGCT
Source organism: Anableps anableps (assembly GCA_014839685.1). Lineage (NCBI taxonomy): Eukaryota > Metazoa > Chordata > Actinopteri > Cyprinodontiformes > Anablepidae > Anableps > Anableps anableps. The sequence continues at coordinate 9,143,516 of CM026075.1, read as the reverse complement.
TGAAAAATCAGTAACTTTGATATACTGTACAAAACACACTGAACTTTGCTTTTCTTAACTCACCAATGATGTTCTGGATGGTCATTTTCCTCACAGGGTCAAATATTTGGCCCAATTGATTTTTCTGCAGATCAGCTAAAACATCTTACTCCAACACGCTATAAACTCAGTTAAGAAAGAGACCACAAAGCTTTCAGACAAAGCTTCAAGTAAAAAGTGCTTAGCTGTAAAATTTGTTTCTGTATATATATTTGATTTAAGACACAGCGCTGCAGTCTGTTATCAAGTCACGACTTGTTGCAGATGTTTTATCTAGAACAGTTTGTGAAATATAGGTGATGTAGGAAACTTCATTTTGATACGTGATAATTTGGCTGTTCTTAGGCCAAACATTTATATGAAATATATGCATAGAATGTCTACAACAGAAAAACTATTTGTTAGCAAAATAAAATTGCTGTTGTTTAATTTGACCATAAAACTACCAAACAAAAGAAAAAACATTCTATAGTAGGTATTTATAGAAAATCATACTCTTTTTTTAAAATGGGTTATGTAGCTTTTGCAACGCTAGAGAAATTTTGTTTATTATGACTGAGGTAAAACATGTATCTTTGTAATGTAAATGTAGCTGACCCCTCCCATAAATATACAGGAAGCAGCAGCAGCCAACACAGTCTGTTTTTCGCTGTGGAAATTATTCTAAAAGGCAAAAAACGCAAAGACTACTGAGGAAAACCTGCATTTTTAGATTAACAAATAATGTGTCTGGCCTATAGCTGCTTTTGCAAGCCATGGAGACAAAAATAGGCTATTCTCAAATATTTGTAACACAGCTCCCTGGTAGTATCTAAAAGTAAAAGCTCCCATCCAGGGACTCTGACACCAATCATTTTAAAATGCTTTATTATTGTACTGGATTTGAGCCCCTCAAAGAAGAGCTATAATACTATTTCATGCAAACAAAATGTAAGAAGTGATAGGAATGATCTTTATTTGTACTTTTATTTATCCTTCTTGGTCCAGCTCCTCTACTATTGGTCAATAAACAGTAAGGAGCAGGATCCATGTGCAGATTGATTGTGCATGCCTGCGCCTTTGGCTTCAGTTTAGCAACCGAAGTATAGTTACGGAGGGAGCGGAAAGACGGTCTGTGTCGGAGTTGTTAAGGGAAGCTGCATATAGACCGGACGAGTTGGATAGTGATAAGTTTTCAGCTGACCAATAGTAGAGGAGCTGGACCAAGAAGGCAGCCCTCCTCCTTTGCATAATGAGGCAGCAATGCATACGGTAAAGTAAAAAGAGGGTAAGAGGAAATGTAAAAAGAACAAACGCTTGTATCAGGAAAAGGCAAAACAAAATTTTTACATTTCTTGACGAAAACACATGTATAAGGAAAATGAAAAAGAATATATAGATATATTTCTGCTTTTATTTTTATTTATGTCAGTTTTGGTCCTCCATAATAAGTGACTCGTGATTTGTGGTTCAGTACCCCACAGACCGGTTTAGTTATTCTTAATATTTACCACTGAATAAGTGTGTGGATATTATGAAATAAGCGTGTTTCTCCTTGTTGGGAAGTTTGCTTCTGACTGCAGCCTATAGAAAGGGTTTTGTGTGTTCATGTGACATTGTGGTTTATAATTTGTTCCCCAAAATATCAGAAGAAGAGCTCAATGGGATGTGAACCTTTGTAATGCTTCCCTCACCATCTCCATCTTTCTAACCACAGCTTCTCATATGATCTACTTGTGTTTTCTAGCATTCTGGTATTACAGTAAAACAGGCACCCAACATTTTTTTAAAGAGAAAAACAAATTAAAATCTTCTCGTTGCAGAGAAATGATTAAGTAGTATGAAAAACATAACTAAAAGTTAACTGAGTTAATAAAGATCCAGAAATTACAGTTGAGATAGACAAACACATTTTTATTGTGCTAAAGACAGACCAAACTTGAAACGTCAATGTTTTGCTTTTCCTTGCAGAACTCCTTCTCAGTGCTACAGGCAGTCCGTTAAGCTAGTGATGGATCTGCCAGTTGCTGGAGAGTGTGGAAGGCCGAGGAAATTCCCCCGAAATCTCTCAAATGGATTGATGAATTCCCTGACATGCCCTCTGAGGAATTATGTTAAGAAACTGGACAGCTACGGCATCAACTCCTCTTTTAATTGGTATAAAGTGAGTAGCATGAAATTCTTATAGGTCAGTTCAGCATGAACACAGCATTAAATCAGTGGGTCACTTCTTGTTCTCGAGCTTTTCCCATTATTGTCATGAAACAAAGTGCTATACGTGAGTCAGAGTAGTTCTCCAAGACTTGATGGAATAAAACACTTCTTCTTTTCCTTGTGAAAATGAGATTACCAGTTAATTATGCTTGCTTAGGTTTCTGTACATGGAGGGCTTTTTGTCTATGTTCAGTTAAAGCTTGATCCTTAAAGGATACTTAAAGGGTTAGTTCAGAATTTCTGAAGTGAGATACTGTTGAGAGGTCATACATAGTAAATGTTTTACTTGCAGTCAGAGCAGGACTGGGGCAAAAAGAAGGATTTTGCTATAATCATATTTATATATTATATTGTGCTAAAAATAAAATTTGTTAGTACATGATGTACTTAATTTGAGTAACATTTAATGTCTGTTACATGATGGTGTATGACAGAAACATTAGAAAGTTAATGTCAGCCACTGACTCTTTCCCTGCTTCACTAATTAGAATATGGTCAACTACTCTGTCTTCCCTCCATCTGCATTAACTCTGTCTCTCTTCTTCCTCTACATCATGGTCTTCTGATTAATGTCTGTTGTTGCAGAAGTTTGAGCAAATATATGGTTGATATTTTCACATTTAGCAGTTTCTGCATGCAGATGTTTCCTTTTTTGGAGCAGCTTTTCTGCACTATACTTTTTCTTTTGGCTTTTCATTTTGCATCCTCCATCTTCAGGTGTATTTATACCTTTGCTTAGCAGTTATCACTGGAGAGTTTGGCTGCAATTATGTCCTCAAGGATTTATACCTTTAATTAAAGCAGTTAAATGACTGTAGTTCTTATTTTAAATGGTAGATGGCGCTGCAGATGAATCCAGCATGTGTTCAAAAAGTTTTTGCTTAACTGATTGAAACATGAAAAGTTTATTCTGCTTTAATCTCAGTTAAAAAATTGTTATTTGTCTTTTTATGCAGAGTACGTAAGCATCTGGTTTCATGCTGATGAGAGCTGTCTGCTACAGTTTTAGTCAGACCTATCACTTTGGGAATAAAGTATAAAATTGAGTGGTTAAAGACATATTTTATCCCCTCTTAAAATAAAGTTTATAATTTAAATTCGCTCTCAATAGTGGGAATGTTCTTGAATATCATTTTTTCTTTTTCATCCAACTCAGGGCTGTGACCCCATATTGGAGGAATTAGGTAGACGTACCTTGTTGGACAAGAACAGACTGATCATCCACATGGTGAAAACTGAAGACAGTGGCACATATACCTGTAGTTTGATGTTTACCCTTAATGGCGTAACAAGATCTGTGTCGGAGACCACTGAAGCAACAGTCACAAGTCAGTTCAGATGGACATCATACAATGTTTATACAGCACAACAGCAAAAATGTTTTATACAACCAACTTTTGAAATAATCAGGGTTTAATATACAAAAAAGGAAGAATTAACGTAAAAAAATTCATGCAGAGATTATTTTTTAAATCAACATTAGAAAAATGGAACAGTTATCACCACTGCAGAAACTTAGCATTGCACATCATCCCTACACTGTAATATAGTAGTGGCAGCATCATGCTGTGAACAGGCTTTCTTTGACACAGAATTTAGTTAGGGTTGATAGGAAGATGGATGGAGCTACTGGGTAAACCTGATAGAAAACCTCATGGGGGCTGTAAAAGACTTGAGACAGCGGTGGAGGTTCACTTGTGAGTTGGACTGTGATCCTAGTAGAATAGTTTATGAAATAATGTATAGTTGTTTTTGCCTCTTGGTCAGGTCTTAATAGAAACAGGTTCTTAATCAACTCATCTGGATAAATAAAAAAATTAAAAATGTCAGACTAGTGTTTAGAATATATGAAAAGACAGTTCATAGACATTCTCCATCCAGTCTGAGCTATTGAGCAAAAAAGAATAGACAAAACTGTCACCATTATTTTAGTTTTATTCAGTTTGTTTCATTTGACTTTTAAATGAGAATGTTTTTATTTTATTTTTTTTATATATCTAACTTTTTTTTCTTTCTTATCAGATCAGTACATCCTGGTTCCACAAGTGCATGAACCGGAAAATGAAATTATCAAGGCGGCAAAAGGTGAGGTTCCCTTTTTGTCATTTTTTTTTCAGAAATATATGGTTGTCTGTTCAAAATATTTATACTTACAACCAACACAGTCTTATGTGTTAAACAACCAGGTGTTTACTGGTGCCATTTTAACTATATTTATGCAGATTTAGGTCACAACACACTCATATCCAAATCTGCCTAAACAGCCCTACATAAAGCTCTTCAGATGAACACTGCCTATGTAACATTTAAAAATTAGAGTGGAAATTTAATTTATTAACATTTTTTTTAAACTGATAAAGAAAAAAAAGTCTGAGAAGCTTGATAATACAATGTTCAAAAGAAGTTATTCACACCAGAAATCAGTTTAAATAATAATTTTAGCTGTGATTATCCATGCAGTCTTCGTATCAAGTGTTGCTCAAACATTTCAGTATAACTTAAAAAAGCATATATACATGGCAATTTGTTTAATAGGCTAATTCAACTATGGGGCAATGGTGACGACAGTGATAGGGGTTCATTCCATAATCGGCGGGTTGTTGGTTCGAGCCCTGTTCCGTTCATCTCCATCGTTCACTCACTTTGTCTAAAGGGCAGCGCCTCCCAAGATGTCTGTAGCCTCAGTCACTTTTCTGCCTTGGATGGGGTATACTGAAAAATGTAATTCCCCCCAGGGGTATTTAAAAAAAATAAAATAAAATATAGTTTGCTCTGCATCTTTAAACATTCAAACCTACTGAACTAGATGTACACATTTTAAGTTACCAAATAAAAAAAGATGACTATTTCAAATAAATCAATGCTTTAGCTCACCAAATACATCCAGGCTGAAAGATTTGTAATTTGTTCTTTCTTGCTTTCAGGATCAAATTTCACAAAGAGGTGTCTGGTGTTTGTACCAGGTACTGGATTAGCATTTGTTGATGTTGTTTGGTTGATCAGAAATAAGGTCATTTTTAATACTCACCCATCTGAACGCATCTATACATCAGAGCTTCGGTTAGTACCTTTAGATTAACTTTTGCTAGTTTAAACTGTCACAAATACAACTGTGGAAAATAATGCAACCTTTTAAGGTCTATGCTTTCACTGATTTGATTTTTTAACAGTTCATGGACCCAAGATGAGCCGAAGGGTGTGTGGTTAGAACAGCTGCTTTTCTTCCCTGAACTGAGAGGGGAGGATTTCTACCTCAATTATACCTGCCGAGTCTTCAGTGCCCGAGGCACTCCAGAGGGAGACTTTACTTTGTTACCAACAGGTAAAGCTTGTGGGCATGATATTTTCTTACAGTGATCACACTATGCACAACTTAGACATATACACTCTCTACTGAGTAGAATACAAATAAGCAGTGTTCGCAAACACTTTTGAGCTACGTTGAGCTAGAGGGAGACTTTACTTTGTTACCAACAGGTAAAGCTTGAGAGCATGAACTGTATTGATTTAATTTTGCAGTCGCAGATGTTAAAAGTTGGTTAAATACTTTATAAGACCATTTTTTTAGTTGACTAAGTGTTTAAACAGCTTTCAAGTTTGTTTTGGGCCTCTTTGCTTAGGCTGCTGCCTCTGAACCCAGATGAGTTGAGAATGATGGACGGACGGACAAATCGTTGATGAATACACAAAGTCATGCTGCCTTTATCTCAAACCACAGTTAACCACAATAATAAATTCAGCTTTAAGATAATTAGATCTATTGAAATCATCACTGTGTATTTATTTCGCCATCAACAAATTTACACTTATTTGTCAGCAATGGCTTTTCATTTCATGGCCCTGAAAACAATCGAATTATCTAAGTGTTGTGGTATAAGCTTTATTTCCTCTAAGTTACAGAAACCAGCTGGCCAGTTTTCAGCAGACAATTTAGAAAAGATGCTGCTGTTGGGTGCCAAGATTTTTTACACAGTTATACCAAGAGAGACTAAGAAAAGTCCAGATTGACAATGATCCTGCTTAGACTGACTGACTGGACACATGTATAGATAAGGGTCTAAAATAATGACTGAATTGAAATAGAAAAGAAAAACATTTATTGTCCCTCAGTGGGGAAGTTCTGGTGTATCAGCAGAAAAGTGTAAATCAAAGCTTGCAAATTCCCACAAAAGTAAACAAAATGGACATTTTCTGTTTTTATGAACTGAATGGAAGATCTTCATTCAATTCTGAACATTTCTAAAGGTAGTAAACAAAGTCAGAGTTAAGCTTCATGTTCACTAAAATGGAAATCAAACTATGGTTTTCCAGTGTGATGGGAGGGGTGGTGATGGTGGTGGTGGTGGTGGGGTTCTTAATGCTGACAGGAAAAACATTGACATTACCATTTGCTTGCTCGTTTTACATGTTGATTCTAGATGCCTTTGAACCTCAGATGGACTTCCCCCTCTTTAGCTCTGACTTCCTCTTCTGGTGCCTCAAGTTAAATATGCAACATTAAAACAGTATAAATCCACATGGATTTGCTCAACTAAGTAAATATGTCCTACTTGTTATTATAAAGCATTATCCAACTGGATTCATCGCCTTGGAGACCTTTATAAAGTGGAATCAAAACATTGTTGCTTTTAAAAAAACCCCAAGAAATAAAATTATAAACATTAAAAAAAGAATTTCATGTAGTTTTTAATTTGATTTGACTTAGAAGAAGATTTATTCTTAATAAACATATTGTTAAGTTTTAGTTTATTTTAGTAACAGTTTAATATATAATTAATTAGAATACATATACAGAACAGAGTTACAGATTTATAAGCAAAGTCTGTAACTAAATACTTAAAAGCTATGTATTCTTGATGTAAATAGATTTTAGTTTGATATGTGTGTTATTTCTTTTTTCCACAGATCCAAACATCATCCTTCCCATTGGATTAGTGTTTGGTGTTGTGACTGCTCTCTTCATCGTCACCATCACCATCTACTACATCTTCAGGATAGATATTGTGCTGTGGTTCAGGAGGGTATTTCCAGTTCTTTATGCAAATAAAGGTAACACCTTACATCAAGGGTGTAACTAAAGATGTGTTGTGTTTATTACAACACTTGAAAACAGGTCATACACTGGAATAAAATGGAAACACCCAATCCACTCCCACCCCCTTAAAAAAATAAAATAAAATAAAATAGATACAGTAGCTACAGCATACAGTACACCCACACATCAATCCAAAGTCACAGAATCTCAAGTTGTATGTTGCATTTCACCACATCTTTATACAGTGAAAAAACAGAGGAAGCACACAAACCACAGGACTGCCTGCACTCTTTCAGATAAAATGTCACCCGCCTCTCATTCAAAGGGGTCACAGGCAGTTTTTTAACCGACAGAGCGTCAGTACTGCACAAATTGGTTCCAACATGCAAAACTGTTGTATGCAAAAATGACTCATTGCAAACATCCACAAAATGGTCTTTGCTTAAACTGGATTTATTTTGTTTTTTACCATAGCTAGTTTGTTGTCTTGCAGGTTGTGAATTTGACACCAGCCACACCTCGCAAAACAAATATTGAAGTAACCTTGGGAAAACACTTGTAATATATAAAAAGCACCTTGACTTCTCAGTATGATGAGAAAAATGTGATAAAAAAAATTAGTTTGTATCTTTATTTATGTTCATTTTTGATTTACTTGGCATGAAAATAGCTTTAATGCCCGACACTAAACCCAATGGTTTAATTTATTGTTATTACTTTGAGAAACAACTAAGCCTGGATGCTTAATTAATTAGAATACATATACAGAACAGATTTCATTGAAATATAAAAATCAATAATCAGAGCTGCTCTCAGTCTCACGAAGGTACATTTCAGAAATTGTGGAGGCATTAAATAAGCCTGAGGTGATAAATTTGTGCTGACGGATAAGTTGGTAGATTGTCTCTAAAAAACCATAAAAACTGTATGAGCTGCGCAATGTGCAATGTAGGATAGTAAGTACAATTGAAAGTTCTTTCAATTCTGGATAAAAAGTTAGTGAAAACCTTATAGAATTTTACATTTCTGACTTTTCGTAATGTGTAATCTGCCTGATTATATTTACAACTACATCGAAGAAATAAATTAATTGTGTTTTTCTTGTGAGCTGCAAGGTGCAACAGCTGGTGGCAATGTTGCCTTGTAGCAAGGATGTCCTGGGTTTAATTCCCATCTTGGGAGCTTTCTGCATGGAGTTTGCATGTTCTCCTCATTCATGCATAGGTTCTCTCAATGAGCTTCCTCTCCCAGTTCAAGAACATGTCTGTTAGGTAAAATTGGCTTGTGTAAATTTCTGTTGCGGGTTATTGTGTGTGCACATGGTTGTTTTTTCCATTATCTGAAGCCATTGTTGTTTGATTTATTACAATTATGTTGGATGTTTTCAGAACGCAAGCTTGTTATGCATCTAATGAGAACTTTTCACTTTTAGATCTTGATGGCAAGCTGTATGATGCCTATGTAGCATGGTCTAATCCTGGTGCCTCTGGATTCAATGAGGAAGTGGGGAAGTTTGCCCTGCAAACACTGCCTGAAGTGTTGGAACAGGTCTGCGGTTACAAACTCTTCATAGCAGGCCGTGACTGCCTGCCAGGGCAGGGTAAGTCACCCACATGACATAGTTAGCTTTGTCTGGAAAGAGCCCCATGGTAAATCTGGAGGGGCAACAGAGAGCCACAGCTCAGATGGGAGAATAAATGTTAACAATTTCTGACAGCTGGTTCGTTTTGTCTGTTTGTTACTTCCTGTATCTTCATAATTAAATGATCTCATCCCCATGCACCATCTCTTTAATGTTTGGATTTTGGTCTTTAACAAACATAACATTGTGTCGTGTAGAGGACATGGTAATCGTGGAAGAAGGTCCTCTGGTCAGATGAGACCAAAATTAAACTCCTTGGTCTATAGTGAAACTTAGTGGTGGAAGCAACCTCGATGCATTACTTCTTCAACAGTGTCAGAGTACCTGGGCAGACTTTGTGGAAAACAGATAGAGCTAAATAAAAGGCTGTATTAAAAAAATTGTTAGACCAGAACGTAGGACCTTACCAGGACCTTACAGCAGAACATTGACCCCAAAAATACAGCTAGTGCTACATGAAGGTGGTATATATAAAGCATCCTATTCAACACATTCCCTTCACTGTTTCTCAACTTTCTCTATACTTCCTGTCTTCCTGCAGCTATCATCGACTCAGTGGAAGAGGACCTTCAGGCAAGTTGCTGTGTTCTCCTCCTCTATACCGCTTCCACTTTCATTAGCAAGAGACATGAGGGAGGTGATAAAAAAAGCAAGACCATTGAGAGAACTGACAGCGTGGGTTTTGATGGTGGCAATAAAGTCTTTTTGGACACGAGGCAGCATCTGGAATATATGGCAGCCATGTACATGGCACTGTTGGAGGGGTCCTTAAAGGTAAGACAAAGTACTCAATGAATAACTCACAAAGACTTTTCATATTAGAACCAGAGAAAATCTCGTGATTCAGTCACTATGCAACTCTTATTCATGTTGAAGTTTTCCTGTATGCTCAACATAGAGGGTCTAATCAAGCTCTATCCTCACAGATAATTCTGGTGGAACTGGAGGAGATCACCCCAGCTCAGCTGGCCCTCTTCCCTGAGTCACTTCGCCACCTGAGGAAGAAACAAGGTGCTGTGTGCTGGTGGAAGGCTCTCCAGACGAAGCAAAAATGGAGTACATGTTTGAAATGGCAAGATTATGAGGACAGAAGTGAAAAGGATTCACAAGTGTCACCATCCTTCTCTCCTTCCTCCAGGTTTTGGAAAGAAGTTATGTATCATATGCCAGTTAGAGGGAAGAGGGTGGTTTATCCAGAGAAAACTGCCTTGTTGAACTTATGACCATTAGATGTGAATGTTTGAGTGAAATGGTATAATGAAAAAGTAAAAAGTGTCACTCAAATTAATCTGACATTTTTTTTAAGCTTTTGGCAACATCAGGAGAATATTTCTGATTAATTAAGGGTCCAAAACTCTGCAACATGTACTGAAATCAAAGAACCCCATGAAGAATAATCAGAAGTTGAAGCTGCTTTCTTCAGTAAAACCAGCCTATCTGTGCAGCGTGACCATGCATGGACTATGCAAGGTTTGCTAAAAACAAGTGTCAGAATTATTCTCCAAATGTTCATGTAATTTAGGAAACTGTAAATGCAATTGTAAAAATTATTAAAGTATTTGTGCTTATTTGGTCATGTTTCTAAGATTTTATAAAGAAAATTTAAGCTGTGAGTTTTTTGTTGTTGGTGCTTATGATTATTGAAAATGTTCATAAAAAACATAAATATGTATATATAAGCCATTTGCAAAACATATTGTTGTCAAATGTGAAATCAACAGTTCAGGATTCGCCACCAAACATTTGATATTTATTGGTGTTATTTAAAAGCTTTAAGACAATGTATAAAAGAGAGGTTTATAAAAAAAAAATAAATGCCCTAAACTTTCTTTTGTTGTCAACTTGTTCGTGGATAAAGTGATCAAAGCAAGCTTAATTATGCAATGTGCTTTTTTTTTAGTATAGTTTTGCTAATCATACCAATTATTATTTTCTGCCAGATCCATATCAAAGTCATTGATATACCACTTGAGTGACATCCCATTCCTGATAGCTAAAAACATGTGGGGCGATGGTATGAGTTCATCCCGTAATCAGTGGGTTGCCAGTTTAAGCCCCTGTCCACCTCTGTTGTTGTGTCCTTGGGCAAGACACTTCACCCACCTTGCCTGCTAGTGGTGGTCAAAGGGTCCATTGGCACTGGTGCATGGCAGCCTTGCCTCTGTCAGACTGTCCCAGGGCAGCTGTGGCTACAATCCAGTAGTTTGTTACCATTAGCGTGTGAATGAGTGCATGAATGACTGAATATAGTGTAAAGTACTTTTGGGTCCTCTGGACTTGATAAAGCGCTATATAAGCTTAGGCCAGGCCGTTTATAACTGGTTTACCTTTAGTGGGATGGCTACAAAGTTTAGGAGTGTGTTTATTTTGACCATTCATTCAGAAGTACCTCTGTGAGATTAGCCACTGATGTCAAATGAGAAAGCCTGGTTTGCTGTCTCAGTTCTAAATCAGTTCTAAAGGTGTTTCATAAAGTTAAGGTCAGGACTCTTTGCAGTCCAGTCATGTTTCTTTCCCACCAAACTTACTCATTTGTGTCTTTATGTACTTTGCTTTGTGCTGTGGTGTGCAGTCATGTTAGAAAAGGAAGGGTGCATCCCCAAACTTTTGCTTTAAACTCTGGGATATGGAGTTGTGTAAAATGACTCAGCCATTGGTTTTCCAGGCAGATGGGCATGATTTGTAACTTCAGAAAATCCGTCTCCACTGCTTTCAAGTCCAGTTGTGCTTTGCTTTACACCACTGTGTCTGGCGCTTTGGATTGGACTTGATGTAAGACTTGGATTCTTCTGCTCGGCCACGGAAAATCATTACATAAAGCTATCCATGCACTGTTTCTGAGCAACTCTTAAGACCACATGAAGTTGGATGTCTGTTGATGTTGGCTCAGCAGAAGGCTGGTGGCCTTTGCACACAGTGCACCTTAGCATCTGCTCACCCTGCTCTGTGATTTTTATGTGGCCTACCACTTTGTGATTGAGTTGCTTTTGTTCCTAATCACTGTTATAATACCAATACCAACAGTTAACTATGGGATATTTTGTAACTGTAGGAGGAAACGCCCCCTCAGAGTGACCTATTCTTTATTTAGTTATTTGCTTATTTATTGATTTATTTTCCATCTCACTTGTTTGATTTTAGGTTAAATTGTTCGGGATACATTTCCCGTCATATGTGAAAATGATTTATTAGTGCTATTTTATCAGGGTTGTGTACACTTTTAAGTTCTCAGATTTAAATCTCAGATGCTTCCTGAAAAACAACAAAAATTAATTCAGTACAATATTTACAGTATTACAAACTGCAGTAGGGGACCCCTGTTGCATATTTCTTTCTGTTTTTTGACAGGTGTCTAACATTATTGCAGTATTTCATAGTAAATACAAACAAAATTAAATATATTTTCCATTGGTGGTTTTTTATATGGTTGATTTGACTTGGGGGAGAACAACTATGCTTAACTGTCTGCACCCCAAAGGAGTTCTTTCTTTACTTATTGCTCATCAGCATGTCCAGTCAGAGGCAATGGACGCCGTTGCACCTCGAATAGCGGGTGACACTGAAGTTAGTGACGGACAATACGGTGTCAAAATAAAGGGCTATTTCAGAGTTTTTCAGAGGTCTTGTGTGCATTACCATCTCGAGCTCATAATTTTACATACTTTGACCGTTCAGAACTTAACTGAATGATTGTAAATTTGACCCACTTTGTTAAAACACAGTCTGGGATTCATAAAAACCTTTACTATAGCTGTTGAAATAAAACAAAAAAAGCATTTTCAACTTTTTTCTTGGAGTTAGAAACCCCCATATTTAAGGGCATATGTAAAGAGCACTGGTCAAACCTGAACTAAATTATTTGATAGTGATAACAGATCATTTTAACAAGTACTGGATTCTTCAAAATTTAGTTAAGATTAATTGACACATCAACCTGTCCAACTAGATCAATGGTTAATGGAGCTCACGTTTTTGATAAGTTCAGTAATACAGACTTTGTCAAGGATGTAGGTGTGTGTTTGTTGTGTGAGGTGTAGCACGATGAGACTGATGCAACAACAGCCATTGATGTAATCTGAGGTTTTTCTAGTTGTTGTATGAGTTACGTTGTAATAATGACCAATTACGATTGAACTATTGTTGGAGTCCCAGAAAAATATTCTTACACTGGTGAATCATTTCTTTGGTGTAGTGTCAGGTATCTGGCAGATTCCACGTATTTAAAACCACATCAGTTTCTGTTTGTAATTTCCACAAGTGTCATTTCATTTCTTACATTGCTTGGTCCCCACCCACCATATAACTATTGCACCTGTAGCAGAACTCTCTATCCTGCAAAGGTGTAACCTTAATTTATCAGTAAATTGTGATATGAATATTGTATCTGGCTTGAATTTACTTCTTTTTTTATCGCAGTATATGGGAAAATTAATTACTGCATCAATCAGTTCTTTTATGCTGCCTCATCTAATGAGTAAAGTAGGTCCAGACTTCAAAGCTGCCCTCTGGCGCTCTACAGGAAGCATGTAAGACGTCAGCACCGCATGAAAAATCGAAAGTGTTCACTCAGGAAGATGTGCTGTGACTAAAGTCAGTTATAATGCCAACAGCAACAGTTGACTATGAGATATTTGGTAACAGGAGTAGGAAATGCCCCCTGAGTGTGACTTATTCTTTCGCAAAAACATGTGGAAGCAGTCTGCATGATTAGGTGTTGGATTTTAAACACCTATGGTCATTGAACTGGTTGAAACACCTGAATTCAATTATTTAGATGGATGAGCACATTTTTTAGCAATACAGTGTATTTAGTAAAAATGGTTTTCTTGACATCTTTGTCATGATTTCTCTGTTTTCTTCCATATTCCATGCTGCCTTCCTGCTCACAACCCCTCATGTTCAGGTTGATTAGCTGATTTCTTTCTCCTATACTGCTGTCTACATAAACACCTGCTCTCCACTCACTCAATGTGAAATTGTCTGTTACCATTCTTGTCACACCCTTCAAGTGGTCCAGTGCCATGTCCTTTTTTCTGATCATGTCCCTGACTTGTTTTATGCCTTCTAACCACTGCCTCTGTTTGCTCTCTGTCTGTACTGTGAGTGATTCTGATTTGGTCTTTATAACTTGTCTTTTGTACCTGAACACTGATTATTACTTCATGGATTCTGGACCTTTTTTGCCTTCTCTGCCTGCCTTGTTGCTAACTTGGACCATGTCCCCAACCATTGATTACTGGATTACTGGATACTGTAAGATCTGTCTCTTCCATGGTGTGCCTGATTAAAAGGATTGGTGTCCAGTTCGACTTGCCTCACCACCTGAGTTTTTGTACTCTGTAATATCTTTGTTTCTGGCTTCTACAGAGTTCTGTAAAAAACAGACGACCTTTTTGCAAGTTTTCTGAGGTATGAATTTTCAAGAAGGAGTGCTTGGGAAACCACCTCAGTCAGGTAATGCTCTACTTCCTATTTCTGCAACATCCCCAGTTTATAGTTTACTCACCAGGGGCCTCATGCATAAAAGAGTGTACAGCTTTCACACTAAAAGTTGGTGTAGTGACAAATATTGAAAAGTGCAGCTCACAAAAAAATTAGGTGTATAAAACTGTGCGCACGCATGTGGATGCTCACCCTTCCTTCATACATCCCTGTTTGCCTGAAATAGAGTGCAGCTTCAGGTGCCGCATGGACTGTGCTGTGCCCGCCCATAAATAAATATGCAAATTAGTATAAATACCCAAAAGGCTCCCATCATATGTCTGAAAAACCATGGCAATGGCCCCTGCTTTCCAACAGTACTACTACTAATAATAATAATACCTTTTCTTTAAAAGGTGCATTTCAGGGCACAGAAGGTCACCTTACAACAAATAAAAGCAAAAAATAGAAAATAGAAAACAAAAAAAATTAGATCATTAGTAAAATGATCAAAGTGAAAATGCTTGCTTGATCAGATGAGTTTTTAGCCAGGATATAAAAAGAAACAGAGTGCCAGAGAGTCCTTTGAAGTGAGTGGGAAAATCAACATGCTGTTGAAGTCTATTCTGCAGTATGAAGGACTCGTGTTGAATCAGGCTAATGTGCCACTGCATTTGTTAGGCAATTTTGCGCATCACATATACAGTAAGTAACACCTTTACAAGATGGAGATGCTTTCTGTCCATAAAGGTGCATTCATTTACAGACGGTGGCCTTAAAGCAATATGAGTGCAGTCAACAGCTCTGATCACATTAAGAAATCAGCTCATCACTGCAGATTGCAACTTTATTTCTGCCTGTTCATTCACAGTGTAGGGGAACCTTAGAGATCTGGGTAACATTCGGATGAGGCCGTCCCATACGGCTGGCATGGCTCATCTTAGGGATGACTGTGACATTCCCAACCTGTCATCCAGTTCCTGCTGAAATGCTCCAGTTGCAAGGAATCCCAGCATGGTGAGAACTTGAATAGGCAACGCAAAACTCCTTTCAGTTTCCCTCTGTAATGCTGGGGCCTTGCTGTATATCAAACAGATATTAGGTAAACTTTAAGTACTACTGTAGTATTTTATGAATATTAGCAAGATGATGAACCCTATGACCCTCAGTTTCAGACATGGCAGCAGCAGGTCCCTCATCATGTCCAGATGATAGCACTAAGGATGTGAGACAAAGTGGGTTCTGAAGCTAATCAGATTGAACTGAAAGGATCATAGCAAAACTTGCATCAAGTAGCTTTTTTATTGTATGTAGGGCCAAAAACAGGTTAAACTTATCCTGTTTCCATTTTACTTGTGTTTGGTCTGTTCGCATTTTAGCAGAGAGAGATAGAAGATGAGAAAGAAGATGATGGAAGTGAAGAAAGCAAAGTTGAAGACTGCTCTGAAAGTAGTAAGGAGGATGAGGAAAGAACAGAAGAAGAAGAGGAAGACAGGGAAAAGCTGTGCAGTGCTGGCAAACAGGCATTTTCTCAATGCAGATGTTAAATTTGGATTTATATATATATATATATATATATATATATATATATATATATATATATATATATATATATATATATATATAGATAGATAGATAGATAGATAGATAGATAGATAGATAGATATACACGCTCTCGATTTACTGGTCGATCTACGTTTCTACTCTCATCTATGGTCATGAGCTTTGGGTCGTGACCGAAAGAATGAGATCACGGATATAAGGAGCCGAAATTAGTTTTCTCCGCAAGGGCCTATCTCTAAGAGAGAGCCTTAGAGATAGGGTAAGAAGGTCGGTCATCCGGGAGGGACTCAAGAGAAGAGCCGCTGCTTCTCCACGTCAAGAGGAGCCAGTTGAGGTGGCTCGGGCATGGTATTAGGATGCCTTCTTAGACTCCTCCCTGCTGAGGTGTTCCGGGCATGTCCCACTGGGAGGAGACCCAGAGGAAGACCCAGGACACGCTGGAGGGACTATGTTTCTTGGCTGGCCTGAAAACGCCTTGGGATTCCCCTGGTCAAGCTGGCCCAAGTGGCTGGGGAGAGGGAAGTCTGGGTTCTCTGCTTAGGCTGCTGCCCCCGCGACCTGACCTCAGATAAGCGGAAGAAAATGGATGGATGGATGGATGGATGGATGGATGGATGGATGGATAAATGATGTAACAAAAAATGTGTAAGAGAAATGGATCAAGTCAGTATGTCTTTTTTTTAATCTGTATTTCACTGACAGCTAAATGAAACATATTGCTTAGGAGACCATCCATCAAAAAATAAAGCTGTCATAATTGACCCCGTGTTCAGATTGACCAGTCACAGACAGATGTTTGAGAAACAACGCTCCTTCTGGCCCTACTGATTCATCAGTTGTTGTTTGTTTCAATATACAGTTTCTAAAATTAATATCTGAACCTCCTGAGGTCAGGTGACCTACATTTACATTTACATACAACCAAAGCCCTAGTTAGCTTTCAGTGAATCATAGTGCTACACCTGTACTGCAGAGTATGTGGTACTTTTTTATGCTGAGTGGAAATTTCATGTAGGGGGTTTGCAGAACCATGGAAAACCCAGCAGCCCAGAGTTTAGAATCAGTGCAAGTAACAAGAAGATTGTATACACCCAAATTGGTGAGTTAGAACTTAAAGTTGGAGCAACTTCTTTCACATTTTGCTGCTCATCTGAGAATAACTCAATAGGAGAATGACATTTTCTGACTTTTTTTTTTTTTTTTTTTTTTTTTACTTTTTATTCATATATATTTATTTTTGTTTGAATGACAGAGAGCAAGTTTTTTTTCATACCTTTTCCAAATAAAAAGCCAGTACATGGAACTTCCTTGGACTTTACTGGGAGTGTTTCAGCTCTGACTTCCTTGTGTGATCTACGCAACCAAAATCTCTCACTTCCCTATCAATAACAGTGGGTGTTTAAATTACCTTGTCAGGAAATGTGTTAAGAAGCACTGTTCAATTGCACAGTGGTGTGGCAACTTGGCTCAGAAAATGAGCCCCGTTGAAGGAGACACACAGGACTTTCATGAATTTAACCTATTAAGATCCCGCAGGCGAAAACAATGGCAGCAGGAGGCTGGATCTACTTCCTAACTGGATTCCTATCTCTGGCATCTGCTGTGGATCACAGTGAGTACTGATCACCATATAACTG
This sequence comes from Anableps anableps, assembly GCA_014839685.1. NCBI lineage: Eukaryota > Metazoa > Chordata > Actinopteri > Cyprinodontiformes > Anablepidae > Anableps > Anableps anableps. The sequence continues at coordinate 9,125,986 of CM026075.1, read as the reverse complement.
TGAGGATTATCCATGCTAAAAATGGTTTCTAACACAGGAGTGACTTGTAGAGCCAGCCTCTGTCTCTTTAGTGCTAAAGTGTAACAACAAGTAATGCAGTTGTTTGGATCCAAGGATGTGCTGACACAATGAAATTTGACTGATTTCAGTTTCAGTAGTGGTTGAAAAAAACTGTTTTGAATTCCGGTTGTTTACAAGGAGCAAAATGTCAAAGCTGTAAAAGATTTAAAGTCTTGAAGATGACTTTATTTGCTAAATAATAAACTAGAAGTAGATGTTTTAACCATAAAAGATTAAAAGTTTTGGGAAGACTTGTTAAATGACAAACTAAACAAACAGATTTCATGTAAGAAAAAAACAATGTCTGTGGTTCCTCTAAGCCAGTTAAACAGGTCATTCAGAAACCTCTCTGGATTCTTAAGCTCATTTTTGATATGATTTTAATAAATCAGATTTTTAGCCAGTGACAACAAAAAAATCTTAACTTTTACTCCTTATTTTTACATTCTTGAAGAGAACAAAATATGTTTTTGTCTCATTGTAAGAGACAAGTGAGAGTTATGATCACTTGTCAGTTAACATATCTACACTTCCAATGGAATGAAAAGATTAGCAGTGTAAACAACTATGTAAAACATGGCAAAATCTCAAAAATAATGCTGAACAATAAGGGCTGAAAGTGAATCAGTAAAGCAGTCACCAGTGACTAACCATTTAAACTGAACTACACATGAAAGCAATATACAGTAGATTCGGCCAATAAACCTGATTCTGAAAACGGAGCACATCACTTTAAAACTGCAGGTTTACTGGTAGTTCCGAGCCTTTTTAAATGTATGAATGGGAGGCAGATCTTTCAAATCATCAGACTCTTCTGCAATAGAAACAGCTCAAAGATTTTTGTTCATGAGGCATGTCTCCTTTTAAAACTAGGCTTAAAACTGTAGTTTCTTTTTAACTTTTAGAATATCTTAGTCTATCTCTGTAGCTATGCTGCTATAGGCTTAGACTGCTAGAGGATATACTAATCTCTTTATCTCACTCTGCTACTTTCTCCTACTACTCTCCAATGGTAATCTGTAAATAAAGAAGCCATTAACTTTATGTTTGCTTTTTTTTCTCTGTACATAGAAGAATTTTTTTAAAGTGTTCACACCCCTGTTTTTTAAAATGAAACAAATAATTGAAAAAAACTTTTTCCACTTTTAATGTGACACATGTCTCATTCAATTCAGCTGAAACACAATGAAATCCTTTAGGAAAACAAATGTAAACAAGAACAAAGGTGCAATCACCTGGTTGCACACATATGGACAGTTTTAAACCAATCATTTTTGGAAGTAGCTTTTGATTTAATTTCAGCTTTAAGTCTTCTTGGGTACATGCTGAACATAAATTAATAAATATAATTAAAAATAAATTAAATATAATTAAAAAGAAATTAAAATGATACTGTCCAAGGAGAATATCATAACATTTGCTAATTTGCATTAAAGCCATTGTTTACAGGAAGGTGGCAACTGCTCCAAATGATCTTAATGTATGTATCAGTTAGAAAGAAAGGTAAAAATAATGTCTACAGAATTATATTTGTGGTATGGTACAATAAACAGAGTCATCTATTATATAGAGAATTTATAGAAAATATAATGCAACAGTTGGTAATATTAGGCAAACTGAAGGTTTTCGAAAAACGGACTCAATCTAGTGAGTGAGGCTGCCGCGACGGTGACAGCAACACTAAAGAGCTGTGGAAGTATCTGGTTGCGTTCTACAGTACATGTAACAACAATCTTTGTATTCTCCATATGTCTGGAATAAAGATAAAGACAATGGCTTTAATTTTTTTCCAAACAAGACATTACAAGACCAGAAAAACACCCTCCAAATCCTTGTGGAAGAATGTGTTATGTTCTGATGAAACTAAAGAGGGGACAATTCCAAAGGATTTGACACAAAGAATATCAGGCCAACAAGTGAAACATGTTTGTGTTTCCATTGTGCTCTTGGGTTTATTTTCTTCTGATTTAATTCGTGTTTTTGTCAAGGAAATAACACTTTCAAATGACAGTTTTTACCAAAAAACTATCAGCTGTCTGCTGGAAAGCCAGAGAGGAGGGATTGAATTTTAAAGAATCACAGTGAATTCAATAAAAATCAACAACAGCAAACCTACATGCTGAAATTGAATGACAAGGCTTTACTTCGGTGCTTAATTTATTGATGTGCACATTACTTGATAACAATCAAGTTATTTAGTTATTTGTTTATTTACTTATTTTCCATCTTACTTGTTTGTTTTTAGATTAAATTATTTGAGGTACATTTCCCATTATGTAAAGGGGTGTGTTCACCTTTAAGTTCTCGGATTCAAATGTTAGACGCCTCCTCAGAGTGACCTACTCTTTATTTAGTTATTTGTTTATTTATTGATTTATTTTCCATCTCACTTGTTTGATTTTAGGTTAAATTGTTCGGGATACATTTCCCGTTATATGTGAAAATGATTTATTAGTGCTATTTTATCAGGGGTGTGTACACTTTTAAGTTCTCAGATTTAAATCTCAGATGCTTCCTGAAAAACAACAAAAATTAATTCAGTACAATATTTACAGTATTACAAACTGCAGTAGGGGACCCCTGTTGCATATTTCTTTCTGTTTTTCGACAGGTGTCTAACATTATTGCAGTATTTCATAGTAAATACAAACAAAATTAAATATATTTTCCATTGGTGGTTTTTTATATGGTTGATTTGACTTGGGGGAGAACAACTATGCTTAACTGTCTGCACCCCAAAGGAGTTCTTTCTTTACTTACTGCTCATCAGCATGTCCAGTCAGAGGCAATGGACGCCGTTGCACCTCGAATAGCGGGTGACACTGAAGTTAGTGACGGACAATACGGTGTCAAAATAAAGGGCTACTTCAGAGTTTTTCAGAGGTCTTGTGTGCATTACCATCTCGAGCTCATAATTTTACATACTTTGACCGTTCAAAACTTAACTGAATGATTGTAAATTTGACCCACTTTGTTAAAACACAGTCTGGGATTCATAAAAACCTTTACTATAGCTGTTGAAATAAAACAAAAAAAGCATTTTCAACTTTTTTCTTGGAGTTAGAAACCCCCATATTTAAGGGCATATGTAAAGAGCACTGGTCAAACCTGAACTAAATTATTTGATAGTGATAACAGATCATTTCAACAAGTACTGGATTCTTCAAAATTTAGTTAAGATTAATTGACACATCAACCTGTCCAACTAGATCAATGGTTAATGGAGCTCACGTTTTTGATAAGTTCAGTAATACAGACTTTGTCAAGGATGTAGGTGTGTGTTTGTTGTGTGAGGTGTAGCACGATGAGACTGATGCAACAACAGCCATTGATGTAATCTGAGGTTTTTCTAGTTGTTGTATGAGTTATGTTGTAATAATGACCAATTACGATTGAACTATTGTTGGAGTCCCAGAAAAATATTCTTACACTGGTGAATCATTTCTTTGGTGTAGTGTCAGGTATCTGGCAGATTCCATGTATTTAAAACCACATCAATTTCTGTTTATAATTTCCACAAGTGTCATTTCATTTCTTACATTGCTTGGTCCCCACCCACCATATAACTATTGCACCTGTAGCAGAACTCTCTATCCTGCAAAGGTGTAACCTTAACTTATCAGTAAATTGTGATATGAATATTGTATCTGGCTTGAATTTACTTCTTTTTTATTGCAGTATATGGGAAAATTAATTACTGCATCAATCAGTTCTTTTATGCTGCCTCCTCTAATGAGTAAAGTAGGTCCAGACTTCAAAGCTGCCCTCTGGTGCTCTACAGGAAGCATGAAAGACGTCAGTGCAGCATGAAAAATGGAAATTGTTCACACAGGAAGATGTGCTGTGACTAAAGTCAGTTTTACATTAGTTGTGCAAGAAAAATTCCCAAACAAACAATTCTATTTAAGACTTTCAGATTTGTAGAGATCTCTGTAGGTTACAGTTAAATATAACAAAAAAGGAACATTTTCTAGTCCTGGAACAATCAAGGAAAAACTCAATCCAGCATATAACAAAACTGAGCAGCTTTAATACAAATTTAGTAGCAGGTAGAAAAGTAAATAATAATACAACAGAAGTGCATAAATTTCATGTGTATTTGTTTGATAATTTTGCTCAATGATATTGATGTTTTTGATGGTTTTGCTGTATACTTGTTTGATGTTTTTATGATGTGAAGCACTTTGAACTGCCTTGCTGCTGCAATGTGCAATACAAATAAACTTGACTTATTGCATTTCAGGCAATAAAATGTTTTTCTTATTTAAAAAACAAACTGAATTCTTTGGGGGGGTTGCATCTTTTAATATATTTCTTATATTATACAAAAAAGGCTAAAGTGGTTCATTGAAAAATCAGCAGAATGTACCTTTATCCAATTAATCGAATAATCATCAGAATAATCGATAGAATAATCGATGACAAAAATAATCGTTAGTTGCAACCCTATTTCTGTTGCAAAAGCAAGCAAAAGGAAACATTCCTCAAAACCGAGAAACCAAAGATCAATTTATGCATGAAAATATCTCCAAAAATGCAACATGAGCTAATGAAATAAAACTTTATTCCATCCATAACCATGCGATATTTAATTTAACAAAAACAGTCAGCTTAATCAGCTTAAATATATAGAGTTGATTAACTGTTGTGCCTATCTTAAATGACTGCAGCAGTGCCACCATGTGGCAAAGGAAATAAATGAAGTGATACAAACTGAACTGAACTGAACTGACTTAAACTTTACTAAATTAAATGTAGGAACCGAGCTTAAGTGCATTTACCTGAATTGTATTGAAATAAATTGCTATATTTTTCCATTGCTATTATAATTATGTCATTTGTGAGGCTGTGTTTTTTAATCATAGTCACATATAATTATATTCCATTCACACACACACACACACATACACACACACACACACACACACACATATATATATATATATATATATATATATATATATGTATATATATATATATATATATATATATATATATATATATATATACCAAAAAAGTAAGGAAAAAAATTGATGTTTGATTTTTTTAAATTTTTTTTTTATTTGATGTATCAATGATTAAAATATTTGTTTATTGGACTGCAGTTGATGTCATATTTGTATGGAATATATAATTTATTATTATTATTATTATTATTATTATTATTATTATTATTATTATTATTATTATTATTATTATTATTATTTTACATGCGGAACTCAGTAACCTAAGGTTTCTTTCTGTGCACTGCTGTATTCAGACCACCAGGAGGAGGCAGACACCTACCATGTGAGTGCTGGTCACTTGTTTCTGCTGAGTTGCCAGCATGCAGATGCTCATTCCCAGATAATGTGGACCAAAGGGGATAGCGGCAATGAGAGTCTCCCCACTGGAGTGGAAGTCAGAGATGGATTGCTGTGGTTTCTACCTATGCAGGTGACTCATAATGGAAGCTACATCTGTGAAAAAAGGTAGAAAACATCTCACTATTTTAAACTTTTTTCTTGCAGTGTCATAACTGTAAAGAAACATGCTCTACATACTATAATATACATTTTTATGCAATCTCTTCAGTGTTTTTTAAAAATTTCTCTGCAGGAATGAAACCAGACCATCAAAAAGACGATTTAGAGTTTTAGTGTCCAGGGGACCCTGCCCTGATCCAAATGAGGAGGTTTCAGTTACAAAGGAAGTAAGTGAAGGTCTTCGGTGCAAACAGGATGAGATCTTCAGACTGAATCTCACAAGGAAAATACAATGGATGAAGGTATTGAGCTTGCAGCATTCACATGGTGTTTCCACTGCATTTATGTTCACAGAAAACCATTTAGTCAACCGACACCGCTTTGTGTATTTGAAATGGTTTTTCTATGATAAAATACTCCTGATCTACGCATCAGTCTAGCATTGCATTGGCTTTAGGACACCATAGGTAGTTATTGTATCAATGGCAAAGAATATATTAGGAAGTGAACAGAAAACTTTGGTGTCAGCAGAACTTTAAAACTGAAAGTTGTTTCATAACTGTGGCTGAAATCAAAACTCTGATTTGTGGTTTTTCCATCATGTCTAATGTTTCCTGACCTAATTAGTGCAACACTGCTCCCTTCTGTCGATACCTTGTACAATGCATCCACCTAAACAACTACAAACAACTACAGTACAGAGTCATGCAGAAGTTACATTCTACTTGAACCTATTCATATTTTGTCACGTTACAGCCACAAATTTCAAGATATTTTCAATATAGTTTTTCATGTAAACTCACATCTAGAGACTGACAGTTTTGTCCATTGTTCTTAGCAAACCTCTGATTGTATGTTTAGGGCTGTTGTTCTTCTGGAAGGTGGTCCTCTACTGCAGTCTCAAGTCTTTTGTAGCCACTGACTAGGATTGCCCTGTATTTATCTCTTTTTCTCCTATGCTCAACTTTGATCAGCTTATTGTTCTTGGTGTAGAAAAGCATCCCCACAGCATGATAAAGCTGTTATCATGTTTTACCATAAGATATTTGCTGTGTCCCCTTCATGGCTTATAGCAGACTGGAAACAGGACCTCTTTTGGCTTGCCCTCAATAATAGCTTACTACCATTCTTCCATAAAGGGCAGATTGCTGGAGGGCATAACTGGTAGGTCTTGGGTTGACAAATTATCTCCTAAGGATGCAATTTCTTCCCAGTGTCTTTCTTGTAGTTCAATCAGGAATATTGACCATAACTGAGGCAAGTGATGTCTGTAGTGCTTTAGATGTTGTTGAGGGTTTTTTAAACCTCCTGAATAAGTCATTAGTGTGCTCTTAGAGTAAATTTGATAGGCCAGCCACTCCTTCCCAGGTTCAGCACTGGGAGCATTTTACTTGCTCCATTTGTGGAAAATGGCTTTTACCTTGAATCACTGGAGTCTAAAAAACATTAGAAGTAGCTTTGTGACCCTTGTGACTGGGAGTGCTCAATAACTTGGTTTCTCCTCTTTTCAGAAATGTCTTTAGATCAGAGCATGTGTTACTTTTTGAGATGTTTTAGCTTACTTCATGTAGCCTGACAGGTTATATCTCAGTGATTTATTGATTCTGCAGTTCTGGCAATGAGCCACCCTGTCTGTGGCTACTAAACTTGAAATTGAAAAATGTGGTTAAACCCTGGATAAATCATGATTTAACATATTGTGTAATGTACATCTTCACATCAGGCCAAGGTTTTGCCTAATAATATATATCATCATTAAAAACTTTTTTTGTATTCTCTCAGAAATTTGCTTGGGATTTATTTTGTTATGGTAAAAAAAAATAATTTATTGTTTTTTATTAAGTTGTAGCTTTGGAGCAGTCAGTATTTTACCCGCTGTATGCAACAGTCAGAACCATCTCAGCTCAGGAAATTAAATGGAAAAATTGACGACTTTTTCAAACAGGGCAATCTTATAAGAGCACATAAATTTTGTGTCATCATTATAGTTCATACCAATGTTTCTTCGTGAATTTAACATTAAATCACTTTTGCAATAAAAAAGCAACAGTTTAATTTATCGTCATCCTGCAAAAAAATGAATGCATTTTGTTTGTTTGCATACAGGACTGTCAGCCAGTGCAGCTGGATGAGGAGTCCATCGATCTGAATATAGATGGTATCATGAGGCTGCCGGCGGTTTCAGAGGCAGATGCAGGAAAATACACATGCCTGATAGATATTACCGTTGATGGCCGGAAATATACTGCAGCACGCAGCATCCAGCTGACTGTTAAAAATGGTACCGTAGATCTCAAATTTGTACACACACTGGTTAAAGTGGATGATTCTTGTGATATAAATGTGACCATGATTAAAAACATTTTTCACCTTTAATGTGAAAAGGCCTCATCAATTCATATTTAAGAACAAAGACATTTCTAAGAAATCTAAAAAAACAAAAAAGTTGCAATAACTTTGTTGTGAGCACTTAAACTATTGCTTTTTTGAATTGATTTCAGCATTCATTCTTATCCTGTAAAGGTCTGTGTGTACCCCACATCTTGACTTGACAATATCTGCCTCTCTTTATCTATCATTCATTCTTTATCAGATTGTGAGAACAGCTTTATGTCCCCAGCTCAAATTACCCCACATTTTCTTTCAGATTTAGTTCTAAAGACTCTCAAAACATGAATTTTCTTCAGGAATTTTCATTTCTTTGGATAATTTGAGTGTACGCTTTAACCCACTGTGGTGCTGAAAAATGAAATCCCCCTTCAACTTCAGCTTTCTAACAGGCAGCTGAAGGTTGTATTTCAAAATCTAAAGCCCAAAAAACTGACTGGCATTTGGGACTATCATTTATAATTAATTGCCTCCACCTCAACATAAACTCCAGTTCCAAAGAAAGGTAAACCCCTTAAATGATGCAGCCACCACCATGTTTCAGTGTTCTATTTGTGATGTGCTGTGTTGATTTTGTGCCAAACGTACCTTTTGATTCCAGTCACAGTTCAGGTTTTAGCCTAGCCTGGGTTTTTTCTGTGAAAGAAAAGCTTTCTGACATGTAACTCGACTCCTTAGTCCAGACTAACAGAGAAAACAGAGTATTGACATACAGAGACAGCCATGTTGTTCCATGCAGAACACACAAAATCTTAGTGTTGCCAGTTTTTCATTTGTTTTAGTAATATCATAATTTCTTCATGTTTTCTCCAAATCTTGATAGCTATCTTTACTGCACTGTTGTACTTACATAAAAATGCTGTCATTTTTTTCTGTTCCCTAAAATAATTTTCAAATAGTTTTAAAGATAGTTTTCTGCTGTGTTATACTTATGTGTTTTTAGATTCTCCACCGGTCTCTCCAGAGCTTCATGTTATGACCCCTCAAAACGATGTAGTCATAGTTGAAGTGGGTAAGTAAACAAACATCACAAGTCAGAATCTCTATAACAGTGACACTAATGCATTCTGATTTCTAACTTAATTATCATTATCAGTCTTTGGTCCATACGCCCCTTATTTTGTTGAGTTTTGGCATCCCTGATTTGGTAGGAGAGCAGATTTGTCATTCATCTTCTGCTTGGTTTTCCACTTTACTTGATAACCAGGTAAGAGAGCAGAGCTACAGTGTTTAGCTTACACCGGCTTCAGTGAGGATGAAGAGATTTTGATGTTCTGGACCATCAATGGAACATATTCTAGCGACTACAGTGAGCTGAAAGATTCCTGGAAATTGTGAGTCTCTCCATTTTCTCATGTGGTTGTAGTAAATCTGGGGCTGTTAACAACAGAAGGTAAACACATGTGGAAATGTTTTTTTTAATGTGAACCCAGAAGACACTACACCAATCATAACTTTTCATCATAAAATATTTGAGATAATAAACATGAAGCTCTTAAAAGAAGTCTAAACAAAAGCAGCAGGACCATTTTCCATGGGCTGTAGTCCTTGCTCATACTGTCATCACACTATTGCAATCTGCCTTGCAAAAAGACAAAGGCAAAGGCAAAGAAAGACAAGTTACTTTAGTAAACAATACTCTAACATTGGCTTCCTGCATATCTGCTTAATGAAATTTGATTTCAAGCTAAACCTGGGTATCCCAGCGTTTCTACACATGTCAAACATTTCTACATGGTGAGTGTCAAAGATTAGAAATAAAATATATCAGGAATTTACACAAGTGTTCTTCAAATGTTACAGCAATGACCTAATAATACCATCACTTAACCTCATGCTAAGATATGCCGACTCTGTCTGCACTGATAAAGATTTACTTACCTGCCCTTGATAAATGCTTGAAGTGGCTCCAAATGATCACAGCCTGGCCTACTTTCTGATTAATTTGGTTACCCCAACCTGGGGGCCCTCAGCTTTGAGTTTTCATCCTCAGATGTTTAGTTTATGCTTAAATATGGTGACATAACCTATCCTGCCACAATTGAATATCGCCAATTTTACCCTTTATATGCGAAAACACACACAATATACACAAGGGGGTTGAATCCAAAACTACATGTATAGATACATTAAAGACATGACTTAAAAGACAAAACTTGTTGCACAAAACATGCTTCATTTCTACATATGTGTGCATTTTCTTCACCAACATACTATACATGGCAGGATAAGAAACTGATTTTTAATCAGTAACTATTAGGGTGCATGTTTTGAATGACTGACAGATTTTTTTTTTATGTTTTTCATAGTATTCATGACAGAGGCAAAGTATATGGTCAGTCCAATCTGTCCATTGCTATAGTTCGAAATGAGTTCCTGAATGTCCCCATCAATTGCCACATCACAAGCCCAGTCGAAGAGAAGCTTGGCAAGGCCTGGCTCCAAGAAGGTATTTGCTTGAAATGTCTGGGATATACAAAATAATTGCTTGTTGTCCAGTCTACGCAGAAAACTTGTTTACTCTTGTTTACATGGTTCCTAAGGTTATTGAGTTATTGTTTGTATTTCTCTGCCTTGTTTCCTCAGCTGACCACAACGCGTTCTACATGATTGTGGCTCTCTGCCTCTCTTCCCTCATTACCCTTCTGCTTCTGACTGCCTTCTTTTTTATCTGTAAAGTTGACCTCTTTTTAGGATACAGGACACTTAAGGCATCTTTTTCTAAACAACAAGGTAAACAGTTCTTCTACATCATACAGTTGAAAACTGATTTTTACATACAGTGTATAAAAAGTCATATAGCCACCTTTTCTCATAGACTTAAAATCAGACTAAACCTTCCCTCTTTTAGGTCAATTAGGATGAACAAAACTATATTTAATTGCTAAATGCCAGAATAATGAGAGAATATTTCAGTACTACTTTTTTCAAAATCAGACGTTTAAACACATTAAGAATATTAAGCTTTTAAAAATTTGGGAAAGCCCAGATGATGATGTCATGGCTTTCCACTATTCTGATATTTTAACTCACAGCATTTGAGTTAAGTGGTAGACACACCTGTGGATGTAATGGAACACCTCAAACACATTTCTCCCTTGTGTGGCATCATGAAAATATCAAGAGAAATCAGCCAAGATATCAGGATGAGAATTGTTGGCCTCCACAAGTCTGGTTAATCCTTGGGCATAGGTTCCAAATATCTGAAAGTGCCAAAATTATCTCTTCAAACTATTTTATGCTAGAATAAACTTCATGGGAACGTCCAGCCATCATACTGTTCAGGTAGGAGAAGGGTTCTGTCAAATGTGCGTATCATCAGCATATCAAAAGCAAAAAAGCTTGTGAAAATGTTTGCTGAAGCTGGTGAGAAGGTGTCATCCACAGTAAAACAAACTCATGTATCAACTTTGGATGAAATACCACTCAGAGAGGAAGAAGCAATTACTCCAAGTACAAGATAAAAAGCCAGGATACAGTTTACAAATACACACAGGGAATTCTTAATTTTAGCTTAGTTTTCAGAAACATGTCTTGTGGTCTGATGAAACTAAAATTGAAGTGATTGACCACAATGATTATTCTTACATTTGGAAAAAAAATCTTGCAAATCTGAGAACGCCATCCCAGCTGTGAAGTATGGTGGTGGCAGTACCACGCTGTGTTGGTCTTTTTTTGCTGGAGAATCTGGATCACTTCACAAACAACATGCAATCTTGAAGAAAGAACATGATTAAGGAATCATTGAAGCAACATCTCAAGCGATCACCCAGGAAATTAAAGATTTGGCAAAATGGGTCTTTCTAATGGACAATGACCTTGAGCATACAGCCAAATTAGTTACAAAGTTGCTTAAAGCTACAGCATGTAACTTTTATGAAAAATATGTTTTTTACATATTTGTTAAAACGATCATTATGTCATGACAGTATAATATAAGACAGATAATCTGTGAAAAAAATCAAGCTCCTCTGCCTTCTCCCAGTGATCCCAGTACTAACAGCAGAAATACACCACTCAGTCAGAAACAACCAATCAGAGCCAGGAGGAGGGTCTTAGCACTGTTAATCACCCTCATGAACTCACCGCTCACACCCCACCCCATTGCTCTCTACTAAGTTACAGCTGGTTCGCCACAACATAGCCTGCCACGAATGCTAAGGCTAGTTAGCATGGCCACCGATGATGATGGATAAACAGTTTTCCTGGAACTGTAAGTTGTTTCTCCACCATTAGCACATTTAGCAGCGCATACACGAGGGTGATTGACAGCACTAAGGGCTTCCTCCTGGCTCTGATTGGGTGTTTTAGCTTGGGAGCGACACATTTATACAGCAATAGCAGCTCATGGAGGAGGTGGAGGAGCTCGATCTTTTCACAGCTTATCTGTCTCCTATCATATTGTCTTAACATGGTGACAGTTTTAACAAATAAGCCAAAAACATATTTTTGTAAAAGTTATATATTGCAGCTTTAACCATAATAAAGTCAATGTTTTAAGTGGCCATCATCAAGCCTTGATCTTTTTGATGGAAAATTTGTGAACAGAGTTGAAAAGGTGTGTGCGAGCTAAAAACCTGACTCAGTTACACCAGTTCTGTCAGGATGAATGGGCAAAAATTCAAGCAAACTATTGTGAGAAGCTTCTGGGAGGATACCCAAAACATCTAACCCAAATAATAAAGACAATTCAACCAAATACTGAAAGGACTCAATGAAAACTTCTGGATTTGAAGAAGGTGAAAAAACATGCATCTTACTATTCTATCATTTAGTAAATTTAAATCATTTTTGGTGATCTTAACTGTGCTAAAACAGGAAAAGTATAGTCTGATTTAATGACATAAAGTGAGAGGAAAAAATTGTGTGTCTTTATTGCACAGCCACACCAAAATAAGAATTAAACTGATAACAATCACTGTGTGTTCTAACAGTTCCTGATGGGAAACTTTACGATGCCTATGTGAGCATTAGTCAATCCGCCATGGTGAGGTTGGATGGTGCGGCCTGGTTTGCTCTACGGTTCCTGCCTGAGGAGCTGGAGCAGAAACACGGCTACTCTCTGTACATCAGAGGACGGGACGACTGCCCTGGAGAAGGTCAGGAACATAAAAACATTACATAATGGGAATGCAGAGCATACAAGTTAATAATCTGTCTGGAATTGCAATGTTTACAGAACTGACAAACAGGAAACAGTTTTTTTTAAAAAAAATACAATTTCTTGTAAAATTGTTCATACCCTTCAGATTACAGCCACAAACTATGATTATTGTTTTCATAGACTGTTTTCTCTTTGCATAGTTTGGGTGTTATTCATTAGTCACAACTTGAGGTTTCTCATTTTTCATGTCTTACAGCGGTCCATGATGTCATGTCTGCTGCAGTGCGCCAATGCCGCAGGCTGCTGATTATCCTGTCATCTCATGGGAAATCAAAAGAAACAGTGCAGTTCTGGGAGAATCAAAACCAGCTCACGTATGAGCAGAAAGTGGGCCTTCATGATGCTTTAATGCAAAATGATCCCAAAGTTATTCTGGTGGAAGTCGGTAAGGATAGATTCTTCTCTTTTGGATTTTATGCATGCAGGCTTGTTAAATGATTATTTTTTGCACATGGGTAAAGATATAGAAGATCTGAAACAGAGAAAATACATAAGGCGTATTACAACATTCTTATCCTCTTTGTAAAATAGAAGGTTTTGAATTTCGCAATTGAACACTGCAACTTAAACCACAATGAGAAAATCAAACCTGCAAGACATATCAAATTGCCCTGAAATTGATACCTCCCTGATTTTCTTTAAAAAGAATAAGCAAAAAACATAGAGATGCAACACTTGTACAACTTTAAGCCTATCTGCCCTGACATAGATAAAATGATTACAGAGTTGACATTTTGAACTTGTTTTATCATCTTATATTAGCATTTTGACATCATGGCTAGCATTACAAATGAGCACTCTTCATATACAGTATGTATTCTATAAAAGGTAAACCCTTACCTTGACTTTAAGACTTCCAAAGGCTGCCATTTTTTTCATGCCTAAAATATTCAATGACAAAAATAGTTATAAAACAGAGCAACTCTGTTCAGGCTTCCTGTTTTCTGTGAAAGGCTTGGTCTCTCTTGCTCTCTTGCAGCCTGAATAAACCACAGACTTATCTCAACATGTTTTTAAAAAAGTGTCCATTTTTGCTTTTTCTGACTTTATCACAATGCCTCCCTGATACTGAAAATGGCTATCTTTTACTCCACATGAAATTATGTTGTTGTCAATCTGACCCTGACTTGGCCTAATATGGTGCATTCACTGATTGTAAAAATATAGAATTTTTGAGTTTTTTACTCAGCCGGTCACTGATCAGAGATGATTGAGCAGAAAACCAGCAGATTCAAGTCCAAGCACAACATATTGTTAAATCTTCAGCAGGGTTCATTAGACTAAAATATTCTAAAACCAAGGATCTGCTGTTTTGTCTCACAGTTTGAGAAGAATCGGATAACTTTACTCAGAGATCCAAGCACCTCTATTTCCTGTCTAAGATCCTGAGACAAAAATAAAGTGATTGCTAACATATTGCTTTATATAAGTATGGGTCTCTTCATCTAGGTTTTACCAAGTAAATGAACATAGACTTTTCAAAACCTTCTATTTGGAGATAAAATCTGCATCAAAGGGAAATTGGAATCTTTTGAAAGTGCTTGGAATCATTCTTTAAAAGTCTATGTGTGCTTGTGTATTCTCAAGTAATCACCTTTCTCTTCTCTTCTACCAGATGGTCCTGTGGATTACAATCAACTGCCGGAGTCACTGCGCTATATTAAAAGGAAACAAGGAGCACTGGAGTGGAAAAACTCATTTGTTGAAACCAACAATGTAACTCAGATGTACTTGAAAAGAAACTTTTGGAAAAACCTCAGGTGTCACATGCCAGCTGTACCTGCAAGAAGACTTCAGAGTTTCGCTTGAAGTGGTGAACATTCTTTAATTTATCCAGAAGGTTTAGAGATGGCATCCATCAGTATCTTCAGTTTTCAGAAATCTTTCTCCACATGTGGGGACTAAACATTTGAGCTGTCATTCATCATTATGTGGATTATTTATTTTAATAATGTAGACTTTTATAAAGCAATGAAAACATGTCTGTGTGTGACTTTGTGTGAGGAAACTTTCTGAGATGATCTGTGTTACTTTGGTTGTTTGGTCTTGTTTTCTGGCAGCAAACAAAGATGCAATAAACTGTGAAGCATCTCAAATTTCTAAGACTCAAGCTAAACACTCATTATGACCACACAACTTTGATTCAGTTTGCATGTTTTAGTTTCCATGAAAGCATTTGCTATATTAGTTCCCAAACTGGGGGTCTGGACCCCACTGGAGTGGAGTTTTGAGATCCTCTTCACAAATTAAAGCACATAATGAAACTTGGTGTGGAATATTTTAAAATTCATGTTATGTCAGTTGTTACAAGGAGAGCTATACAATAATTCAGTAGTTTATGCTTTTTGGGTTGTTATTATACCCCTGCTTAATTTACTAATACAGTGGCATGATTGTACAGTGCTATTAGCTAACTATTAAACTATTATCTAGCCATCTTTATTCAAATTTTGACATTTCTGTTACATTTTATTATTTCAGATGATGAAACACATTAAGAGGAGTAAATGCAAACTTTAATTTTAAATAATGATTTTTTTTTTTTTTTTTTTTTTTTTTCCGAGGAAAATAGCTATTCAAATCAACCTGGCCTTAGGTGAAGCAGTAAATGCCCCCTAAGCCAAATAACTTGTTGTACTTCCCCTGGTTGGCAACACTAAGCATTTCTGATAACTAGCTGTTCTTTCATTTGAGAAGAGTTATGATGCTTTTATACATTTGGAGCAGTTCATATTTCTATAGTGAAAAAAATATTCAAAGTGGAAAATATTTCAGACAGAAAAGATGGACTGAACAAGCATTACTTGTTTGGAAGAGTTGCCGATAGAAACAAAACATCCCATGTAGTCAGTTTGTCACAATAAACCTATGATTTTTCTTAGTCCCAGCAGATCATTACTGGCATATGATACTCATGGCAGTGAGTTTTTTGGTTGCATGTAGTAGCATGTTGGCCTGACTATGTGCAAAGTTTAAAAAAGCTAATTGTTCAAAAGAATCTCTGAAGTGACACAGTAGATGCAGCTAAATACAAATTTTTGTACAAACATTTCTGACGCCCTGTATTAATTTCCTTCCAGTTCACAATTCTGCACTATGTGTTGCTCTATCACATAAAACCCAACATAAATAAAATCAGATCTGTGGTTGTAACATGACAAAGTGCAAAAAGTTTCAAGAGGCATGAACATTATTCCAAAGCACAATACATTGGAACTAATCTCTGCCTTTTCCAATAACATTGATTGGATTAAAGCCCACAGCTGAGTTTGCCAGTTCGTCAAGGAGCAAACACTAGGGGACACACATGATCACACCTGCAACCAATTTAGTATACCCACTTTACATGACACAGTTGTCTAATCACTGCTTCTCCCACAACAGAGGTTTTTACTCGTGGAAGTTTGTACAAGAAATATTGTTTCAGCTCAACATGTGAAACTGCAATGTATTTTTTGGAGACTCTCAGAAGAAGCAATAACCGTAAAGTTACCACAAACTGTTGCTTTCATAGCAGTCTTTATTGTTGGTATAAAGCCTCACTAATGGAAAGAGCTGACATTAGCTTTGCTGGTATTTGCAACAATCCACTCAGTGCATTTGCTTGAACCACCACCCACACACTGATGGAGTTTATTTCAAAGAAAAGCTCTTAGTCAAACTTTAAACAGAGCTTTTAGTAGATATTTATTATGCACAATGTTGGTAACCCACATATTGTGGGTTCTAAATAAATATTACAGGAATTTGACTCCAATCTATAAGTACTAAGAACTGCTGACAGAGTGTTTGAGAGCTGATTCCAAAGGATTACATTCCTCTGCTAGCCTTCATTTGATTAGTTTTGATAGAAAATGATCAGGAAAATTGCTCAAATACAAACAGGAAAGAAGATGTTTACATTCCTTACGCTTTAGTAATCTGATCTAATGAATCTGATTACTCCCTGCAGTGTATTAGTATTTACTAATTAGATTGCTTAGTCTGAGCTCAACACATATGCATACCACACTTTCATAATTTTATTATTTTATTTGAAAAATTAATGTATCCTTTTCCTTTTTACCATTATGCACTACTTTGTGTTGGTCTGTCATATAAAATCCCCCCCAAAAAACATTGAAGGTTGTGATTGTTACAGCACCTCTAACATGTGGAGTTCCTCAAGTTTGTAGATGATATTCAGATTTACATCCCCATAAAGGTAAAAAAAAAAAAAAAAAAAAAAAAACAACAACAACAACAATGACAAGTCTCTATTAAACTGTCTGCATGAAGTCAGAGCATGAATATATTCAAACTTCCTCGATCTGAATGAAAATAAAACAGGTCATTTTATTTGTGTGAAGGGATTTTGTAGCTAACCCTGATAAGATTCTTGGGACCCTAACTCCATACACTTGGTTCTCTGTCAGAAATCTTGGAGTTGTCTTTAGCAGCTTTTTAAAGCAAGAAAAACTAGGGGGTTCAATTGTCAAATCAAGCTTCTTTCAGCTGCGTTATTTAGCCAAGGTAAAGTCATGCTTTTGTTTTAGAGATTTTGAAAAAGTAATTCATGCTTTTATTTCAATACACAGAGACAACTGTGCTTCCATCAGTGTTTTTTTTATGTGCATTTTGAAGTATCACAAAAGAAAAAGTAGATGGAAATGGCAAAATTCAAAATAACTTCATCAATTTCACAAAATAGTTTTTGTGCTCACTTGAGATGGTTATTGGCTATTCTGTAAAAGAGTTAATGCACTAAAGGGGAGCTGGAAACACATTTACAGAATAAGTTCTGATGTAGCAAATGCCCCCATCCGCTGGTGGATCTGTGCCTTACCACAAAAAACCTCCAGCTCAGAGGGGAGTACTCTCTCCATTTTTCTGAGATGTATGGTCCATGCTAGTTTTCAACCTCTAGCACTTGTTTATTACAGCCATGCGAAGCATCAGTATCTGACGAAATTACTAGATTGGTTGATTTGCTCCAAACCAGTAGATTGAAACAATCCTAATTCACATTTTATTTTTTTATTTTTTGTGACATTTTAAAAGTTAGCTCAAAATTCATATGATAGTTGGATGGAAACATAATTATTATACAAGGGCATAGATGAATCTTCTCTACATTGTCTGCAAATGGCACAAAATGCTGCAGCTCGACTTTTAACAACAAGGAAACATTAACACAAAACACAATTGTTCGCTTCACTGCACTGGCTCCCAGTCTCTTATCAAATAGATTTTAAAATTTTGTTTTTGTTTTTGTAGCTCCTACCAGCCTGGAGCCATCTTATCTTCAGGATCTTTTGCAACTCCATTCTTCATCTATAAAACTGTGGTCAAATAGCCAGATGTTTTTAGATGTTCAAGGATCTAGACTTAGAAGAGGCGATTTTGCTTTTACAGTTGCTGCTCCTGATTTATGGAATACATGTCAGATCTGCTCAAAAGTAGAGGACTTCAAGTTGCTACTAGAGACTCACTTCTATTCTATGGCAATTTAGTAAAGCAAAGCCTGACAATGTGATTTATGGGGTCATTTTATGACTTTGTTTTTACATTACTATGATTATCATTGGTTGTTTTGCTGTTTTTGTTGTCCAGCACTTTGGGTGCATTAAAGCAATGGGAAAATGCATGTATACTTTTACAAGATACTATATTTACTCCCTGGGGAAACAGAAAGTTGTAGATTATTGCATGAATGTAGAAGCTCTTATCAAATTTAAAAAGTTAAATATAAATTAAAAAACTATTATCTTTATTTTAAAGGAATTGTTCAGAGTAACAATAACTGCGATTTAGTTATCAGTAATTATTTTTTACGTAGGTTTCCCACTCCTCAAATAAACCTACTCAAAGTAAAATATGTTGCGTTTTTTTAAATAATACTATTAGCTATAAATAGCATTATATGCTACTGAAATAAAATATGAACTCATTTCAAGGCTTTTACATTTTCCACAGCGATACATTAAAGCTTCCATCAAAACATATCAACAGACTAGTGGCAAAATCATGAATAAATTAAAAATGTAAAAATAAAGTGCACTTATGTATGTTAACAGCTTGATAGTGCTGTTACCAGGAAAACCAGTGTGAGATGTGTGTTCATTCTAAAGATGGCAAATCTGTGCAGTTAGAAGGCACTCATTCAACAGTCAGATGCACTTAGACATGTTTTGACAGAATCCCACTGAAAAGCCTGTCCAGGAATACAGATTTTTTTTTTAGTACGTGGCCTATTTAAGACGCATGTGGTGGTAATCCATATATGGGGATTGTAGTCTATTTTACAATTTCCATGGATGTGGCCAGATTTGTCTCTTGATTATTCCACATCCAAGAAGGAAAACAAGCCCATTAGAAACGGGATTCATCACATATAAGGCAGGACAGAGTTGTATAAAGAGGGGAATCAGAGAGCCAGACCAATGTAAGCTGTAAAGTACTTCTTTAACAAAAGGTTGAAAGCAGTAGGAAAACATCCAGCGCTGTCTTTGCTCCTGTTCTTTTGGTTCTTAAACTGTTTCTGGCAGCGGTGACTCGTGAGCACGCGCGTGTTTAAGTCTTTTGTTGAACAAGCGGGGGGAGGTTAATAAAAAAGATAAAAGCGCGCGCTAACAGCAAACCTTTCTCAGAGGTCACTCAACCTGAGCAGTCGAGGTAAGCAAGAATTTACCTTAAATCTACATGCGCTCTTGTACTGCTTGCTTTTATCCAAACTGTGCCGTAAGAGCGGGGTGCTAAAAAAAAAAAAAAAAAAAAAAAAAAAAAAAAAAGCATCAAACGCTCCATTTAACTAAATAATTTGGTTTTCTCGAGGCAAAATATATTGTTTCAAATTTTATAGTTATAGCTGAGATACAAATAACACTTTTGCTTCTTGCTCCTTTTATTTGAATGGGTTGTAACTAGTTGCATTTACTCAGTTACATTTACTTGAGGAACTTTCTGGGAAACAAATACTTCTAGAAGAAGGTTTCCTGCACCGTACTTTTTATTTTTACTTGATTAATACTGTTATATTGCTACTCTTGTTTGAGAAAAGTTTCTGTAAACACAAACCAATGTGAGTCACTTCACTGAACTTATTTTAACCAAAAATGCAGCAGACAGACACACACCTACAGCTTGTTAGTGAGACTTGTTTTTTTTGTTGTTGTTGTTGTTTTTTACTCAAGTCTCATTGTTCTAATGTTATTTTGGGGGCATTTGTACTTTACCTTGTTCATAAATACATTGCATACTGTAAGTGTTAGTTTAACAAGTTTTATGTTGAAAAAAAGTATTTGGAAAAGTGTTTCTTCTGTCTTAATTTGGTTATTGTGGTATTTATTTATATTACTTTTTCATTTTAGTCTTTATAATACCTGAATTTGTGCATAACTTTATCTTTTTGTCTGTCTAGTCACATCCTTTTAAAGTATTAAATCAGATGTTCTGATCAGTTACTTTGTACTTGAGTAGCATTTTTACAAAATATTTATTTACTCTTACTTGAATAATATCAAGAATAGCTACTTTTAACTTTTACTTTAGTAGAAATATGTTGAAGTAGTGCTACAGTTATTTAAGTAAAATCTTTGGGTACTCTAACTGCCTCTAAATTTCAGATAAATTATTGATGCAATATATATTACTGTTATTAACAGAATAGTGTCTCTTTATTGCTACTGAAGTGGAGAAAGAAAATGTTTACAGTGGTTTGAACACTGCACACAAAGTAAGTTGTTGTGGAAATCTATGTGAATTTCTCAGTTTGTTTCTTGGTTTCACAACATCTTCTATCCTTCAACAGTTTAGTGTTTTTAAAGAGTTATTTCCAGTTTGGAAAGTTATATTACTCAGTAAATCTTTGGAAAACTAATAACTACAGATGTTGAATGA
Organism: Anableps anableps; assembly: GCA_014839685.1. NCBI lineage: Eukaryota > Metazoa > Chordata > Actinopteri > Cyprinodontiformes > Anablepidae > Anableps > Anableps anableps. The sequence goes on along the minus strand of CM026075.1, from coordinate 9,105,031 downwards.
CAAAATACATAAAGGCATGAGGAAACATGATACTGGCATGACTGGATGTTAAAAATACACTATTATACAGAAACCTGACAACCAAATTTTGTCAACATTCTTGGTTTCACAACATCTTCTATCCTTCAACAGTTTAGTGTTTTTAAAGAGTTATTTCCAGTTTGGAAAGTTATATTACTCAGTAAATCTTTGGAAAACTAATAACTACAGATGTTGAATGACAAAATACATAAAGGCATGAGGAAACATGATACTGGCATGACTGGATGTTAAAAATACACTATTATACAGAAACCTGACAACCAAATTTTGTCAACATCCTCAGCCATGGTCTGGGGCACCAATTTATGTTACTGCTGGTGGTGAGCACCACCACGATTGCATGACTCGTTGCTGTGGTCATTAGCAAATCAGTGACAAGTGTCGGCTGCCTGGTACATGTGGGTGCTTGGGAATCTTTGTGGGTGCTCTGACCCTGAAGCACTCATAGAATCGGCACCTATGCCCATGGTTTTTTTTAATATGGGCAATATGGCTCTCCACCCAGGGCTTCATTCAACCGTAGGTGCATGAGCATTCGAAAGAAAAAGAAAAAAAAAGATTTGTCAGTCACATTTTAAACCTGTTTTCTCTTGTTTATGTACATTTTCGATCAATGCAGAGTGACATCTCCTCTATGTTGTGCACAGTGTAAGCACTGTACGAAAACATCGACATGCACTGAGGCAGAAGTTCAGACCTGATTTCTGTGAAACTGCAGCAAATCTCTAAAGGGCAACTTTTGTTTTTGTAAGAAATCTAGAAAGAATTTGATCATTTCTAGTTCAAAATTTGAAACACTTTGACGCCTTGAATGGGAGCTGAAACATTCTGGTCATGTTTGAATATCACCGTTCATAACAGATCTGTTTTAATTAAATTGCCAAATGGGCTTTCATTGTGCACATAGACTTCATTGGATTGAATTCAACTTTATTCATCCTATGGCTAGCATTATATCATGTCACCTCTTGTAGTTAATTGTAGTTTTATCTGTAAAGAAAATTTTCAATATCTAGTGATCCCAAAACACAGCATTATTATAACACCACCCATGCATTTATTACACTCTACATAAACAGCAAAACATGCACACTAACACAAAACCTGAATTATTAGAATGTGTTTTTACACGCTGCAACAAAAGATTACCGTATTTTCCGAACTATAAGTGGCTCTGGAGAATAAGTCGCATCAGTCAAAAAATGCAACATGAAGAGGGAAAAAAACATATATAAGATGCACTAGAGTGTAAGTCACATTTAATTAGAAATTGTTTAACATGAGGGGGACCTTGTCCATGTTAATGATATGATCTGGTGACAGATTGTGGTCAGTTCCTTTTCAACAAGCTCCTGGAAAAGCACTGATGTCCGTGCTCTAAACCAGGGGGGTCAGGAACGACTCTGCTCTGCCAGCGACGTGCAGAGCGGGACGGAGCGGAGACACATGCGAATCTGTAATTCTGGGGTGACAGGGAGGTGGTTGCATTCAAGAAGCAGTAACACCAAGAAGGCCCATCATTTATATTCATTTCCTTGGCAACTACCAAGGTGTGGAGTTGAAAAACATTTATAGGCCACTCCTGACTATAAGTCGCAGGACCACACAAACTATGAAAAAAGTGTGACTTATAGTCTGACATTGTCTCTGGTTCAGGAGTGGCTTGACACAGGGAATGCGACATTTGTAGCCCATGTCTAGTATTTGTCTGGGTGTGGTGGCTCTCCTGGAATGGATTTCGTTACCACACTTCTTCTTTCCACTTAAATTTCTGTTAATATGCTTAGATACAGAGCTCTGAGACTCTGTGCTTCTTCAGCAATGACCTTTTGTGACTTGCCCTACTTGTGAAGGGTGTCGATGGCTGTGTTCTGCACATCTGTCAAGTCAGCTGTCTTCCTCTTGATTGTGTCGCCTACAGACCCAGAGTGAGAGACTGTTTAAAAATGACCTTTTTCACAGTGTTCAGATTTTCTGAGACACTGAATTTTGGTTTTTCATTATCTGTAAGAAATAATCATCAAAATTACAAGAAACAAAAACTTAGAATATATCACTCTCTGTGTGATGATTCTATATAATATATGAGTTTTACTTTTTGAGATGACTGGCAAGAAATATTGCACCTTTTTGCAATATTCAAATTTTCTGAGATGTACTAGTAAGCAAAGCTGTGTGTGGGACTGTTTATACATTCTCTCAGTAGATTGCAGTCTCTTACTACACTTTCTAAGTTCCATGAATTCTTTACATTCTTTATTTTAAACATGTATTGTCCAGATGTTAGGCACACTAAACTTTTTTGTCAATGAAAGCACAATTTTGACTGAAATGCAATTTTTTGACACATCATGAAAAATGATTATTGAACACAGGAACCAGGGTTGACCTATCCTAAACCTGCTCTTGCGACATTTGTCCTGCACTTCCAGTTCAACTGCAAATACCAAAGAACCCTCCGAACATTATGCAGCTGCTGCTGTTGCTCAAGTTGCACGTGTACTTATAAGCAATAACTGAACCTGTGGTTCCTTTTTTAAGTCATATCACATGAGGAAGTTATTGGGCAAAAGATAAGTTTTCACTGCATGCTTTCCCTTTTGCTGCTACAGGTATGACTAGCTCCTTTTTAACAACATTCACATTAATCAACGCTGTAAAAAGAGTTAAGCTGAATCACTTAAAGATCACCAAAATTGAACTTTTTGGCCAAAATACAAAACGCTATGTGTGACAAAGAACTAACACTGCTCTTAACACGGTGGTGGTGGAAGCATCATGCTTTGGGGGTGCTTCTCTTCACCAGGGACAGGGATGATGGTCAGAATTGATGGGAAAATGGATGAAGCCAAATACAGGGCAACCTTGGAAGAAAACCTGTCGGAGTCTGCAAAAGACTTGAGACTGGGGCGGAGGTTTACCTTCCAGCAGGACAACCACCCTCAACATAAAGCCAGAGCTACAATGGAATGCCTTAAAACAAAATATATTCATGTGTTAGAATGGCCCAGTCAAAGTCCAGACCTAAACCCAATCAAGAATCTGTGGCAAGATCTGAAAACTGCTGTTCACAAACGCTCTCCATCTAATCTGACTGAGCTGGAGCTGTTTTGCAAAGAAGAGTGGGCAAAACTTCCAGTCACTAGTACAAAGACACACTAAAGAAGACACACCCTAAAAGACTTGCAGCTATAATTGCAGCAAAAGGTGGTTCAATAAAGTATTGACTTAGGGGAATTGAATACTTTTGCACACCACACATTTCAGTTGTTTATTTGTAAATAATGTTTTGAATCATGTATCATTTTATTTCTACTTCACATCTGTATATCACTTTGTGTAGGTCTTTCACATAAAATTCCAATGAAAAACATTTATGCTTGTGGTTGTAATGTGACAAAATGTGGAAAAGTTCAAGGGGTGTGAATACTTTTGCAAGCCACGATATATCCTGTCTTGTCTTTCCTGTAACAGCTAAACCCTGAAAAAAAAATCCTATAATATTACAGACAGAAAAAAAGAGTGGGAGGGATTTAAATAGAAGTTGGAAGAAAACAGCATAAACACAGGACTGGGAAAAATCTTAAAATCAAGATCAAATTTGAACAAACATTTTTGTTTCGTTGGTATAGTTTGCAACAAAAAACTTCAGAATATATTTTAATGTAATTATCAGATGTCTGGGTTTTTCTTGCTTAGATTTTGCTTTTTTCAATGATCCTCCTCTGGCTTTAACAACAATATGGCTTATATATAGTGTGCAAACAGTTATTATTATTATTATTATTATTATTATTATTATTATTATTATTATTAGTAGTAGTAGTAGTAGTAGTAGTAGTAGTAGTATTCTTAAGTTATTATTCTTGAGAGTTTTTCCTTAATCCTAAAACTATCCCCTTCTTTTTTTTGCTAACATTTATTCAGCAATGGTCTATTAGCATCCATGCACACCTAAAGGTAAAGTGAGAAAAATTACAAATAATGATCAATGATCATGCTGAAAATGTACCACAAAACCCAAAGACCTCACAATGTTTGGACTGTAGTTTATGTCTTGTTGTTTTTAACACTAGTGGAACTTACGTTGAAGAAAGCAAAACAAAAAATTCACAAATACCTGATAATTAAAGTAAAAACTATATTCTAAAAGGTGACTCTTTATATGATAACCATTTTTATTTTGTTGCTCAGAATGAAGTTATGATCTTTTTGGTACATATTTGGTCTTGGTTCCAAATGGTTGGCCTGTACTATAATTATTTTATACTGAAATTGTAATTTCTGAACAAAACACAAAGACAAATAAAAATATGAGGCATTTTAACAGATTTTAACCCCGTTAATATGGCTGCATTAAAATTCTGGCTAAAAATCACCCTCCTGTCACCATGTTTATGTACAGTGCCCTACATACTTACTGGGACCCCAGAAACAGCTGCTTAAAAAAAACTAAAATAAGTGATTCTTTTATTACAGTTGCATAATCACTCCATTTTTTGATTGCTTGATTGACTCCTTATTTTGCTTACTGAAATTAAATAGATAATAACTAAAACTGTTTTAATTCATACTTTCCTGGTTTATAATCATTTATACCACATTTCTCAGGGTTTAAACCATTTGTAAGCCATTAGCCATTCAAGAAAAGTGAACATCCCACAGCATATATTTATTGATCTTTTTGACTCAGTAAATGGATGCAAGAAAATGGTTACACACTATGCAAAAAACAACTGGAACGGTGACAAGCAAGGCTGGACAGGTATCCCAGGTTTACCCTATCAGCACAAAAGGCACAAAAATCTCTAAAGCTTACTATCAGAGAACTGTAGCAACAAGTGGCATCTTAGTGTCAGCAAGAATCTATAACAGTGGTCTCAAACTGCATTCCTGGAGGGCCAGTGTCCTGCAACTTTTAGAAGTGTTCCTTGTCCTACACACTTGAATTACATGGTGAAGCTGCCTCACTGGCATGCAGTCAAGCTCCACAGAGCTCTGCTAATGAGCTAATATTGGAGCCAGATGTGTTGAAGCAGAGAGACATCTAAAAGTTGCAGGACTCTGACCCTCAAGGAATGCAGTTTGAGACTACTGATCTATAACAAATGTTTACCTGAGGGAACAATAAGTGTAGAGAGTGCCTGTGTATGGATCCAAATTACAGTTGTGCAGCTGTATGTAATTATTGAGCCTCACTTTGAGAACAGTAAGTTAAAATGAAAGACAGTTTGAAATGAATGAATCATCCAGAGCTTGTGTACTATGGGTTGATGAGTCATTTAATTATAACAGTCAAGTGTTTGTGTTTAAATAATGACAACTAAAACCTTCTCTTCCCATGCACAAAGGAAGTCAACAGTACCTTATTGGTTCATTCAGTGATCTAAATTTGCCTCCCTTTGTCCCTTTTTCAGAATAGCTGTAAGTTTGAACCACTGTCCCAGTCAAATCTCCAGATGAAATTGAAACTCAACAACACGAGAAACTGCTTGCACCACCTAAAAACTGAATTGACACTAGTTTGCTAACAAGATTACTGTAGTAACACTGTAGTGAAAGCCCATAACATGCCGGCTGAGTTTCTATTTACAACAGTTTCTGGTTTGTTGTATTGACAGCTGCAAATAAAAAGAAACAGGTTGATGTTTTTGCAGTCCTCCAGTGTGTAAAACCTGATTTCTGATAATGTTCTGCAGAAATTGATTTTGTAACTATCCAGATCACCGTCTTCTGCTGAAACATCTTTCTGATGAACTTTCCCTGCTGTCTGAGAAAATCTACCTGCAAGACAGAGGAAAAAATGATTTCTTAAACTGCATGTGTGAGAAGCAGACAGGAATTTGAATAAATGTAAAGCAGTGTGGTCAGACTGAGAATGAACTTTGTCTCTTTCAGCTAATGGACGTCTCCAGGCTTCTCTTATCCCTCGTCGTGGTGATGGCCACATCTGATGGGAGATCAGGTAGTGTGTGCACAAAGAACATAATGAAAGAAAAGAGAAAAGTTATTAGTTTTCATGGTCATTTAGATGTACTCACGCTCATGAGGCCAGAGTGAGAGGCATGATGTGAGAAGTAACAGCAGTTATGTGACGTGACCATAGAGTTTATAGCTTATGATGAGAAGTACAGTGCATAATGTAAACATGCACACCAGAGGGCAAATTTAAAGGAAACAAACCAAAGCTTGTTTCAATTGACTTGGTTGACAAGTGACAGAGAAAAACAAATATTCTGGGAATAATGTCCACAGAGCTTAGATCACTTTCTGATAACAGTCCTTAAAACCCTCTGTCACTTCAGTATGTAATTATGCCACATCTCTTGATAAATCCAAATTAAGTCAAGGTTTATGTATAAAGCACCTTTTCAAAGGCAAATGCCACAAAGTGTTTTACAAAAGGGTAACTGAAAAAGTTCCATTAACCATATCTATTGATATCTATCTTCTTTTCCCTCATTTTCAGAAGAAATCGGATTCTTCTTGCTTTCACCTGACCAGGATCATTATAAACTTATTAAAGGTGAAGCGTTTTTACTATGTGCCCTACGCCATAGAGGACCCTAACCTGCCTGATGAAAACATTACGTGGTTCAAAAACGGGTCCAAGATTATGAATATTACCACGGATGAGACACACAGGATACATTACCATGGAGGAGCACTGTTTTTCTTCAACATCAGTGCGAATGATTCTGGTTATTATACGGCCAGGTAAGAATATTTGTCTGTAACAGGGGATCTTAGTTCACCCTGTGCAGATCTGAAGCTGCTGTTACTTGTCATGTATGTTGCTATATTGAAAAAAGCATGTTACATGGAGCTAAATATGAGGAAATTAAGGGATTTGTCAAACATTAAGCCCTGTCATGTGTCTGACGTATCGCCCAGTTTACCCTTAACAAGATCCAGTTTTTAACTCAGTTCAGCCAGGTTAAAATTAATTGATTCCTTCATCACCTGAATATTTTAACTGAATTCACAGCTCTAACTTGAACTAGATGATCATTGATACTGGGTTTGACGCACTCAAAGTAGGTAATTTTAAGTTACTTTCCTCCAGCTGCTATGGACTTAATGCTGCACCAGTGATTTCACCCAACAACCACAATGAATAATCCATTCTGTTCATCCCAAGAAATACCTCAACAGCTGTTTATTAAAAACCATCCCTGGTATCATATTTAGTGGTGAGCAGGGATGGGGGTGAAGTAAAAAGCGTATTTAGAGGCCGATAGTGTCCTGTCATGTTGTTGAAGAAGACCTATGTGGAAGCAGAAGGTAGGCAGAATCATTAGGAGATGAGTTTTAAAGAGAAGACTTATTTACACGTGGAAAAAATCAAGGGAGAACAGCAGGAGCAACATGGTGATGCACAGGAATAAAAATAAGCATGGAAAAGAATGGATCTGACATACACTATAAGGCAAAAATAGAAAATACATATAAATCACAAAACAATTTCATTAAACACTATGAATATCAAAACTAAAGAATGAACTGAACACAGATGACTGTGACTTCGAAAACCAAAGTCAGCGTGTCTTAAAACTGAAGGTTTACAGTGCAATAGTGAGACTCAATGAAATAAAAAACAACTTTCGATGTCAGATTATATCACAAAGAAATGTAAAAAAAACCTAATTATGTCTTCGATGTGCATATTTTTTCTGACTGCACATGTGACAGGTAGTAGGTGTGAGATCTGTCACAAGATTTATTGTATTTAAAGAACAGAGAAATGATGATCAGCAACAACTGATGTGCTTCCTGCTTTCTCTCAAGATATGCTTCCATTAACATTGTAGGTTTCCAGTTACTCTCCAGAATTCACAAGCAACAATCCAAGAACAAAAATAATTATCTTTCTCTTTTCGCATCTTACAAATTCTTCATTGACAATATTTTGAAAGTACTTTTTTTCTTACTTCCAAAGTATTTTTTTAACATATCGGTATCAGTCCGATAAGTTGAACTGGGCCGACATGAACAAACCGAATTTCATTTCATCTTGTTGCCATTTATTTAGTGTTTCAGGATGTGGAGGATAAGGGGATGGCCATGTGATTTTTGTTTTGTTATGTGACAGTTAAAGTGATGCAGCGCAGGATTATGGGGTGTTTAACAAAAGCAGACACGCAATGTAGGTGGTGTGGTCGCTTTTACATAGTATCAAACGTATTGGGAAATATACATAATATTTTTGATAACAGTAAATAACAACAGCATTAATATTGGATATTGATATTGGCCCCAAATTATTATACGAGTGCATCCCTAATAATCACTCTTCTGTAGCTTAGAAAATTAACCTGTAACAATATTTGCTGTTTTTTTTAAGTCAACCTGAACAAAAACTACACAATAATCTGCAATTATACTGAATGAAATAGTAAAAATAAAAAACAGCAGACTCTAAGAGACACTTAAAATAATGTACATACTTCAGACTTTAGTTTTCATTGTCATCATCAGTGGGTTTAATATGAGCTCTCACTTTGCACAAACTTTTTATAGGTTTTGTGTGACCTACAGGATCTTTCAGATCTTTGGCACCTTTGTCACACACAGAAACACTTGCCAGCTATGTGCATGGTGCAGTCCGCCACCTATGTGTTGCAACCAGGACAGTATGAAGGAAATTTATTTTCCGGTTCATCCATAGAGCTGCGCTTGCGCTTTGTAAACATCAGCAGCACCTCAGCTTGCTATCTCTTCCACCTATGAACAGATAAGAACTAGGCAGCAGCTCAGGACGGGGAGGACATCGTATTAAAGAAAGGCAGTCATATTCCATTCATCACAAGAATGCCTTTTGGTCCCCTAAAAAATTATGAAAACCTGAACATTTTGATCAAAGACAGGCCCCCGAATGCCCAGGACAGAACGTGAATGGTGGACATGTCCAGGCAAAAAACAACATTTAGTCACCCTAGGTAAAGTGACATTGCAATACATCTCTCTGCTGATAGACTGATGAAAAAAGTGACAGTGTTTCGTCCTCCACATCAAAGAAGGAAGTGATAGTTGGAGCACAGAAACCTCCCACATTTTTTTTAAGGAGAAATTCCAAAGATTGTGTTATCTGGTTAAAAACCCTGCAGTGATGGGTAGGGCTCCTCTAGCTTCCACACTATTTTAGTCTGTGTGTTAAACAACCAGAAACAGTTTCAAACAGCCAGATTTGGTGTTCCTATAAATTGGGGGATGGTGCAGGGGCCGTCATTCAGCCAGCTGACTGGGAGTCCACAAACAACCAGAGAAAACTCATCATCTCTGGGTTTTCATTTTACATGATGAGAAATGTTATTGGTTTGAAACCATAACTTGTAAAAAAGGTTTATATCCCTTGATTCCAGTTATTGGTCCATGACTAGGTAGTATGCTGTAGTATAATCTGCACATTTATTATTAAATTGACTGTTTTAAGACACAGCAAGAGATCTGAGGACATATATCTCATGACTTTTAGAATGTTTATTTACAGGATATAATTATTTATTTTAACATCATTGACTAAGCTGCAAAATACTTTTCTTCTTTGAGGTTCAATATCAGATTAACTGTGAATATTGTCTTCTCCACAGGCACATAACCCCATCAGGTGAATGTTTGTATTACCGTCTAAAAATCGAGGTCTTCAATGAAACAAATCGAGAGAATCTCACCTATGGAAGTATCAAAAGCTCTAACCAGAACATAAAGATTCCATGTCCACAGCCTGTTACAGACCTGTGCACAACATTTAATGGGAGCTTCACTTGGTTCAAGGTATGGTCAACTCTGATTAGAATAACACATGCAGCTATTATATATTGCTTTAGAGACATAGCTGCAGAACCATTGTAACGTATTTGAAGATATTCTAGTGTTTTTTCTTTAATTTTTCTCTAATTTTTTCTTTAATTTTTGCAAGAATTATGTATTTAGTGAGTACGTATTCTTGTGTGAAAAGACGATTGTTACAGATTATTACATACATGTTTCTATCCCTTCCGCTCCTTTTTGTTGCAGGGCAACAATCTTCTTTCTGGTCATCACGAAGCAAGCATGTGGGTAATGAATGCACAAAAAGACAATGAGGATGTCTACACCTGCATATGTACCTGGACACACAATCATAAGGTGTACAACTCTTCTGGTTCCAGGAGACTTTTTGTTCTAGGTGAGTCCTTTTTGGTTGTTGGGTATTCAGATACAGACATGAATGTGCTTTGCCCTATTAAATATTTAGTGATGTGAAAATATATTTGCCCCTTCACTAATTGCTTGTTTTTGCTTCTTTGTCACACGTGTTTCATCAAACTAATTTTAATATCAGACAAAGATAATCTGAGTACATATGAAAAGCAGTTATCAAATGCTGATTCCATCTCGTAAGGGAAAAGCTAACCAACCCAACCTAGCTCTACGTAAATAAAAAAAATAAAAAAAATCACCTTGTGTCTTCCTTAGTGGCAAAAACTTCAAAGCCATCAAGCATTTGCCATTACTGCTAATAACTCTTTTTCATTGTTCTGAAGAAACTCCGGTCCTCTCTTTTTTTTGCAGAATTGTTTTATAGGCCCTGATAGACCTCTCCATGTCCATGTGGGCAAGCAGCATTTACCTTGTAGACAAGCATGTCTTTATGCTTCATGATTTGACTGTCATTTTGTTTATAGTGTATTTGGCATCATCCTCTGACTAGAAGTGTTGTAGTCCCCTTTGGGCTGGGCTTCACACACAGGTGTTGCAATAGGTGTAATTTTTGCCAATTTCTCTTTCTTATTGTTGAGTCATGAATACTGACTTTAACCAAGTCAAGTGAGGCCTGCAGATCTTTAGATGTTGTTCTGGATTACTTTGCAAACTCCTGGATGAAACATCGTTACTTTGCTCTTGGAGTAATTTCAGCAGACTGGCCACTTCTAGATGGTGATAAGTTACATTCTAGCCACAGCTGCTGTGGGGGCAGTCTGACAGAAGCTGCCATCCACTGGTGCCACCGTGAACCGGCAATCTACCGGTTACAGGACAAGCTCCTGCCACCCTTCTCTCCATTGAACTGCCGGTGTTTCAATTCAAGAGGAAAAATTAGAAGTACAGAAATAATGTGCATAGAAATGAATGAGATAAAATGACATGTAATTTCAACTTTTAATTTATGTTAATCCATGTGTATGTATGTTAACCTTTGATTTGTAGGAGAGTAAATTTGTATCTGCAGGTACATTGACGTGTAGGAAAATGTAGACATACATGCATATATGTCTGTATACATTTATATTTGCCTGTATGTGTCTTTTTTGTATATATTGAATTACTATTTTGATTGAGATATTGTTTGTAAACTCTGGACTGGATAAGCCATTCCTTCTTACTGCTCCCTTTTCAAACACCTTTTGTTTTGTTTTACAGAATATTTTGTTTTTTCTCTTTTTTTCCTGTATTTGTTTTGCTGAAATTTTTAACTGTTCAGAAAGAAGGAAAGGAAGAATCTCACTTTTGTTGATCTCAATTTGTTTTTGTTCAGTTTATTTAGTTGTTGTTCTGAATTCAATAGTGTCCATTGCCTAATAAAGGACAACACAGTGAAAACCTTTCACCTTTGCTCCGTTTCAGAACAAGTGGTCCATCGAAAAGTAGAAATCATCTCTCCAACCAGCAAGGAGCAGTTGGTTGATGACGGTAAGAAAACTGCCTAAAACATTAGTAAGGCTGTAAATCTCACCCTCACCTTTTTTTTTTTTTTTTGCTTTATATCATGTTATAATGTTGTTCCCTCATCAAAAACATACCTGGGGTGTTGCTTTGATTCCTTAATGTATGTTTGAGAAATCCTTGAATCTCCCATGGCAGCCATTCAGGGATGCCTAAGCTCTTGGTCATACAAAGTACCACCTAGTTACCCAAAGCTCCTCCTTGAAGCTTCAGTCCCCAGCCAAGCTTTCGCCCCACAGAGCACCCCTACCCCCTGCCTCCCCCCCTCAGCTCCACCAGACTAGCTACAGTGACAATTAGCCAAAACCTGGTGGAACTTCCCATCTGCTGTGCTTATCATACAAACTTTCCTAAGAACAGTTGTAAACAGCATAATAGAGGAGGATTGTTGTGACGACATGCTGAAAGCAGAGTGTCAGAAAGAGTAGGAGAGTCTTAAAGAGACAGAAGCCAATTTTAAGGCATCAAATTGCAAACTCAAATTTCTTTTAAGTTATGCCTCACATGTATAGCATTTTTATAACAACTGAAGGGAACATAATTACTTGATTGTATTATAAAATGGCACTATGTACCTGGAAAATGCATAACACTCCCCACCACCCTTTAAAAGCACAGGAAAACTGTTGAACATTCAATGGCATCTCATTGTTTATTCCACACAACTTTAATTTTGGTATAGCTGTTGCTTCAGGTGAATATTTTATTTAATTAAATATCATGGATGAAATAAGATGTTACCCTTTACCCTTTAGTGTCTGAATTATGGAAAATTTAAAAAATAATTGCTATTATTGGTGTAAAATAGATTCTAAATTAAGTAGAGACTAGTTGGAGAAGGATTCACAACTGTTGTTGGGGAAATAAAGGAATGTACTTAATCACTCCTGACCACATATCAATGGTCCTGACTTCATCTGACCAACTGGTCAGAAACTTAAAGGTCAAACCTTTTTTTTCAGGCATTGAATGCACCCTTCTTAGCCTGTCTACCAGGTGGCCCTGACATCAACACTCTTCAGGGTGGACACCGTTACTAAGCGAAGATCAGGGAAAAGGGATGAGGGATGAAGGGTACACAGGCTATGTCGGAACCTTTCTCAGAGGAACCTGAGGAGAGTCCATAATTATTTATTTTCAGTATAAGTGAGGGTTATTAAAATATAGTCAGTCATAAATCATATATAAGTTGCTGTGCAATAAGGAGCTTTAGTGGATAAGGATAAAGCTCTGTTTTATCCTTTTGAACATTTAGCCTTTCTGCTTTATAAATTAAAGGATTTGATTATGTTGGCAACCTTCTGAATATCTCAGATTTAGGGAAGGATCTATATATGCTTGGATATACACACAAAGCCTACACTAGCCACACTAATTGCATTAAATGTTCATATAAAATGCAAAAGACAAATTAAAATGTGAACTCTATAATCATTTGTCTGTCAGTTTCTCATAGTTTAAAAACAATTGTAAAGTCTTGTCTCACAGTAGCTCATCTCATACACACTGGGTCGTTGTCTGTGCTCCTACTGTAAATAATTAATGACCAGTTATGGCAATGAGACTATGTGAGATATCATTGAAATGCTAGTGGTATATCTTTTTAAATTATAGCTCTGAAACAGAAATTGGAAATGGCTAAAATCACCATCAGCAGATCAAAACTTTAAAAACCAGAACTAGCATTTCAGAGATATGAAATTAGCCACAAAATTCTGAAAGATTGCATCTCTGTAATCAAGGTTAAACTTATAGTCTGAACATGACTATAATGCAAGAGAATAGTATTGTTAGCATAACTTGCACAATAAACATCCAATTATTGGTTTTCACTATTTAGTTCTTCACTCACACTAAGGCATAAACAGTTTCACTGATTAACTTTTCGGTAGAAATGAAGCAATTGTTTATAAAACATACACATGCACACAGTGAATGAAATATATTTTCATTGTAACAAACCATCATCTGTTTAACAGGAGCTAGCATCAAGCTGAACTGCACTGTTTACTGTGGGATTAATGCAAAACGGGACTGCGAGGCCAGATGGTTCATTAATGGAAAACCAGCAAATCAGATGGACGTATATAATGAGACCACCAAACTGTAAGTATGAACAGTATGTTAACTATTTTGTGGTAAACTTAGATGAAAATTCTGAATTAAACTTTTTCCTATATTTCATAATAATGTAGCAATTAGAAAAGTAGAGGAAAGTTATTGAAATATCCATTAAGGGAATTGACATTTAAATTGATGTCATAACAATTTAGTCAGTAGTTAGTATCATATGTTGAATTAAACGTTTATTCATGATTTATGTTTTTACAACTTTTAATGAATCAAGCATTGTTTCATTTCTTAGAGAGATCGAGGATCCTTCAAAGAACACCTTCTCCACGGCGATCCTGACCATCAAAAGGGTTTCAGCAAAAGATTTCCATCATGAGTTTAAGTGTCGCGGCTCAGGCTTTTATACAACAAACTCTTCAACTTTAACTCTGAAGCAAAGAGGTTAGTGTCTGGATCCCTTCGTTCTGGTGTTCCCAAACTTTTCAACTTCTTCCCTGTGATATGAGTTGCAGGAACTTATGATCCTTAATGTTGCTGGATTGTTTGGGTTGTTTTTTGTTTATGTTTGATCATTTTTCTTGTGGTTTATTTATGTTCCATAGTTCTTGCCAAATTCTGTCAATTTTTCTGTTCATTATTGTTTCTAAGATGTTGCCATGTTAGTTAATTTCTCCATGTTTAGTTTCATAGTTTATTTTTGTGTTCTGTGTCCTGTATATTATTTTCTTTAGATTTTTGCCAGGTTTTGTCCTTTGGATTTAGGGTCCTTTTAGTCTTTCAGCTTTTGTGTTAATTAATCTCCTTCCTCAGTTTCCCTGTTATTGTCTTTGCCACAGCTGTTCAATTCTTCTGATTAGTCTTTTGGTTTTCTTGTAACTTTACTACCCTGCTATGGTAGCCCAGGAGGGTCAACAATATACAAAAGCTACAATACAACAAGAAAAGGTACAACTCAACAACAAAAAGCCACAATGGAGGCTATGTTAAAATGAACATTATGCTTGCAAGTTTATTATAATTTCTGTTTTAGCTAGCTTCTATTTTAGAATACATTCAATTTTAGCATAACTTCCATTCTTGTGTTGTGGCTTTTGTTTTTGTGTTGTGGGTTTTACTGTTGCATTGAGGTTTTTGCATTTTATTGACCCTTCTGGGTCACAGTACCCTGCCTCAGTAATTAAGCTCATTCAGCCCACCTGAATTTTCCTATCATACTCATGCTGCTCTCCTGTTTCACCTGCTATTTAAGCCTCAAATTGTCTGCCATTGCCTGCTGGATTCTTCAGTTTGATCACTGTTCCAGGGCTGTTTTTCCATTCCATACTCCTTGTAGTTTTCTTCATGCTTCACGTTCTGTTGCAAGAGCTATAAGAGTGTTTTTTTTTTTTTTCAGTAAACGTTTTTTAATGCACCATTGTACTGACTGTCTGCACTTTGGCTATGCTAAACTGCACATGACATGCTATATTTTTTTTTTTTTTTTTATTGGCTGTCATTCACATTTGTTGGAGTATGAGAGTATTTAAGTCAACCAAAAGGTTTTACCCTTTTTTTTTTTTTTCTCTTCTAAAAACCCAGTGGGTGGCCTTGACATTATGACCCACAGGAGGAATTCTGATGTTTCTGATTTTGGAGCCTTTGGCTTTACCTGTACAACTAATTGCTGTTCTTAAATGAGTTTTGTTGGATTTGTTATGAGTCTTGATGAAAACATATTTGCATTTGTCTTTCAGAGTCCATCATTCCCCTCATTATATTGGGGGTGTGTGTGCTTTTGATTGCCATGTTTGCTGCTGTGTTGGTGAAATATTTTGCCATTGACCTTGCTCTGCTCTTCAGGCCCTACTTCCCTCCCAGAAGACGCAATGAAGGTACAATACATTCAATGTTTTCTTTTTTTTTTAATCGAATGAGAAAACTCCAAATAAACAAGCTAAATTTAAGCCACACAACAGTATTTTAAGCACTCACAGAAAAATGAACGGTGCTAAATAACTTATTGTATGAGAAAATTCGCATTGATTCTTTACTTTGATACATGAGAGTCAGCTCTAATGTCATCCAGCTCTTCTACCACAATTAAATAAGTAGTGTACACTGTTATGAAGCAAGATGTTACAAGGGAACAATAACATGTAAGCCTTAAATTTAGCTGTATGTGTGCAGGCAACATATGTTTGCCTTTTTGGTTAAAGTGTATTCATTTAGGCTTTTCTTATACTGTTAAAGGAAGCATTTGTACTTTGATCAGTGCCTATCCATTGTAGGTAGGCCTAAAACAAATTACCATATCAATATTTTTAGAATATGGTCATATTCACTAAATCTGAAAAGAATATTTGGTTCAGTAACTCACTTCACTAAGTACAAACACACTAAACAAGTTGAATTCCACACAGACTGTTTTGAAGCCTTTAAGTTAATCATGATTATTTCACTGACAGCTAATAAAGACATGAGATTTAAGATTTAATATTAAATCAGACCAATACAAAAAATATATCTTTAATGTGGGGTTAGTGAAAAGTTTGCTAAAGACCTGCTTTAAAGGTTATTTTCAAAAAGGCACTTTTTAATCGACCAATGAACTTATAATATACTGCATATGCATTCTGATAAGTTCTTAAGTTAAGTTCTTAACTAGTCCAGTACTGGTATAGAACTTAGATTATAACATGAATTTCATATTCATTTGGGGTTTTAATGGTACATTTGAACAATTTTTGGGGGGGTTGGAATTATGATACAACAAGCAGCCTTTAATGAATTTAAAAGGAAAAATTTAGTGCACAAGTTGAATAATTGTGATTCTGAGAAATTTTGGCAGCATATTTGACCACTTCTCATGGTTGTAAAGTTCATTTATATTGATTGGTTTGTCTGCGAGTTTCAACCATCTGACTCAAAATGTTGTTCACCGATGAAATCAGATTACTTGGGATGATCAAGATAAAACCAGGAAACAACAAAGGTTTTGGTCTATCATGAACTGGAAGGTGTGTCTGTCTACAGTGAGCATCAATACCAGCTGAGAAGGTACCAATCAAGAAGAAAAACCTGGTTGACAATTAACATTATCAAGCTTGTCAGAAATTTGAACAAACTGAGTGGAATACTAAAAGAAGAGGACCACCTCCAAATTCTTCAACTTTACTTTTAAACAACAGCTATATGGTCAAAATTTTGACACCAATGGCTGTTCCAACAGGACGATAATCTCAAACACACCACAAAACTGGTTTGGGATGCAGAATAACATTATGCCTCAACCCTCCAACCCTATGAAGAATCACTGACCATGCCAACAGAATCTGTGACAGGAACCCAACTAAATGACTCCTCAATAAATCCACTCAGAAGATTCTGCCTCCAGTTCTTTATTCTAAAAATCACTGAATTTATGTGTTAGATTATTAGTCCAACCTGAAAAATGACAGCTAAAATAAATATTTAAAGCCCAACATGTGCATGACGTTTATGCAGATAAGTGTAAGCCTCTGCTGCCATTGTATGTACTCTGAAACAGATTATTCTCAGTGTGAACTTATATATATGAACTTACTTAATGAAGTCCACATGCTGACTTCTTTGCCTAGATAGGGTGGTCAGCATTTTTGACCATGCTGAAAGATGTCTGAATTTCACAAGTCGTGTTTTACAGTGACGAAGGACCACCAATCAGACTGCAGGTTTGCTTCACAACTTTTCCCACTCTTCAACAGTGGTCTGAAATAGAATCAACTGGTAGTGAGAAAACTTAAAAACAGCAAGGAAAGTTTGGCAGGACCACTTTCAAATCATGATCTGTAACTCATCAGGCATGACAGTGGCAAAATCCAACATGAATGAAAATTAACAACACAGGCAGGAAGAAGCTGTTTCTCCTGGCATGCACTTGTGCACAGTTCTAACAAAACCTAGAAGGAACACTTTGAGGTTAGAGTCTAAGATACTAAAGAGTTGGGTTTGTTGTGGGCTGTGTTAAATGTCAGAAGGTAGAGCTAAACAGTTCAGGAAGCACTTTAAGGAGGAAGTGATTTATGATAGCAGAATGAGTCACTGCCTGGTGAATTGGACCATCTTAAACATCTTTTTGTTTGTGTGGCCCAGATATGAAGATGTACGATGCCTATGTGGTTTATCAAAACGTAGACAAGGAGACAGAGGACAAACTGTTCAATTTAGTCACGAAGACTCTGCCCTCAGTCCTTGAAGACAAATGTGGATATCGACTCTTCATCCAGGGGAGAGACGACATACCTGGGGAAGGTCAGCATTTTCTCCCGTTTATACTCAGCTTAGGCTTATAGAACATGTGCCTGCAGCAGAAAGATGTCTAACAAAAACATACATCACCCTGGATAAGTTCATACCTCTTGAACATTTTCATATTTGGTCACGTTACATCCATAAACGTCCAGTAATAATTTGGGGAATTTATGTGACAAAAAAATACAAAATAGTGTATAATTGCAATGTTGAAGAAATTCATGGTTTTCATAAATTTTAACTTAAGTGTGGCGTGCATTTTTATTAGGGTTAGGTACTGAGTCTTGTAGAACCACCGTTCTTCTGCAGTTATAGCTGCAAGTTTTTTGGGATATTCTTCTACCACCTTTGCAAGTGGTTTTGCCCATTCTTCATAGGCCAATGAGACAAGATCCAGTGCATCAATAAGTCTTGCCAAAGATTCTCAATTAGATTTAGGTCTGGTCTTTGACTGGGCCATTGTAACACATGAATATGCTTTAATCTAAGTATTCTGCTGTAGCGCTGGCTGAACCAGAGAGGGGGTTTAGCTGGCTGTTAGTATGTTTTGTGAAAGGACCAATTAGGAGAGGGGGTAAAAGTCACCCTGTCTTTGTTACACTCATTCTCCAAGTGAGGTGGTGGCAGCCTCACATCAGCAGACATATCGAAGGGCAAACTGGGTTTGCAGGGAGAACTAGTGATATAGACATGATAATGGTTTGTGTGACCAGGTAGTAGCAGAATTTAAAACAAGACTCAGAAATGTTTTCCAGTGAGAAGAATATGAAGATGAGATATATCATTTAAATTTGAGGTATTCACTCAGCCAGCAACAGGATCTCTCCACTGAGTTTTGTCTGCCATTATTGTTATGAAAATGGTTTCCAAACATATTTAATGCATAGCGCTGATGTCAATGCTGCACGGCACCCCCTGTCATCCTTCACGACCAGCTTCATTCCTGAAAGCTCACAGGCACACACAGGTAGGATATCGAAATCTCCATTAGTGGTTTATGATTGGCAGGAGGCAACTCAGAGGCATCTTATATTTTCAGATTTATGAGGTCAATGTTTTGTGAAAGAAGCCTGAGATTACTCTTCTTGCCCAGCCTGTCAGTTTACTTAGACAACCATGCCTTGGTAGGTTTGGAGTTGTGCCAAACTTTTTGCATTTCTAGATGACTGATTGAACAGTTTGAGATATTCAGTGCTTGGAATATTGATTTATGTTAAATTTCTCCCTGACCTGACTACTGTGCTCCTTGATTTTCATGATGTTTGTTTACTGAAGTTTTCTTTAAAAAAAAAAAAAAAAAAAAAAAAAAAAAAAAAAAAAGCAGCAAGCCCTCTGAGATCTTCACAGGCATTAATACTGAAATTATATTACACACAGGTGGATTTAATTTACTAATTAGGAGACTTCTGAAAGCAATGTATTTTAATTTTTAGGTGTATCTGAATAAAGTTGGTGGAATACAAATGCAAGCCACACATTTTGGGGGTGGGTTCAGAAAAAAGAAAAGCAGTATTTTATTTTATATTCCTTTCATCTCACAATTATGCATCACTTTGTGTTGGTCTATCACATAAAACATCAATAAAATATATTGATGTTTCTGGTTGTAATGTGAGGGAAAAATGTAAAAAACAAACAAAAAACACCCCATGAACTAATAAGGATATGTCTGATCAAACAGATCGTGTGGAGCTGGTGGAGAGCTGCATTAAGCAGAGCAGGAGGCTGATAGTCATCTTGACACCAGGATCAGGATCTGAGATGATAAAAAATCCCACCTCAGATCAAACCTCAGTCATTGGAGGATTTGACTGGCAGGTAAGAGTCTGGGGCTTAAGGGGGATGGAGTGGGATTAATCCAGTTTGTATTGTTCTTGTTTTAATTTAAATCTAGGTGTTTAAAATACTAACAGCAAGGCAATAATTGTTTTAATTTAAATCTAGGTTTTTACTTTGCCAATGGCAAGGCAGCCAATCACATTGCAGCTCAATATTTTCATATTACAGTTATTTTTTGTTTGTTTTTTGTTTTTTTCCCATGTGCTTTGGTGCATTTCTCTAATCAGAATTGAAATTCTCACAATTGTGAAATTCTCAACAACACTTGAGTCATTTGTGAACAACATGCTCTGAACAAATTAAAGCTGCAAATTTAACTCAACCCCAGCCACCCATCTGGGGTTGAGTTGTGGAGGCAGCAGCCCAAGCAGAGAAGCCCAGACTTTCCTCTCCCCAGCCACTTGGGCCATCTCCTCCGAGGGAATCCCAGGGAGTTCCTCGGCCAGTTGAAAAACATAGTCCTTCCAGTGTGTCCTGGGTGTTCCTCTGGGTCTCCTCCTGGTGGAAAGTGCCTTGAACACCTCACCAGGGGAAGCATCCTGAAGACATTTTAACTAAATGCCTGATCCACCTCAACTGGCTCCTTTTGATGTGGAGGAGTAGCAGCTCTACTCTGAGCCCATCCCGAATTACCCTATCTCTAAGGGACACGCTGCAGTGGAACTAATTTTGTCCGCTTGCAGCTGCGATCTTGTTCTTCCAGTATCTACCCAGAGCATAGGCAGTAAAAATGTGAAGCATTGTATTCAGTATCTTGTATTCGTTTACCTCTCTAGATACAGTAATGTGTAACTAGATTTCAAATAGCTGTGCAAATAGTGTTTCACACTGTCTTGAGCATTTTAAGATAGTGACCAAGATCAGACTTTTTTGCACTGGAAAACACTTCTAAGGTGAAATGTCATCAAGAAAACATGTTCTGACTCTGGTCTTGCTTTTGAGGAATGAACTGTGAATGACAGGATTTTGCATGTTATCAACCAGGTTTTGTAGTTTGTACTGTTTTTAAAAAAAATGCACTGTTTTGCAAATGTTGAGACTGATGTGAGAAATGCATCAAAGCATCTGAAAAAAAAATGATCAAAAACAGTTCTGTTGTGTTCAGAGAAATCAAAGTATAAGAGAAAAATAGTGTGAAATACCAACTGTGGCCTCTGATCTGAAGTTCTCTACAACCACCATGGTCACTTCTCACTTTCGGAGACTACTGGTTAGTTCTGCTTCCAGCACTTCTTAAATAATAATAAACGATCTTTGCTTTTCCTAAACTGAATGTGGTTAAATATCTTCCAGGTCGGGCTTCACCACGCACTGGTGCAGAAGGAGATGAGCATGATTCTGATCCAGTTTGGGGAGACCGGGCCTCAAGGCTACGCACACCTTCCTCCAGGCCTGCAGCATCTCATCCAAAAGACCGCCCCCATCAGGTGGCCGGAGGGATCACAGAAAGCTTCTAAATGGAACTCGCGCTTCTGGAAGAGAGTGAGATACCTGATGCCTGCCAGACCCACCAAAAAATGTAATTCAGCTATTATCGTCTAAAACGGCTGAGCTCTGAAATGGGAATATGAAAAATTGTGTGTTCCTGTGTCATCAAACTAACCGTTTCTGTGGGTTGGACTATAGTTAGCTGTTGTAATTTGTAAGTTTCACTCTGTCATTTAGGTGTAGTTTCTATTGCATATTTATGTGCTGATTTAGACTGAAATATGGTTCATTTACATTACATACAGTACAGATTTCTGTAAAAGAACCTAAAGGAATACAAAAACTCTTAAATGCAGCTTCTCCAACTGAAGTTTTTCACACTAAATTTTGTCCTTTTAGGAGGAAATTATTTTTGTTTAGCTGCTTTTTTTTTTTTTTTTTTTAGCTAAAAATATTCTTCATACACAGTGTATTGATTGCAGTTCTAGTCAGTGTCCAGCAGATGAAGGTAAACCCCTTGTCCACTTCATGTAAACCTTGGGGAAAGAAAGTTTTTGAAAGTGCCCAGATTTTCTGAACTTTTATCAATTATTTTTCCAAGCTGCTCGAGTACATCCCACTATACTATTTTGATGCACTGAATGAGAAAAAAAAAAACTATGATTAAAATAGCGAAATATATATACATTGGTATTATTTATTTTTGTGAGGGTTTCTTTCAACAAGCTTTTCACAATAGTTTGCAGGAGTTCTGGCCCATTCTTCCTGACAGAACTGGCATAATGGAGTCAGGTTTGTAGGCTGCCCTGCTTGCACATACCATTTCAGATCTACCCACAACTTCTCCACAGGACTAAGATCATGACTTTGTAATGGCCATGCCAAAACATTGACCTTGGTGTCCTTGAGCCACTTTATAACCACTTTGGCTGTATGCTTAGGGTTAATGTCCATTTGGTGGACCAATCTGCGTCAAAGCTTTAACTTCCGAGCTGACATCTTTAAGTGTAGCTTCACTATTTCTACATAATGTTCTTTCCTCATGATGCCATCTATTTTATGAAGTGTACCAGTTCCTCCTGCAGCAAAAAAGCCCCACAACATGATGCCACCACCTCATACTTCAGTTAGGATACAAGCATTCCCCCTTTTTTTTTTTTCTACAAATGTAACAATGGTCATTATGGTCAAACAGCTCCACTTTAGTTTCATCAGACCACAGGACATGTCTTCAAAAATGAAGGTCTTTGTACCTGTCTGCATTTGAAAACTGCAATTTGGCATTTTATGTTTCTTTTGAAATAGGCTTTGTCCTTGCTGAAAGGCCTTTGAGCCCACGTTTGTGGAGCCCATAGGACACATTTGTGGATAATGACACTATCTTTCCATCTTCAGCCAGCATCTTCACAAGGTCTTTGACTTTCGTTCATATCTGAATTTGTGTATAATTGTTTGAACAAATGAATGTGGCACCTTCAAACATCTGGAAATTGTTCCCAACGATGAACCAGACTTGTGCAGCTCTACAATTCTCTTCCTGATATCTTGGCTGATTACTTTTGACTTTTTGACAAGAAAGCGTGTTCCAAATGTGGTCTTAAAATATATTCACAGATGTGCCTTTAATTAACTCAAATGTATCAGTTAATTTATTAGGTTTGTGGAAGGAAACCCAAAAGGTTTGGCCCAAATCATACAGATTAAAAGACAATTATCCCTGATACTAACCAAATGTATGTAAACTTCTGAATTTATATAAAAAAATAAAATAAAAATAAAAAAATCTGCTAAAATGTTCTTGCTAAGTTTTCTGGCATTTAGCAAATAGAAATTATTTAGGTAATTCTAACTGAACTAAAACAAGTGAAGTTTGGTCTGACTTAACTTCAGACAATGAGAAAAAATTTTGAATGTGCCTTTTTATTTGGTGTGTGTAACTTCTGGTTTCAGCTGTACGTTCCTGTGTGTGTAATGAAACAGATTCACTTTTTTACTTGAATGGTTGGAGTATATAAATTAATATAGCCCTTTTGTAATCATACCGGCCTCTCAAATCACTTGTATACTAGAGCCACATTCACACAGTCACACTCACAATGCCTCCCAATGAGGCCAATATGAAGTGTTTTGATCATGTGTTGCAATGTATGAATAATTGAAACCATTGAGGAAGAAAAGTCAAGAGTGCACTGCACAGTGGCTTGGAAAGTTATTCTCAGTCCTTGAACTTTTCATAATTTTCACACTTTAAAACAACAAACACCCGAGATTTTTAATGTTATGTCTTTAGATAAAGGCATAGTGCAGACTTGTAAAATGAAAGAAAAAATGATACATGATTTTCAGGGTATTTTAAAAACAAACATCTGAAAAGTGTGAGATGCATTTGAATTCAGTCTTGCACTTTGTAGAACCACCTTAGAGGATATTTCTAAAACATTTGCACATCTCGAGCAAGAAGCCTCTCCTCAGCTGTATCCCTGGCCTCTCTGCTGTGTCTCAGTCTTCATGATGCTCTTTGTTCATTGTTTTTTTCACAAACCTCTGAGGCCTTTACAGAACTGAATTTATACAAAGACCAAATTATATAGATGTGTATTCTGCTTATTAAATAGCTCTCTTCTGAAAGAACTAGATTTTATTTAAGGGTATCAGAGTAAATGAGGCTGAATATAATTGCACTCCAGTCTTTTCACATGGCTATGCATAGAAGCTGCTAAGTGGCCTGTGTCTCTGGAGGACCTGCAGAGATCCACAGTTTAGGTTTGAGAAGGTGTTTAATGTGACATCCTTTATGGAAGAGTGGCAAGAAGAAAGTCAATGGAAGTCCTGGTTGCAGCTGGCCACAACCCATGTAGGAGACACAGCAAACATGAGAAAGACGGAGGTCTGGTCAAATGTAATAATGCTATATGTGGAAAACCACTCAAATTGTGGTTCACTCTGAACACACCATGTCCTCTGCAAAACATGGTTGTGGCACATCTTAGTGAAGATGCTTTTCTTTAGCATGGACAAGAAAGCAGTTCAGGGTTGATGAGAAGATGGATGGAGCTGAATACAGGACAATCTTGGAAGAAAATTTCTTTGCGGCTAAAAAAAATACTTGACACTGTGGTAAAGGTTCACAAGTTTCCATGACAACAACCCTAAACATACAACCAGAGTTATAAGGGTTTAGATCAAAGCAAACCCATGTGTTACAGTGGCCCAGTCAAAGTCCAGACCAAAATCCAATGGAGAATCTTTGGCAATGTTTGAAAGTGTGAAATGCAACAAAGAGAAGAATTTAATTTACCTCTTTGTACAAAGAGACATCCTAAAGACTTGAATCTAGAATCTCAGAAAAAATATTTACCCAGGAGGCCAAACATAGAGACATGAACACACACTTTTTAATTTTTTTTTTTTTTTTTTTTTTTTTTTTTTTTTTTACACAGAGAAAACCATGTTTTCTTTTCCATCCCCTTTACAGCCATGCACCACAGTGTGTTAGCTTATCAAATAAGACACTGATGTTTTTGTTTGGAGTGTGACAAATGTAAAACATTTCAACGGGTGTGAATATATTTGAACAGCCCTAATCTCCTGTATCTGCAGATTCATTGAAATGTCCAAAAGTGAGTGAATCCCTACATACTAAAGTAATCCAAAAATGACTATCAATGGTACCTACATGGTTAAGCCTAGTTGGGATAGTTTTTTTGTTTTGTTTTGTTTTTTTGCTGCTGAGTGCTGTTTTAAAGAAGATATTAATCAGCTGTTTTGGGGGCATTACTTTTTTCTATCACCTTTTCTGTTTAGTCACACTTTACTATCAGCATACTGATCACAAACCACAGTAATTTCCAAAATTCTAAATATTTCCACCACCACTCCCCTCCTCCCCCCGACACCCCAACCCCCCCATAGCATGTACCTGTTGCTGTGACAGCTGGCAAACCAAGTCAAATAATCTCTGAATCAGTTTCATGTGGTGCATACTGTTCAGTGAACCACACCGTATATTTGGCAGCATGGCAGCTTAACAGGCTTACACTATGAAATTTGAAAAACTACCGTTGTTCCTCTCATAACACCCTACTGCTGCAATTCATGTTGTTGGAAAATAAAAATAAACTTATGTGTTAATATGAAAAACGTATGTTTGAACATGCTTGTGTGTTTCATTTCTTACATGTATCCTTTTCCTTTTTCTGTTATGCACTACTTTGCGTTGGCTCATCGTATAAAATCTCAATTAATTTAATTAAATATTGTGGTTGTTACAGCATGTCTAACATGTAGAGTTCCTCAAAGCTCTGTTCTGGGGCCTGCCTTGTTTTTATTGTACATGCTGCTTCTGAGGTCTATTTTTAGAAAATTTGATATCCCATTTCATTGTTTGCAGATGATATTTAGATTTACATGCCCTTAAAGATAAAATTACAACAACAATGGCTCTTTGAAGTCTCTATTAGACTGTCTGCATGAAATCAGAGCATGAATAGATTCAAACTTCCTTCATCTGAATGAAAATAAAACAGAAGTCATTTTAATTGGGCGAAATGATTTGGTGCAAAACCCTGATAAAATTCTTGGGACCCTAACTTTATATACTTGTTTCTCTGTCAGAAATCTTGGTGTTGTCTTTGGCAGTTTTTTAAAGCTGGAAAAATAAGTGAGTTCAGTTGTCTAATCAGGCTTCTTTAAGCTGCGTCTTTTTGCCAATGTAAAATCCTACTTTTGTTTTGATCCAACCCTGATCTAAATGAAATAAATTTGTTTTCAAAAGTTATTGCGTTAAGTATAAGTTGGACTTGTTAATTACTAGGTATTGGTACTCGGTACTGTCAAGTACCTAAACTGAATTGCTCTAGTCTGGGAAAAACTGGTATCAGGACACCCCTACAACACAACAAACAAATCCAATACTCAAAATAAGAACTAACTAAACAAAGGGAAAAAAATAGAATGGGAGAAAATAAGAAATGAAAGCAGGAAATAACTGAAGCAAAAGTCCAAAACAACTAGTGCTCATGACATGCTTATAAAAAAACTCAAAAGAAACAACAAAAGCAAAATATAGTGGTAAAAAAAGTATGACTTAATAGCATGATGTAATAGCAGTTAAAAATTGAAACAGACATGTAAATTGTACCTAATAATTGATCTATTACAAAATAAATCTCTATTATTTTGTTGCATTTAATGGCAGACTAATTTATTGGTCAAGCTGGTTGTTGGCCCTGTAATTATTTTGAATGAAAAAGTAATTTATTTATTTCTACATTTATTCTTAATTATGGCAGGATTGGTGCTCTGTATGCTGAAGCTAACACTGAAGAGTGACAAATATCTGAGGCCTAGAGCCTTTAATCTGCCAGATAACTAGCTATTATTGTTTGTTCTGCTTGCAGATAAACTATATGTAATATATATTCTGAAATACACCTTACATTTGAAGAGTAAAGGTGGAATTGAGATTAAATACATTTGTGATAAACAAAAGTCCTTCTTCTTTATACGTTGCAGAATCTCTGTCCATTATTTCAGCGAAATTTTCATATTCCCATTTCAGAGCTCAGCCATTTTAGATGATAGTAGATGGATCACATTTTTTGGTGGGTCTGGCAGGCATCAGGTATCTCACTCTCTTCCAGAAGCGTGAGTTCCATTTATAGGCTTTCTGTGATCCTTCCGGCCACCTGATGGGGGCGCTCTTACGGATCAGATGTTGCAAGCCTGGAGGAAGGTGCGCGTAGCCTTGAGGCCCGGTCTCCCCAAGCTGGATCAGAATCACGCTCATCTCCCTCTGCACCAATGCGTGGTGAAGCCCAATCTGAAAAATATTTAACCGCATTCACTTCACTGGTTTAGAAAAAGCAAAAAAAAAAAAAAATTATGATTAATTAGTGTTGGAAGCAGAACTATCCAGTTGTTAATGAAAGTGAGAAGTGACCATGGTTGTTTTAGAGAACTTCAGATCAGAGGCAACTGTTTTCATTTTACACCACATTTTACTGATACTTTGATTTATCTGAACAACACAGCAGAGCTGCTTTTTCAGATGCTTTGGTGCAATTATCACATCAGTCTTAACATATGCACAACAGCGAGTGCATTTTTTAAAAACGTGGTTGATAATCTGCAAAAGCTTGTCATTCATAGTTCACAGTTCATTCCTCAAAAGTAAATATTTATGTCAAAGACATACACAAGTATTTTGTCAAAGACATAAATACTTGACATAAGTTTTAGCAAAATGAAAAGTCCTGGAACCATGTGTATGAACCAGATAGTCAACTGGCTTGAACATGTTTTCTTTATGACACTTCACCCTGGAAGTGTTTTCCGATGCATAAAAGTCTGATCTTGGTGACTACCTGAAAATGCTCAAGACAGTGTGAAACACTATTAGCACAGCTACTTGAAAGCTAGAGTTACACAAATTACACATCACTGCATTTAGAGAGGTAAATGAGTACAAAACACTGAATACGATGGTCCTCAGCTGGCCTTGGAATGCCTTGGAATTCCCCCGAGGAGTTGTCCCAAGTGGGTGGGGAGAGGGAAGTCTGATCTTTTCTGCTTTGGCTTCATTTTGCAAAATCAAAGTACAACAAATATGTAAGAAACACTCTTTGGGTAAAGCTGTGAACAATATTGCAGTACATATGCAACCTAATGCTTCACACACTCTTCAGTGAAAGCTGAGGTTCCTCTCAGAAAAATTTGGGAGACATGTTTAGAAAAGAATGATAAAGAAATTAAAAGAATTAGCCTGACAGATTTTGACAGCCTGTTCAACATCTTTGTACGTAATGACTCAACCAATGAAATGAATACTTTAGGTATTGTAAGGAATGACTAGTCAATTTTCATAGAGACATGCATGGAAGCAGTTGGTAGAGGTGCAGTTTCTTAAAATTACTGTCAAACTGCTTCTGTGATGTGCACAAATGACTAAACATACAGATTAAACTAACAAGTTATGGAGAATTTCAGTTGTGATCAGACAAATGCACCAATGCAACTGAAAAAAAAAAGAGTCATATGAAAATATTGAGTTGCAATGTGATTTATTACCTTGCTGTTAGCATTTTAAACATCTAGATTTAAATTAAAACAAGAACAATACAAACTGGATTAATCCCACTCCATCCCCCTTAAGCCCCAGACTCTTACCTGCCAGTCAAATCCTCCAATGACTGAGGTTTGATCTGAGGTGGGATTTTTTATCATCTCAGATCCTGATCCTGGTGTCAAGATGACTATCAGCCTCCTGCTCTGCTTAATGCAGCTCTCCACCAGCTCCACACGATCTGTTTGATCAGACATATCCTTATTAGTTCATGGGGTTTTTTAACCACTGATGTGTAGTAATTCTAACATTTGTACGATGGGTCTCTGTACGTTGCCTTGCAAAAGCACTCACACCCTTTGAACTTTTACACATTTTTCTCACATTACAATCACAAACATCAACATATTTTATTGAGATTTTGTGAAAGACCAACACAAAGTAGTCCATAATTGTGAGGTGAAAGGAATATAAAATAATGTTTTTCAATCTTTTTTTTTCCAGGAAAAAAAATTGCAATGTGTGGCTTGCATTTGTATTCCTCCACCTTTACTCTGATAGCCCTAAATACATAAAATGCATTGTTTTCAAAAGTCACCTAAATAGTAAATTAAATCCACCTTTGAGTGTTACAATTTCAGTATTAATGCTTCTGTTCTGTGAAGGTTTCAGAGGTTTTTTAGAAAACTTTAGCAAAGAAACAAAAACAAAGTCTTCTGCAGGGTGATGTATGTTGATGTATGATGTATGACATCTTTCTGCTGCAGGCACATGTTCTATAAGCCTAAGCTGAGTATAAACGGGAGAAAATGCTGACCTTCCCCAGGTATGTCGTCTCTCCCCTGGATGAAGAGTCGATATCCACATTTGTCTTCAAGGACTGAGGGCAGAGTCTTCGTGACTAAATTGAACAGTTTGTCCTCTGTCTCCTTGTCTACGTTCTGTGTCTGATAAACCACATAGGCATCGTACATCTTCACATCTGGGCCACACAAACAAAAAGATGTTTAAGATGGTCCAATTCACCAGACAGTGACTTATTCTGCTATCATAAATCACTTCCTCCTTAAAGTGCTTCCTGAACTGTTTAGCTCTACCTTCTGACATTTAACACAGCCCACAACAAACCCAACTCTTTAGTCTCTTAGACTCTAACCTCAAAGTGTTCCTTCTAGGTTTTGTTAGAACTGTGCACAAGTACATGGCAGGAGAAACAGCTTCTTCCTGCCTGTGTTGCTAACTCTTGTGCTAACTTTCATTCATGTTGGATTTTAGCCCTCAACTATCATGCCTGATGAGTTACTGATTACGGATCATGATTTGAAGGTGGTCCTATCAAACTTCTCCTTGCTGTTTTTAAGGGTTCTCACTGCCACATTTTCTTATTGTTTCAGACTGCTGTTGAAGAACAATGGGGACCAAAAAAAATGAAGTTTATAATTTCTGTCTGGAGTGGTCAAATATGCTGCCAAAAATATGTCAGAACCTTGTACATAGATACATATTAGAGGCTGTAAAAAAAATAAGAACAGACGCTGTTTCGATCAAAAAAAAAAAAAAAAAAAAAAAAAAAAAAAAACAATAAACTGAAACTTGTGCACTAAATTTTTGTTTTTAAAATTCATGAAAGTTGTTTGTTGTACCATCATTCCAACCCCTAAAAAGAATGGTTCAAATACACCATAAAAAGCCCAAAATGAATATAATATTCATGTAATGTCTGAGGTTCTAACAGCACTGTATTAGTGAAGAACCTAACTTAAGAGCTTGCATTATACTGCTAGCGGTGCTGCTGTTGATAAGCTTGTTGGTCAGATTAAAAGTACCTTCATGAAAATAACCTTTAAGTAGACATTACCTGCTTAACTATCACCCCCAAAATGCTTGCATGTCAGACATAGGTTCCATAAGGACACAGGTGTCCTTATGACATAAACATACTTTTCATCATTTTTGTGTTAAAAATCTATTTTTTATTGGTCTGGTGTAATATTAAAATCTTAAATGTCATGTTTTCATTAGCTGTAAGCTGAAAATAATCCTAATTAACAGAAATAAAGCCTTCAAAACATCACTCTGTGTGTAATTAATCTATTTAATGAGTTTTGCTTAGTGAATGAAATTACTGAAGCAAATTTACTTTACAATAATTTTCAGTGAGTGGTTCTTATATTGCAGAATTTCTACATCAGATTCTTCATTCATTATTTCATGTTGAAATAAACCTGAAAACTTTCTAAGTTTGCTCTAAACAATTTCTCTCTGGATCCGTGCTGCAAGAAAAACAAAGGCTTGTATTTTTTTATTTTATTTTATTTTATTTATTTATTTATTTATTTTGTATGTACACCAACATCAAGCCTGAGATGATAAAATAGAGTAATGACAGACTATTTGAGGAAAATACCCTCACCCTAAATCACGAAGAAATGTATATATCCAGCAGGATACTGCTTTGTATAGCAAACCGTTGGCTTGGCATTGATCTCTAAACACTGATCAAAGTACAAATGCTTCCTTTAACAAGAAAGACCTAAAAGAATGTACTTTAACCAAAAAGGCAAAAATAAGTTGTCTGCACACAAACAGCTAAATTTAGGGCTCATGTGCCATTGTTCCCTTGTAACAATGCTCCATAATAATATTTATTTCATTGTGGCAGAAGAGCTGGATGACATTAGAGCTGACTCTCGTGTATCAAATTAAAGAATCAGTGCTAATATTCTCATACAAAAAGTTATTTATTATTATCATTTACGTAAAATACTGCTGTGTGGCTTAAATTCAGCTCATTTATTTGGAGTTTTCTCATTCAATTGAAAAAAGGCAAAAAGACAACCTTGAATGTATTGTACCTTCACTGCGTCTTCTGAGAGGGAAGTAGGGCCTGAACAGCAGAGCAAGGTCAATGGCAAAATATTTCACCAGCACAGCAGCAAACACAGCAATCAAAAGCACACGTATCCCTGATATACAGAGGGAACTGATGGACTCTGGAAGACAAATACAAATATGTTTCCATGAAGACATAATAAATCCAACAAAATTCATTTAAGAACAGCAATTAGGTGGGTTATGTGAAGGGAAAGACATGCAGCAAAGGTCAGTGGCCCAGGACTCAAACACTTGGCAGTCGTGTAGAGGACAGTGTGATCCGTACATGGGTCTCTACCCCTGCGCCACTGCCATGCCCCATAACTTCAGTTTTAACATCACTCCTTGCTTTTTGCTGTTGTGTTGTGGCTTTTGTATTTCATTGACCCTCATTGGCCACCATAGCAGGGGAGTAAAGTGACATGATAACCAAAAAAATATTCAGAAGAAATGCTGAACAGCTGTGGCAAGGAGACTAGCAGGGAAACTGAGGGAGGAAACTAATTAACAAAGGAGCTGAACTGAGACTAAAAGGATCTGAAACCCAAAGTATAACACCTGGCAAAAATCTAAAGGAAATAAATTATAGCACATTTTCAATAACAAGGCAAGTGTTTTACATAAGAAGGAAAATGAAACAAAAAACATTAGATTGCAGAGGGAAAGTAAGAAAAAATAGATGACAGGAAGAAAAACAGACTACACTTTATGTAGTTCCAGTTATTATGAATCAAAGGTAGCTCTATGGAGTTTTAGCCTTGATTTAAAGGAACTCAGTGTTTCAGCATTTTTGCTGTTTTCTGGAAGTTCATTCCAGATTAGAGTACCATAAAAACTGACGGCTGCTTCTCCGTGTTTGGTTCTGACTATGGGAATGCAGAGTAGACTAGAACCAGAACACCTGAGTGGTCTGGAAGGTTGATACAATGACAACAAGTCTTTAATGTATTTTGGTGCTAAGTCGTTCAGTGATTTGTAAACTCACAAAAGTATTTAAAAATCTATAATCTGAGTTACAGGGAGTCAGTGTAAGGACTTTAGAACTGGGGTGATATGCTTCATTGTCTTAGTTTTAGTGAGAACGAGAGCAGCAGGATTCTGGATCAGCTGCAGCTGTCTGAATGAATTTTAAGGCAGGGCTGTGAAGACACAGTTGCAGTAATCAATGCGACTACAGGAAGCAGAACACAAAAATAAACTATGAAACTAAACATGGACTTAGTAACACATTAGAAACAATAATAAACAGAGAAATGGCAAGAACAAAAGAAAAAAAATTACACACAAGGAAAATGATCAAACATAAACAAAAAACAACCCAAACACCCATGGCTATGACAGCATGCTGATTATTGATTCTACATATATTACTTTATGTCCATGTTTTATGGACTTATTAGCAATATTAGCATGATATCACCAGTGACATTAAGGTTTCTGCAACTCTTCTGTATTTCAGACCACAATTTGAAAAGTTTGGGAACACCAGAACGAAGGGATCCAGACACTAACCTCTTTGCTTCAGAGTTAAAGTTGAAGAGTTTGTTGTATAAAAGCCTGAGCCGCGACACTTAAACTCATGATGGAAATCTTTTGCTGAAACCCTTTTGATGGTCAGGATCGCCGTGGAGAAGGTGTTCTTTGAAGGATCCTCGATCTCTCTAAGAAATGAAACAATGCTTGATTCATTAAAAGTTGTAAAAACATAAATCATGAATAAACGTTTAATTCAACATATGATACTGACTACTGACTAAATTGTTATGACATCAATTTAAATGTCAATTCCCCTTAATGGAATTTCAATAACTTTCCTCTACTTTTCTAATTGCTACATTATTATGAAATATAGGAAAAAGTTTAATTCAGAATTTTCATCTAAGTTTACCACAAAATAGTTAACATACTGTTCATACTTACAGTTTGGTGGTCTCATTATATACGTCCATCTGATTTGCTGGTTTTCCATTAATGAACCATCTGGCCTCGCAGTCCCGTTTTGCATTAGTCCCACAGTGAACAGTGCAGTTCAGCTTGATGCTAGCTCTGTAAACAGATGATGGTTTGTTACATGAAAATATATTTTCCATTCACTGTGTGCATGTGTATGTTTATAACAATGCTTCATTTCTACCGAAAAAATTAATCAGTGAAACTGTTTATGCCTTTAAGTGTGAGTGAAGAACTAAAATAGTGAAAACCAATAATTGGATGTTTATTGTGCAAAGTTATGCTACAATACTATTCTTTGCATTAAAGTCATGTTTCAGACTATAAGTTTAACCTTGATTACAGAGATGCAATCTTCAGAATTTTGTGGCTAATTTCATATCTCTGAAATGCTAGTTCTGGTTTTTTAAAGTTTTTGAATCTGCTGATGGTGATTTTAGCCATTTCCAATTTCTGTTTCAGAGCTATAATTTAAAAAGATATACCACTAGCATTCAATGATATCTCACATAGTCTCATTGCCATAACTGGTCATTAATTATTTACAGTAGGAGCACAGACAACGACCCAGTGTGTATGAGATGAGCTACTGTGAGACAAGACTTTACAATTGTTTTTAAACTATGAGAAACTGACAGACAAATGATTATAGAGTTCACATTTTAATTGTCTTTTGCATTTTATATGAACATTTAATGCAATTAGTGTGGCTAGTGTAGGCTTTGTGTGTATATCCAAGCATATATAGATCCTTCCCTAAATCTGAGATATTCAGAAGGTTGCCAACATAATCAAATCCTTTAATTTATAAAGCAGAAAGGCTAAATGTTCAAAGGATAAAACAGAGCTTTATCCTTATCCACTAAAGCTCCTTATTGCACAGCAACTTATATATGATTCATGACTGACTATATTTTAATAACCCTCACTTATACTGAAAATAAATAATTATGGACTCTCCTCAGGTTCCTCTGAGAAAGGTTCCGACATAGCCTGTGTACCCTTCATC
This sequence comes from Anableps anableps, assembly GCA_014839685.1. Classification (NCBI taxonomy): domain Eukaryota; kingdom Metazoa; phylum Chordata; class Actinopteri; order Cyprinodontiformes; family Anablepidae; genus Anableps; species Anableps anableps. Next base: position 9,070,778 of record CM026075.1, on the reverse strand, counting down.
CCTCATCCCTTTTCCCTGATCTTCGCTTAGTAACGGTGTCCACCCTGAAGAGTGTTGATGTCAGGGCCACCTGGTAGACAGGCTAAGAAGGGTGCATTCAATGCCTGAAAAAAGGTTTGACCTTTAAGTTTCTGACCAGTGGTCAGATGAAGTCAGGACCATTGATATGTGGTCAGGAGTGATTAAGTACATTCCTTTATTTCCCCAACAACAGTTGTGAATCCTTCTCCAACTAGTCTCTACTTAATTTAGAATCTATTTTACACCAATAATAGCAATTATTTTTTAAATTTTCCATAATTCAGACACTAAAGGGTAAAGGGTAACATCTTATTTCATCCATGATATTTAATTAAATAAAATATTCACCTGAAGCAACAGCTATACCAAAATTAAAGTTGTGTGGAATAAACAATGAGATGCCATTGAATGTTCAACAGTTTTCCTGTGCTTTTAAGGGTGGTGGGGAGTGTTATGCATTTTCCAGGTACATAGTGCCATTTTATAATACAATCAAGTAATTATGTTCCCCTTCAGTTGTTATAAAATGCTATACATGTGAGGCATAACTTAAAAGAAATTTGAGTTTGCAATTTGATGCCTTAAAATTGGCTTCTGTCTCTTTAAGACTCTCCTACTCTTTCTGACACTCTGTTTTCAGTATGTCATCACAACAATCCTCCTCTATTATGCTGTTTACAACTGTTCTTAGGAAAGTTTGTATGATAAGCACAGCAGATGGGAAGTTCCACCAGGTTTTGGCTAATTGTCACTGTAGCTAGTCTGGTGGAGCTGAGGGGGGGAGGCAGGGGGTAGGGGTGCTCTGTGGGGCGAAAGCTTGGCTGGGGACTGAAGCTTCAAGGAGGAGCTTTGGGTAACTAGGTGGTACTTTGTATGACCAAGAGCTTAGGCATCCATGAATGGCTGCCATGGGAGATTCAAGGATTTCTCAACATACATTAAGGAATCAAAGCAACACCCCAGGTATGTTTTTGATGAGGGGAACAACATTATAACATGATATAAGCAAAAAAAAAAACAAAAGGGTGAGGGTGAGATTTACAGCCTTACTAATGTTTTAGGCAGTTTCTTACCGTCATCAACCAACTGCTCCTTGCTGGTTGGAGAGATGATTTCTACTTTTCGATGGACCACTTGTTCTGAACGAGCAAAGGTTGAAAGGTTTTCACTGTGTTGTCCTTTATTAGGCAATGGACACTATTGAATTCAGAACAACAACTAAATAACTGAACAAAAACAATTGAGATCAACAAAGTGAGATTCTTCCTTTCTTTCTTTCTGAACAGTTAAAATTTCAGCAAACAAATACAGGAAAAAAGAGAAAAAACAAAATATTCTGTAAAACAAAACAAAAGGTGTTTGAAAAGGGAGCAGTAAGAAGGAAAGGCTTATCCAGTCCAGAGTTTACAAACAATATCTCAATCAAAATAGTAATTCAATATATACAAAAAAGACACATACAGGCAAATATAAATGTATACAGACATATATGCATGTATGTCTACATTTTCCTACACGTCAATGTACCTGCAGATACAAATTTACTCTCCTACAAATCAAAGGTTAACATACATACACATGGATTAACATAAATTAAAAGTTGAAATTACATGTCATTTTATCTCATTCATTTCTATACACATTATTTCTGTACTTCTAATTTTTCCTCTTGAATTGAAACACCGGCAGTTCAATGGAGGGAAGGGTGGCAGGAGCTTGTCCTGTAACCGGTAGATTGTTGGTTCTAACCCCCGCTTCGTCTGTCTCAGTAGTTGTGTCCTTGGGCAAGACTCTTCACCCACTTTGCATGCTGGTGGTGGTCAGAAGGCACGGTGGCACCAGTGGATGGCAGCTTCTGTCAGACTGCCCCCACAGCAGCTGTGGCTAGAATGTAACTTATCACCATCTAGAAGTGGCCAGTCTGCTGAAATTACTCCAAGAGCAAAGTAACGATGTTTCATCCAGGAGTTTACAAAGTAATCCAGAACAACATCTAAAGATCTGCAGGCCTCACTTGACTTGGTTAAAGTCAGTATTCATGACTCAACAATAAGAAAGAGAAATTGGCAAAATTACACCTATTGCAACACCTGTGTGTGAAGCCCAGCCCAAAGGGGACTACAACACTTCTGTCAGAGGATGAGGCCAAATACACTATAAACAAAATGACAGTCAAATCATGAAGCATAAAGACATGCTTGTCTACAAGGTAAATGCTGCTTGCCCACATGGACATGGAGAGGTCTATCAGGGCCTATAAAACAATTCTGCAAAAAAAAGACGAGGACCGGAGTTTCTTCAGAACAATAAAAAGAGTTATTAGCAGTAATGCAAATGCTTGATGGCTTTGAAGTTTTTGCCACTAAGGAAGACAAAAGGTGGATTTTTTTTATTTTTATTTACATAGAGCTAGGTTGGGTTGGTTAGCTTTTTCCCTTACGAGATGGAATCAGCATTTGATAACTGCTTTCATATGTACTCAGATATCTTTGTCTGATATTAAAATTAGTTTGATGAAACATGTGTGACAAAGAAGCAAAACAAGCAATTAGTGAAGGGGCAAATATATTTTCACATCACTAAATATTTAATAGGGCAAAGCACATTCATGTCTGTATCTGAATACCCAACAACCAAAAAGGACTCACCTAGAACAAAAAGTCTCCTGGAACCAGAAGAGTTGTACACCTTATGATTGTGTGTCCAGGTACATATGCAGGTGTAGACATCCTCATCGTCTTTTTGTGCATTCATTACCCACATGCTTGCTTCGTGATGACCAGAAAGAAGATTGTTGCCCTGCAACGAAAAGGAGCGGAAGGGATAGAAACATGTATGTAATAATCTGTAACAATCGTCTTTTCACACAAGAATACATACTCACTAAATACATAATTCTTGCAAAAATTAAAGAAAAAATTAGAGAAAAATTAAAGAAAAAACACTAGAATATCTTCAAATACGTTACAATGGTTCTGCAGCTATGTCTCTAAAGCAATATATAATAGCTGCATGTGTTATTCTAATCAGAGTTGACCATACCTTGAACCAAGTGAAGCTCCCATTAAATGTTGTGCACAGGTCTGTAACAGGCTGTGGACATGGAATTTTTATGTTCTGGTTAGAGCTTTTGATACTTCCATAGGTGAGATTCTCTCGATTGTTTCATTGAAGACCTCGATTTTTAGACGGTTTAATACATAAACATTCACCTGATGGGGTTATGTGCTGTGGAGAAGACAATATTCACAGTTAATCTGATATTGAACCTCAAGAAAGAAAAGTATTTTGCAGCTTAGTCAATGATGTTAAAATAAATAATTATATCCTGTAAATAACATTCTAAAAGTCATGAGATATATGTCCTCAGATCTCTTGCTGTGTCTTAAAACAGTCAATTTAATAATAAAGGTGCAGATTATACTACAGCATACTACCCCTAGTAATGGACCAATAACTGGAATCAAGGGATATAAACCTTTTTTACAAGTATGTTTCAAACCAAAACATTTCTCATCATGTAAAATGAAAACCCAGAGATGATGAGTTTTCTCTGGTTGTTTGTGGACTCCCAGTCAGCTGGCTGAATGACGGCCCCTGCACCATCCCCCAATTTATAGGAACACCAAATCTGGCTGTTTGAAACTGTTTCTGGTTGTTTAACACACAGACTAAAATAGTGTGGAAGCTAGAGGAGCCCTACCCATCACTGCAGGGTTTTTTTAACCAGATAACACAATCTTTGGAATTTTCTCCTTAAAAAAATGTGGGAGGTTTCTGTGCTCCAACTATCACTTCCTTCTTTGATGTGGAGGACGAAACACTGTCACTTTTTTCATCAGTCTATCAGCAGAGAGATGTATTGCAATGTCACTTTACCTAGGGTGACTAAATGTGTTTTTTGCCTGGACATGTCCACCATTCACGTTCTGTCCTGGGCATTCGGGGGCCTGTCTTTGATCAAAATGTTCAGGTTTTCATAATTTTTAGGGGACCCAAAAGGCATCTTGTGATGAATGGAATATGACTGCCTTTCTTTAATACGATGTCCTCCCCGTCCTGAGCTGCTGCCTAGTTCTTATCTGTTCATAGGTGGAAGAGATAGCAAGCTGAGGTGCTGCTGATGTTTACAAAGCGCAAGCGCAGCTCTATGGATGAACCGGAAATAAATTTCCTTCCTACTGTCCTGGTGCAACACATAGGTGGCGGACTGCACACATGCACATAGCTGGCAAGTGTTTCTGTGTGTGACAAAGGTGCCAAAGATCTGAAAGATCCTGTAGGTCACACAAAACCTATAAAAAGTTTGTGCAAGTGAGAGCTCATATTAAACCCACTGATGATGACAATGAAAACTAAAGTCTGAAGTATGTACATTATTTTAAGTGTCTCTTAGAGTCTGCTGTTTTTTATTTTTACTATTTCATTCAGTATAATTGCAGATTATTGTGTAGTTTTTGTTCAGGTTGACTTAAAAAAAAACAGCAAATATTGTTACAGGTTAATTTTCTAAGCTACAGAAGAGTGATTATTAGGGATGCACTCGTATAATAATTTGGGGCCAATATCAATATCCAATATTAATGCTGTTGTTATTTACTGTTATCAAAAATATTATGTATATTTCCCAATACGTTTGATACTATGTAAAAGCGACCACACCACCTACATTGCGTGTCTGCTTTTGTTAAACACCCCATAATCCTGCGCTGCATCACTTTAACTGTCACATAACAAAACAAAAATCACATGGCCATCCCCTTATCCTCCACATCCTGAAACACTAAATAAATGGCAACAAGATGAAAATGAAATTCGGTTGTTCATGTCGGCCCAGTTCAACTTATCGGACTGATACCGATATGTTAAAAAAATACTTTGGAAGTAAGAAAAAAAGTACTTTCAAAATATTGTCAATGAAGAATTTGTAAGATGCGAAAAGAGAAAGATAATTATTTTTGTTCTTGGATTGTTGCTTGTGAATTCTGGAGAGTAACTGGAAACCTACAATGTTAATGGAAGCATATCTTGAGAGAAAGCAGGAAGCACATCAGTTGTTGCTGATCATCATTTCTCTGTTCTTTAAATACAATAAATCTTGTGACAGATCTCACACCTACTACCTGTCACATGTGCAGTCAGAAAAAATATGCACATCGAAGACATAATTAGGTTTTTTTTACATTTCTTTGTGATATAATCTGACATCGAAAGTTGTTTTTTATTTCATTGAGTCTCACTATTGCACTGTAAACCTTCAGTTTTAAGACACGCTGACTTTGGTTTTCGAGTCACAGTCATTCTGTGTTCAGTTCATTCTTTAGTTTTGATATTCATAGTGTTTAATGAAATTGTTTTGTGATTTATATGTATTTCTATTTTTGCCTTATAGTGTATGTCAGATCCATTCTTTTCCATGCTTATTTTTATTCCTGTGCATCACCATGTTGCTCCCTGCTGTTCTCCCTTGATTTTTCCACGTGTAAATAAGTCTTCTCTTTAAAACTCATCTCCTAATGATTCTGCCTACCTTCTGCTTCCACATAGGTCTTCTTCAACAACATGACAGGACACTATCGGCCTCTAAATACGCTTTTTACTTCACCCCATCCCTGCTCACCACTAAATATGATACCAGGGCTGGTTTTTAATAAACAGCTGTTGAGGTATTTCTTGGGATGAACAGAATGGATTATTCATTGTGGTTGTTGGGTGAAATCACTGGTGCAGCATTAAGTCCATAGCAGCTGGAGGAAAGTAACTTAAAATTACCTACTTTGAGTGCGTCAAACCCAGTATCAATGATCATCTAGTTCAAGTTAGAGCTGTGAATTCAGTTAAAAATATTCAGGTGATGAAGGAATCAATTAATTTTAACCTGGCTGAACTGAGTTAAAAACTGGATCTTGTTAAGGGTAAACTGGGCGATACGTCAGACACATGACAGGGCTTAATGTTTGACAAATCCCTTAATTTCCTCATATTTAGCTCCATGTAACATGCTTTTTTCAATATAGCAACATACATGACAAGTAACAGCAGCTTCAGATCTGCACAGGGTGAACTAAGATCCCCTGTTACAAACAAATATTCTTACCTGGCCGTATAATAACCAGAATCACTAGCACTGATGTTGAAGAAAAACAGTGCTCCTCCATGGTAATGTATCCTGTGTGTCTCATCCGTGGTAATATTCATAATCTTGGACCCGTTTTTGAACCACGTAATGTTTTCATCAGGCAGGTTAGGGTCCTCTATGGCGTAGGGCACATAGTAAAACGCTTCACCTTTAATAAGTTTATAATGATCCTGGTCCAGGTGAAAGCAAGAAGAATCCGATTCTTCTGAAAATGAGGGAAAAGAAGATAGATATCAATAGATATGGTTAATGGAACTTTTTCAGTTACCCTTTTGTAAAACACTTTGTGGCATTTGCCTTTGAAAAGGTGCTTTATACATAAACCTTGACTTAATTTGGATTTATCAAGAGATGTGGCATAATTACATACTGAAGTGACAGAGGGTTTTAAGGACTGTTATCAGAAAGTGATCTAAGCTGTGTGGACATTATTCCCAGAATATTTGTTTTTCTCTGTCACTTGTCAACCAAGTCAATTGAAACAAACTTTGGTTTGTTTCCTTTAAATTTGCCCTCTGGTGTGCATGTTTACATTATGCACTGTACTTCTCATCATAAGCTATAAACTCTATGGTCATGTCACATAACTGCTGTTACTTCTCACATCATGCCTCTCACTCTGGCCTCATGAGCGTGAGTACATCTAAATGACCATGAAAACTAATAACTTTTCTCTTTTCTTTCATTATGTTCTTTGTGCACACACTACCTGATCTCCCATCAGATGTGGCCATCACCACGACGAGGGATAAGAGAAGCCTGGAGACGTCCATTAGCTGAAAGAGACAAAGTTCATTCTCAGTCTGACCACACTGCTTTACATTTATTCAAATTCCTGTCTGCTTCTCACACATGCAGTTTAAAGAAATCATTTTTTCCTCTGTCTTGCAGGTAGATTTTCTCAGACAGCAGGGAAAGTTCATCAGAAAGATGTTTCAGCAGAAGACGGTGATCTGGATAGTTACAAAATCAATTTCTGCAGAACATTATCAGAAATCAGGTTTTACACACTGGAGGACTGCAAAAACATCAACCTGTTTCTTTTTATTTGCAGCTGTCAATACAACAAACCAGAAACTGTTGTAAATAGAAACTCAGCCGGCATGTTATGGGCTTTCACTACAGTGTTACTACAGTATCTTTTTGGAAGATTCACAGTTTTTCAGATGGTGCATTCGGTTTCTCATGTTGTTGAGTTTCAGTTTCATCTGGAGATTTGATTGTGACAGTGGTTCATTTTACATGACAGTGGTTATAACAGCTATTTTGAAAAAGTGGCTATGCGATGTAACTTTAGACCACTAAATCAACCAAAAAGGTGATGTTCATTTCCTTTGTGTGTGGGTAGAGAACGTTTTAGTTGTCTCGAGATGACATTTGTTGTGATTTGGCGCTATACAGATAAACTGAGTTGAACTAAATTCTTTTAACACATACTTGACTGTTATATGGCACAACAGCAGCTTTTTCTGGGTTGTTAGTATGGAGGGCACTGTACAAAAACAAGGTAAAAGGGTGCTTATTCCATCATTTTAAAACAGATATATTAATTATAACTTAAGAGTGAACATTTAAAAACAACAGTTTGCACACTATGTGCCATACTGTTGCAGAAGCCAGAGAAGAATTGTTGGAAAAAGTAAAGTCGAAGCAAGAAAAAAAAAAAAAAAAAACGAGCACTCTGATAATTACAGTTAATTTTATTCTGATAAGCCCTTATTTATGTGGGGTTTTTTGTTGCAAGCTATACCAACAAAACAAAAAATTTTGTGCAAATTTGATCTTGATTTTAAACTTTTGCCCAGTTCCGTGAATATGCTGTTTAATGCCAACTTCCTTTTAAATCCGTCCCACTCTTTTTTTTTTGTTTTTTTTTTTGTCTGTAATATTATGTGTTTTGCAGGACTCAACTTTTACAAGATAGGCAAGACAAAGGACTTTCTAAGTGATTCAACTGAACTCTGTTTATAGAGTTGATTAATGTAGATGTGGTTTAAAAGGAGACAGTCATACCTGTAGCAGCAGAAGGGAAAGCATGCAGTAAAAACTTATCTTTTGCACAGGAACTTCCTCGTGTGATATGACTTTAAAGAACCACAAGTTCACTTAATGTTCCTAAGTACAAGTGCAACTTGAGCTTGAAGAGCCACAGCAGCAGCTGCATAATGTTAGGAGGGTTCTTTGGTATTTGCAGTTGAACTGGGAATGCAGGACAAATGTCACAAGAGCAGGTTTAGAATAGGTCGACCTTGCTTCCTGTGTTCAAAAATCATTTTTCATCATGTGTCAAAAAAGGACATTTCAAAGAAGTTTAAAGTTGTGCTTTCCTCTACTAAAAAGTTTAGAGTGACTAGCATTTGGACAATCCATGTTTGAAATAAAGAAACTAAAGAATTCATGGAACTTGTCATAAAGTTCAGACCAAACCTACTGAGAAAATATACAAACAGTCCCACACACATTTTTCTTTGAGATTGTGCACTTTTTAAATGACGATGTCTCTCTATTAATCGTACACTAGGTCTGGGTCCCTTACTGATATTTTAAAAACTGGCATTAAAACAATTTCCTCATGAGTCCATTCCACATATGTTCCCTCCCCCAAAAGTTGCATCACACTGCTGATCAGCTGGCTGAAAGAAGCATTAAGTATTTTTCACTCACTTTGAATAAAGACACATTTGGTTATTATGAAATTTTCCCATGATAACATCATGCACTGCTGCGGTGAGAGCTCCACTCTTTGCAACATCGAGTTAGCAAAACAAGTGACATGTGGCAGCCGGTTGGGTACTAGAGGTGTATACCTCAATCAAAATTACATTAAGTAAATGTCACAGAGATCATTACTGTAACTGTGATAACAAGTATGTTAAAATGTATTTTTTAAAGATAATGTAATACTGTGAAACCACAATTTGTTTTTATTAAGAACTATCATAAATTGGAAATCTCATAAACCCTGTGGATTTGCTATTTGGGCTATGGTTGGTTAAAGCATATTCTGAGATATTTTTTGGTGTGTAAAGCTGTTACAAAACCTCAAGCAAAACATTTCAGTGTGCCTGTTATTTCTTTCAGTTTCCAGTATCAGTTTGAACTAGAATTATTTTGGAGAGCATTTAATAATCCATAGCAATTCTATGCCTTTGAGTTAGCATTTCTTTTAGAGCGATACCAGGCCAAGACAAGGCACTATTATAAAACATTTCTAACTTAAAATCTGAAGAGAGTGTGTTTTGCTCATGTTACGACATAAGCGGTTTTCTTGACTGGAAAAGCCTACTATAAAAACTTTGATAAATAAAATTAGGAACAAAACTCTTTCAAAGGAAACAGGAAACACTGCAACTGTTAATAAAGTTAGTGTTGGCACACAGTCAGCTCTATTAAAAATTCATAAATAAAGATTAAAAGCTGGGTCTGTGCCATGAAATCTACCAACTTAAATGAACTATGCCACTTTTGATAGGAAGACTGATCAAACATAGAACAAGAATTATGCTGGGACCTCATTGACGTCATTATCTTTCCCTCTCAATACTAAGCTACCTGTAACATATAAAAAGATACTTTGTTGTGGTTACAGTGTAGCACAGAGTCTGTTTTAACACAAGTCACAATGTTTCTGCAACCGTGTTTCAGAGGATGTTACTGGTTGACTTTCACCAGAAACACATAACTTTAACCATGTCGTCACCATGACTCAAAAATCTAACAGGATGTCTTCGGCATGGCATTCAATTTAACTGAAATAATGTTATTTCATAGATGATGTTCCTGAGTATGGAGGACCGAAACTGACATAATTAAAAATAAAAGCAGAAATATATATATATATATATATATATATATATATATATATATATATATATATATATATATATATATATATATATATATATTTTTTTTTTTTTTTTTGTTTGTTTGTTTGTTTTTGTTTTTTTTTTGTTTTTTGTTTTTCCTTTTCCTTACACATGCGTTTTCATGAAGAAATGTATGTATATTTTGTTTTTCCTTTTTCCTTATATATGTGTTTTGTCAAGAAATGTATATATTTTGCTTTGCCATTTCATTATACAAGTTTGTTCTTTTTACATTTCCTCGTCTCCTCTTTTTACTTTACCGTATGCATTTCTGCCTCATTATGCAAAGGAGGAAGGTATGCTCATGCACCCCATGGCTGAATGGAGCCATATTGCCCATATTAAAAATCACCATGCGTGAAAGCAACCCTTTTCTAAAGACGTTGAAAAATTTTGGTTGTCAGTTTTCGGTATAATAGCGAATTTTTAACATGTTAACATGTTAACCAGTCAATGCTATATATCATGTATCATGTTTCCTCACACTTTTATGTATTTTGATATCTAATATCTATAGTTATCTAAAGAATTACTGATAAATATAACTTTCCAAACTGTAAATAACTCTTTAAATACACCAAACGATGTTAGCGTAGAAGATGTTATGGGAGCAGGAAACAAACTGACATCAGTTCACAATTTAACATAGATTTACGTTGCTGGTTTGAGCCCCTGTCTTGTTTGTCTCAGTCATTGTGTCCTTGGATAAGACACCTGCCTTGCCTGCTGCTGGTGGTGGTCAGAGGTGGATGTCAGACTGCTGTGGCTACAATGCAGTAGCTTGCCAGCATCAGTGGGTGAATGACTCAATGTAGTGTGAAATGCTTCAGGGTCCTCTAAAGCACTATGCAAGTATTGATCATTTACCATTTAAACCACTGTAAACATTTGCTTTCTCCACTTCAGCAGCAAAAGAGACACTATTCTGTTATTAAAAGTTTTTTTTAAATAGTATATCGCATCAATAAATTATTTAAAATTCAGAGTCAAGTAGAGTAGCCAAAAATTTCACTTCAGTAAGCGTTGCACTACTTCAACATATTTTTACTTAAGTATAAGTCAAAAATAGTCCTCCGAGAAATTCTTATTTAAGAATAAAGAAGTATTTCTGTCACCTGAAGAACATCTCGAGGATCAAAGGATTAATGTCTTAGCAAGATCTAGAGAAACTCATCCATGTTTTTATCTTTAGACGCATTGATTTCTGCAACAGTGTCTTCACAGGTCTGCCTAAAAAACGAATCAGGCAGTTGCTTGTTCCAGAACGCTGCTGCTCGTGTTCTCATTAAGACCAGGAAGATAGAGCACATCACCACCGTTCTAAAGTCCTTAAATTGTCTCGCTGTCGCTCAGAGAACAGACTTTAAAATACTTAAGTCAATGAACGGTTTAGCACCAAAATACATTAAAGACCTGTTGCCATTGTATCGACCTTCCGGACCACTCAGGTCTTCTGGTTCTAGTCAACTCTGCATCCCCAGAACCAGAACCAAACATGGAGAAGCAGCTTTCAGTTTTTATGCACCACAAATCTGGAACAAACTTCCAGAAAACTGCAAAAAAAAAAAAAACAATACACGGAGTTCCTTTAAATCAAGGCTAAAAACCCACCCGTTTAGAGCTGCCTTTGATCAGTAATAAGTGGAACATTGATCGATATTTCCGAATTATATTTGCTTGATGATCTTTATGATTTTGATGCATTAATACTTGCTTGATGATTTTGATGCGTACTTGATTGATGTTTGTACAATGTAAAGCACTTTGAACTACCTCGCTGCTGAAATGTGCTATACAAATGAATTTGATTTGACTTGACTTGACTTTTGCAAAAAAAAAAAAAAAAAAAAAAAGTACTCAAGTACTGAGTAACAGATTAGAATGTCTGATTTAACACTTTAAAAAGATGTCACGAGACAGAAACATAAAGTTATGCACAAATTCGGGTATTTTAAAGACTCACATGAAAAAAAATTATACAAAATAAATATCATAATAACAAAATACCAGATTCAGGCAGAAGAAACACTTTTCCAAATAATCTTTTTCAGTATAAAACTTGTGAAACTAAAACTTACAGTATGCAGTGTGTTTATGTTGGAACAGGGTAAAGTACTTCCAGTGACAACATATAGTGTTTACCAGGGGTAGAAAGTAACTAGTTACATTTACTTGTGTTACTGTAATTAAGTACAGTTTGTCTGTACTTTGTACTTTTTTAAGTAAAATGAACTTTTACTTTTACATGAGTATGTTTTCAGTAAAGTTTTTTACTCAGTTACATTTGATGTCATATATCCTTAAATGTGTAAAAAATTCAATTAAATTTTTAAAAAAATTAAAAATTAAAAACACCAGAAAAAACAGCATTGATCCTTCTGCTGGGTTAGTATTAAGATCCCGTGGTGTTGTGTCAATTGGAAGACAGAGGCGCTAGTAAAAACCCATCAAATATAATTGACGTAAACCTCTGAGAAAAGAAAACCCATGGCCGTATTTGAGTTTAACTATAAGTATGACAAATGGAACAGCTTTATTATACAGTGTAAAATTAGTTTGGTTTATGTTCAAGACTATGACCTTGTAAATAATATTTTAACAACAAATGTAAGTAATAACAGTTTTATCTGGTGCTTGTGATCATAATTTGTATTGGCTAAAGCTGAAAAGAGAGGATCAGGTGCTCAGTTTGGGGTAAGTTAATTAAAAACATTAAATAGGAGGGACAGTGGACCTGGCAGATCAGAACTGCCAGGTTCTGAGGAAGAGGAAAACCACAAGAGAGGCTTCAAAGATGTAATGAAGGATGCAGAGGGCGTGGTGTGATAGAGAAGGATGTTAAGATGGGGGAGATGATCAGCTATAGAGAACTGTAAAGACAGAAGCTGAAAGAAGACATTGGAAATTTATGTCTCATTAATTATGCACATAATACCTCCCAAATATTCATGTCATATGCTAACATGTTTCATTTTATGTTGCATTTTTATTTATAAATGTGCTCCTTTAATTAAAAATAGTTTGACACCAATATGTTCTCATTTCCTTTGTGAAATCCAAGAGCAGAACTTTCTTCTGCGACTTTGAGCAACATTTTACACTGGTAACTTTAAGTAAAAATTTTATCAGAGTAGCTGTACTTTTAAGAGTACATTATTTTTGTACTCTTTCCACCTTTGTTGTTTACTGTGTCTTCATCTGACCTCCAAATGGCAAAAAGAGCCTGTTTGTGGCAGGCAGGAAGAAAAAACTATTAGAAGAACGGAAGTAGGAGTTCGTCCGCTAATCGGTGGGTTGCCCGTTTGAGCCCTGCTCTGTCCGTCTCCATCTTTGTGTGATTGGGCAAGACACTTCACCGGCCTTGCCTGCTTGTGGTGGTCAGAGGGGCTGGTGGTGCCGGTGCATGGCAGCCTCACTTCTGTCAGACTGCCCCAGGGCAGCTGTGGCTACAGTAGCTTGGCACCATCAGCGTATGAGTGTGTGCATGAATGGGTGAATGACTGAATGTAGTGTAAAGCGCTTTGGTGTCCTCTGAATTTGATAAAGCGCTATATAAGTACAGGCCATTTTACCATTTACTTTAACATAAACTGTAGGTCTGTATCTGGTGCATCTTAGGTTAAAATATGTTCAATGTAGTGTATAATATTAGAGTTTCCAGAAATTTTACTTTGAGTGATACTTTACTCAAGTAAAAGTTTTAAAAAAATTACAGTGTAGGAAAACTATTTCTAGTATTTTTTTTCTTCCCCAAAAAAGTTACTCAAGTAAATGTAACTAGTAACTACCCACCTCTGTTGGAATTAAAGAAGCATGGAGCAAAAGTTTTATTTATACCTCAATCACAATTATAAAACTTTTGCAATTACTTTCCAGGAGAACACCAAATTTTCTTTAAATAGACCGTTTGATTAGTTTAGCATCCCGCTCTTACAGCACAATTTGGATAAAAGCCCGCAGTACAAGAGCGCACGTAGATTTTATGTAAATTCTGCTTACCTCGACTGCTCAGGGTGAGTGACGTCTAAGAAGGGTTTGCTGTCAGGGCACGCTTGGATCTTTATATCAACTTTCCTTCGCGTGTTAAAAATATAAGAAAAAAAAAACGGAAATTAAAGCGCACGCATGTGCACGAGTCACCGCTACCTAAAGCAGCTGAAGGGAAATCAGAAGGAGGAAGAGAGCAAAGATAGCGCAAGATAAGGTTTTATTGCTTTTAACCCTTTGTGGAGGAAGTATTTTTTACAGTTTACGATTCATTGGTCTGACTCACGGTTCTGTCCTCTTTGTATATCTGCCTTGTCCTATATGTGCTGAGTGCTGTTTGAAATGGGCTTGTTTTCCTTCCTGGATGTGGAATAATCAAGGGCAAAGGGGGTTTTGTCCCTACCAGTGCCACATAAATTAAATCCCCCTGTTTGTGTGTTGCATCCAGCAGAGAGATGCGCAGTGCTGTGGCTCTAGTTCATCATGCAGGGCTGGCCCAAGGTGCTATGGGTCCTTAAGCAGAATATGATTTCTTCCTGTTAAGAACATCACCACCACTAGTTTCAGTATAGATTTGGTGGACTTTGGGAGAATGGTCCGAGTTTATTTGGCCAAGCTTCCAAGCAGTCACTGATAACTGGTTATTATTTGCTGAGATGTATTTGTGAACAAACCCAGCTCAAAAACAAAGATTAAATTGACAGCATCAGATTGTAGCTATGGTAATAATCTATGAAGATTATAATTTGCATTTTTACAAAGTAAACTTGCCAATTAAATCTTAAATTTAAATATTAAGCAATTCAAAATCTTTAAATTTATTTCTGCTGAAACTTAAGTAAAATTTGATAGGATTCTCATTCTCAATAAACAAATGTTAAAGGGAGTGTATTATGCAAAATTGACTTTTTTTAAGCTTTATGTCTTGTGATAATGTCATTCCCTCATCTAAACACAGGATGAGGGAATGAGATCCCTCATCCTATGTTTTGATGAGGGCTTGCCTATTTACCCAAAGCTTCACCTTGGAGCTTGAGTTCTCAGTCAAGCTTCCACTCCACAAAGCACCCCACCCCCCACCTCCCCCACACTGCTACTCCAGACTAGCAGCAGCAACAATTAGTAAACACCTGGAGGAACTATGCATCTGCTGAGCTTATAATACGAACTGTTTCTCAGTCCAGCACTCCTTGAAATGGTTCTAAACAGCACAACGGAGAAAGTTGTGATGACATGCTGAAGGGGATGTGTCAGAAAGAGTAGGAGCTTCTTAAAGAGACAGAGGCCAATTTCAAGGCATCAGCTGCAAAGTCAAATTTCTTTCAAACCACTTTTAATATATACAGCATTTTCTTAACAACTGAATGTAACACTATAGGCAATGACACTATAGGCCTGGAAAATACATAATAATGCCCCTTTAAAATTCTCGATCTATGGTCTGTCTTAAGATTCACCCATTTACCCACCCACCCTGTGGTTCCTGCCCAAGGTGCTGGAGCAGAAACACGGCTACTCCCTGTACATCAGAGGACGGGACGACTGCCCTGGAGAAGGTCAGGAACACAAAAACATTACATAATGGGAATGCAGAGCATACAAGTAATAATCTGTCTGGAATTAAAATGTTTAAAAAATTGACCAGTTGCAGTTTTTTTTTTTCAAATACAGTTTCTTTCAAAATTGTTTATATCGTTCAAATATCTTCACAACAATTATCACGGACTGCATAAATCTGGCCTTTATGGAAGAGACACTTTTAAAAAGTCCTTGAAAAAAATTTGTAAGAAGCTTCTGATAAAGTTTGCCACAAGCTATATAGGGAACTCAAAAATATGTGGAAGATGAGACAAAAATTGATAGGGAAGCTGGTTAGAGTTAATGGGAAACTGAATGGAGCTAAATGCCAGACAATAATAAAAAGAAACTGATGGAGGCATCAAAAGTCTTGAGGTTGGGGCAGAGGTTCAATCCAAAACACACAGCCAGGGGTGTAATGGAATGGTTTATATCAAAGCATATTCAGTTGATAGAATGGCCCAGTCAAAGTCCAGAACAAAATTTATCTGGGGAAAGGTGGCAGGTTGCTATTTATAGACACTCTTCATCCTGTCTGACTGACCTATATCCATTCTGTAAAGGATTTACAAAATTGTAGTTGCTCGATGTGCAAAACTGGATGAGAAATACCCCAAAAGACTTGTTGCTTTAAGGACTTGAGATTTTTCTTTGTACAAAAAACTGTTAAAAAACCATGAATCCTTTTCCTTCCATTTCATAATTGTTTGATACTTTGTGTTGGTTCACTGGATAATATCACAATAAGGGTTTGTAGCTGTAACATGAAAAGGTGAAAAATGTTAAAGTTGCATGTATTCTTTTGCAAACCACTGTAGCTACATTACATTGAATAGCAAAACAGCTATCAGACCTATTATTAAGCCTTATTCCTAATTTTGTTGTTAAAGTACATATGAGGCACATAACAAAATAAAAATTAAGATCAAAAGTTACAAGATGCCTGGATGCTTACTACCACCTCTGTGCATCAAAAGTCAAAATATCTCGCTGTGAACTGAATAAACAAACCCTTCCTGTTGATAACATTTGAGGTTGTGGATTGATCACAAGCTATCTTCTGCAGTAATCTTGAATTTTATAGCAGCCACTGAACAGCAGCCACAGAAAGCAGAAACCTCACAAGAAAGTTGACATTTCTCTTGTATAAATAGGCTGTTTTCCCTTCGCAGCATTTGGTTGTTACTCATTAGTTACAACTCGTTATGTTTCTCATCTTTTATGTCTTACAGCAGTCCATGATGTCATCTCTGCTGCAGTGAACTACTGCCACAGACTGCTAATCATCCTGTCATCTCATGGCAAATCAAAGGAAACAGTGCAGTTCTGGGAGAATCAAAACCAATTCATATATGAGCAGAAAGTGGGCCTTCATGATGCTTTAATGCAAAATGATCCCAAAGTTATTCTGGTGGAAGTCGGTAAGGATAGCTTCTTCTCTTTTGGATTTTATACATGCAGGCTTGTTAAATGATTATTTTTGCACATGGGTAAAGATATAGAAGATCTGAAACAGAGAAAATACGTACATAAACAGAAATGCCACAATCAGATCTTTCAGTCTGATTTCAGTTCACTGGGTTTTATACAGCTTCAACCTTTTGATGCAGATTTTAGTGAATTTCAATTCTTCTTTAAGAACTTTATAGAAAAACCTGTAACAATGAATTCAGTATATTTTTTCAAGCCTTTCTGCCCTGACATAGGCCAAATGATCAGCAAATGCTTCATGGCTAGCATTACAAATCAGCACTTTTCGTCCACATTATGTATTCTAAAGAAGCTAAATCCTTACCTTGACTTTAAAACTTCCAAAGGCTGCCATTTTTTTCATGTCTAAAATATTCAATGACAAAAATAGTTATAAAACAGAGCAACTCTGTTCAGGCTTCCTGTTTTCTGCTGAAAGGCTTGGTCTCTCTTGTTTTCTTGCAGCCTGAATAAACCACAGACTTATCTCAACATGTTTTTAAAAAAGTGTCCATTTTTGCTTTTTCTGACTTTACCGCAATGCTTCCCTGATACTGAAAATGGCTATCGTTTACGCCACATAAAATTATGTTGTTGTCAATCTGATCCTGACTTGGCCTAATATGGTGCATTCACTGATTGTAAAAATATAGTATTTTTGAGTTTCTTACTGAGCCCATCACTGATCAGAGATGATTGAGCAGAAAACCAGTAGATTCAAGTCCAAGCACGACATATTGTTAAATCTTCAGCAAGGTTTTCTTGCTGAAGACATATTGTTAAATCTTCAGCAAGACTAAAATATTCTAAAACCAAGGATCTGCTGTTTCATCTCACAGTTTAAGAAGAATCAGATAACTTTACTCAGAGCTTGAAACCAAGCACCTCTATTTCCTGTCTAAGATCCTGAGACAAAAATCAAGTGACTTCCAATATATTGCTTTATATTTGAGAGAAGTATGGGTCTCTTCATCCAGGTTTTACCAAGTAAACATCATGGATTTTCCCAAACCTTCTATTTTCAGATAAAATCTGCATCAAAGGAAAATTGGAACCTTTTAAATGTGCATAAAAATGTGCTTTAAAAGTCTAAGTGTTTAATGTATAATTGAGATATTTTAACACACCAATTCCCAAGCAATCACCTTTCTCTTCTCTTCTACCAGATGGTCCTGTGGATTCCAGTCAACTGCCGGAGTCACTGCGCTATATTAGAAGAAAACAAGGAGCTCTGGAGTGGAAAACTCTTTTGTTAAAACACAGAGATAATTTTAGGTGCATCCATTAAGGTGTTTTTGTCGTTTAGGCTGTGCGTCCACATGGATCCAGAGTTTTGGGAGACCGGAAACGATCGTTTTTGAAACCAGGTCCCAGAGTGGATAAATGTCAAAACGCTGGTTTCATGTTTCTGTGTGTATATGCTAGCTGCATCTTTTATGAAACAGTGACATCATAGCCCCATATCTTTCTCTTTCTCTATTCCACATATGCCTCACTTTTACAAATAACAAACATGGCGCTGTTCGGTGTTGTTCTAGTTTGGTGTCTTTTTTTATGTGGTTCTGTGGCATGTTACAGCTCCACCGAGTGGCCCGGCGTACCCACTACATCACTTTCAGTGGTGCTGCATGCTGCTGTGTGGACGGACATTTTTTTGTCATCGTTTACGAAACTTTACCGTGTCCGAAAGACAGAGCCTAGGGTGTCATATGCCAGCTGAACCTGCAAGAAGATTGCAGAGTGCCACTTGAAGTGGTGAACCTACTTAATTTATCCAGAAGGTTTAAAGATGCCATCCATCACAATCTTCAGTTTTCAGAACTGTACCCACATGCGGGTAATGAACAATTAAGCTGTCATTCATCATCCTGTGGATTATTTATGTTAATAACTTAGACTTTTATAAGGTACCAGAACTGGTCCGCTTACCTAACTGTTTTTTGCAGCTCACACAGTTAGGATGGAACGATAATCCAGCAAATGTTTAAGGTTTTTGAGTCAGTGTGTGGATTTCTATACAAACCAGAAGCTGATTTTAGATTTTAATTCTCCTCATTTGCTTTGATTATATTTTTATCTTATGGATTCGATCTGAGCCCAACATTTTTTATCACAGAGCAGAACAATACAACAAATAGTCTCTTTATGGTATGGAAGCATGGTGTCAAACATGTTTTTACTGAAAACAGACAAAGGTTTGGTAAACATGTCTGTGTGTGACTTTGTGTGAGGAAACTTTCTGAGCTGAGGTGTGTTACTTCAGTTGCTTGGTCTTGTTTTCTGGCAGCAAACAAAGATGGAATCAATTGTGAAGCATCTCAGATTTCTAAGACTCAAGCTGAACACTCATTTTGACCACACAACTTTGATTCAGTTTCCACATTTTCCTTTCCATTAAATTGTTTGCTGTATTACTTCCCAAACTGGTGGTCGGCACCCCACTGAAAAGAATTGAGCTCCTCTTCACAAATCAGAACATGTAACAAAAAATGCTCATTGAAAATTTCAAAATCCTTCTCATAAATGTCAGACAAATTTTTTTTTAAACTGTTGTTACAAGGAGATTTAAATAATAATTTGGTAGTTTCTACTTTTTTGGTTGGTATTACACACCTGTTAATTGACTCATACAGTGGTTTGATTGTATGGTGCTGTGAAAAACTATTAGCTCCCCTACAATTTTATTCAATTTTTGACATTTCTGTTACACTTAATTGTTTCAGATGATGAAACAGATTGATAAAGAAAAGTACATGCAAACTGACATTTTAGGAATAGGAGGAATTTTGGCCCACTCTTCTTTGCAGAATTGTTTAATTTCAGCCACATTGGAGGGTTTTCAGGCATGAATAGCCTGTTTAATGCTTTTAAAACTGATAAATATCAGTGGCTCTGTTTCTCATCTGTTGTTTATTTTTTGTTAAACAACTGCATCATGTATTGGTTTTTGAGATCTTTTAATCTACCTCATATTTTTTCATTTTGCCCTTCTGGAGCATAAAGGTGTGTTTTAACACAGAGAAACTAATTTTTCAAGAGTCTCTCTGAAGTAACACAGTGGATCCAGTTAAATGCAACAAAAAGACACAAGAGATTTTACATATCAATTTAATAATGCCTCAACTGTAGCCACTGCTTTTTCCATTCTGAAGATTTTTTTTTCTTTTTAATCTATACATTTTGGTAAATCTTGGGATTTTATATTTTCAACTTTTTTGCTGATGCAGAAAACGTGAAACAACTATGTTTTTAAATTAATTTTGTCTAGGCAGACTTTACCACACTTTCAACCACATCTTCAAGCAGCTAATGGCAGATTGAGCTCAGATTGTAGCGATATCTGGTTCTGATCTGCTCAGCATTTCAAAGATAAAAAATGTTACTTGACATTCTCTGCTAAATCATAGGAGGGGATTTCCATGTAATGTTTGAACAGTCATTAAAGATTATCAAAGGTCATGCTTTAGGTTTTACAAGGAGGCAATTATCAGTTAACCTCTGTTAAAATCTGAAAACTGAGATGCACATTTATATTCGGGGGCCCTTTCTTTGATACTCCTAAATAATACCAGTTTAACTAAATGCAAGTTACCTCATTAAAAAAAAGACTCAGCCTATTAGATCAGATTAATCCCAGTGTAAATACAGCTTTTTGTAAAGATCTATGTACCACCATGAAGGCCAAAAAGTATAGCAGAAAGGTCAGGCACCAAACAAAAGCAAGGACAAAAGGTGTTCATAAATAGGGGTTGGGGGGACGTTAATTTATTGAAGTCAAAAAATTGCTAACAAAGGCTCAAACACCATTACAAAATAAATCAAATCATAAATAACAAATATTTGGGCCCAACTCAACTGAGGTCAACCAAACAATAACTGAACTCAAAGAAACTGACTTGCAAACAAAAAACAAAGACTGCTTAAAGACTGCTTGGGTGAGGTTACCTAAACTCACCACAGGAGGGAGGAATAACATCAAGAAACAACAAAAATACAAACTTAGCAAACTTAGCAAAATTTGTTTTATAATAATATAAAACAAATAAAGTAAAAATAAAAACACATTAACTTAGTACAGAAAAATGAGTGAATATTAAAGTGACCCACAGCAAATTGAATAATGAACCACAACTTAAACAAATAAACTTTTCCCCTCCGTTCCTTATTGAAGTAGTAGGTTCCAAGGTTTAAAATGGCTTGCAACCCCTCCAGCCATTCTCTTGACTGCAGAACCTCAAAAAACATGAGTGTGAGTACACCACTCAGCACACCATGCATTTCTCGAGCATTCAGACAAATATTAACTAAAATTTACACCCATTAAAAAATATATGTCCAAATAAAATAACTTAACATTTGTAACTAATGATAAAGTAAATTATGAAAAAGAAAAAAAAAAAACAATACTAACACGGTGTCAGTGGAGAAGATTCAAGAAGGATTAAAATATAACACAATACCTCGGGGCTTTACTTTTTTGTAGTTGTTGGACTACTTTGATTGTTGCTTTACTTTGCTTTTATTTATTTGTTTGTTTGTTTGTTTGTTTCTGTTGTTTTTCTCATGTCTGAAATAAATGCACAATGCAAATGCAAACCCAATTGGGAATCTCTGGTAAGACTTATGAACTATTGTTCACGAATATAAATCCAATCTGACTGACCTGGAGCTAATTTACATTAAAGAATAATTTGCTCAAGATGTGGAAAGATTGTAAAGGCATATCTCGAAAGACTTGCCGCTTTAACTGCACTTTTCAGATTTCTATAAATATTCTGAAAACGGTGAATCCTCCACCTTCTACTTATTAATCGTGCACCACATTGTGTTTGTCAATCACATCAAATGTATAATACAATGAAGTTTGAAGTTTTTTTTCTTTGCACACATTTGTTTCATATGTGAAGTAACTTTCTTTAAGCTGCTTAACAGGTGAAGGTTTTCTTTCTCAGGATCTGTCTACATGTCTTACTACACAGTAAGACTGAGAAAAAAAGGTATTTTATCCATCGTTCAAGATAACAAGAAATTTGTGCTATTCCTCCATAAAGATACTGTACATTAATAAGTAATAAGTAAATTAAATAATTTGTTTATTTAAAAAAATTAACTTAAGAGAAGTACCTCATCTTTCTTCTGTTATCATTTCTTTGCCCCCCAAACATCCACCCATTCCTTGTTTTTACCCACAAACTTGGCAAATAAAATTGATTCTCTGTTACGTCCACTGACTTCTCGGGATCCTCATGCTGGAGGACCACCTTTGCTTTTTCGTTGTTTGCAGACCTGCTGTCACACCTGGAACCACTTCCTCCTCATCAGTGGACTGCATAAAAGCCTCAGTGATCCAGCACTGCATCCCTTTTCCCCTGGGCATTTTCTGTGACATGGTTGATTCTGAACAGAGTACTCAGTGTTGTGGCATATTGACATTTGAACTTTTGCATGTTGGTGTTTTGTTGAGTTTGGTAGGGGTTTGTCTGCCATTTTCTTTCCACTAATTTTTTCCCTGTTTTGTGACCAGCCAGGAAGTTGTGAGTGTTTGTAAGGCCCTAAGCCAATGGAAAAATAAATAATTGACACAAGTTTTATTTTCTTTGGTTATTGACCCTGCCTTTTTTTGTCTTGTACATTGTGTTACATCCTGTAACATCTGAGACTGACAGGGTTGTAACATTATGTTTTGTCTCACAGAAACTTGGATGCAGCAAGAGGATTTAAGTAGAAATGAGTCAATCCCTCATCATTTACATTTTCACATTCCTCAAACTACTGGGCGACGTAGAGGAGTAGTGTGGTATCTGAAAACGGGTTATATTTTCAAGTCTTAGTAACACATCCAAACTAAGACCCTTTTGTGCTTGGAGTGACCTATACATTCCACAGTTGCAGGATGGCATATTTGCAGATGCGTCTCAGCTAAGCTTACAAGCTTACATGTACACAAATGATGGCAAATATGGGAAGCTGTTAATGTGTTGCTTCCACCACTCTAAAGAGGCAGAAAGCCTCTAGTTTTATAGGGGACTTTCATTGGCTTTGTCCTTCTGACTGGTCTCTAAATTTTGGTTTGCTTAATCTGTAAATTCTGGACTGCTTAATAAATATGTTTACTTTTTTAAGTCTGTCTTACAGAGTCTTCACTTATACATCTCACAGAGGCATATTATAGACAACCCCCAAAAATATACTTCAGTAGCAACCATTTTTCATTCAGATATATTAATCTCAGGCCAATTAATAGCTACAGTTCTTTTGAATGTCTAACCTTTAGTTTTGCTCATCCACATTGCAAAGCACTAAAATCACTTTTGTTTATTGTTTTGTACCGTCCACCTGGGCTCTTATTCACAAAGATTCTCAGTCCTCTCAGAGAGCTCTGATCTTAGCCTAAAAATTCCTGCCAAGGAGTCCTAGTTTCAGAGTGATTCAGTCAGCTGCTGAGAGCGACTGAGTGAGATGACAGAAATTAATCAGATGCGTGAGCCACCTCAACTGGCTCCTCTCGACGTGGAGAAGCAGCAGCTCTACTCTGAGTCTCCCGGATGACCAAGCTCCTCACCGTATCTCTAAGTAAGAGCCCAGAAACCCGGCAGAGGAAATTCATTTCAGCCACTTGTATTCATTATCTCGTTCTTTTGGTCATGACCCAAAGCTCATGACCATGGATGAGGGTAGGAACGTAGACTGTCCAGTAAATCAAGAGCTTTGCTTTTTGGCTCAGTTGTCTGTTCACCATGACAGACTGGTACAGTGCTCGCATCACTGCTGACGCTGCACCAATCTGCCTATCGATCTCCCACTCCATTTTTCCCTCATTCATGAGCAAGACCCCGAGATATTTGAACTCCTCCACTTAGGTCAGGACCTCCTCCCCAACCTGAAGAAGGCACTCTACCCTTTTCCGGCTCAAGACAATGGCCTCGGATTTCGAGGCACCGATCCTCATCCAGCTGCTTCACACTCAGCTGCAAACTGCTCCAGCAAAAGTTATAGATCATGGCCTGATGAAGCCAATAGTACTACATCATCTGCAAAAAGCAGAGACGCAATCCTAAGGCCACCAAAATGGGTCCTCTCAACACATTGGCTACACCTAGAAATTCTATCCATAAAAGTTATGAACAGAATTAGTGTCAAAGGGCAACCTTGGCGGAGTCCAACTCTCACCAAAAACAAGCCTGACTTAGTGCCGGCGATGCGGCCCAAGCTCCGACACCGGTTGTACAAGGACCTAACAGCCCATATCAACAGACCTAGTACCCCGACAAGATTACCTGAGGGACACGGTTGAACGCCTTCTCCAAGTCCACAAAGCACATGTAGACTGGTTAGGTGAACTCCCATACACCCTCCAGGACCCTGCTGAGGGTGTAGAGTTGGTCCAGTGTTCCATGGCCAGGATGAAAACAACACTGCTCTTCCTGAATCTGAGGATAAATAAATAAATAAATAAATAAATAAATAAATACATAAAATGTATTCTATTAAAAAGAATAGAATGGCATCTTAGCATCTTTCTGAACGTGATTACTTCATCCTAAGTGAGGAGGAATGAATGTAACTGTAGAACCTGATCTGTGCTTTAAAAAATTTATAGAGTAAAATGATGAGACATGTTGATCAATCAAAGTGAAAATGCTTTTTTGAACACCTGAGCTTGAGATTTAAAAATGGCCAGAGTGCCAGAGAGTACTCTGAACAGAGAGGGGAAATAATTATGTTGTTGGATATGCTGTCATGTTAGGATATTGACTCATCGCTGCAAATTGCAATTTAATTTCGGCATGTTCAGCTGCAGTAGGGGGAACCTTACGTATCTGGGGAACATATGGATGAGGCCATTTCATGCAACTGGCATGGCTTGGCCAAGGGATAACTGCGACATACCCTACCCTGTCAGCAAGCTCCCGTTGAAATGCTCTGGTTGCCAGAAAACTCAGCATAATGAGATCTTAAATTGACACTGGTAACACACGGCCAATTCTGTGCAGAGCTCCAGGATGGCTCCCTGGGCAATCTGAAGCATCTAATAAGCCACTCATCATCATGTTCCAGCAATTAGTATGATCACTGAACACATGGTCCCTCCGAATCCATCCATTGGCAATGTCTACCAGCAGTGCCAAAGTGGCCATTGTTTCACATTGTTACACCTTGTCCATATTAAGAATCATCAAACCTGACCTGTTTGAGTTGATTTGCTGATCCAGTCCCATTCTCTCTTTCAGTGAGAATGAAAATGCCCCTAATATAATTTACATGCATTTCATGCACATTGGCGCACAGACCAATGCACATTTACATCAACATGAGACAAAAACAGAGGAAATTTACTATTTACATCTGATTTAGGTTTGTCTGTAATCTTTTTTGGTGTGTGTTACATTGTTGTATAAGGCTAAATGTGGTTTAATTTCATCATTTAAGTTTAAACAACAAAAGATTAAAATAATAAAAAAATATTGGGTTCGATTCTCCTTTAGTTAAATAATACTGAATGGAGTCATTCCCATATTTCAGTGTATATAGGTGAGTCTTGGTGCTTTGTAGTTTGTTATTATCGACTGAAAAAATTTGATTGCCTGCCACACATTTTCAGGTCAGGCAAAAGTTTGCGTATATTTAAGCAAACTTTCATGCTACGCTCATTTTTATACATGCCGATTTGTGCACAAAGCACTGCACTCCAACGGTTTTTGTGAGTACACACCGTTTATACATGAGGCCCCTGATTGTTCCATATGTTCCCAACAGAGCATTTTGCTCTCAGATTGCAGGTTTACTAGTGGTTCCTAGAATTTCTAAAAGCAGAATGGGAGGCTAATCTTTTAGTTACCAGGGTCCACATCTATGAAACTAGCTCCCAGTTTTTCTCCGTGAGGCAGACAACCTGTCTACTTCTAAGACTAGGCTTAAAAACTTTCCTTTTTGATAAAGCTTATAGTTAAAAACACACTAATGTTTGCCTACTGTTAGATGAGCAGGGGAGTAGGGGAGTGTATTGTCTCATCCAGTGAGGGGGAATGCAGTAGATTATTCTCCCTGACTCTGCCTCTCTCATGCCTCATTCTAAGGGGTTAGGTTATCCTGAGCTATCGCTGTAGTTATGCTGCTATAGGCTTGCGCTATTGGAGGACAAACTGACCACCATTCCTCACTCTGCTACTTTCTTCTTCTAATACTCTCCAATTTGCATTATTTGCTGTTATTTCAAATGTTAACTTTGTCTTTTCTCCATGGTGTTGGTCTGACGTTCTGTTTGACTGTGGTGCCTTCCTGGAGGAGGGCATCGACTGAGATAATGCTGCCAACAACTAAACATTTTCCCTCTCCTACTATTAACTTTCTACTTTTCATCAACATAGAAAGTACTCCTATGTCAGTTGTTCTGTTTCTTTTTATGTATCTGCTCTGTCTGGTATGTCTTCTCAAAGTCCCAGTCAGTCATAGCAGATGACCGCACATACTGAGCCAGGTTCTGCCAGAGGTCTCTTCCTGTTAAAGAAGAGTTTTTCTGTCCCACTGTTGCTACATGCGTGCTTAGAATGAGTGATTGCTGCAAAGTCAACGACACAATACAAGTGATTGTCCACTGTCACTACATGCTCGTCAAGGGGGAGTGAATGCTGCAAGTCAATGGTGACATTTGATTTACTGGGTTTCCTTAGATTTGCAAACTTTTTTAAGAAATTTGAATAATGAACTAAACTTAATGCACCGTTTGATAAGTAGGATCCAAGTGCCTTGAGATGATGTCTTGTGAATTGGCACTATATAAATAAACTCAACTGAATTGAACTGAACCCTTTGCTGGCAGATTTCCACCAGATCCTGTCTGCATTCTGTCATTCACAACATTTTACCACTTGATTTGAAATGACAAGAGTATACCACTGTGTTCTCCTAAAGCATGCTGATTAATGTTATACTTCATGCTTAACTAAGCTCAAACTGAAATATATGTTATTAATTTTGAATCTGTATGATTGGACTGAATTTTTGTCTTTGATCAGATTATTTTATTTGTGAAAACATTTTGAGATCCTTTAATATCCTTCCAGTTCACAATTCTGTATGACTGCGTTGGTCTAAAACTCATGCCAAAAACAATAAAATCTGTGACTGTAACATGACAAGGTGTGAAAATGTTCAAGAGGCATGAATACTGTTGCAAGGCACAGTACACAATGTTAAAAAATCTCTGCCTTTGCCAGTAACATAGAATTTCCTGGAATAAAGCCCATTTACATGACACATATATCTGGAACTAAACTAAGTCACAGAGAGCACAAGTTCACCTACAAAGTAGGTTTTTACTCATGGAGGTTTGAGCAAGAAGTATTGTTTCAGTGAGGCTCCTGTCTTAATGCTGAACATGTGAACCTGTATAACTGCAACGTATTTTTCGGAGACCCACAGAAGAAGCAATAACCATAAAGTTACCATAAACTCTCGCTTGAACAGCATTCTTTATTTTTGGAGTAAAGCCTCACAAATGGAAAGGGCTGACACTAACTAAGCTGTTGTTTGTAGCAATCTACTTAGTGCATTTGCTTTAACTGTCACCCACACACTGATGGAATTTCTTTCATTGAGAAGCACTTACATTCAAATTTTAAATAGAGCTTTTAGTAAATATTTATTATTCACAATGTTGGTAACCTGGTAAACTGGGAAAACAGTTACTCACTGGTTATGTTTATGTTGTGTCAATTGTACGATGATGTCTTTTTTCCATGACAAATAAATAATACTGATTCACATTGCTTACAAGACCCAGCTGTTCTATTCATCACAAACTGCCAGGGGCGTTTTTACCTTTGTCCTCTTTGCTACATGCAGGAGTCAAGTCAAGTCAAATTTATTTGTACATTTCTGCTGCACATCTCAACAGCAAGGCGGCTCAAAATGCTTCACATCATAAAAAACATCAATCAAGTATACAGCAAATCATCAAACTCATCAAGCAAATGCACATGACGGTTATCAAAATCATCAAGCAAATATCAATCCATCAAAATCATTAGGATCATCAAGCAAATATCATCAAGCAAATATAGTTTAATGTTCTACTTACTACTGATCAAAGGTAACTCTTAACAGGTGGGTTTTTAGCCTTGATTTAAATTAACTCAGTGTGTCAGCTGTTTTGCAGTTTTCTGGAAGTGTGAAAACTTTAAGGATGTCTTGGTTTTTTGCTGCCTGGTTATGTTTGTGTTAAGCCAATCTTACATTTCTTTTTCCATTACTGTTCATTATTCATTAAAGATTAGATAAATCAGCAAAACAGCAAGAAAAAAAGATAGAGGACAGTAACAAGTATTTAACTAAATTCAACTGACCTGAAAAGTTACACTTCGATGAGGTGAACATAAATGAATTTTTGTATTATGTTTATCTTTACTGTACTGTGTTGTATGAAAGGAGAAAAAAAGTTACTTGAAGGGGATATGTTGTATTATTTTAAGCCAGAAAACCAGAAAGTCTTGGAAGTATGAAAGACAAATCACAACTGGCTTTTCTATTGGTTTTCAGAGTTGAAGAGTAATTTTAAAACGCACTTATTTGACACAAAGTGCCTTTTAATTAAATGAGACCTAAACCATGAAGGCACTTTCATCTATGCAGTTTTATAAGTAACAACGGGATATAAAAAAGTTTTTTTTTTTAAGTAAAACAATAGCTTGAAATACATTCCTCTGACTTGTTTTATCTCCAGGCTTTTTTCTCTCCTCCACTTCTATCTCCTTTTTTCCTCTTTCTCTCTTTCCTCCGCCCCTTTTTTTTTTCTTTTCGTTTTTGTGTCCATTACATTTGAAACAAACCCAAAATGATTTTTAATAAAGTTTCATATATATATATATATATATATATATATATATATATATATATATATATATATATATATATATATATATATATATATATATATATATATACCAAGGGGAGCATTATGGCGAAAGCCGTAATGCTCCGCTTGTGAAAGCAAATCTGTTGGGCCTTACCTTGACACTCAGATGACAATTCTGAGTGCCACAATGCCAGACAGGACGCATTAAAAAAAAAAAAAAAGAAAAGAAAAGTAAAGAAATACATTCCTCTGTGTGTAATGAATCTAAATATCAGTTTCACTTTTTTACTTGAATAGTTGGAGTATTTAAATTAATATAGCCCTTTTGTAATCATACCATCCTCTCAAATCACTTTTATACTAGAGCCACAGTCACACTCACAAACGCCAAACATTCATACGACACACAGATCAGTAGGCAAGTTAGAGCCACATGTGAGTGAGCCATTTGTTCCTTGTCAATTGACCTGCCATTGTGGCAGAGGAAGAACCTGGAATCGAAACTCGCAACTTTTTGATTGCAAAACAAATACTTATTCAACTGGTCCAACAATATCTAAATATTTATAAATACACCTGTGATTTTCACTGCTTCAGTTAAAAAAAAAATAGTAAAAATATCATAATGGATCGTGATTATTAGTATCCAAAACACACAACTGTATTCATTAGATTTAAATACGGATTGCAGTGATGGGGACAGAGTGATGTCTCCACTTTGTGTCAGCCAGTGTTACAGTGTTACTGTAGCACAGAGTTGACGTAGATTCTGAGTCATTCAGGAAATGTCAGTCTCAAGTTACTGAAAAGAAGCAAAAAACATTCTGTTTTGATCACAGGTTGGGATTTTCAGTCATCTACGTTATTGCTTGGTTATTCACATTAACAATGCCGATATGTTCACATGGGTGACTGATCCACTCATCCACCCTGTGAGTCAGATAGATGGATTATTGCCTCCTTTGAAATGCTTCCCAATGAGGCCAGTATGAAGTGTTTTGGTCTTGTGTTTCAATGTATAAATGATTGTGAAACCACTGAAGGAGGGAAGTTAATGCTGCAGTGTAATGCAGACTCTTTCAACTTTTATCATTTTGACACTTTAGAACCGTTGCACCCCTTATTACTGGTGGCACAACACCGAGTTCTTTATTCAGGTGAGAACAGACCTCATACAAACAAAGAGATTTAGGAATTAAGTTCAACTCTTTTAATAAATGAATAAATGGTAATACAATAATAAGAAAAATATCAGATCAGCACAAATAATAAATACAATATAATATATGTTTAAGACATTTTGAAAAAGTGATTCAAACTTTTATTACAACATGCACAGACTACTGTAACTCATTGCTCAAGGGCATAGATGAATCTTCTCTACAGCATCTGCAAATGTTACAACATTCTGTAGCTCAATTTTTAACCAGAGCAACAAAACATAAACACCAAACACCATTGCTGGCTTCACTGCACTGGCTCCCAGTCTCTTATCAAATGGATTTTAAGATTTTGTTTTTGTTTTTGTAGCTCCTACCAGCCTGGAGCCATCTTATCTTCAGGATATTTTGCAACTCCATTCTTCATCTACAAAACTGTGGTCAAGTTACCAGATGTTTTTAGATGTTCAAGGATCTAGACTTAGAAGAGGCGATTTTGCTTTTACAGTTGCTGCTCCTGGTTTATGGAATACATGTCAGATCTGCTCAAAAGTAGAGGACTTCAAGTTGCTACTAGAGACTCACTTCTATTCTATGGCAATTTAGTAAAGCAAAGCCTGACAATGTGATTTATGGGGTCATTTTATGACTTTGTTTTTACATTACTATGATTATCATTGGTTGTTTTGCTGTTTTTGTTGTCCAGCACTTTGGGTGCATTAAAGCAATGGGAAAATGCATGTATACTTTTACAAGATACTATATTTACTCCCTGGGGAAACAGAAAGTTGTAGATTATTGCATGAATGTAGAAGCTCTTATCAAATTTAAAAAGTTAAATATAAATTTAAAAAACTATTATCTTTATTTTAAAGGAATTGTTCAGAGTAACAATAACTGCGATTTAGTTATCAGTAATTATTTTTTACGTAGGTTTCCCACTCCTCAAATAAACCTACTCAAAGTAAAATATGTTGCAGTTTTTTAAATAATACTATTAGCTATAAATAGCATTATATGCTACTGAAATAAAATATGAACTCATTTCAAGGCTTTTACATTTTCCACAGCGATACATTAAAGCTTCCATCAAAACATATCAACCAGACTAGTGGCAAAACCATGAATAAATTAAAAATGTAAAAATAAAGTGCACTTATGTATGTTAACAGCTTGATAGTGCTGTTACCAGGAAAACCAGTGTGAGATGTGTGTTCATTCTAAAGATGGCAAATCTGTGCAGTTAGAAGGCACTCATTCAACAGTCAGATGCACTTAGACATGTTTTGACAGAATCCCACTGAAAAACCTGTCCAGGAATACAGATTTTTTTAGTACGTGGCCTATTTAAGACGCATGTGGTGGTAACCCATATATGGGGATTGTAGTCTATTTTACAATTTCCATGGATGTGGCCAGATTTGTCTCTTGATTATTCCACATCCAAGAAGGAAAACAAGCCCATTAGAAACAGGACTCATCACATATAAGGCAGGACAGAGTTGTATAAAGAGGGGAATCAGAGAGCCAGACCAATGTAAGCTGTAAAGTACTTCTTTAACAAAAGGTTGAAAGCAGTAGGAAAACATCCAGCGCTGTCTTTGCTCCTGTTCTTTTGGTTCTTAAACTGTTTCTGGCAGCGGTGACTCATGAGTGTGAGCACATGGGTGCGTGTAAGTTCTGGTAAATTTCCGTTGTTTTGGTTTTTTTTGGTGCAGGGTGTTTGCACACAGGGAGTGATGATAAAAAGGTGCATCCGCTAACAGCAAACCCTTCTCAGAAGTCATTCAACCTGACCAATCAAGGTAAGCAGGAATTTACAATAAATCTACTTGCGCTTTTGAACTGCTTGCTTTTATCCAACTTGTGCTGTAAGGGCAGGGTGCTAAAATCATCAAACAGTCCATTTTATTAGTAAATTTGGTTTTCTCTTGGAAAAATATATTGTTTCCAGTTTCGCAATTGTGACTGAGCTACAAATAAAACTTTTGCTTCATGCTCCTTTAATTCCAACAGAGATAGGTATAACTAATTGCATTTACTCAGTTAGATTTAATTGAGCAACTTTTTGGAGAAAAAAAAATACTTCTAGAAGTAGTTTTCCTACACCATACTTTTTACTTTTACTTGATTAATATGATTATAAGGTATCATTGCTCTTACTTGAGTAAAATTTCAGGAAACTTGAACCAATGTGACTCACTTCACTGAACATATTTTAACCAAAAATGCACCAGACAAAGACATACACCTACCAAGGCTATAGACTAAATTTTTTCACTGGTGTAGCCAGTTTTATTTTCTTAGGTGTACCCAAGTTTTTGACCGCATCACATTTAACATTGCAGTTTCACAGGGTTTTTCTTTTTTTTTTTTTTTAATCACTGTCCATGAAGGCAATATTGACTTGTAAATGATTAATTAACAATCTAGTAAACACAAAATTCTTTTTTTGAAGCAGAGTTGTACAAGACACGTAACCGACTGAAAAAGTGTTTTAAGTGCTTCAATGTGAAATTTTAATTTAAAAACTTCTTAAGTTCAAATAAATGAACGAACTGATGTAATAGAAGTAAATCAAAACAATAAATGAAATGTTTTGACATTGTTGAACAGCTCATGAACATCTCAAACTGAACATTCCACTACATTCAAAGCAATTTTTCTGATGAAAAATTATTTCAGACTTGAACTTAGTGAAGGGAAGTTCTTCTTTTGCAATATTGTAGACAACGTTAAACTTGATGACCATCTCGGGCTCATCTGATCTGTTTGCTGCTATCTGCCTACAGCTGAAGCGCAGCGGGGAGAGGGGACACCTGGGCAGCGCATTTATTACAGCATGTAATGTTTTATAAATGTGACCACGCTGGAGATGTCCAGTGTTGGAGACTTTTTTTTTCTTCAAATGATTGGGCGCAATGATTCAACTTCAGAATTTTATTAGGTGCACTATTGAGAAAACAGGTGGCATTTGTGACCAAATTGGTTATACACTAAGAGCCCTGCCTACAGTATGTGTTAAACTGAGACTTCTTGTTTATGCACAAGCTTTTCTGTTCTAATGCTGTTTTCTACCTGCTGAGCCTGTTTGTGCCATTTGGAGGTCTGCTGACATATTTTTAAAATATTAAAACAGTTACTCAGTACTTGAGTAGCCTTTTCACAAAATACTCCTTTACTCTTACTTGAGTACTGAGTAATTTCTGGGATGGCTACTTTTTTTCCTTTTACTTCAGTAAAAATATGTTGAAGTTCTGCTACCCACCTATTTAGATCTGCCTTTGATTAGTAGTAAGTGGAACATTGAGCTATATTTTCAAATTATATTTGCTTAATGATATTTGCTTGATGAGCTTTATGATTTTGATGTATAATGATTTTGTTTATTTTGCTGTATACTTGCTTGATGACTTTGACACATACTTGATTGATTGAGAATTAATAGAGAGACATCATTTAAAAAGTGGACAATGTCAGAGAAAAAGTTTTCCTTATAGAAAAAGCTGTGTGTGAGACTGTTTATACATTCTCTCAGTAGATTTGGTCTCTTATTGCACTTTCTGAGGAGTTCCATGAATTCTTACATCCGTTATTTTAAACATGGATTGTCCAGATGGTAGGCACTTGAAACTTTTTTGTAGAGGAAAGCACAACTTTAAACCTCTTTGAAATGTCCTTTTTTGATACATCATGAAAAATGATTATTGAACACAGGAAGCAGGACCAACCTATCCTAAACCTGCTCTTGCGACACTTTCCTGCACTCCCAGTTCAGCTCCAAAGAACCCTCCTAACATTATGCAGCTGCTGCTGTGGCTCTTCAAGCTCAAGTTGCACTTGTACTTAGGAGCATTAAGTGAACTTGTGGTTCTTTAAAGTCATATCACATGAGGAAGTTATTGTGTAAAGGATAAGTTTTCACTGCAAGCCTTCCCATGAGCTGCTACAGGTATGACTAGCTCCTTTTAAACCACATCCACATGAATCAGCTCTATAAACAGAGTTCAGTTGAATCACTTAGAAAGTCATTTGTCTTGTCTATCTTGTAAAAGGTGAGGCCTGCAAAACACATAATGTTACAGACAAAAAAAATAAATAAATAAAAGAGTGGGACTGATTTGAAAGGAAGTTGGCATTAAACAGCATATACACAGAACTGGGCAAAATTTTTCTGGATGACTCATTGAATGAATAACTCTTGGTTAGCTGACTTAAATTATATCCTGTGTCTTGTTTTTCCACTTATAGTTAAACCCTCAAGAAAAACATGATAAAACAGACAAAAACAGAGTGGGGGGGATTTTAAAAGAAGTAGGAAGGAAACAGAACCGGGCAAAAGCTTTAAGTATGCAATAAACAAAGCTATGATCTTTTAAGTTCACATTTGATCTCAGTTCCAGATGGTTGGCCTGTAGTCTATGTACTGAACAAAGCACAAAGACAAATAAATAGATGAGGCATTTTAACAGATATTAGCCTCGTTAATATGGTTGCATTAAAATTATGGCAAACAATCACCCTCCTGCCACCATGTTTATGTACAGTGCCATACATACTTATTGGGACCTCAAAAAAAGGTGATTCTTTTCTTGTAGTTGCATAATCTCCCACTGAAAAAAAACCCCTTTCAATTGAGGACCTTTTTTGATTGATTGATTGATTGATTGATTGATTGATTGATTGATTGATTGATTGATTGATTATTTTGTAAATGAAATTTGCAAAATAATATTTAACTGAAACTGTTCTTGATTCATACTTTGCTGTTTTATTCCCATTCATACCATTTCCTTTGAGGTTTATGCCATTTGTAAGGCATTATCCATTCTTCTAACTGTGAAAGACAAAATTACATCCTACAGCAAATGTGTTGATCTTCATGACTCAGGAAATGGATGCAAGAAAATGGTTACCATGCTAAGCAATAATCAATTGGAACTGTGACAAACAACACTCCAAAGCTTACTGTCAGAGAACTGCAGCAACAAGTGGCATCTTGGTGTCAGCAAGTATTTATAAAAACTGTAAAATCCCATCTACATACCAATTGGATCTTTGGGAAGTATGCCAGAAAGAAATACCATACCCTAACATCCCAAATCCATTTTTTTTATAAATAATGTTGAAGCTTTTTAGTGAGAAACACCTATAATGTCTGGTATACAACAAATTGTGCACATGTGGAAAAATTTGTAACTGTTAAGTGTATGGAGAAGGAACCATGATGCTGGGGGACAGTCTTTCTTCTGAAGGCCCAGGGAACTTGATTTTACCCCCACTAATTAAATTTACTCAAATAAAAAGTCTATTTTTTCTAAAATGTGAGATTTTGGAATTGTAATCAAACATTAATATTTTTAAGGCTTTCAGTTCATCTTTACCTGAGAGACCAATAAGTGTAGAGAGCGCCTGTGTATGGATCCAAATTACAGTTGAGTAGCTGTATGTAATTATTGAGCCTCACTTTGAGAATTGCAAGATAAAATGAAAGACAGTTTGAAATGAATGAATTATCCAGAGCTTGTGGTTGATGAGTTATTTAATTATAACAGTCAAGTGTTTGTGTTTAAATAATGACAACTAAAACCTTCTCTTCCCATGCACAAAGGAAGTCAACAGTACCTTATTGGTTCATTCAGTGATCTAAATTTGCCTCCCTTTGTCCCTTTTTCAGAATAGCTGTAAGTTTGAACCACTGTCCCAGTCAAATCTCCAGATGAAATTGAAACTCAACAACACGAGAAACTGCTTGCACCACCTAAAAACTGAATTGACACTAGTCTGCTAACAAGATTACTGTAGTAACACTGTAGTGAAAGCCCATAACATGCCGGCTGAGTTTCTATTTACAACAGTTTCTGGTTTGTTGTATTGACAGCTGCAAATAAAAAGAAACAGGTTGATGTTTTTGCAGTCCTCCAGTGTGTAAAACCTGATTTCTGATAATGTTCTGCAGAAATTGATTTTGTAACTATCCAGATCACCGTCTTCTGCTGAAACATCTTTCTGATGAACTTTCCCTGCTGTCTGAGAAAATCTACCTGCAAGACAGAGGAAAAAATGATTTCTTTAAACTGCATGTGTGAGAAGCAGACAGGAATTTGAATAAATGTAAAGCAGTGTGGTCAGACTGAGAATGAACTTTGTCTCTTTCAGCTAATGGACGTCTCCAGGCTTCTCTTATCCCTCGTCGTGGTGATGGCCACATCTGATGGGAGATCAGGTAGTGTGTGCACAAAGAACATAATGAAAGAAAAGAGAAAAGTTATTAGTTTTCATGGTCATTTAGATGTACTCACGCTCATGAGGCCAGAGTGAGAGGCATGATGTGAGAAGTAACAGCAGTTATGTGACGTGACCATAGAGTTTATAGCTTATGATGAGAAGTACAGTGCATAATGTAAACATGCACACCAGAGGGCAAATTTAAAGGAAACAAACCAAAGTTTGTTTCAATTGACTTGGTTGACAAGTGACAGAGAAAAACAAATATTCTGGGAATAATGTCCACACAGCTTAGATCACTTTCTGATAACAGTCCTTAAAACCCTCTGTCACTTCAGTATGTAATTATGCCACATCTCTTGATAAATCCAAATTAAGTCAAGGTTTATGTATAAAGCACCTTTTCAAAGGCAAATGCCACAAAGTGTTTTACAAAAGGGTAACTGAAAAAGTTCCATTAACCATATCTATTGATATCTATCTTCTTTTCCCTCATTTTCAGAAGAATCGGATTCTTCTTGCTTTCACCTGGACCAGGATCATTATAAACTTATTAAAGGTGAAGCGTTTTACTATGTGCCCTACGCCATAGAGGACCCTAACCTGCCTGATGAAAACATTACGTGGTTCAAAAACGGGTCCAAGATTATGAATATTACCACGGATGAGACACACAGGATACATTACCATGGAGGAGCACTGTTTTTCTTCAACATCAGTGCTAATGATTCTGGTTATTATACGGCCAGGTAAGAATATTTGTCTGTAACAGGGGATCTTAGTTCACCCTGTGCAGCTCTGAAGCTGCTGTTACTTGTCAAGTATGTTGGTATATTGAAAAAAGCATGTTACATGGAGCTAAATATGAGGAAATTAAGGGATTTGTCAAACATTAAGCCCTGTCATGTGTCTGACGTATCGCCCAGTTTACCCTTAACAAGATCCGGTTTTTAACTCAGTTTAGCCAGATTAAAATTAATTGATTCCTTTTCATAGTTCATCACCTGAATATCTCATTAACATATTTTTTTTATAGTTTCATCAACAGAAAACAACATTGTAGTGTAAACTGCTCAATTTAGACTACATTTGTAATTAGAGTCACTTTTAATCCTCTTTGTAATGACATGTAAATGGGATTGTCTGTGAGCATGTTTTGCCCTTCAAACTGCTGTTGCACAGTCAAAAGCCCACAGTAGTTCTGAATAATTGCCAAATACCTAAAGTAAAGTTGAAGTTGTCTTGGACAAAGACACTTACTCACTCTGCTTTTTTTTTGTTTGTTTGTTTTGTTTTGGGTTTTTTTTTTTGTTTTGTTTTGTTTTTTGCAAATTCTACAGCTTTGAAATAAAGATATATTTAGGTTGTCAACAGTCAGAATCAATAAACCAGAATACACTTAAACTGGGCTAGTAGCACCCAAAGTAGGTAATTTTAAGTTTCCTTGCTCCAGTTGCTATGGACATA
The DNA here is from genome assembly GCA_014839685.1 of Anableps anableps. Taxonomy (NCBI): domain Eukaryota; kingdom Metazoa; phylum Chordata; class Actinopteri; order Cyprinodontiformes; family Anablepidae; genus Anableps; species Anableps anableps. The sequence goes on along the minus strand of CM026075.1, from coordinate 9,033,008 downwards.
GTGCTGGACTGGTGATTTCACCCAACAGCCACAATGAATAATCCATACTGTTCATGCAAAAAAAATACATTATCACCTGTCTATTCAAGACAGCCTGACTATTAAAGACAGGCCCTGGTATCATAATTAATTATGAGCAGGGAGGGGGAGAAGTAAAAAGCATATGTAGAGGCTGATAGTGTCGCATCATGTTGCTGAAGAGGACCCAAATACAGGCAGAGGGTAGGCAGAATCATTAAGAGGTGGTTTATAATGAGAAAACCTACTTACAACAAGTGGAAAAACAAAGGGAGGACAGCAGGGAGCAACATGGTGAAGCACAGAAAGAAAAATGGGAAGGGAGGAGAGGGAATTACACAAACAGACATGTCTAATTAACTGATTCATGGCACTGGCTAAAGAACCTAAGCTAGGGCAACTGATATAGCATGACTAGTAAAGCCTGCAGAGTGAACACAGGAAAAAAATAAAAACAGACACATGGATAAACAGAACATAGACAATAACATGTTAAAAAACTGGTTCTGTATTCTGTGTGCAGGTTTTTTCTGGCTGCACATATAACAGGTAGTAGGTGTGAGATCTATCACAAGATTAAATGTATTTAAAGAACAGAGAAATGATGAGATCAGCAACAACTGATGTACTTCCAACTTTCTCTCAAGACAGTCTGTTCTATTAACACAGACACGCTTCCATTAACATTGCTCGTCCATCACTAGTAAACATCCCATTTGCACACCTACTGTGCATGTGATTAGCTACGTTAGCATACAAAGTCAAAATAGCATCCTGAGCACCCAGGATTTCAGGGTGGTCAACAAACACTGGTAATTACAAACTGATTTCTGGAAAACTTAAAATTGCTCAGTTTACTATATACACAAATAATGCTTCAACAACCAAAACAAAAAAGAATACATGACATAAAGTGACATTGCAATACGTTTCTCTGCTGATAGACTGATGAAAAAATGAAAAACTAAATGAAAATGAAAAAAGTGACAGTTTTCCTCCTCTACAACAGCAGGAAGTGATGGAAAATTCCAGAGATTGTGTTACCTGTGACAGTAACATTGTGTTAATAGACCATAAAGCTAAATATCTGACCATTTTGCTGTTTTTATGGCATAACACTGTTAGTCCACAAGCTGATATTGGCTGAGGAATTTAGTAAGGCAGTCTTGTCCTGTAGCTAGTCTGCAAATCAATGGCTTAAAAGACACACTGCTCCTGGTTTACCAGTTGTTGCTTAAGAACACTGCAGAATCTGCAGTGATAAGTGGGGCTCCTCTAGCTTCCACACCATTTTAGTCAGTGTGTTAAGAAACCAGAAATTGTTTGAAAATGTCAAATTTGGTGTTATAAATGAGAGGACGGTGCAGTGGCCATCATTCAGCCAGCTGACTGGGAGTCCGCAAACAACCAGGGAAAACTGTGGTTACTGGGGCATCATCTCTGGGTTTTCATTTCACATGATGAGCATTGTGATTGGTTTGAAACCATAACTTTTTTATGTTTTTTAACATATTTCTAAGCTTCAAAATACTTTCCTTCTTTGAGGTTCAATATCAGATTAACTGTGAATATTGTCTTCTCCACAGGCACATAACCCCATCAGGTGAATGTTTGTATTACCGTCTAAAAATCGAGGTCTTCAATGAAACAAATCGAGAGAATCTCACCTATGGAAGTATCAAAAGCTCTGACCAGAACATAAAGATTCCATGTCCACAGCCTGTTACAGACCTGTGCACAACATTTAATGGGAGCTTCACTTGGTTCAAGGTATGGTCAACTCTGATTAGAATAACACATGCAGCTATTATATATTGTTATATATTGCTTTAAAGACATAGCTGCAGTACCACTGTAAAGCACTTGAAGATATTTTAGTGTTTTTTCTTTTCTGTTTGCAAGAGTTGTGTATTTAGTGAGTATGTATTTTTGTATGAAAAGACATCATGAGAGCAGTCAATTTCTAAAATGTGAACTGAAGATTATTATTTAGACTTTTTCCATCCTTTCCGACGTCTGTCTCCTTATTGTTGCAGGGCAACAATCTTCTTTCTGGTCATCACGAAGCAAGCATGTGGGTAATGAATGCACAAAAAGACGATGAGGATGTCTACACCTGCATATGTACCTGGACACACAATCACAAGGTGTACAACTCTTCTGGTTCCAGGAGACTTTTTGTTCTAGGTGAGTCCTTTTAGATTATTGAATAATTAAATCCAGACATGAATGTGCTTTTGCTTCTTTGTCACACTTTTTTCATCAAACTAAGTTTAATATCAGACAAAGATAACATAAGTGCATACAAAAAGCACTAATCAAATGCTGATTCCATCTTGGAAGAGAAACGCTAACCAACCTAACCTGGCGCTATGTAAAAAAGTTATTTTCCCCTAAACCTAATAATAGGTTGTGTCTTCCTTGATGGCTAAAATGTCAGCGCCATCAAGAATTTGTAGTTACTGGCAATGACTATTTTACATCATTGTGAAGAAATTTCAGTCCACTCTTTTTTCACTGGTTAATACACTTGAATAGTTTTTTGCCTTAAAATAACTTGGAATCTTAATTTTCTCAGATTATCTTTGATTGTAAAATCTGTTTCATTAACCGAAACATTTAGGTGTGATTATCAAAAACAGAAGAAATCAGAAAGGGAAGAGAAACTTTTTCAAATCGCTGTATGTTACAAATCTTTATGTCACCAAGTACATAGGTAAGAGCCTCCCAGAAAATTGCTCCCAACTTGTAGCATACAACCTCTTTCTTACAACCTAACTGAGGCAGAGACAGTAGCTGACTTTGACTAGACTCTGCATATTGCATTCTTGATTTTATAGAATTTGTTTTCTTAAAGGTACCATCTTAAAGAGCAGCACATGGTACAGTGCTTGAGTCGGTGTCCCATGTACATAGGCTGTTAGTCTTCTATGCAACCGTTCGGGAATTAAATAAGGACCTTTGCTGCATGTATTCCTTCTTTCTGTCTTCCCATTTTCTTTCTGACAACTGTGGATAAAGGTCACATATGCCGCAAACTCTTGTGAAAATGTAACAGTTCAGCTTTTACTGCACAACCTGGAAAATTAAAAAAATGCTTTAATTCATATAAAAATTTAGTTGGGGCTTCTAGATCTCAGAAATTAAATATTGGAATTAACATTGACAGAGTGAAGAATGGAAATTCTTAAACATAGTGCAACTTTGGATTCATCTTTTTCTATTAAAATGTATTCAGATAGTTTTGGAGGAAAACAATTATTTTTTTTTATATTTACATTGGCCACAATAATTTTCAAATTTGCTTTAGGCTGTTCAAACTGCTTTAAGTAGCCTGTGCTTAATTGTGTGCTGTGTCGAAAGGTGAAATGTAAAAACAGCTAAATTACTTCTAAGATGTTAACCTGTAAAACTACTAAATATGTTTTTTCAGACCAAAATCTTTACAGTCTGATTATCCTGTTTTATATCATTTTAAATGTCCAGATTAAAAGTTGTATTTTGGAAAACTACCAGTAATGTTTCACTTATACAAAAAGTTTACATTTGTAATCCTGACTTTTGGATTAATTCCAATGCTCTTGCAGGGGGGGGGGGCTGTTGTTTTTGGGGCCCTGAGCAGCAGCTTGAATTGCTCATAACTTGTACCGCCTCTGGACACAGATTTTGTCATCCTGGAAAACACCTTAGAGGGTATTAGCTGTAATTCACTTTTGCTGATTTCAGCTTATGTCTATAGTTTTGGTTCTGAATGCAGAACTCTCCATGGCTTTTGCATCAAAGAAAGAAAGAAAGAAAGAAAGAAAGAAAGAAAGAAAGAAAGAAAGAAAGAAAGAAAGAAAGAAAAAAAAAGAAAGAGAGAAATTCATTTTTGTTGATTTCAGTTAATGTTTATAGTTTTTGTTCTGAATACAACAGTGCCTAATAAAGGACAACACAGTGAAAACCTTTCACCTTTGCTCTGTTTCAGAACAAGTGGTCCATCGAAAAGTAGAAATCATCTCTCCAACCAGCAAGGAGCAGTTGGTTGATAAAGGTAAGCAAACTGCCTAAAACATTAGTGAGGCTGTAAATCCCATTCTTAGCTGCTATGCTTTAAAATCACAGGCAAACTGTTGTCTGTGAAAATTCACTGGTTAAAACAATACTTTTTTTATTATATTTGTTGCATTGTTAACTGCTTTTCATTTAGTGCTGCCATGTTCAAATAGCCATTAGCTGTCTGATAACACAGATTTGCATTAATCTGCAAATGCTGTATCGACTTCATAAAACAAAACAAAAAAATAGACAATTTTGTTGGCACCAAACATATAACATTTACTGAGATCTCATAGTGTTTACTCCACAAAACTTTACTTTTGGTAAAGCTTTTGATTCAGGTGAATACTTTAACTAAATTTCATGGGAAAAATAAGATGTTACCTTTAGCCCTTTACTGTCTAAATTTATGGACAATCATATATAAAAAACTTATTTCTGTTTTTGGTGCAAAATGCTGTAGATCCTTAATTAAGTGGAGATTGGTTGGAGACAAATTCCCGACAGTTGCCTCCAAGGGGGGTTATTACAGGGCAAATAGCAAAATGTTTAACTCAGTCAGTCATCAACAGAGACCCGCTGGTCAGAAACTTAAAGATCAAGTCTTTTCTCAGGCATTGAACACACCATTCTTACCCAGTCTACCAGGTGACCCTGACAACACCACTCTTCAAAGTGGACACCATTACTGAGGGAAGATCAGGGATGAAGGGTACAAAGGGCAAGTTGAAACCATTCATAGAGGAACATGGGGAGACCTCCATAATTATTTATTTTCAGTGTCAGTGAGATGTTTAAAATATTGTCAGAACAAATGGGATATATAAATAACTATGCAAACAGGAGCTTTATTTTCTACATGTTGAAACATGTCTGCAACTTATGGAGGCTGGGAGAGAGAGACAGACAGAAAGAGAGAGACAAAGAGACTTTCAGCAGACAGTTGCAAATAAAATGGGATAATTGCTCTATTTTATCCATTTGAACTTTTAGCCTTTCTATCATATGAAATAAAGGATTTGATCATGTTTTTAAATATTTAAATATCTCTGAGTTTAGGTGATGACCTACATTTGCTACCGTATATGCACAGAGCCTACACTAGCCATGATAAATAAACTATGAAATGCTAAAGACAAATTAAAATGTACACTCTGTAATTTGTCTGTCAATTTCTCATGGTTTATAAACAATTGTAAAGTCTTGTCTCACAGCAGCTCATCTCATACACACCGGGTCGTTGTCTCTGCTTCTACTGTAAATAATTAGTGACCAGTTATGACAGTGAGACTATGTGAGATATGATTGAATGCTGGTGGCATGTTTTTTATGTAAAATCAGCATCAGCAGATCAAAGCTTTAAAAGCCAGAGATCCGAAATTAGCCACAAAATTCTGAAAGATGCATCTCTGTAATCAAGGTTAAACTTATAGTCTGAAACATGACTATAATGCAAAGAATAACAGTCACCTTAGAGGTTCCAACAAATCTGTTCATAGCATAACTTCGCACAATAAACATCCAATTATTGGTTTTCACTATTTTAGTTCTTCACTCACACACTAAAGGCATAAACATTTTCACTGATTAACTTTTCAGTAGAAATGAAGCATTGTTATAAAACATACACATGCACACAGTGAATGGAAAATATATTTTCATGTAACAAACCATCATCTGTTTAACAGGAGCTAGCATCAAGCTGAACTGCACTGTTTACTGTGGGATTAATGCAAAACGGGATTGCGAGGCCAAATGGTTCATTAATGGAAAACCAGCAAATCAGATGGACGGATATAATGAGACCACCAAACTGTAAGTATGAACAGTATGTTAACTATTTTGTGGTAAACTTAGATGAAAATTCTGAATTTACACTTTTCATGAGGCAGAACAATATAACAATACAATATTTCATAATAATCTAATAGAACAGTTGAAGAAAGTTATTTAAATGTCCATTAAGAAAATGGACATTTAAAATGATGTCATAACAATTTCGTCGATACTCAGTATCATATATTGAAGTAAACATTCAACAGATAATTGTTTTCTCTGTTTATTCACCATTGATGTCTTTATAACTTTTTAATGACTCAAACATTGTTTCATTTCTTAGAGAGATCGAGGATCCTTCAAAGAACACCTTCTCCACGGCGATCCTGACCATCAAAAGGGTTTCAGCAAAAGATTTCCATCATGAGTTTAAGTGTCGCGGCTCAGGCTTTTATACAACAAACTCTTCAACTTTAACTCTGAAGCAAAGAGGTTAGTGTCTGGATCCCTTCGTTCTGGTGTTTCTAAACTTTTCAAATTGTGGTCTAAGATAAAAGAGTTGCAGTAACCTTAATGTCACTGGTGATACCATGCTAATATTGCTAATAAGCCAATAAAACATAAAGTAATATATGTAGAATCAATAATCAGCATGCTGTCATAGCCATGGGTGTTTGGGTTGTTTTTTTGTTTATGTTTGATAATTTTCCTTGTGTGTAATTTTTTTTCCTTTGTTCTTGCCATATTCTGTTCATTTCTGTTTATTATTGTTTCTAATGTGTTATTAAGTTCATTCCTCCATGTTTAGTTTCATAGTTGGGGCCTCCCATGCAATGCATGGAGGCACCTGTTACTCTCCACCTCTTAAACAGTCTCTTTATTATTACTGGGGCCTGCCATAGAAATGCATGGAGGCGCAATGCACTGCTCTCCTATGCATTGCTATGGCAGGCCCCAGTAAAGAAATAAAGAGACGCTTTAAGAGGTGGAGAGTAACAGGTGCCTCCATGCTTTGCATAGGAGAGCAGTTGCTATGGCAGGCCCCAAAAGATTTTTGCTTTTTCTAAACTGTTGAACTCAATGTGGTTAAATATCTTCCAGGTCGGGCTTCACCACGCACTGGTGCAGAGGGAGATGAACATGATTCTGATCCAGCTTGGGGAGACCGGACCTCAAGGCTGCACGCACCTTCCTCCAGACCTGTAAGATCTGATCCATAAGAGCGCCCCCATCAGGTGGCCGGAGGGATCACAGAAAGCTTCGAAATGGAACTCACGCTTCTGGAAGAGAGTGAGATACCTGACGCCTGCCAGACCCACCAAAAAACGTGTTTCATCTATCATCTAAAATGGCTGCGCTCTGAAATGGGAATATAGAAAATTAAACTGAAATAACAGACTGATTCCCTGTAATGTATAAAGATAAAGAAATGTTGTTTTCAGGAATGTATTACATTTCAGTTCCACCATTCCTCTTTAAATGGAGTGTATTTAATATAATACATATGGCTGATCTGCAAGTTAAAAAATCTTGAATGACAGATTAAAGCTTCTTTAGGCCTCACAGATATTCATCACCCTTCTGTGTTAGCTTCAGTATACCTTCTTTAACTTTTGATCATCATTTCTCTCTGGCTACAAAATGAAGTTGAAATGTGTGTTCATGTGTCGTCATACAAACTGTTGTTGTTGGGTGGGCTTTACTTAGCTGTTGAAATTTCTCAGTTTTATTCTGTCATTAACACAGATCAGTCAAAACTAGTTACATTGCAGTTATATTTACTTCAGTAACTTTTTGGAAAAAACATTTCTTCTCGAAATAGTTTTCCTAGACCATACTTTTTACTTTTTCTTGAGTGACATTATTCAGCAAATTTTACTTGAGTAAAATTTCTGGAAACTAACCAGTGTGAGTCACTGCATTGAACATATCTTAACCAAAAACTGCACCAGACACAGACACACACCTCCAGTTTATGTTAAAATGAGACTTGTGCCATTTGGAGGTCAAGTGAAGATACAGGAAACACTATATGTTATCTCTGGAATTGTATCACCCTGCTCAAACATATAGGCATAACATACTATAAGTATTAGTTTCATGTTACATTCTGAAAAAAAAAAAAAAAATGTTTTTTCTGCCTGAATCTGGTATTTTGTTATTACGGTGTTTTTATATATATATATATATATATATATATATATATATATATATATATATATATATATATATATATATATATATATATATATATATATATATATATATATATATATGTTTTATTTTAGTCTTTAAAATACCCGAATTTGTGAATAACTTTATATTTTTGTCTGTCTGGTGGCATCCTTTTAAAATATCTAATCTGACGTTACTCAGTACTTGAGTGGCCTTTTGATGAAATACTCTTCTTTCTTTACTTGAGTAATTTCTCGGATGGCTACTTCTTACTTATACTTGAGTAAAAATATTCTGAAGTAGTGCTGCTCTCACTTAAAGTTTTTGGGTACTCTACCAACATCAGGGTTATTTAAGATACTTATGTGGTGAAATATGCTCCATTTACATTAGATACAGTGAAGACTTCTGTAGAAAAGTATGAAGGAATACAAAAACTCTTCAGTGCAGCCTCTCCTACTCTTGTCAATTTTTTACACAAGAAAGTCTGTCCTTCTAGGGAGGGACATTTTCACTTTTTTTCAAATGGTTGACTGTGCATTTTTCTAATCTACATAAAATTAATTTAAAGCATGTTTTGTATGAATAAAAAGCTGCAAGTATCTGAATGAAAGTGCTTGGGCGTTTTTTCTAAAATGCTGTACATACACAACGAATTGAGTGTTATTCCTATCTGTGTCCAGCAGATGGAGGTAAAGCTCTTGTATCTGGATATAAACCTAAAGAAAGAAATTGGTCAGATTTTCAGACCTTTCATCGAAAAAAGTATTCAGAATTTAGAAAACTGACGCTTACTTGAGATAACCAGAGTTTCACTAAAAGTTGCTCGTGTCATGAAGACCCATAAAGAAAACCACATTTTGAGGAACATTTTCCAAGCTAATTGAGAATATCCAACTTCACTATTTTGATGCATTGAATGAAACTGTAAGTAAACTGAATGAAATAATAATAATAATAATAATAATAATAATAATAATAATAATAATAATAATAATAATAATAATAATAATAATAATAATAATAATGTCTCAAGCAGACGTCTGTTTCAGATTACGGCCACTAGATGGAGACATTAAAGCAGGATTAGGGGGGGGACACTTTCGGTTCTCTCAGAGAGCGCCGTATTTTATCTGTGACATTGCAGAAGAGACAGTTGACTTTTGTGACTACAGTCTGTGCAGTCATGGAGGATAACTTTAATAAGTGATGGAGAGTTAAGTCAAGACGCCTTTGGTGCCATATAAAGGTAGGTGGTGATTCGTTCCTTCCAGGTTCATCGAAATAGGCTACAACAAAACGGTCAGAAAGATAAAAGTTTTCCAAACTGTGGAACAATTTTCTCTACTGTAGCAGTGAGAGCCGAAAATGATCTTCAGTAGGATAGAAATGCTACTAAAAACTCTGAAGCACGAAAGTCACATATTCTCATTGTATTATAATCTTGAGTATAAATACCACAATTCCAAAGTATTTAGACAAAAACAGAAGGGCACCTCGTAATCTAATTGCTTTTATAGAAAACATGATAGCAACAGCTGGGAAAGAGAAATGACATATTGATTAAACAGCATTAAAATTATCCATAACAATAACTGTTATTTTGATTTTGAATCATAAACCCAAGCTAACATACACAAACCACATTTTATTCTGCACATTATTGTGCAGAATAAAAGACCCTGTTGACATTTTGTTCTCTGTGGGGTAACATTAGAATAAACTGATATTTACTGGTTACTTTGTGCTGTGGTAGCCGGCCTGAAAGCAGCTGCCTTAAAGACATGCTGGTTACCGCCTGCCAACTGAAGGCTGAAAACAGTGCTCCCTTGACAGGAGTAACAGGTGTCTTTTTCTACAGCATAACTATCTGTGTATCTGGGGATTGGAAAAACAGTTATACTCAATAAAAAGAATAGACCTTTTGAAAATAACCTTTAACCAGTACTAAGCGTATTTTTTATCAAGTCCACATTTTTGTTTGAAAATGTTTAATATTCTAATTTTAAATGTCATGGTTTTATTAGCTATAAGCATAAATTCATCAAATATTTAACAGAAATAAAGGAATGAAAACATCAGTCTGTGTATTTAATCTATACAATGTGTTTCACTTAGTGAATGTAGTTACTGAAATAATGACATTTTCTAATTAACCGACTGGGTCTGTATTTCACAAGAGCCAAATTTCTGTAAAGGAGGAAAAAGTTTGTATTAGCCTTCTTTCAGCCTCCTGACCCTGCAGTAGGCAGCTAAAGGCTCGAGAGGGGCAGCACTGAAGAACCCATGCATTTCTATTTTAAAGCCAAGTCACATTCTCAGCCGCTGAGCTCACCCTACTTATATGCAAATTTGCAGAGTTGTTTGTCCACTGGTGGACAAGTTTTTGTGGTTTATGATCGTTACAAGGGATTTATTCCTTTGTGATAAAATCTGCATCGCTTGCTTATGATGATTTGTTGGAAAAAGGGAAAAGGAGTGGGTGGTTTGGGTGTGTGGATGAACATGTGTGGCTGTGTATGATTTGTGGTTTTATTAATTAAAAATCAAGCAACTCAAAATGACTTGTTCACTGATGCTAGCTCTTTAATCCTTGCAGTAACATGCCATATAATCCTGTTGTTTTTAATATGATTCAGTCTCAGGCATGAATTCAGCCTGCTACTGCATTTGATTATCTGGATGCTCTGCACATGTCCCCATGTGCCCTTTTACCTCATTTTTTTTAGCAAGCTGCTGGTCAGGCTGAGATGTGTGTGTTTGCGTGTGCGTGTGTGTGCGTGTGTGTCGGTGATCAGCAGGAGCAGCACCATGGCACACTCCTAAAGAAAAGGCAGGGGGATGGGAGGGGCAGAGGAGTGGTTGAATGACGTTTGGCCTGGCAGCTGGGAGCTGCTCCACGCCATTGTTCCCCTCTGACCCCCTGACCTGGCACTCGCCCCAGTGACACACGCACACACTTTCACACACCTGCAGATAGGCAAACACATGACCTCACATGCACACACATACACACACACCCATAGAAGGATGCACAAGCGTATACTTAAATGTGGATCTTTCCTGAAGTACACTGGAGACACATGCACATATGCACACTGTTCAATAGGCCACGCCTGGGGGGGCGACAATCTATCATGACTTAATAAGAAAGCTGTGAGTTTAAGTGTGTGTGAGGCTGATGTATGATATGTAAAATAGAGGAAACCCTGCATTAAAATGACAAGAACATGCTTTTATTACTTTCCATAACTACATTAAAGTCTCTTCATGACAAAAAAAATATTTTTCCTTCTTAATACTATTGTTTATGATATTATATTATTAAGTAATGAAACATACACTAAATGTTCTGGTTAAAAACCTGGTTTTCCTCACTTGCATTGTATAATGCAAAGACAGAGATGTTGTGGTCAACCCAGCTGAGAGAATAAATAATTATTACTTTACTTTTATAACTTTATTTGAGGAACTTGCTGGATTTAGAAAATGTCTGCCTTTTAAACCTTAACCAGGTTATTTTGGTCCTTCCACCTCGTTGCAGTTAGAAGAGTCAGAGTCTGAAAGGAAATAAACTAACTGCCAAAGATAGGATGATGCACGAAATACTGAAGCTGGGCGATAAATCCATTTTATCAGTTAACCAAATTTTCCAGGTTTTTGGATTTAATTTTTTGGAAAATCTGTTTTTTTTCACCAATGCACTCCTTGGGTTTCTGTAGCTCAGAGTGTTGTCCACCCAGGGCCGACCATCTTGTTTTGCAAGCGGGTTTTGCAGCTTGCGTCAACTCCCAAAAAGGATGGTTGAAATAAAACAAGTTTTTGTAAATGATTTTTATCATTTGTTTTTTTTGTTGTTTTTTTTTAAGAAAATAAAGGAAGAAAAAAATCCTATAAGAATCAGAAATCAGATTTGGTATGAAAATATTTGAGATTTTATTTTTAAGCCATATCGCTCAGCCCTAACAACAATATTTCTATGCAGACACTTTGCAGAAGACCAAGGAACACAGCAGACAGGTCAGGAGAAGTTTAAAGCAGGGTTAGGTTTTTTAAAACAACATCCCAAGGTCTGAACATCTATTCAGTCCATCATCTGAACATGGAAAGACTATATCACAACTGCAAACCTACGAAAGACATGACCATCTACCATCTGACACTCAAGGCGAGTATTCGTCTGTAGTAACTCTGGAGGAGATATAGAGAGTCACAGCTAATGTAGCAACATCTCTTAACAGGACAACCATGAGTTGTGAACAGAGGTAGGTAGTAACTAATTACTTTTACTCAGTTACATATACTGAGTAACTTTTTGGAAAAAAAATCTGTACTTTTAGTAGTAGTTTTATTACACCATACTTTTTACTTGAATAATATTACTATAAAGTATCACCAGTCTTACTCGAGTAAAATTTCTGGATAATCTACCCACTGTGAGTAACTTCAGTAATTGAAGAACAAATATGTTGTAACCAAAAATGCACCAGATACAGATACACAACTACAGTTTATGTTAAAGGGAATTCTTGTTTGAACTCAAGGTTTGTTGTTCTGATGTTAGTTTCTAATTGCTGAGCCTGCTGAGACATTTCAGGGTGAAAAAGATGCAGTAAACACTACCTATTGTCAGTGGAAGTACTTCACCTTGTTCTAACATACATGTACATTTCCTTCTGTATTGGTTTCATAAATTAACATTGAAAAAAAATGGAAAAGAGTTTCTTCTGCCTTAATTAATTTTTTTTGTAAGTATGTTATTAATTTGTATTCATTTTCTTTTTCATTTTAGTTTTTAAAATACCAAACTTTGTACATAGATTTATACTTTTTGTCTGTCTGATGATATTTTTAAATATTAACATTGTCATCTATATGCAGCTTCAGCCAGGAAGCTCCTTAGCATTAAGCAGAGGGGTCAAACTCCATTCTTCTGCTTCTTCACTGTCCTGCAACGTTTAGTTGTGTCTGTCCTGCAGGACATCTGTCTCAGATGGTTAAAATGTCTCCTTAGCAGGCCATCAAGTTCTGGCCCCTGAGGATCAGAGTTTTACACTCCTGGTACAAAGAATTAGAACAGAGAATTCAGGCCAAGTGAGTGTAGATGCGTGAGTGGCTTCTTTCAGGTCTTTTCATGTAGCCTGTATATTTCTCACTGTTCTTCAGTTGATTTTTGTTGATTTTGAATTTAAATACATGTAAAAACTGAATGTATTGTTAGGTCGGTAGCTTCATTTGACCATCTCAACAAGCTGATATCTCTGGAAGAAAGATCCCTTGCTTCTTGCATATTTCAGACATCTTAACTTTGTATTTCTGCTTTCAACATAATATTCTATGCTAAATATCTTATATTGTAAAATGTAATTGCTAACAGTGCTCTCTGTGATCTGGTGTTGGACATTTTTTGAAAAATTTCCTATTCTGATAAAAAGGAAGTTAGAACTGGGTTCTTTTACTTCGACGGATTCTGAGCAAGTTACCGTGGAGGTTTAATTGGTCTGAGTTATGTGGTAAATCTCAGCAATGTGTCTCTCTTTGTATAGATGTTGAACCACTCCATCTCCATTACACCAAACACAAGCCTGTAAGAAACAGCAGGTGGTGTGTGTGTGTGTGTGTGTGTGTGTGTGTGTGTGTGTGTGTGTGTGTGTGTGTTTTTGTATGTTTTCATGCTGCCTCCTTAAGTGACCCCGAGGCCACCGGCCCTAAAGCCAAACTTTTGTCCCTTCAAAGTCCTCAGTGACCCTGTTCCATCCCCCTCTACACACACACACACGCACGCGCACCCTCCTGTGGTCTGGTTTGTTTAGTTTCCCTCTGCATAGGTAGGAGCATGTGTGGAGGCTGTTAGTATAGTATTATGCCTGTGACGTGTATGTGTGGCTGATGTGCAGCTGGACTGCCTCTTCCTCTCCCTGTGTCCACCCCTCAGGCCTTGTTAAAAGACCGGTGTAATCCCTGCTGATCGGGTCGGTGTTTATCTAGTGGGTTGAAAGAAGGCCTCCTGCATCTTCTGCTTCAGATGTTTCCTTTATTGATTCACTGAGAGTTCATTTTATCATCAGCTACTCATTCTTAGTAACTGTATAAAGTGTTGGATTTATATTGCTGAAAACTGAGTGGTACGGCATGGGTAAGTGTGGTACTGTACGCCATTTTGTCTGCTTCTCTTGTAAAAGTGGCTCAAACAACCGACCATTCCTGCCCCCCTTGCAGTTGTAGGGCCAGAGGACAATTGTACAGTATGGTTAGAGTGGAGCTACTGCCATCACACAGCACAATGTATTGATTGGGGGACTGAACAACGTCCCCCAATTAATGCGACAAGCACGAGACATACTAGAGTGTCATGGTTGTCGTCTCACTAGTATGACGCAACATTGGGTGTTTGGGTTTAACCCTGGCTACCCAATGAGAGTCCAGCTGGCTGTGGAAACATTTTTTAATACGCCACACCATAGAATAGCATACCGAACCGCACCGACCTGTCCCGTACTGCTCAGTGGAAACAAGTCAATAGTTATCATCTACTCCAACAGACCATAGCACAGAAAACATTAATCAGAAAGGCAGCCAAAAGGCCAACCCTGGAGGAGCTGCAGAGGTTCACAGTATAAGTGGAAAAAAATCTATCAATTGGACTGTTATTAGCTTTGCACTCCACAATTTGACCTTTGTAGATAACTTACATAAAGAAAGTCACAAGAGGTCCTGTTTGTAGTTTACCACAAGCCATGTGGTGGATGTAGCAAACGTGATAGAAGTTGTTCTGGTCAGATGAGAAAAACAAATTGAAGTTTCTCTCCTACATGCAAGACACTGGAAGAAACCTAATATTGCACAACACGCAGAATTTACTGTCCCCCAGTCACATGGTGAAACGTGGTGGTGGCAGCATCAAGCTAAACAGAGTTGATGGGAAGATGGTAGGAGCTATATACAGGAGAATCCTGGATAAAAACCTGTTAGAGGCTGGAAAAGACTTGGGACTAGGCCAGAGGTTCACCTTCCAGCAGGACAAAAATCTTAAACATACAACATGAGAAACAATAAAGTAGGTTGGATCAAAGTATATCCATATGTAAGAATGACCCAGTCAAAGTCCAGACTTAAATCCCACTGAGTATCTGTGAAAAACCACAAAATTGAGGTTTACAGATATTAATGGAGACATTGCAGCAAAAGACAGTTTAACAAAGAATTAACTCAGGGGGGGCTGGATACAAATGCTCACCACACTTTTCAGATTTTCTTTGGGGGAAAAAATTAAACTCATCCATCCTTTTCCATTAATTCCAGAATTATGCACTACTTTGGTCTAACATATACAGCCCTAATGTAATATACTGAAGTTTGTGGTTGTAGCATTAGAAAAATTTAGGAATATGCAATGCATATTTCTGCAAGGCATTATAGGCATGGAAACCTGTTATAATCTAGACTCAATTTTGAAACATGCAAAACATCTCTACAGTAGCAAGCCCAAACTTATAACTCCAACCTCTAAGTCACAAGTATTTTTCTAACAGACGATAAGATGTAATACCATTCCATTCACTACCCTTACCACTGAGACGGAAGCTTCATTTTTAAGAGATCACACCAAAGCCTGGGAAGAAGTTTTTCTCTCTGAGGTACAGAAACAGGCAGACTGAGGAAACTCAATGACTCCCCAAATGAACCTTGACTGGGACACAGAGATTGGTTATGAGAACTTCCTCCTAATTCCGGTCTTGATCAAAACACAATTCAACGAAGTGATGACACTCAGTATATATACAGTGTCTAGTTAAAGCATCCATATCCCTTAAAATCCAACAACATTTAGTGTTTTGTCACATTAAAGCTGCCTCCACAATCTATTTCAAAATGTGGTCAACCAATATTGCCTTTTTTTTTTAAAGAAGCTTGGGTTACCTCGCATTTCTCTTGATTCATTGCAAGCAGATTACAGCCAATCCTTGTTTAATGCCAACGAAGAGAGTGCAGAGAGCTCTAATAGGGAAAAATGATTTCAACCCAAGGGAATTGTTTCTAGGTTTGAGTCTAAATTCATCAATCTAATAATAGGCGTACTGGAAGAACATGAAAGTTGATCGCCTGGGAGAGTACCTTTTAAAAAACTGCAGCAATTCAAATATTTTGGATCCTATCAAGTTAATGAAGAAAAGAATGCCAACTGGGTGAAACTTTTTTGGAATGTAAAGACTGTTTCCAGTGGCACTTTTGATATATATAATCAGTGCTGTCTGCTAGGTTGTTGAAACAGCTCAGTCTGATAACAGGGTATGTCAATTCAATATGTTGCAACAAATTTACCGCAGATCAAAGCTCTTTCTCTCACCTTATTACTCAGTAAATAGTAAAACACTGGTTGCTTAGCAAGATTTCATTGAAAAGATTGACAAGATAAAACCACCAATCAAAAAATATAGGTTGCAGCTGGAAAGGGGAAATGTGAAGAGACAGTAAGCCACTGTGCTTGAAAAGTTGTTAGAGTTAACTAACTATGCTGAACACGCTTCACTTTAATGTTTTTATCTTGTTAAAATTTGGACAGGACTAAAAGAAACATATTTTATGAGACAAAAACTGGGCGACCTGAAAAAGCCATGAAAAAGAAGTTTGGATTGATATTCTGCCCTCAGCTACAATATGTGCTGAAAACAAACTCAAAGTTACACATGTGCAAGTGGAAATGGCCTAATAGAAAATATAATTTCCACGCCGGGCTATTGAATTTCCTAACTATGGTTTGCCAGCATTACAAATGCAATGCAAAGGTTTCATAAAAATCAAAGCTCAGTATTTTGCAAATCTCTGGTGCAGATGTAGACGAACAAAGTTGGAGTTTAGGTCATGCAGAAAACAATACTACGTATTAGTTTGACACGTCAGATCATTTTGTCAGATTAGGTTTCTCTTCCATATGTCTGACCAACATGTCTGATGTAAAGATTCTGTGCAGGTCAAGGGAAACTGGTCTTATTTATCCAGTGTAAACAGCAGCTAGGCCATGCAGCTCTGCTCCACGCTGTGTTCCACAGGCCTGGTAAGGTGCAGGCAGGCGGCTGAGAGCAGGACACCTGTTCATCCTGCGACTAGAAGCAGATGGTCCACATGGCTCCTGCTCCCCAAGGGGAAAACCTGTCAGCTGAGCCCCAATTAGGGAGTCCGAGTCAGAGAAGAGCTGGGGGGTGGGTGGGTGGTGCTGGATATAGGCTCAGCAGGAAATTACCCTGATTGAGAAATGATGTAAAAAAGAAGCAAAAGTAAATTCAGAAAAACAGTTTAGTTTGTTTCAATTATCTCTTTCAGTATTATGTGTCTACCTAACTCCCCTAGCTGGTTATATATTAATATTTTAAAAAGTTATGGTTTCCAAACAGCTAAAATTTTCTATTAACCCATTCCTTAAAGTCACTTAAGGAAATGTCAGAGAAAGTGCCAAAGAGTTTCTCAATGGAGGCTAAAATTGAAACCCCACATCCACATGTTGCTGGCTGAAAGAAGGCTGTTACACTTTTTCCTTTCTTAGGAGAAAACCAACTTCTCCTGATTGGAAGTAATTCCTGACACACAAAATAAGGACCATCATGGTCTGGAAAGTAAAGACATGCTACAGAGCTAAGCATTATTAAGGTAACCATTAGCAAGTTACAAGTGACATATTTGTAAAGCAGATGACGACAGGCTTGCTACTGGAGCAGATAGCCTGTCTAATTAACATGTTTTTGTTTTAATTGTTTGTGTAAATACCATGATACTATCAAAAGGTAGTACTTTCCTTCAAGATCATGATTGAGCGTCAAGGATTGGTAATAACTGGCAGTGATTATTTTTCATCACTACAGAAGAATGTTGTCTTTTTAATCCATTTATATTAGAGGTGCAACCAGTTTAAAGTCATACTGCAGTATTATATTTGGATTTAAGTAAGGAGATTGACTAGGCCACTCTAAAACCTGTATTATTTTACTTTTTAATTATGTTAACCATTCGGAGGTTAACTGTCTGGTGTACTATGGATCGTTGTTCTGGTGGCCAGCTGTCCAATTTCTTAAGCAGTAAAGCAGTCCCACAACATCACCCAACCACCACCATGTTTACATGTTCATATAATGTTACCCTCGTAAAAACCAGCCCCTTGTTCTTGGCTTTGCTTTGTACAGAGGGTCTGGACCCTTGGCTATTGAGAAACGGTTGCTATCTGGAGGTGTGGACTCTGTTTAAGTTTGAAATGACTGGATCTGATTTTACCCAATTAGGCAGACTACAATACCCATATAGGCAGACTACAATTCTAAAACAGCACAGAAAATTGATGTCATCATTCACCACTTCTTCTGTTTGCTGATTGGCCCAGATGAAATTCATCCTGAGAAATCGATCTCAATGGGAGAAATCCCTGATGGAGAACTGATTGGAGATGAGAAATGAGTGGAATTACGTAGGAAGGCAATGGCCAGGTTAGGCCAGGTGTAAAAGGATACACTCATATGTTTCCTAAAGCCTTAGGGATGTTTAGGGTGTCTTTTGGGAACTGTAAAACAGGAAATTGTACCATTTTTGCTTTGCAGCAGTTTTGGACTTACAACTCTCTGGTGAATGCCATTTTTCCCCAGTCTCTCTTTATTATTGTTAAATCATGAACTCTGACCTTATTTGAGGCAAGTTAGGCCTGCACCTGCAGTGCTTTAGATGTTGTTCTGGATCTTTTGTGACCTCCTGGATGAGACATCAGTGTGCTCTTGGAGTCATTTTGGTAGGTCATTCCATGTTTTTCCCATTTGTGGATAATGATTCTCTCTGCTGTGTAGATGTCCATAAATTTGTTTCTCAACTGTTCTGGAATTTCTTTACATCAGAACTTGTCTTGCTTTTTGAGATTTGGGAGCCTACTTCATGATGTCAGACAGGTTCAATAACTGAATTCTTGATTCTACAGTTCTGGCAGTAATCAGTAAAAAGTGAAATTGAACTCAGCTTTCCAAAAATGTGGTCAATCCCAATAAATTCGTGATTTAACATGAGGGGAAATTTAATTTTACGTAGTGCCAGGTTGAATTTGATTTTTGACTTTTTCCCCCTAAACAAATTAAATCATCATTTAAAAACTGTATTTTGTATTAACTCTGTTTATTTGTGTCTGATATTACAATTTCTTTGAAGATCTAAAACATTTAAATGTCACAAAAAAGCAAAATCTTGAAAAACCTATAAGAGGGCAAATAGTTTTCATAGTACTTTATCCATCTGTTGTTACATAGCTTAACTGTATCCTGTTAATCCAATTATTTGAATACCAAGTATAGTTGCTGGCTGGCAAGTACACAAATTAGAGGGGGTTTTCTCTTTAGAGACAAAAAAAGACATCTAATAAAAATTAAAGCCAAACTGCTTCTGTGTTTTCAAGCATGTGCAAAATCTTGTATGCAGACATAAAGGGCTGATGTGTAAATTTAACAAACATCTGGTAATTTGCTTCTTTTTTTTAATTAGTTATAACCAATGCTACACCATACTGCAGCTGTGTTTGATGAGGCAGAGCAGGTTTAGCCACTTGATGCAGTTTGACAGATTTGCATAGTAAAGCTTCTGGTATTTACTATGAAAACTTTAAGTGCTCAGCCATAAAAAATGCTGCTGTGTTAGATTAAACTGGAACTACATGTGAGTGGCAGATTTGCATAACCCAGACTTCCGAATCGGGAAAGACTTGTCTGCTTTTTAAAGTTGAAAAGGATCTCAAATTGCTCCACAACGATACCCTGAGTAAGTAAGGTTTTGGTTTTGTTTTATTGCAAGGCAGAACTTGGAACAATGATAGAGGGCGTGTAAAGAAAATTGAGTTAGTAAGAAAATGTCAAAGGCAAATAAGGAAAGCATGCAGCTTGTAGGTATTGTTGGTGTTAGTGTGATCATGCGTGGTGCCCTGTTAAATGGAAGAGGTGAAGTCGATCAAAACTGATGGTGTAAAATATTGGTGAGCAATAGAAGAAACACATAATAGAAACGCACAGACTTGTAGGCTAAAATGATTGCTGTTGCTGTAATAAAAAATGTTTTTGATGGTATATATTAATAATAACTTAATTGGACATTCCTGCAAGTACTTTAACCACAGGCCACAGTCTGCAAAGCCAGATCAGGCCAAAACAAAAGAAGCTCCAGACAGAGAGAGCAGGCTGAGTCATAGTCTTATACTAGAAAATTTCTGAAGAAATTTAAAAGGGGCTTGCCAAAGTGTGCATGTCGGTGGAAGCCGAAAGAGGCGTTTCGATGCAAAAGATGATCAGCAATGCAAAGGTTATCTACAAAGAAGTTTGTAGGATGGGGAATATCACTGACATGTTGAGTAACCGTGACTTAGTCCACTCAGTATGCAAACTGTAATGTATGAGCTAAAATTAGCCAAAATGCTAATGCTAGCTTAAATGGTGTCAGCAACATGCGAGGTATCACTAGCATGTGGACTTACATTGACTTACTTCATTCAGTATGCTAAACGTAGCTAATATATCAAAAAAAGGCTAAAATGCTTATTTTACCTGTAAGGCTAATGTTAGGATGAGTGGTATCACTAGCATGAAGAGCAACTAGCATCTTCACACTACCAGTAGGATCAAGATTATCTCTATAATGCTTACTCACATGGACTTATTCCATTTAATGTGCAAATATAGGTGTATGAGGTAAAATTAGCAAAAATGCTAATGCTATCTTAAATGCTATCAGTAGCATGTGGGGTGTCACTGGCATGTGGACTTACATTGACTTACTTCACTCAGTATGCTAAACGTAGCTAATACATCAGTAATGAGTCGCAATGCTTATTTTAGCTGTGAGGCTAATGTTATCATGAGGGCTATTACTAGTATGTGGAGTAACTAACATATTGACAGTAGGTTCTAGGTTATCACGATAATGCTGATTAACATGGTTTTATTCCATTTAATATGGGTGTAAAGGCTAAAATTAGCTAAAATTCTAATGCTAGCTAAAATGCTATCAGTAGCATGTGGAGTGTCACCATCCTGTTGACTAACATAGACTCACTCCATTTAGTATGTTAAACCTAATTATTATTTCAAAATAAGGCTAAAATTCTCATTTTAGATATATACTAATGTTAGCATGACGGCTATCACTAGCATGTAGAGCGGCTAGCATGTTGACACTCCCAGTAGAATGTGTGTTATCACAGTTATGTTGACAATAATGGACTTACTTCATTTAGTAAGTAAATATGCTTTTATATTAAACTAAGCTAACATGCTAATATTAGCTTAAATGCTACCATTAGTCTGTGGGCTATGACTAGTATGTTGTTCCACTAGCATCTTTACACTACCATAAGAATGAGGGCTATCACACACATGGATCCTTCGTCCTAATCCAACATCCCCATGTACTCTTTTCTCATCTTTAGACATAGTGTAGGTAAGGAAGTATAATGCTTTTATTTTGAAATTGTCAGTGAGCGTCATTTTAAAAGGCCAGACCAATCCCATGTGTAACACTGCTTGAGTCAAACCTGTCATATTTAGCACAAAGTTGCAGTTACCTGTTGTGTAGGCTTTTATGAAGGCTTTTATTTTGTAGGGTATATTGAGCTCTTATTTTGAAAGTCCACTGTGGTTGTAAGTTTACAACCAGGTCAGGTCTCATCACTGAAGTCAACCAAGTCCCTTAGAAGAGCGGCTATGTTGCTTCTAGGCACCTTCTGTTCCCAAGCTGGAGCCCTCATAGATCAAAGCTGTGGCTGCCCCACTAAGTGTGTTGTTGCTATGGTAATTAATGTCCCTCTGCCAACTGACACTGTCAGCGACACTCACTTTGGTGCAGAGAAAGTAATATATGTCTGAGGCAGGCAGCCTGATTGAAAAAACTTTTCCGAACATCTCCTTCCCGTTCGGGAACCGTAAGAGGTATCGGAAAAATTTTCGAAGCATTAGCGAGGGCCGTCTTTCGTCTTCGCTGCCTCCGCGATTCACATCTGGGAGGCCCCAGCTGGAGGCAAAACTTGGGTAAATTTGCCAAACCTGAATTAGAAAAAAAAAAAAAGTTGTGGACTGGGAAATAGACAAGACAGGCACTCCTGTGATTTCAGTTTGGTTGTATGCATTGCATGTAGAAGATGTTAGAAAACATTTGTCTTGTACTCAGTCAGATGCTGCCAGGTCAGCTGTAACTTTTCTTTTTCTCTTGTTCATTCCAAGCTGCAACAGGCCACACAACGTGCTCTTTGTTAGAAAGACAATGGATGGCATCTCATGTGTATGAATGTTGGCTTCAGGAAGAAAATAAGTGTTCACAAAATATTTTCGACTGAAGAAAACAAAAATGACATTTTAAATCCAACATGTCATGAGATTGATGCAGAAATAAATGTGCAATTGAAACCAACATACATACTTCTTTCCCCACTCTCTGACATTAAAACAGACTAAATAATTTCTTGTGTGCTTACCAAAATGATTTATTTTTGCTGGATAACATAATAATGAGAACGTTTTTTTTTACTGAATTATTAATACTTTCTTTAAATTCAAATGATCACTTACACTGAGATTACTAGACTGTTAGGCCACTTGGGAAAGCCCAAGCGATGATTTCATGGCTTTGAAAGCCTTTGATAGGTTGATTCACTACGTTTGAGTTAAATGGAGACAGACCCATTGAATTTATATTGAGGCGACATCTCAAACAAACTGCTTTTTTCAAAACTTGTTTTGGAAATTGGAATTATTCATATTCAGGCCTCATGTACTGATGCACTCTTCCTCTGTAACCTGCAGGGGACAGTGGATACTCCCCTTCAGATGCTGACTTCTAACCCCCTTTTCTGCCTCTGTGAAATTGTGTTTCTTTACTCTTTTCTCTGTGGTTGCAATTGTTGGCAATACTCCGATGGGCTGTGGCATGTAAACAATGTTCAGTTGGTACAAAGAAAGTTCAGAGTGTACCAAGAAAATATCTTTCAAACCATTATTCCACTACTACCACCTGCTGTTCACACATCCGCTGCTCATTGCAAATCTTCTCTTTTTCAGACCATTTTCTGTGAGCACAAGAGATACTTGTGTGTAAAAAAGCCTAGAAGATCGACAGTTTCTTGAAATGCTCATACTAGCCCATCTGAGACTAACAACCATGAAATGGTCAGTGTCCTTAACCTCCTTTCTTCTTCATACTATTGCTCAGTTTAAACTTCAGTAGCTTACAGGGTCTAAATGCCTGCATGTACTGAGTTGTTATCATGTGATAGTCTGAGTCACTTTTTTGTCTTAACAAGAGATTCAGCGGAGTTTAGTTTGGTTTAGTTTATTTAAAGCTGCAGTTTGTAACTTTTATAAAAAAAATTGTAAAAAAAAATTCTAAATATATGTTGAAACTGTCACTATGTCATGACAGTATTTTATTCAATTTACAACTAAAGGAAACATGATAAACTCTCCTCAACATGAATTTACTTTTTGCTTAAACTGATTAAGTCTTGCTAAAAGAAAGTCATTTGTTATTTCTGTCCGCCTGTAGTAAAGAAAATAAATAAATAATACCCAACTTAGCTCAAAACTGAAATAGTCCAGTCATTATTTCAAAGCTCTGTTCTTATTTTTTTCCCTTTAAGCCTCATCAGTTTCAACACTTTCTCATTTTTCTGTTTCCTTCCCTGCCTGCTAACTGTCCATTAGATGAATGCAAATGCACATCCTAGCATCCAGTTTAGAATCACACACTACCTTTAGCATAATTTGCATCATTGTCTGAGTCAAGCCTGTCCCACCACCCATGAGACAAAGGGATTGAAGGAAGCAGCCGTCTCCACTGGGCCAGGTGCTCCACAGAGCTCAGAACTGGGTCCTTAGTGGGGTTTTTGTGTTAACTCATGCTTTCTGCTGTATACATGTGTCTTTGATGTCTCTAAATATGGTGTGTCTGTGTGCAGCTGCCCGCTGAGGGCTCTCCATTGTACCCCCCTCCCCACCATTGTCAACTCACACCCTCTCGTCCATTCATGGCTTTAGCTGGCGGATGGGCTGCTAATGTGTGCGTTTTAGCATTTCTCACCTTGTAAGGCCCATTTTTCCAACAAATACTATGTTGTGTACTCCTTATGGGGCCCACAGCCCAGGCCCCATAAGAGGAAGTGCTGTTATTGGGTTAGGGGTTAGGTTTAGGACTAAGGTGTGAATTTAGTTTAGGGTTAGGTGTAGGGGTTAGGCATGTACTAGTAATAGTTAGGTTTAGGGTAATGGTCAGGGTTAGACTATAGAAATGAATAAAAAAATGAATGGTAGTCAATATAAATTCCTTGTGAAGATACAAAGACATATGTGTTTGTGTGTGTGAGATTAAAATAGGGGAGGGTTGCAAAGGGGTGGAGTTATTTTAGCATATTTTAGTAGTCTCTTTTTATTGGTAGATAGATGGGGAAAGGGGGGGGGTTAGGAGAGTGTTGAGAGGAAGCTTTGCTCAAGTCAGGGAGTGAGACAAGTTTGTTAGTTGTCAGTTATCTGCCTTTGCATAGGTAGATGGAGCAGCCTTAGTGCAAGGAGGGGATGCTAGATGGGTTACGCTCCATCTGTTGTCAGTCACATTGCAGCTTCAGGACATTGCAGTGAGCTTCCTTATCAAAAAGGAGAATGTAAAAGGTTGGTCTCTTAGGATTGCTTGCAGCTTTAAAAGGAATCCTCTTAAGCACAAAAACCATTTGGATTGGCTTCAGTTTTCCCAGCTCTCAGGTGGATCCCATCATACTTTTCTCCTTTAAAAAAGGAAAATTATCAATAATTTTGGTTACTGGGCTTATTTTGCTACTAACAATACTGGGAAACCCCCTCTTTAGACTTTCAGCTTTGCTCCTGAATTGACCAAAGGTTGCATTTCGTGACAGAACTTTTAGGGGTTGTTGCCTTCTCTCTGGTTTTGGAGCTGTGCGGTAAGTTATTTTCCATTTTCCTTTACCTTGAGTTAGTTCACATTTTTGGATGCTTTGTTGTAGGTTGCAGCATTTTTGGAATGCACAAGCTAGAACCTATATTACAAATATCTTGCGCTGTCACAAATGTGTGTTTATATTTGGTGAAACATGGCTATTACTTGATATATGGTAGGTTTTCCATTATTCGAGTCCTTGAAATTGTTGAGAGACCTATACATTAGTGTTTGTTGAATTTAATTATACTATGTAATTAAGTACAAATCTCTTTGTAGGAGATAGCAAACTATACCTGGTATAATTAAAGTATAAAAATGGCTAAGAGTATTATTTAGCAGTAAAACTTTTTTGAAAGTTTTACTGCAGTTACACAATTTTAAGTGTTGCACAAGTGAAACTGGAAAATATTTGATAATCTATCAGGGCTGTTTGAGTATGTTCTGCCGTAAATCTGATTTTTTTTTTTTTCTTTCTGCTATCAAATATAACCGTTACAATTGTAGACTCATTAAAATGAGGAGAACTGTAAACCAGTGATCAGTGATTCACATATCCATATGCGTATTTTATCTGACATCTGTGATCCTGGTTTGATTTAGAAAAGTAGGGGCAAACTCAGTCAGCAAAACTTGGAGGAGAAATAAGGATTTACCCTAAACCCCCCACCTCAGAGAACACAGAATAGACCGACAGTGGTGATATGTATCATGGAAGATGAATCTGCACACCACCAGTTGCAGGAAAGAGGCAATGGTGGGTAGAGGAGGAGGAGGAGGATGCTTTTAGGGAGGTCCCCTGTGGCTTTAGTAGGCATCTGTTTCCCCCCGCCCCAGCCCATGTACCCCCTCTTTTGCCCCCCCATACCCTCCATCCAGCCGGTCGCTGATGTGGCGGACCGGCTCACTGCCTGGCCTAGCCAGCAAATGGCAGCCGCGCAGCGCTAGGCCCTAAGGGACTGGTCAGGGTCTGATCTCAGGGGATCTCATCCTTCCCCACACCCCACACCCCCAAGGGGGCTAACCCTGGATCATCACATACATGGAGTAGCATGCAGTGCATCGGCAGTGCAGGCAGGATGGGTCACTGAGGTGGAGGCTGCAGCATCTGCTCACTGTGGAAGAACTTACACAGCATATACACATATTTGGTAAAAAAAAAAAAAAAAAAAAAAAAAAAAAAAAATCTACATTTTCGACATGATGTTGTGCTATAAACTTGAGTTTGCTTGTTTCCTCCCCTTATCAAGTACTGTTATCATAACAAGAATTCTATTATAGTTTTCATTGTGAGCGAGGATTTTTCTAAGAAAAAACTTCAAAGGTTCCAAATTTTAGAAATTGAAAAATTACGCCTGACTAATGAAAACATTGAATAATTTTGACACAAATACATCAATATAATGCAATGCAATACAGTATTTTTGGATTTTTCTTTTTGTTGTTGGACATTTATAGTTCATCACTTTTTAGGTCTGGCAGAACTGTTATTATGGAAATGAGGACCAGCCTAAATATTTAAAGTTCCTCATTTGAGAGGCAGATTTTGTTCTTCAACTACAAATGAAATATTTTAAATAGATTTATTCTATCAAATTTCCTTTTCAAAGATAATTAATGGGGGGGTTTTCCAACAAAAGGGACTCACTAAAACTTTAGCTTACTAGGAAGTAATCCTCCTCCTTTAGAGCTTTACCAACATGTGCATCAAAAGAATGTTGTTTCACAATCTAATGTAAAAATGATTAAGTTTCAGAATTTATACATTTAGGAACCATGAGGAATTATATATTTTTTCATCTAAATGATATTTGCTGTATTGTCTTAGTTACTTTAGTCATCCAACACTTTCACAGTCAAAGCCCTTTTTTTAAGTTTTCATTTCTGCTGACTCCTCAAAGATTCTATCTGCAGCTGATGCTGGTGTGTCTGCTGCATTGCCACCCATGTTTTGCATGTATTTATGTGAGTGTGTGTGTGTTTTTTGGGAGGGGTGATCAGGTTTAAAGCCCCCACCGCCACCTCCGTCTGTGCATGCTGCTCTGGCCCAAGAGAACAATACTGCCGTCACAGGGGGACAGATTGGGTGGCAGCTGCATTGTTGAAGGACAGCAAGCCAGACACACTTCTTCCCCCTACCCCACCCAATACACACAAGCTCACTCTTGCTCCTTCCCTTTGTACTCCTTTTGTTGTCGGTGGTCTAAATTATTCCAGCTCTCTTGTGGCATTCAAGATGACAAACAGCGGTACGGCAGATTAGACGTCGGGGTCGGGACATAAGGAGGCCCCTGCTTTCCGGTGCCTTAGTCTGCAATTTCAGATATTACTCATTAGAACTAAAATGGATCCACAAGCATGCTTTCTGAACTTTTGAACTAGTTTGAATCAGTTGGCAGATAGAATCTTATACATTTATATGACTTATCTGTATTTAATTGTATTACAACAAAAAAAAAAACCGCGTACTTGTTAAAGATATGCTTTGGATTTTTAATAGTGAGTCACTTTGCATACTGCTGTCAGTTTGTTGCTGAGTCCTCAACCACACAACATCCATGTTACTACAAGATGTTGCA
The DNA here is from genome assembly GCA_014839685.1 of Anableps anableps. NCBI lineage: Eukaryota > Metazoa > Chordata > Actinopteri > Cyprinodontiformes > Anablepidae > Anableps > Anableps anableps. The sequence continues at coordinate 9,005,475 of CM026075.1, read as the reverse complement.
CTGGCTGAGGCTGCTGGGTGTGTCTGCCCCCCTGGCTGATTAACTACAAAACCAGGAATAGCACTGGAACGTACTATGCCTTTCTACAATTAAAACCTGAAAATTCTCAAATTTACACTTGGTGGACTTAGAGGGGCCAGACGAGCCACGTTAAACCAGTGCCACACATAGTAGGGATGCTCTCTCTGTCACCATTCCAACCTTTCTCATTATAACAGTGGGGGACAGATTGGAAAGATTGATTTGACAAAAATGTAGGCTTTGTGTGGATAAATCCTTGGTTTTGGTTACTTTTGTAACAAGGTTATAGAGTGTGCTATTTCCAATCGGAAATAAAAAATGTCAACTAAAGTCAGAATTCTGACTTACAGAATCTAAAGTGTTCAAGGAGCTCTGAGTTTAACACCCAGCATGCAGTCAAAGTTGCAGATATAAACTATTGACGCTCCTGATAGTTTGTATTGATACAACGCTGCAGCCTCAACCAATGTTGTTTTTCTGAGCCAAACCTGGATGTTGTTCAGCCGAGAAAATGGCAGCTCTCATTCAAAAATCTAAACGTTTAATACCTGCAAGTATGACCTTACATGTCACTTTCAGAGTTTTTGTATCAATGAAGAACATTCTAGAACTTATTGAATGTTATACAGGAACTTTTTTTTTTTTTTTTTTTAAATGCTGAATAAAAAGATTGCTTTGCACAAATGTGGTTTTGAATGGACAAGGCCTTAGTTTTTATTAAGTTTAGTTTGAAGGTGTGGTGCATTCACATACCACACTCCTAGGTGGTAAACCAACAAGAATACTGCCTCGGGTCAGAATTCAGAATTGAAAACTTAGAGGTCTTCAAGCACCAAAGTTCAATTTTCAAGATGGCAGTTGGACGTATAATATGGTGGTGAAAGCTGCAGGTATATAAGATGTTTGCTTCTCAAGCTTTGTTTCTCATTAAACGAGCTGCACACATAGTTGTGACACTGAAATGATTATTGAAAAAATTACATTTTGCTTGGATAAAGTCATAGTTTTGTTATAGTGCATTCCATGTATACTTGGATGGAAGAATTTGTAATTCCTAATTGGAAATACAACAACAATATCTGATGTCCGAATTCCTACGTGGAAAGGCAGAGGTCTTCGGGCAGCTCGGAGTCCCATATCCAATATGGTTGCTCCTCCATGTGTAAAAGTTGCTGATATAAACTATTTATCTTGTCAAAAACACTTTATAAAGGAACATGTAGTGGTGTACAATCTCTGTGTGTAAAAATTTTATTTTAGAACAAGTAAAATGGGGGAACCTCTGTTATCAGCTTACATTGCTACTTGTAGTCAGCAACTCAGCAATAAGCAAATTCCTCTGGTTTTCCTACTTGCAGTGCGATCTGGCTCCTCTATAGCATGATGAAATTCCCAAAAGCCAGGTTTTCCTGTCCATAGCAAATGGAATTGAGCAATAAAATCCACTCTATGTTCCAACTCTGTTTTGCTATTTCACAATTCACCTTTGAAGCTTCAAAGAAGTGCTTTATTTTCTTAAATGAAAACAAGGTACGCAACATTCTGAGAAAGCAGGTCAGATAAAACTGAACTTCCTTGAAAGGAAAACTGATTGAAACCCTGAATACCACCAAGCTTAGACAGTCTGCTCCGATCAGATTTTAACCTTAAGTAAAATTATTAAAAGGCAAGTTGCAGTCTAATATTTAACACCCTGCTGTATTTTCATATTGTTTATCAGTCCTACTTTTTTTTAAGAGTATAAAGCATATCCGTGAGCATCTGATACAATCAGAGAAATTTTAGACAAACCACTGTGATGGTTCGGAAGTACCCTATAAACTGAAGGGTATTTCCACAGACCAGCAAACCTATGCACAAACAGGCTGTTTTCTGTTGGTATGAAAAGCAACAGAAAAAAGCTATATAGTTGAAATAGGTGCAGTTGTTGTATAACTGTTCTGTAGCTGTTGGCTCCTTTGTGAGGGAACATCATGGTATGCACTGAATCACAATTAACAGAAGGTCAGTTGGTGCACAGACAGGTTTTTAAGCATTGAGCGAATAAAAGATCGACCCAAATCCAGGGATATGGAATTATCCGACAGTAACTAAAAGACCCATTATTTAAACCCTTAAAGGGTTTTTTAATATGTGGTCTGGACATATGGGAGCAAAATAACACACGTAGCTACTGTTTTTCAGAGTGCTACAAAGTAGTTCAACAGATCTGAATAGAAACCAGTGAGAATTTGTTCACAATAGTTATACACATTTTTGAGAAACATTAGCCTAAAAAGCAGTTCATCAAATGTAACATGTTATTACCAGTTCTTATTAAAATAACTTTTCCAATCCTTACACTTCTTGATTAAGTAATTTAACACTTTGCACAAAGTTTATATTATTTATGTTCACCTGTGCAATTAATTCAACATTTCTATGTCTAATTCTTCTTCTCTAATTGTAAGTTAAATTTAGTTAGCTGTAAAACTATGAATCAAAACAGCATTGCAGAAACATGTAATGGAATGCAGAATAATAAACTAGAATATCAAGTTTCAAATTGCTCAAATTAACATTTGCACTCATTATCAACTTCATTGGGTACAGCTGTACAATTGCTTAGTAAAAAACATAGTTAGTAGACTAATCACTTGGCATCTAGACATGTTGGAGACAAATAGCAACAGCATGGGGAAAATAGGGGATTTTAGTTCAGTCGAACATGTGACGGTCAACAGGCTGCTCTGAGTATTTCAGAAACTGCTGATCTGCCTGGGAGTTTTATGCAAAGCCACCTCTTGGGTTCATAAAGGATTATTTGAAAAGAAGAAGACAGGCGCTGAGCAGCAACTGCGAGCAAGAAAATACCTTGCTGATGTCAAGAGTCAGAGGAGAATGGGCAGAAATGTTGAATATAATGAATAAGCAAACATAGTCCAAATAACCACAAGGTATCTGGAATGCCATCTCTGAATGCACAACACATTGAACTGTAAACCAGATGCTCTACAGCAGCAAATAAACACCAATTATCCACCTAATTTCTGGTGATGCTGATGAAAGATTATTTATGTTAGCATTTCTGGTATGACAGTAGGTTTTGTTATGTAATGTTCTATATTTTTGAATTAACTAGTTAGCATTTTAGCTAAACTTCTTTTTTGTGTGCTACAAGAATCATAAATTATGGGCATGTCTTTTTGAAGCTTGATCATGTCCCAACATATATGCTTGTTGGGCTGTTTGCGGTTTTAGTTTTAATCAAATGAATCTTAACCCACAGCTCCAATTGCTATGTGATGTGGATAAATGATTTCTGCAATCAGACAATGATTTTCCATGAATTGCCCATAGACGTGGAATTTTAGACGAATATGGCTTAAGAATTTAAACTTAAATTGACCACTTAAAAACCCTGCAGGTGTGCTCTCTATATTTATAAATTTCAGCTCAGGGAGGATGAATATCCTTATCCCACTTGTACCTTAACTTTGACAGATCACCAAAAAAAAAAAAAATGTCAGCTTCTAAAAAGGATTACCAGCACTGATAAGAGCAGATATGATTTTAGGTTGCTGAAATAACAAGTAATGCAATTATATCCTTTTATGACTGATAATAATTTGCCACTTTGAACCCACAATAAAAGAATTATGACTTCAAAATAGTCAAAAATGATTAGATCTTAGTGATTTAAAAGCTTAGAAAATATCAAATCAATACCAAATTAAATTATATTTAGTCTCTTCTTGTCTGGAGCAGTTTACAATGCAAAGAAATTCTGTCCATATCTCAACTTCTGTATACCTTTGTATTTATTTCAACAAGTAATTTTACTCTATCTTCTTTCAACTGATCTGCAGTTTATATAAGTTTCTTTATTTTCTTGTTTCTTTGTAGCTTTCTCAACATTTTGCCTATTCAGGTCTAGAAATAAAACAGTGATTTAGGTTGTTTCTTGTTGCTTTGCCCAGTATTAACCAGATGTCAAATGTTGATCAGATGGCCTCCCTGTTGACACTTTGATGTAAAAACAAAAAAGACGCTCATAGAATGGAATAAAATAAAATGTCACTCCATGACAAGCAAGAATGATGGTGTTGTTACCAAGCAAACCCAAATCATCAACCATCTCCACCCATTGGGCCAATGTGCTATGGCTGCTTTTTTTGTTTTACATGCAGCACTTTGAATCATTGACACACGTCTCGTTTTGGTCCAAAGGTTAATGTTTCATTCTTTTGGTTTTGCATCTTGTTGACATGAAACATTTCTTTATTTTATTAATAGAAAAGAGGAGGAGACAACTCTTCCAAACAAGTCAAGGCTTTTCAAAGTTTTTTTTTTTTTTTTTTTTTTTTAGTTAAACTATTCGAATAATTCTGAGATCTAAAATATAACTATATGTCTTGTTGTAATTTCTCTTATCATTACAGGGCAGAAGAATGGAGCTACGTGCTAGCATCTTAACAACTTAGTAGTTTTCCACTTATAATAGTCTTTCCAAATAAAGAAGAAATTCAAATTATTAGAAAATGAAATCCTAGCCATTCACAGACTGTTGAGCAGCATTAGTTTCTACTCATTATTAATGACCTGTCTGTGTAAAACGGGTTCTCAGGCATCTGAAACGATCAAACAAAATACTCCTAAAGAACGTCTCATGCTCTCTGCGCTGATTAGCTTTTTGGCTTAGTTTCTGTTGTCATGTAATTGTTATCTTTCATCTGAGTATATATTTACTTCTCTTCAAGATCCGGTAAAGACTAAATTTCATTATTTCCTCATCTGTAAAGCATAACTATAGCAAGTCAACAAAGTTAATTAAAACATTTAGGTTGAGACTTACTGTGTTTGTTTTTCATTTTCTTTTACAAAAAATGTCTTTTCATTTGACAGCAGAGCTCTTTAATGCAAAGATGCAAATTATTACAGGTTTAACAGCAAGTAAAGGAGGTACATTAACCTAAAATGTTTACTCTCTTTTAAACTATAGCTTTCAAAAGCAAACATGTACTGTTTGCTTTTGAAAGCTAATGTTATCATGCATTCTTCTTTAATGACAGAGATACCAATAGGCAAATTAGATAGGTGTAGCAGGGAGGCTTTGTTTCAACACATCCCATTCAACACCTTGGACAGGTCGCAAGGTCCATCACACTGCAACAACTAACCATGTACACACAGACACACACACATACAAAAGGGCAATTTAGAGTAACCAGTTAACTGCATTTTTTTTTTTAACTGTGAAGAAGTCACAGTTAAAAAAATGAGAGAATCCACACATACACAGGGAGGGCTTACAAACCCCATGGAGAAACAGTCCAGGGCTCAAAACCCTTCTTTCTCCAAAGAAACACTGTTAACCACTAGACCATGAATAACAAAGGAAGCTAAAAGAGCTAACTGATGTTATTGCATGTTTCTTAACTGAGTTCTCAGAATGGGACATCCTAAATATCTGAAATCAGTTATTCTGTCCACAAGTTTTTTCAGCTTGCATTAATGACTCGTAGCCGCACTGAATATTCAAATCAATGTGCAAATTCAGGTGCATTTCTCTTGAAATTCACCTGCAGTTTGTTTGTTTTTCTCTCCTAGCTTTCCTTGCAGGGCCTGTCAGTGAGCAGTTAGATACCAGATACTGGTGTTGGCTTGATCCAGTGCCTGGGAGCTCACAGAGGAAGAGTAGCTGGATGTATGAAAAGGCTTCATGGGCCTGAAGGACCATCTGGAGGATGGAACTGGCCACATGCTCAGCCTGGGGCTGGATCTGGACTATCTCCATGTGGATGGTGCTGAGAAGCAGGCAGCCTCAAATGTTCTGAAGGCTTCTGAAGTCTTGCAGGTCAGAGGTAGTGCCCAAAGCAGAAGCAGTTACATTATTGGTGGGAGCACAAATAGTCTAAGTACAAATTTGAGTTATAGCAGCAGCAGCAGTTGCAGTAATTTTTCTGAGGAGAGTGCTATTTCTGACAATGAAGAAGAACAACATCAGATTGTCGGCTCTGATTCTGGACTTGATATTTCCCACCAAGATCAGCTTAACTTACCTCAAAGCTCCTCTTTACAGTGTAAACAGGTCAGGCTGGATCTGGTACCAAACCTGTCCATAGGAGAACTACCACAGTCAAAAGCATTAGCTCCTGCTGACCTCATTTCAGACTGTCGCACCAAGGTTGAGTTTGCTCTAAAGCTGGGCTACTCTGAGGAGCTAGTGCTGCTAGTCCTGAGGAAACTGGGCCCAGACGCACTTATCAATGACATGCTGGGAGAGCTGGTCAAACTGGGAACCAAGACAGAGATGGAACAGCAGAAAGGTCCATCTGTGTCCCAGTCTCCTTCCTCCTCTTTGTCTTCCTTGACTTCTAACTCTTCCCTGGAGTCCTGTCGGCTACAGTCCCCATCGCCTCTGCTGGAAGACAAAGACAACTTTAGGCCTGTTGTCATAGATGGCAGCAACGTAGCCATGAGGTGAGAATTAAACCTCTTATTTCTTCACAAAGGACAGCAGCTAACACTGGCATAAAGATATATTTAAAAAAATTGCAATAAGCAGTTTTCTTCACTGAGGTTTCATAATATCTGAATTTCCAAATTAGTGAACACTAGTACATATCACACTGTGCAGTTTGAAATCTAGTTTTTGGGAATTATGATGTCATTATGAATTTATATATGTGGAGATATTTTCTGATCCAGAATTATTTTAAAGTGTAGAGCTTCTAGTTGCCTGTTTTGATTGTTTAAACACTAAATATACCTTAATATGCATTAAAACACCCAGTGGAATCCATCCTGGCAATTCAGCAGAAACTAACATCCATGGACTTTCTCTGCTTTTGGGGGTACAGCCTATCAGCAGCAAGGAAAATAATTGGCACTTCTTGATTGGCTCCTTTGCAAATGCCAGCCAATATTATGGCAAGTAGGTTTAGGTATTTCAGCTTCCCAAGCTCAGAAGCTCAGAATGATTTCCGATTCAGGAATGATCAGACTTGGGTCAAAATCGGATTTATCCCCAATCTGCCTTTATTGTCTTTGCTGGCTTTCTTCTAGAATCTGATGTCAGAAGCCCAAAATAATAAGATTGTTGAGAGGCATTTTCCCCATCTTGTTTTACGGTTCCTTTCACACCAGGATAGTGTTGGGGATTCGTTTTCATTGCAACAGGAATGCTGAAAGATCTCACAACTTTTTTTTGGTGTGGTTAACATTCACACTGTAATTTTAAAAGTGGACCAAACGGACTAAGCAAGATCATACAGTTAGAACAGGTGCTTGTTAGCAGTGCTGTCACAAGAAGCTGCTTAGTATGAGCAGCAGGCGAAGCAGTGTTAAGCATGTTGTTTTGCATGCATGAGAGGAATACTGCAGGAAAGAAAGCAGAGAGGGAGAGAGCATGACGTCCTACTGTGATTACAGAGACCCCAAGCCAAGGCAATACAGGTATTTCAAGTTTTGAGATCAGAGATACATTCGTTAATCATGTGTCATATCTCTCCATTGTTTCACCTTCTGTCTTTGATTTGCTTGACAATACATTTTGCATTCCCTCTGTAAGCAAACTGCACCACAGTTCTCTTGTAAGTGAACCAAGACTCACTTTTTCAGATGGACTAGAATGTGTTTGTTTGAGTTCAGATGAGCTTTCACACCTTCCCAAACCAAGTGGACTATTCAAGGAAACAAAATCTGGTGCATTTAAAAGCAAACCAAACAGCTCTGGTTTGAAAACAAACCTAACAACACCAGTATTTTAGGACTTGTAGATACTGTCCATTCTTGCTTAATGCAACATTTGAGATGCTCAGCAATTCATGGTCGTCATCTCATTCTCCTCTTGATGATGAGCTGCATGCTGTGTTGTCAGCAGGAGACTAACTTGGACAACAGGAATGCCAGTCAACCATACTCATCTACCTCAAAAACATCCTGGATAGGCTTTTTTAACCATGGGAAGCAATTCTGGTCTTACCAAAAAGTAAGCAGAAAACTGAGCACCATTTAGGTGTGGTAGCAAGTAATAATAGGTAGGAATTCTTTCATAGAATAAGACAGTCCTTTAAGAAGCAGATGCACATTCAGTTTCCATTATTCTTTTTTACAATAACAGTTCAGATGTGTTTTTACCTTAGATCCCATATGTCCTGTAAGTTAGTTGAAGTGAATTGTGTTGAAGCACAACCATTTTTCAATTCACTCTTAAGGCACTGTGCCTATGTTAATCACAACTGCATTGTGACAGAAGTAAAATGTCAGTTTTGCCCAGTCCCAATCAATTTCTGCCTTTTTCTGGATGCTAAGTATTGATGTGAAGTGGGCTTCTAGCCATCTTGGATTTTGAAAAATTGAAAGGAATACCATCTGATTGAAATGTTTTCACGTAGCTAGATGGACTGATTGCTGGATATGCTAAACTGAAAATTAAGACTGACCCTCATCTGTTTTTAGAAGCTTTTCCAGCTCTTCTCACTTTCAAAGTAAAATGTAAAGTCTTCCAGTTTTAAAGTTTTGCATACTTAGATATTGCCCAAAATCAATCAAACTGTCGCACTGTTGAGTAACTTAAGTTACAACTGTACTTATTACAACTGTGTACTTATTATCTCTTTCTGCTCATGCAGTCATGGAAATAAGGAAGTGTTCTCCTGCCAAGGGATCCAGCTGGCTGTTGATTGGTTCTTGGAGCGAGGTCACCGTGATATTACAGTTTTTGTTCCAGCCTGGAGAAAGGAGCAGTCGCGACCTGATGCTCTTATCACTGGTAACACCTACCACAGTTTCAGTAATAATTTTAAATCCCTGTGAAATAAAGCATGTACTTTTACTGTTGGAGGGAAACTTCACCCTCCACAAGACAAAGCCAAGTGCTGATCAACTTCCTCCTCTATTGTTTTGTCCTCTGTTCTCTTGTTGTAGATCAAGAGATCCTGAGGCGACTAGAGAAAGACAAAATACTAGTTTTCACTCCATCTCGACGTGTGCAGGGACGACGTGTGGTTTGTTATGATGACAGATTCATTGTTAAACTGTCATATGAATCAGACGGCATAATAGTTTCTAATGACAACTACCGAGACCTTGCCAATGAGAAGCCAGAGTGGAAGAAATTTATTGATGAGCGCCTGCTGATGTACTCCTTTGTAAATGACAAGTAAGTATCTATTGCGAAATCTACTCAGTGACAGAAAAAAACTAAACCTTGATCTTTTTTACAACCCCTTCCTTCTAACCAAATCAGTTCAAAGGAAACTACCAAATACAATATCTGGGAGGTTTCTTAATGAAGTTATCAGTATTAGCAGGAATATTGAGGACTACCGAATTTGTGGAATGGCACAGCCCACTTGATGGTGTGGGATATTGAGATTTTGATTTTTTTGCATTGCAAAGCAATAAAAGAGAACCCTGGCTTTTCTAAGTTTGAACTACTCTAACTTGAATCCAATTTTACGAATTGTGCAACTAGATTCATGCCTCCAGATGATCCTCTTGGACGCCATGGACCAAGCCTGGAAAACTTCCTGAGGAAGAGGCCTGTTGCTCCTGAACCAAGGAAGCAGCCCTGTCCTTATGGTACTGTTTTTTTTTTTTGTCTTCAGATTTTCAATAGTTACGGTGGCTCTTGAAAGTGTACACACCCCTATTAAAATGTCATATTTTTGTAGGAATATGATTTTTTTTTTTTAAATTACCACATAAAAGACTAAATTATGCAAGGAGAAATATTGAAAAATAGAAGGCTGCAATAACCTAGTCTCATAAATGTGCAGAGCTTTAAACTAATACTTTGTTGGAACACCTTTTGATAAGGTTTCGGATTCAGTCCTCTTTAGCTTACTCCAATTACAGAAACTCTGATTTGTCTAAAATGATGTTCAGGTATCCAAGTGGGATTTTTCTATTTGCTCCTTTGCATCCTGGAGTTTGGAGAGAGGACACAAAGGATCAAAAGAATTTCATTGTTTTAAGGTATCACTCAGGAAAAGGATACAAAAAAATCCATAGCATCCTGTATTCACCATGGCACAGTGAAGGGAGTCCACTTATTGGAACAAAGCTGAAAAAAGTAAACGATTCTCCCAAACTGATTAAAAAGAAGAGAGTGAAATGGTCAGAGAGAAAGTCAAAAACCTGACAGTAACACTGAAGGAGCTGCAGGTCATATTCTATGAAAAAGGTCTCATACATTCTCCTACAGTTTTGGCCCAAAACCATCAGTTGTCTGCGAAAAAAGCTGGAGGTGAAGATACATTTTATTTTTCATCATCAAAATAATTTTTGCCTTAAATCAAAATCAACTAAAAATGATTTAATGGAAAGAAAATTTATGTTTTGGAATGACCTTGCCAGAACTTAAAACTGAATTTAGAAGAAAATCCTTTGTCTTCAGAGCCTGACAGATTTGGAAAATTTTTGTAAATGTTAACAAGTCCAAATGTAAGATGCTGCTACTGGAAAAGACTGAATGCTGAAACTGAGTCAAAAGGTGCCTCATTGCTTGCTAATTTTATGTGAATTTCCATGATAACGGAATCACGAAAAACTAGAAGGTCTGACGAGTATTACTACAATTGCACCTGGTTTATTTCTTCTTTCCATCTCATGTAAAAGGTTTTGACATTGTTTATCATGGTCCATTTATTTATATCATAAAAACATTTAACCGCCACATGTACATGAAAAGCCACTGAATATACAATGTATTTTTCTCTGGTTTGTTGGCTTTAATAATGGAAAAAGTGTCTCTTTTTGATAAATTTGAATTACCAAGAAATACCAGTATTTTACAGATTCCAGTACACTGATGAGAAAATATATCTATTCTTTGTTCCCTAGGGAAGAAATGCACATATGGCCACAAGTGTAAATTTTACCACCCAGAAAGAGGTAGTCAGCCCCAGCGCTCGGTGGCCGATGAGCTCCGTGCTAGTGCCAGAATTTCGTCAGTAGTTTCCAGAGGCCAGCTGGAACATACCCTGATGGTGAAGAACCAAAGTAGCAGTCAACCAGAAGAGATGCCTGAAGCCGAACCAGGAAAGGGCAGTAAACTACCAAACCAGAGTCCTCGGAGTGTGCCCTCTGATCTCACTGAGGACAAACTCCAAAGTTATTCTAAACTAGAAGGGTTTAAGGGAAACCACATCATTGGGGGACATACTTCATCAGGGTTGTCCCATTCATCAGTACATCTGGACAGCTGGGTGCAAGTCGAGGAAAGTAGTGGAGCTTACAGTTCAAGTTTAGTCGAAAGTTACAACAGATGTGATTCTCCGGAGATGGGCTGCAGGTCTCTGGTAAAGGCCTATTCAGGTCTTCGTCTTGTGGTGCCACAGACCCCAGAAAGTCTCTTAACAGCTGATCTGCAAGCAGGTTCCCTGCCATCCGAATGCAGCAGCGAAGGCAGTATCAGCTCAGACTCTTTTTCCCCTGAACCTATGTCAGACAATAGCCCCAGGTGCCAACATCACCTTCCTCACTACCATCATCACTATGGTGGCCCGTATGGCCATGCCGCAGGCCGGGTTTCTCCTGGAATGGGCCAGCATTCCCCTTATGGTTATTCACTTACTCAAAGATCACAGAGACCTCAAGGGTCTGTCATTGAGGAACTTCCTTGTTCAATTAGCTCTCACGCACCCCCACGCCATCACAAGACCACTTCAGCAAACATCATACCACACCATCAACATCTACTGCGAGGCAACTATCCAGGGGAACAACCACCTCATCTACCTCAAACATCTGCTGCTCATCCTCATTCCCAGAACTCACACTTCAGTCCCAATGTGTTGACCTCGTGGGATAGTGACCTCCAGGACTCTACAATATTCAAAGGATCACCACTTAATTGTGGAAGAAACTACTCTGGGTCAATCCAGCATCCTCAGCATAAGACACTCTGGGATTCCAACCATGAGTCATCTTCTAGGCCTTGCTATGATATGTTTTCCTACAAGAGCTTTCCCCCACTTCACGGCAAGGGTTGGCACTCCGCTTGGGGCCAGCAACTCCCATCATCCCCCCATGGTCTTTCAGCTTCAAGTGTCCCACCACCCCAACAGCAATCCCTCAGATCTATCACCACTCACAGGAACCACCTGCAGAACGAGCACCACTACCCAGGGCATCTTTCCTCGGGTCAGTACCAGGACCTAAGGGAGAGGGTTTTTGTCAATTTATGTGCCATCTTCCCACCAGATTTGGTGAGGAAGGTGATGACCAAAAACCCTCACATGATGGATGCTCAGGAGCTTGCAGCCTCAATTTTGATGGAGAAACTGCAGCATGATTCTTAAGAGCAGATAAGTAGGGGAAGTACTTCCCCTTTTCAGGTTACTTTCTTCCAATCATCTCAGTAATAAAACCCTACATTAACTTTGGGGAAGTTATAGTTTTTTGCAGAAAGAAGTCCTAAAATTACCATATCTTTGTCTAAATGTGTATTTTATTTCAGCACTTAAAATGGGAAAAGGTTGGGGTTAAACTATTTTCTCAACAGTTCATAATGGACAGCTTAGGGGGACCTGTAAAGCGGGACACTGTTCTTCATATTTATTTGTTATATTTTAAGTTATTTATTTGTTCTAAGATTAAGTTTTTGGCACTTTCTGTTATTGTGTTCTTTTTTTTTGTCTTAGCTTTTTCTATAGGGGCAATCATATCAGGGTATAAATTAAACTGTCTCTCTGAGATGTCAACACATCATGCATAAAATAATATATTTATTTCTATTACATTTCTTCTTTGTATTGGAAATGCAGTTATGCTCTGATTGTATTTCTGCTTTAGCTGGCTCAACTTGATCTAGTTTTTCAGTCTGAACTGACAGGTGCCACACTGGTTGTTGTGAGATGTTGTGGATTTCCCCTGCAGTGAAGTGAAACTGTAACAGCACCCACAAAAGAAGATAGCAAAAACTCCACTTGAAAACCCCAAGCTGTTTTTCACCACCGAGAAAAAGCTATTTCCTCTAGTCAGACACCACTGTCAGCTCACTTCCTAATTCACCATGTTTTAGCACAGATTTTATTTTCCTAAAACCACAAAGTTCTCCCTTTTTTCATATTATATGAATAAAAACATGCTAAATCATATGAAAGTACTGGGCCAAAATGTTATTATTGAATCAAGATTTTTTTTTTAGTTGAAAATATGTTAATTTATTACCTTTTACATGAGTAATATGCGTGAAACACAGGGTCTCTGTCTGTGGCGTCCTCCACTAGAGTTCAGTCTTCCTCAGATGGGAAATAACTTCAACCATCTGATCATTTTCGGTATCTGCTGAGTGTAACTTGTGTGAATAAAACCTACAGATAATTTGACCAGACACATAGCTTCTAGACAATGGAAACAAACAGTCATGGTTGAAAGAAAGTACCTCTTTCAGTCTTATGGTTTTACATATCATGACATGAAAATCCTCTGGTTTACCAGGTTTTATGATTATTTCAATCTAACCTCAAGGGTGAAACCACACAACAGATTCAACACTTACATTGTTTGCACTCAAAGATGAAGTCAAAACAGAAAAGCTGAGCTCAAAAAACGAACTACCGATGATTCAACAGCTTTTAGGGCCATATTTAGCAGCAAAAAATTAGGCTGTCATTTTCTTTCTGGCTGTACCAGTCATATTTGTTGTGAAGGAATTTTGACCGACTCTTCTTCATAGCATTGCCTCACTTCATGGAAATTTGCTATCCTCTTGACTGCTGCTCGCTTAAGGTCCCACCACGAGATTTCAGTGAAGTTGAAATTTGCGCCTTGATTCTTTTTTTTTTTAGCCATTCTTTTGTAGATTTCCTGCTCTTTTTGATCATTGTATTGCTATCCACTAGCACATTTTTTAACTGTTGTGCAAAGACAGAAAATCATGGTGGAATCTTTTCTGTATTCATTTAAACTCTAGAACTGAAAGAGGGGATACTTTCTCTTGTCTAAGACTGGTTACGGTATATTTGAGCTCTACACAATGTTACTGGAAACAAAAATTTCACTTATTCACATTAGAACTTGCAAAGTTAAAAAAAAAAAAAAAAAGAAAAAAAAAAAAAAGAAAAATCAGAAATTTGTCCAAAATAGCTATTTTAATTACATTTTTAGTACACTATTCAAAAAATAGTAATGATTTTACATTCTGGGTTTTTTTTTCTAAATGTTCTGCTGTTTCATTTATTATATTGTGATTAATTAATTAATTAATTTAGTTACTTCTGCCAACCTTCTTTGGTGGGGTCTTCAGCTGTACTATTTAGCCCAAAATTATTCATACCCCTGACAGATTCTGATTCAAAATGACCTTTAATGAAGTTTTTTTTTTTTTTATTATTATTATTAAAAAAAGAGGTTTCAAAAGATAATAAAACAACATAAAAGGATCTATTTTTTCTGCTTTTAACATTTTCTATTTTTATTTACATTCTATTAAGAAATGGCACACAAAGATATTCATACCCTTCTCAAAAATCTTTGGGACATATTTTGATGGCATTACAACAAAAGAAATTAATCATTGCTGTCTTTGAGATTAGAAGGCCTCCTTGCCATATCCTTAATCAAAACCATCTAAACTATCACTTCCATTAAGAACAAACGTGTTGGTCAAATTAAATTGATATCTGGCAGGGGTTTCAATATTTTGGGCTTAACAGTAACTGGTGTGAAAATAACACATAAGCACCCAGTATTCTCATAAATATTGTGCACGTTTCTTTTGAATGCAACATCCCCACACTTCAGCTTGACTTCATTATGACCTCAAGTGTTACATATGTTTCCCTCATTGGTTTGATGTCCTTTAAAAACTATTTTTTGAGTTTTTCTTAAAATTATATGATGTAACTTAAAACTGAAATTGTGAAAAGAAATATTATTCAAGTTTATTTATCCAGAAGTTGGGTTATTTTAATTCTTAAGGAACTTTCTGGAAAAACTCATGCCTGGTTGGCATAATTTATAGTAGTTAAATGAATCCTTTCTTTGTTGATACAAATTGTATCCTTAAACCCTTTAAACAAAGTCATTGTTTTATATGAAAGTCTGTAAACAAAAGGTTTTCAAGCTGAATATTTTAGATTGTGTGGGTAACTTTTGCCACCTGTGGTACCAAGGCTTTTATTCAAAAAGCATTTTTATTCCTTCCTTTTTGCAACATCATGGTAATGCAAGAAGTGTACTTTTGGGAGCAGATTGTGTTTGTGAATGCAAATTGTAATACAATGTAGTTAGAAATAAAGAAATTATCTTTACTACTGGTTGGGAACAGGCTAAGATGGTGTTGGTACAAGAATGTTGTTGAGTTGTACAAAAAGCTTTTGTATTATCAACATTAGTCATGGAACATTAAGCGTACTTAGGAGAGAACAGGCCTCAGCTTGAACGGCTTGTAAAATATGTGTAGTAAATCAATCTTTTTGAAAAGATGCAATTATCAAATAAGTGCAACAGTTTTTTTTTTTAATGTTTTTACTACAACCTGGAATCTCTTGACTTGGCAAAGCAACCTTCTCCAACATTTTAATGTCTAAGAAAAACTGAATTTCCTGCAAAGTCAAACCCCTTCTAACAGCATACTTCATACAGACTGCAACAAAGGTGTTCATGTGGCACTGCTGGGGTTTACAGCAGGTTTTACTTTTGACACCTCTGGAGATGTTGTATTAACAATTTTTGGTTTAAAAAAACATTACATGTGGGGGTAAAGCTATTTTTGTATTATGATACTTTTTGGAAACATTTTTCTAACTGCATGTGGTTTTTTATCTTAAGAAATTTAGTATGTGTGACTGATGCTGAATATAAAGTCAAATTGCCATTTGTACTAACATAATACTTTGAATGAATTTTGCCAAAAACATTACTTGACAAAGGGATTTGAATTTAAATTAAAATCCAATTTTGTGCTACTGGCAAACATGAAGACAGCTAATGTTTGTAAGCTAGCAAAATGCAACGTGCTAGCTTACCTACAGCAGACTTTGAAACGAACAAATTTTCTTCTAGTGGGTTTTTTTTTTTTTTTTTTTTTTTTTTTTTTTTTTGACATTTTGTTTTTATACTTGACATAAAAAAAATGCTAAATCACATACCTTTCTACCAAATTATCCACCTTACAGTAATTCTGTCAGAATAAATATATGAATGTTGCAAGGTAACAAAAATGTGGTTTTCTCCACATTAAACTCACCAAGAACAAGAAAATATGTTCTTTAAGTGTGGGAAACAGTACGCTAGGAGTTCACTCCTGTTGCAAACAGTTGTGTAATTTGTTGGTTCATTTCCATAAATTTCACCCTCTGACACCCAACTGGCTCTATAGATGAAAAATAAAGCCTTAGTTTCACACAAATACATACAGTTGTGTAGGTAGATTATGATCTATTTTCTTTGTTCTTTAATTTCCAGAATCAATATATGACTCTAAAGCAGCTTTCAGTCATTTTTATAACATATGCTTGAGTTAGCATTACAATGTCAATCATCCTATAGTGCTTGGCCAAATAGATTTAGTATGGGTTTCGTGTGGAGAAGTCACGTGTCTCCATCCAGTTAGCTTTGAGTTCACTGTAAGCACATGTTTACATAATGTGTGGGTTTTTTGTTGTCAGAGGCTGGAGTTTGTTCCATGTCAGATACAAAAAGCTGTCGAATGCTACTGTCTGCCTTATGTTTTCACACCATCATGTCTTACAGGCTTTGACACAACTTCATTCTTGCAACAGAAATAAGTGAGGGCTGCCATTTTAGGCACCCAACCCAAACAAATATGTAGGTTTATATATTTCCAGCTATTTTTCATGATCAGACTAAAGGTAGTTATAGGAAGATTCAAGTGTTTACCGAAAAATAATCAGTGAAAATCAGACATTGCTTTTTGCGTTGTAGTTTAACAGAACCATTTTTAAAAATAAACTATTGAAACTGGCCTGGACAGAATGATGGTACCGCTAGAAAAAATTAAAAATGTTACCATAGGGACAAGTTAAACTAAGGTGTGTTCTCTAATTATCTAATTATCATGTCTTCAAGCTTATAATTAGTCTACCTGTATTTCATTGTGCTGTTTGATGACAAGGTGTGTACCACACTGAACATGAACTACATGAAGCAAAGGAGAGAGTTGTCACAGGAGATTAGAAAGAAAATGGTAGACAAGTGTGTTAAAAGTAAAGGCTATACGCCCATCTCCAAGCAGCTTGATGCTCCTGTGACAACAGTTCCATCAATCCGAAGTTTAAGGTCCACAGGACTGTAGCCAACCTCCTCAGCCAAGGCCGCAGGAAAAACAATAAATTGAATAGAGGAATATTAGGAATGGTAACCAAAGAGTCCAGAACGATCTCTAAAGAAATTAAAGGTGAACTCCAAGGTCAAGGTACATCGGTGTCAGACTGCATCATCCATCGTTTGAGCCAAAGTAGACTCCATGGGAGATGACCAAGGAGGAAAATAAAGCATAAAAAAAAGCTAGGCTAAAATTTGCCACAATGCATATCGACTAGCCACAAAGCTTCTGGGAGAGTTTCCTTGGGATTGTTGAGACATGCCTAGTGTCAGAAAGCTTGGTCTCAGGTGCAGCTCATGGGTCTTCCAACAGGATAATGACCCAAAACACACAGCTAAAAACACCTAAGAAGGGCTAAGAGCAGTCCAACACTGGACGTTTCTGAACTAGCGTTCCATGAGCCCTGATTTAAAATCATATTGAACATAACATGCATAACATGAAACATGCTATCTGGAGAAAGCACCCTTCAAACCTGAGACAACTGGAGTAGTTTCCCCATGTGGAATGGGCCAAAATACCTGTGGAGAGGTGCAGAAGTCCCATTGACAGTTGCAGAATTGGTTTGATTTCAGTGATTGCCTAAGGAGGCTGTGCAACAAAATATTAAGTTACAGGTACCATCGATTTTGTCCAGGCCATTTTTTTAGTTTGTTTTTAGAAGCGATTCTGTTGAAGCACAATTCAAAACCCATGTCTGATTCTCACCGGTTAATTATCAGGAAATTTTTACATATGACATCTGTTTCAAGGGATTTCAGTGACCATTGTGGGATTTTCGTTCATTAACAGAGGGGTACCAACACTTTTGTCCACATGCGTATTACCAACTACTCTGCTCAAATATAAAGATATTTAGAGTAAAATATGTTTCAGTACTGGATCCTAAGACCCCAAAGGTTTTTATTGTGCTTACAGATAGTTAATAATTATGAACAATAAAGTTAGACATTATAAAATGCCTGTTTTACTGTTTATACAAAGAATAAGGTAAAAAAAAAAAAAAAAAAAAAAAAAAAAAAAAAAAAAAGTAAAATGAATATAACATTTCTGCTGCCCAAAAGGATTGCTGGTATAAAAACAAAAAAACCTGTTTCTCCAATGTTTTGGTGCTGAAGCTTGGTGCATCTCATTTGCATAACAGCTGTATTTTTTTGTTTCTGAATTTTTTTTAAAAGCATTAACGCTTGAGGTGTTTCACTGCAAATATGAGAGAAATATGAGAAATTTGATTTAAATATGAATTCTGGAAAAATGTCTAAACGAGGCATGCTGACTGTTCTATATGTGATTTAACCATGACCAATAAAGCCCTGCCAACACTTCAATACGTTGCTTGGTTCATGAACTTTGCACATTACCACATCTGATTGCTGAGAATTTAAACTATATTAGTTATTCTATTCAGCTTTTTTTTTTTTTTTTTTTTTAAATGAAAACAATAACAGAATCTTCATTTATTTAAAAGTGTTTGAAGTAATGGATTCATAAAATTTCTCTGCTGACTATAAATCATAAAAACTTAAAATCATACATAACCATTAAATATTTTCTCACTTTATTAAAAAAAAAAAAAAAAAAAAAAAAAGATTACAATGCACTATATCTGTCATACTTGACCAATATGCAAATTAATATAGATAACATAAAAGACAAACTGGCTTAAAGCAGCAATTCCAGGCTTATTTCTTTGAGTTTTCATCAACACTGTGCATCAGAACATGTTTTTGCCATGTCATGCTTTGACCCTCCCCAAACAAACAAACAAACAAACAAACAACAACAACAACAAAACTCAGCTCCATAAACTCCAACTTCAGTTTAGGACCATACTCTTGCTGCATATTTGGAAATATAAAGTCATTCTTTATTATTATGGGCCAAAATACATATTTGAACAAATGTCTCAATGGACAGAGAAAAATGAAAAATAAGCAGATCTGGTTTGCATATAGGTGACATTTGCAAACTGATTTCACAAATACATTAATGTATCAATTACAGATAAATGACTGTCCCAAAAATTCTGAAATCTAAATGGAAAAGAAATGGTAAAATAAGGCGATTTAAAAAAAAAAAAAAAAAAGAAATACATGTTAAAGACAAATGAAATAAAAGTACATATATTAAAGCGTACCACCATCATTAGCGAGCTACAGCTACAAATGGCCTTTTTATTTTGTTTAGTAAAGCACATCCATTTCAGTCCAGTCTCAAGTTTTATCAGGGGGTCTTGTAGTTGTTAAGTTACAACACATGCAAGCATTAAAATAACCAGCGATGTACAAGAGAAGGACATCTGCTGATTGCAATTTTTTTTTTTCAGCTTAATTTAAAAAAAATGTGCTTTGTTAGGTTGAGGGCGGAGCCCTAATAGCAGAAAGGAGTGCAATAGGCCAGCTGCTTGCAGGCAGAGCTTTAATGAGGCTGAACTTGCAAAGCCTCACAGCTGCTCTTCCTCCTGGGCAGAAACAAGCAAAAGGTCCCGGAGTGGCAAGCAGGTTTTGGGCTTTAACAAGTTAAGTGAGGCGTTGACATGGCAATGAGACCAACAGTCTCTTTTCAGCTTTTATCTGTCCACCGTTCTTGTCGCTTCACATCGACTCAAACTCATCAATGCGCTGCTTGGTGTTGCCTTGGCGGATCTGACGCAGGGTTTTGTACTTGTCTCTCCCTGCCCTGACATTCTCAGCGTGCAGCATGTCGTTCTGGGTTTTCTTGGTATCATCCCGAGCTTCAGCCAACTCTGAGCTCAGAGCCTGGAGTGAAGACAGACAGTTTTATAAGCCATCACAGACATGAACAGGCCATTTTCAGTCTGACAAAAATAAATCTCTGATGAGAAATGTGATTATAATTTTGATGCTAAAAGGTGGTGAATCGTGTTGAACTTTGCCAAAATTAAACAAAGGTTTAACCTGATATTTGGCATCCAGAGTTTGAACCTTGAAATGTGAATGTGATTTGATCAGTGAATGGAAGTTCTACCAGACTGCACTAACTACAACACCCTTCAGAGAGGAAGGTTTTACTGCATGAAGACTCAGTCATTTTTTGTTTCAGCAAGGAGTTTAAAAAATAATTCAGAGGAAGCAGAAAACATGCAAGAAGCTATTTGAAAAAAAAAAAAAAATATTTATATGAAGGCATTTCCCTCCTTCCTCATACTGATCTTTTGTGCTTTGTCTCATGCAGACTTTGTCTGGTAAAAAAAAAGGGAACAATCTCTCATGCTAACTATCCTCACCGTCTATATTCTTTTGAATTTATTCAAAATCTTGATGGTAGCACTGTTTCTTTTTCTTTTTTCATCCAGTGATTAAAAAAAAAATGAAAACTCAATCACCAAGACTTGTTTCTTTTATTTATACCATATTGACCACATTCATCTTCAACACCCTATGTTTAAAAAAGAAAAAGGTGTTAAAAATATCTATCTAATGTTAACTAAATGACTGCTTTAAGGCTCCATCATCTCTAAACAGTTGCTTCTATGGAAGTCAGATTGCAGAAAAGTAAAACAAAAGCAAATTTGCAGGTTAGGAAATTAAAATTTTGAAAACAGAAGTGAGCAAGCATGCATTTTCCAGTCAGATTAAGTAACAGCATCAACTAGAGATTGATGACTGGGGGTGGGGGCTTCTACCTTTTAATGGTAACAGCACTGAAATCAGCCACATTAGCTACGTCATCCAATCGTCATGCAAATTTTGAGTGAACTTTAAAAATGTCGCATAAAACCCCCCAAAAAACAAAATGTGAATTAAGCGCATTCCCATCTACTGGTATGGAGAGTTAGGGTTATGCGGTAATTTAGCAGGTGGGCATCATTGTGTGATGACGCACGTCAGCATAATTCCAACCAGCTTTGAGAAACTGCGACAGTAGCGTCATTATAAGTGCGTTTCAACAGCGTGATCTGGAATACCTTTTTCCCCAGAATTTATTTTCCAGAATCTTCCATTTGCCCAGGCAGTTTTCTTGTGAGTTTTTCCACTGTGGAATCCGAAACGTGGCATTTACGTCTGCAGATGCTGAGTGGGGAAACTCCTCCCGTTGCAACAGTGCTGACTATCGACTTGATCAGTCCCATAAGCGTGGAAGCGATGCTCCCGTCGTGGAATATTGCTTTATAACCCAACCCTGTTTTTAGTTTCTCCAAAACCTTCACCTTGACCCATCTGCTGTGTGCCTTGGTCTGCATCATGCTGTGTGTTCACTGATGTTCTCTGAGGCCTTTACAGATCAGCTGCATTTATACAAAATGACCTCAAGCGGGGATATCAGAGGGAGCCGAACACTGATGTGTAACACTCTTTTGGAGTTTTATTTTTCTACCTGCAGCTGTTTCTTCACACGGTCGTTTTTCTGCGCCTCAGTGATGCGTTCCTCTTCGCTCCGCTGGCTGCTGACGCCGTCGCTGACCAGCTCGGCCTCTGCCTCTGAATTCATCTCATCGTGCTCGTCGTGCTCAGGTGCTGGTGGAGACGTTATGGCCGTCTTCAGCTCTTCCCTCGTCTTCTCCAGGTCTTCCTGTGCTGAAATGGCCTGGAGAGGGGGACACATGAGTGGTCTTAGAGAAAAAAAAAAAAAAAAGACTCTTTGGCTTTTATTTCATACACCCAGGAGGTCTTAAATATACCTGGCTCTCTTGCTAAACAAAAATGCTAGAGAAGAAAAAAATAATCCAGCAGAAGAATATGAAAATAAATAAAAAAAATTAAGGGCATAAGTACTGAAAAAAAAACAGAAAAGGAAACCAACCCTATTTAGTAGCACTGAACTGATTTATGTTTATTTCTAATTCTTGGAGCGTCCACTCAGGCTTTGCAACCATCACGCAATGATGATGACTCAGTAATGACTCATAATGACTCAGTACTGATTGACAGGTTGCATAAAAAGTCCCATTTATTACCATCCAGTAGCTGAGGGCAAGATTTTAGCATTCCAACCTTAAACTGAAGGAGCCAACGAACATGTCCCAAACACATTATAGGACGAAGTTTAATTACTTTGTGTTGCCACTCTGATGCTTCCTCCTCCTTTTTCCTTTTTGCCTCCTCAAGCAGAGCGATTTTGGCAGTGAACTCTGCTAACTCAGCAGCCTGTATAAAGGAAATCGTGCCAGTAAGACGTTACGACACTAAAGTCAAGGATAGTGTAAACAACAGACTCACGACTGATTTCAATGAAAAAAAGCGTTTTTTGTTTGTTTGTTTGTTTGTTTTTACACACACACACACACACACACACACACACACACACACACACACCAGTTGTTCCTGGGTCTTCATCTGGTCGGCTGCCTGCTGAGCCAGAGCTGCCTTGGCCTCCTCCGCGGCCTGCCTCTCCCTCTCCAGCCGCTCGGCTTCTTCCTTTGCTCGCTTTCGTTCCTGCTCCAACTCCAGGGCCCGGCGAGTCTGCTCCTCCAGCTCTGTAGGGAGATTAGAGTTAACGTTATTGGCTGCTCGACATGCTACCTGTGATCAGCGAGCTTCTTGAGCTCAAATCAATCATCTGCTGGCACAAGATAGGAGACGCTTTGAGGTTTCTTTCTGCACCCTTGACTTTTACATGCTTTAAATTGTTTTTTCCCCTTAATTTCATTCCTAAAAAGGTAAGCTAAGAGAAATGATCATCCAGGTTTTTTTTGGTTTTTTTTTTTGGTTTTTTTAAACCGCAGTCAAGTTGCAGCAGCAAACAGAGGGAAAAAAAAAAAGGCAGGGTGTAACAAACAAGAAGCTTCATTACTTGCCCTAAATCATCGATTATATGCAAATTCACATGGGTAAGGTGTTCACTTTCCACATAGAAGGCATTTATTACAGAAGTCTATATTTGATGAAATGTTTAAAAAAAAAAAAAGTCAGAGGTTCCTGAACCTGCAGGGCCCGACTTGCCAGGAATAATGAGCACCTTTTCACACTTAAAATGCAATAAATACAAACCTATATTTATTGCTCTTACTCTTAACAGAACCGCCTTCTACAGCCATGTTTATGTAACTTTCGTATAAATTGGTGTTTATTTGGAAAGAACTGCGTTCCCTACAGATAGTTACTGTATTTTCCGGACTATAAGTCACACAAGTCAAAAAAATGCGTCATGAAGAGGGGAAAAAAAAAAAAATAATAATAATAATAATAATAAAAAAAAAAAACACATATACAAGTCGCATTTAATTAGAAATGATCAAACCGGAGGGGGGACCTGGTCCGTGTTGATGAAAGGTTCCAGTGGCATGTTGCGCTCAGTTGCCTGCTTTTTAACAAACGTATTGAAACTGTCGACTTTGGGTTGGAGGTCTGCTGGCGGTTCCTGACACACTGATGTCCGTGCTCTAAATCAGGGGGGTCAGGAACGCCAGGACCGAAGACCGTTGCAGTAAATCCAGGGTGAGAGAGAGGTGGTTGGATTCACTGAAATGGTTGCACCACCACAAAGGCCCGTCGGCAAAGTCATCTATTCACCTCCTTGGCAACGATCAGGACTTGGAGACGTAATTGCAGCGTTCACAAGGCTCACAGCACATCATTTTTAGCAGCCAGCTCTGGACTCGATCCTCCAGCTCTGGCTGTCTTCCAGTCGGCTCATGTTTGGCTTTCCTTGCGGCTGCAAACTCTTATGCTTAATCCTTGGTTCACGTCTGTCAGTATGAATTAACATTTAACGCATCAGGCAAAAAAAAAAAAGTGTCATGAAGAAGAAAGAGATATACAAGTCGCTCTGGATTATAAATTGCAGGACCAGCCAAACAATGAAAAAAAATACTGATTTATAGTCTGGAAAATACGGAAAATACGGTACTCTTTACACTGAAACTAAAACGGGTACAATCTCAATCCTCCTTAAGGTGTTGCCTTTTAAACAACCTACGTTCTTTATGTTCTTGTTCTGAGACACCAAAAATCTGTTTATTTGATGTCTTAGAAAACATTTTAGGCCCTTTTCCGGTCAGTGGGAATGCACCAAACTTAACCGTTACCAGGTTCTGCTGACAAATACACCTTTCAGTGTGGAGGCTGTTGTTGAATGAAGATGACCAAAAGTTAGATATCTCACCATCAACAGGAAAAAGGAAACAGAGATGGAAGAAACTATTCAAAAACTATTTAGAAAGAAAGAGGATTGGGAAATGTTGGCAGTTTTTTGGAAACCTCAGATTCAAGAGGGGAATCTTCAAGGAATGCATAAGGAGACAGTAACGTAAGCTGCCTTAGCTAGAGTAAATCACTACTGGGAGACGTTAGAGACTGCTCCGGTGTTGTGTGGTTGCTTGGGCCACACCCTGGAATTTGATGATTCCTCTATGAAAGTTTCCAAAGACACCGAATCAAAAATGAAAGCTTTACAAGAACCTGAGAGCCAAATCAGTCCCAAAACTCTGATCAGTCCAACTCCATTAGGAACCACTGCAGTAGAGTGGAGATGAACTCTACTGCACAGGTCCAATAGGCGACGGTTAATGTTAACAACTGCGGTGTTTCATAACTTGATATACCACCAGGCGCATCGTCACCGCTGCACCTATTGATTAGACTGGTGGCTTAAGGTGATCCGTCACAAATTAAATGCAGATAGCACTGTAGAAGCCCGACTGCTCAAGGAAGGTTTGGCTCAATGCATTTGGATCACAAATCCGAACATGTCACACAAGCAGAAGCCTAAAATAAGAACAATTTGGACCGTGGCAAGTATGGAAAGCCACAAGTGTCAAAATGTAATAATTTAAAAAGTCCCAAAATTGATATTTATACATGTGGCAATTTTATTAAAACCGGAGTTGCACGTTTATCTTAAATGAAGACCAGTTTTTTTTTATTATTATTTAAATCTTTAGTAATTATTTGATGTATATTTTGCCTCATGGTCATGTGCTGCACAAGATGAATTTATTTTGTATCTGCACGTTACTGCAGACTCAGTGACTCAGCAGGACTAACTACAGAAAAGCTGAGTTTCTGCACAGGTTAACCCCTTTAACTGCCACCTCTAAGACGCTGCCAGGTTATCCAGTGGGTCCATGAGGAGACCGGTGTCCTCACCACAGTTAAGGGGTTTACCCAATCAGATGTTAGGGGTTTTCTTTAGTAAGGCATAACACCAGTTTAAGCTCTTTTATTATATACTATACTTTTATTTTTTATTATTTACTATTTGAAGGAGGAAAATGTAAAAACCAAAGTATGGAGAAGAAAGGAAAGAAGGATGGAAGAGAACAGTAAGAAGATTAATCATGTCTTTAAGTGGTAAATACTGATAGTTTCTACTAGTTACAGAACGCCATGGGGTGGGGTGGGCCATCTAAGATCATCTTTGGCCAGGCAAAGCTGTCAGCTGCCTGTAAAAACATGTTATTTATTCAACATACAGGCATTGTTGAAGGGATTAGGCCAATAAAAATAACTAATCTTATCCTTCTTTTTGTTTTTATCTAACAGTGAAGCCAAGCACAGGAGTGAGGACAAGACAAAGGCAGTACAGGAGTGGGAGCATACCTTTCTGAGCTTTCTGTGTCTGTTCTTCAATCTGCCTCAGCCTCTCCATCAGCTCAGCCTTCTCTCTTTCTATTCGCTCCTTCTCTTTCTCTGCAAGCTCACGCTTTTTCTTCTCATTCTCCAGCTGTGCTCTGTCAGAAAATACATAACCACACCCGAACATCTAGTTATCGTTCAGGTTATTTAAAAATGACATTACAAATACACACACCTATATGCAAAATTTATATCAAGACATTACAGATAAATTGAATTTGTTGAGTAAAGACTGAGGACAACTGAAAACTACAATACAAGAAAGATTCCCGAAACAACACTGACCCACACTGGTGGTAAACTCTTATGGCTGGATGAATGCTAGTCTGTGTAGGAGAAGTGTTTAACTGGTCCCTGTGCAAACGATACCATTTGTTATTTTGTTTTTTTTTGTTTGTTTGTTTTGCACATAGCAAAAAAACGTTTTATTTCTTTCTGTAACATCCACTCCAACAGCTACACACCCTGCCTAAAAAAAAGGAACATGATTGAGTTTCTGTCCGCTACAACACTGCCCCCTACTGTTCACTAGGGGTTATGAAAGAAACAAGACAAATGTGTCAATCTGCTCAGGTGAGTCAAAACTGAGCTTCAAAATGAAATGAAGGTCTTGATTAGCAGCCCGTACTTTACCTCTCCAACTGCTTGTGGTGCTTCTCCTCTCTTGCCTGCGCCTTCATTTGCTGCACCTCGATGGTGTCCGGCTTCCTTCTTCTCATGTACAACTCATGGTTCCCCATACACAACGCCAGGATGCGCTTATTGATCCGCAACCGAGGGGCGTAGAACACAAAGTCCTGAATGAAGCACAAGTTATACGTTAAATGATTTAATACAAGACAGTCACAAATTGATTTACATTAATTCAGTAGGACTTACAGGAGCTTTCTTGTCAATGGGTTTGATGACAAACTTCTTGTCGTTGAAGGAAATGTTTCTAATCTCACTCCAAGGGAAACCGATCTTTGGTGACAATCTAAGGAGACATTGGATAAGCTTTCACTGAACATTTAGGATGCAAACTGTGATTTACTCACAAGTTCACAAATAATTCTCTTAGAAGTACTAGGTGTCAATCTCATCAATATTTTAACCGCCATAGTGAGAGTTGCTGAGAACTGTGTTGTGGTTTTACTTTCCTCCTCTTTGATGTTAGTTTTCAGTTTCATACAAGGCCTTGCAAAAGCATAAAAACAAACTAAACTTTTCCACATTCTGTCAAGCACAATTGTGTAATGGAAGGAAAAGGGTGCGTTTTTCTAAAAAGATTACAAATATTTAAAAATTGCATTAAAAAAAAAAGCTTTTTTTTTTTTTTTTTTTTTTTTAACTCAGATCTCAGTGGGACTCAGAGGTTTGTTGGACAAATTTCGTGAATAAACCATTCCGTGAAAACCAAGGAAGACGGCATACGGGTCAGGGATAAGGTTGTGGAGAAGTTTGCTTTAAAAATCCCATGGGACGATGTTCAATTCCAATAAAACGCACACAAATGTATGGATTTAAGTAATGTAAGCAGCTTGTCACAATCCTTTTCACCTTTATACCTCCTCAGAACAAAAAGACAGTCAGGTTTTCATTTAAAGCAAAGAACCTGCGAGCCAAACTAACTAGATCTTTTGACGTAACCTTGTATGTGTGTGAGGTTTTTTTCTGTTTTACTTGTCTTCGTGCTCATAAATGTTGAGGCCCAAAGCGTCCACGCCCAGCCACAGCTCTGTGCCCTTTTTGTTTTTGATTTCAAAGTAGTTAACGCCGTACATCTCCAGGTCCTGAGCAATCTTCAGGTACTCCATCATTGCATCCTCCCTGCACATATGCACAAACAAAAACAGTAAATAGAGACATGGAAATCCTTTGAATCAAAGAAGTAAACAAGGCTGTTGATCGGTAATGTGCATTAAAAAAAAAGATTAAAACACTCACCTGAGCATTCCTCTGTGCTCCTCATGCCACGTCTGTATTCTGTCCTCCCACTGCTCCTTTGTTAACTTGTGTTGCTCCAAAACTCTACCGAGTTTACCACAAAGAGAATGAAGACCATCAGTCAACATTTCTTTTAGAAAAACAGAGATTTGGAAACACTCAGCGCATGAGAACTGATCAAAGCATATTATCTGTGGCATTCTGCATGCAAATAGTTTTGCAATAAAACTATCAATATGTCAAAATATCGATCCTGACACTGAACACCAAACCTGATGCTAGCATGCCTCGCAATCAGTTAATTCCCCGTGATTACATTTAAAGGCCTTATGTCACCACCATGTACCTCTTTTAGTATGATGTGTATTTTTGACCTCAGGTTCGAGACTTTGACACCGGTTAAACTGCTGAATAGAGAGCAGACTCCTGGAGATCCAGGTTAGCAAGTTGCCATTTGTAATAATTTTGGTTATTATAAAAAGGTGAAATCAGTGTTCTGTTGATTCTTCAAAGAGAAATTCCTTGTCTGTGGTATTTTTATATTTAGAGATTTTGATTTAAGAATTTTATTTATTTTTTATTATTGCATGCTAATGTAAACAAACATAGTTGGGTAACCCAAAGCAGCAGTGGTATTTACAGCACACTGCTATACTTTGTCCTTTATGGCTACAAATCTAACAGAAATAGGCTGAAAATAATTGGTTTTTCTTCGCCGTTTATTATATTCAGACTGAATGAAACAACAGTGAACAATTATACTGGATTATACGGAAGCACAACATTACTTTTTTTCCTGCTATTGCGGCTCCGTGTCACTCCAGCTTAGTTCTTTCCTGCTTAATGTTTGTTTCAATGATGATACCACAGACCGTCCCGCGAGCGTGTTTGCGGCACGTTTGACTGTGTAGTTTTGATTTGAGATTCGTCTCTGAGCTAAAAGTGGACTCCATGTGGAAAGCGGGGAGGTGCTGATTCAGCATATAGAGACGCAAGTGACACCGATAGGTTCCACAAAACTCGGCAGCACAACAGTATCAACGAAACGGAAGACGTACATTTTATTTGTACCTGTTCATTAGTTCTGCAGTGAAAAAAAAATTGCAAAAAGAGGGTCTTTGTGTGTGTGTCTGGTTTACCTCTGTGGCAGCAGCCGGTCATTAGCCAAGTAGCCAGGCTTGTGGATGTCTTTGCTGTAATCTCCATACTTGGCTTGAACCGCATAGGAGGCCAGTAAGACGGCCGTTTCTGGAGGACAGTAGTTCTCATCATTCAAAATGGCTTCTTTCACCTTTAGGGAAGGGGACATAAATTCAAAAGTAGAATCAGAGTATAGGTGTAATGTATTATATTTTGCAGACATATTATGCTTTTAATCAAAACTTTAAACATCCATGAGAAACAAGGAGAAATGAGCCACAATCAAAATTTGCTCTGTGGTGGTGGCTCAGATTGCAAAACGTTTGTCTTCCAGCAGAGGGAGCTGTTGTATTAGCCGAGCTTTCTGATTGCCCTTTAACCTCTTCATAAAAACAACAATGCATTGTTTGCCAGAGAAACACAGTGAACCGGAAGATAAAGTCTTTCTGAGGTGAATATCAGCAGCCCAGAGAAAACTGTAAAACAGCTTAGGAGGAACTTCATTTTGGAGAGTTTAGATGGGGTTTTTTTAAGTGTAAAGTTGACATTTTATTCTCAATAAAAACAGAGATGCACAATTACACAGAGTTAGCCAGACATTTAGACTAACACAATGAATGTGCAAATCTGAAAACTGGGTGTGGAACCATTAAGCTCAACTAGAGGAAAATCTCCACTGAAAGACTTTGGAAAAATATCAAAGTGAAATCAGGCAAGTCGCGAGCACTTGATGTGTACTAACCTGTCCTTCATTAACTACCTGCTGAGAGACAAGAAACACCCAAGTGTGCTCGGGCAATATGCAAAGGGGCCTTTAAAAATAAAAAACAACTCTGGTTGGATAACAAGAAGGCCTCACGAAATATACAGAATTTATTCTCGGTCATTACCCTGACAGAAAAATCATGTGTATCTTCTTCAATCACTTGTTCACCTTTCTCTGAAACATTTTGGTCTTACCAATGTCAACATTCTGTGGGAACAACAGAAAAGCATGTACATATGTCCAGGCAGTGCTTAAATTGAAGGGGAAAAAACCCCAACCAAATTTCATGGCAGAAATCTATTGGGCTACACTGATTATGTCTGTAAGCTACATTCTTAATGTGTGATTCATGTGTTCATGATCCAACCTAAAGTCTTCAAATTTAGGCCAAAACCTCACGGAATTATTTTCACATATAAAATGTCACATTTTTTCAATTGTAAATTCAAGAACCTTAAAAACCTCCGGTTTCGCTCGTTACTTTTTTTCCATAAATGTAGTCCTTTGGTTGTGTTTGTAGTTCACTGAAATCTATAGCAATCTGTATTTATTAAATACTCCAGCATTAATGTCATTTTCTCTTTTTTATAACCTTTGCCAGTCTTGATATATAGTGGCTCATGTTTAATGTTCCTCTAGATGTTGGAGTTTAGCTTGCTCACTCCTAATTTATAAACATATTTCCAAGCGGTTCCAATTAATCATGTGCTGATAAAACTCACTGTTCCTTGTTAAAGTGCTTCATAAACGCCGCTCTTTGACTTTAACAGCTTTATTTGAATGATATTTCAGAGAAGGGTGCAGCCGACCGCGCAGACACCCAGTTTTTTATGGTTCTTTTAAAGTTGAACATCATTATAAAACGTGGTGAACACTTATGACCATGAAAACCCAGATTGGCTTGATCTACGAAATAAGTTGCAGAGATCAAGAAAAACGGGACATGATTTTAAAAATTGGCCGCGCAAGACACGGCCGGCCAACTCGAGGCCCATACGTATTTTGCAAAAACAAGGAAGTTTGCTCTTGCTGCCAGGATTGCAAGAACAAAATGACATTTTGTTAATGCAGCTTATTCCATAAAAATCATCTGGACAGAACGTTTTTTCTCTTGTCTGGTGTCTGAGAACCATCATATAAAAATGCTGCAGTAGGAACAACTTATGCAGACTTCACAGCATTTTAACTCTCGAGTTCTTGTGAAGGATGAAATGTCCACGGCAGACAAAATGTTCATGTTTTTGCCACCTCGTGTAAAACAGATTTCTCTGTTCTTTTAGAGTTTGTATTGATGTTAACACCCGAGTGAGGCAGCTACCTGAAGCATATAATATGAATCTGACTTATAATTTACAGCTTATGCGGAATATGGTTCAGATGAATTAAAAACATCCAGTTAAATATATAAAACACAAAACAGGTCGAGCGGAATGATCTACAAGCTAACTGCATTAGGCGTCTCCATCGGCGACAAGCTGCCAAACGTCCTGATCGCTCCACATCGGATCAGCTGCGCATTAACTTGCCTGTTTCCATGTGGCGGGCTGCTTTACGTGCAGCTTGGCTTTATGTTGGAGAGAAACATTAATCTTAACCATTTTCAGACTAAATCTACTCTGTGGTTATATCACCTTGGAAATGAAAACAATGGCCAACTTGTGCAGTACCTGCAGGAAGAAGAGCTTCTGAGTGATCTCCTGGATGAGCTCCTCAGAAACATCTTCAGGGAAGAACTTTGCTCTGAACTTGAACTGCAGAGGATTCTCCTTTTTAACATCCTGTTGGGTCACCTGAGGGGAACAGGCAAACACAGTTTATCGTTCACTCATCCCACTCCAACACAATTAGCCGTCACTACAACATTTATATAAGTCAACTTGAAATAGGATAAAACGGCTATTATTAAAAAAAAAATTTTTAGTTGAAGATACTTCCAGGCATTGAGTGAGCAACTTCGGCCCTGTTTACACGACGTTTTCTGGTGAAAATGGAAAGGTTTTGTTGCATTTGTACTGTTCATTTACGTGACAACAGCGAATGTTTTCTCTGACAACGGCACGATTTGAGAACGCGTTTCAGAGTGCAATGGCTCGAAAGTGTCTCGGCCTCCGTTGGCGTGTAAACAAAAACTAGATTTTTTTCTTACAGCGAATCCCTGGCTCGTGCGCAGTATGACAGAAATCAGAAAATGCACACCCACACAACAAAATGGCTGCCAACCATTTTAAAAACCACAGAAGAAGAAATGATCAACAATGGCAAATGGCTTGAAATTTGGTGGTTTTATAATTCAAAATCACCTTAAGCAACAGTTGAACCTCGTCATCAGTCCATAGAAACACTTTGTTCTCTGCCATCTCCAACATTTATTAGTTGTGCCGGCTTTTAGGCAGAGAGTTTTCAAAGAACATAGCACTGGCTTGTGGCATGGCGAGAGAATTCTACCATTTTCACATCTTTACTGTTGCCGTGTAAATGGAGATTATAATTACAACCTTGGTAAATATGCATGTTAACAGAAATGGGGAAAAATTGCCGTATTCAAAGGATCGTTGTTGTGTAAACAGGGCCTAAGCTACAGAAACAAACCCAGCAACAAAGCATGGAAGATAAAGTGTATGTCCAAGGGGCAGATTTCAGTACCTAGGAGTGGTCTCTCACCTTCTTGTTGAGCTTGAGCCAAGTCACGTAGCCTTTGCTGTCTGTGTACTGCAGGCCGAAGAACCAGACCTCCCTCAAACCCACAGTCTTCACCACCTGAAACAAAACAAAGAAGGCTTTTGGTTCTGTTTAGAGGTGGCTGTACTGGGTGGTAAGTGGGAAACCATCCATTAGGCTAAACAGGTTTCTCTAAGAGGGCTTCTTCATTCAAACAATATTTCATACATGCTTTCTGAGCATTATTCAATACCCGTATCATTGTCTTTGAAATATATTGAGCTGCAAAAAAAACTGTCCCATATTGTTCAATGTGATTCAATTTATTTAGATTAAGTCAGTTCACAACAATTATCTTGAGGCACTTAGAACAAAACAAGCCAGTCCAGTTTTGTGAAATTCAGGTCAAATCCATCCAGTTTATTCCAGTGCAATCCAATTACAGTTTCTTCCAAAAGGTATTTATATCCTTTTGGCATGCAGTTTTATTCAGTCCTCTTGAGTTAATACTTTGTAGAACCTGGGGCTGCAACTAACAATTACTTTAGAAATCGATTATTCTGACGATTAATCAGAAAGAAATTGGCACATTTTGCAGATTTTTCATTAAACCACTAAAGCATTTTTTTTTAAATAAAATTTTAGAAATGCATTAAAAATGCAAATAAATACTTGAATTCCTTTTTAAATAAGAAAACATTTTATTGCCTAAAATGCAATAACATAACATTTCTTTAGTGAATGCTTGATCATTTGTGACAGGTAAAAAAAAACCTTCTAATATCAACATGTGAAAAGTTCAGCACTGCTTGACTTATCAATATAGTGTAGAGGTAATATGTTGATTAATTTTTGAATTAACTGATTAATAATTATATGGCAAGAGGTGGTCAAGAGATTTTTTTTTTCAGAATTTTAACTGGGTGAAACTAAAACTGTGCCACTTGAGGAGTTCTGGGTAGAACATGTTTCCATAAAAAAGTTTTTTTTCCATCTTAAATGCAAAATGAGAGACTTTGACTGGGTCATTCTAAGACATGATTACAATTTGATGTAACACATTCCATTGCAGCACCGTATGCATGTTAAGGGGGGTTGTTGTGGCAGAAGGCAAACCTTTGGCCCAGTCTCAAGTCTTTTGCAGCCTCTTACAGATTTTCTTCCAGGAGGGTCCTGTATTTAGCTTAATGCATCTTCCCATCAGTTCTGAACAGCTTCTCAGCCTTGTTGTCACCTCTACGTTTGAGGTTATGAGCAGAGTGAGCTTTTTGCCACACAGTATTTTGCGTGTAGCCCAAAGAGTTCAATCTGGGTCTAATCTGATCAGAGCATCTTCTTTCACATGTTTGCTCCTCTGTGGTTTGCAGCAAACTGCAGATCCACCACAGAGCTCTTAGCTGCTTCTCTGGTTAATGCGAAAAACTCTAATTTTCCTTTCACTTGGGCGACTTTGTGTTTATCCCATGAAATCCTAAAAAAAATACATAGAAGATTGTTGCTGTAACATGCCAAAACTTAGAAAAGCTCAAGGTTTGTGTATATTACTGCAATACACTGTATACAGATTCACATCCAAATACATTTTAGCTACAGACATTGCTGTGGATGTAAATTCAAAATCCTGTTGAGAGAATGATGCAAAACATGGTAAAAGGAAACCAAAATGTGAAAAAAGAAAAAAAGTCTGAATTGTGGTGCCACAAAGTTTTCTACAAGAGTTAAAAAGCTATGCATGAGCTCACTGATGACTGATCTCACATTCCTTTTCATTGGCATAGGCCATTTATCCTCCCCCCCCCCCCCCTTTTTTTTTTTTTTCCAAACTCTACTTGTTCAAAACACACCATCATCTAACCTCAGCCCATTTCCCAGAGGGGATTTGGACACTCTGCCTGATTCTGAAGTGAAATTACAGTCAATATTTCAGCGCTGGTAGCGTGTAATTAACTCTGTTTTAGGCGTCAGAGAGACAAGCTCACATAAACAAATTAAAAACCCATGTGAATCAAATAATCACAGGAACACGCAATTTACACAAACAGCCCATTAAAATCCTCTTTAGCAGGGTTAACTGGGAAAACGACTACATTTGCTGAACCGTGCTCAGTCCTACGTACAGATGCTCCTGTGGGACAGGCGATGCAGTGCGATGTGTTTGGATACAGGGAGCAGAACTATCTGAGGTAACGCCTCAAAAAGCAGATGAATGATTTCAGGACGAGAAAGGAGGAGTAACAAGCGGAGAACAGGGGAGGAAAAAAAAAATACAGTTTAATTATCACTGATCAAAGAGTTTGTGTTCAGGCCGGCTTCGCTTAGGTGTGTTTGATTTAAAAGTTCACCATGTCCTTTTTCATCTCTGAGAGTGTGTTTACATGAGCTTATGGCTGCTTACATTTAGCTCTGCAGCCTCTCCATCAATGGACTCCCTTCTCATTCATGTGAATCTGGAACTTTTTAAAATGAAACTACTGTCAGCCAAAACTGAGGACTGATTCTGGAGTGATGTAGTAGCTGAAGATTTCCACTGTAGGAACCTTTTCAGAAAAACAATTGTTTTCTAGGCTCCTTTTCTTGGTCTTTCGCACAAAAACTTTGTTTTATATCACTAAGACGAGATTTGAGAAAACTCCATATTTGTGTTTGCGTGTATACATGGGAAACAGAGATTTAGAGTCCCGTGCATTACAGTCTGCAATAAATAATGCGCCAACATATCCACATGCTTGCTTTGACACGATTCCCAATTGACATTGTCTTGTTATTTTAATAACTTTATACTCTAATATGGTATCTGTCATGTTTAATTCCTAACATAGTCATGGTTGTTCTGAAGGATTCTGATTGGCTCACATCGGTTTTAGCTTTTGCGATACACTACCCCCTATGTGCTTGGCATGTTTGAAACAACGTCCAGTAAGATATTTGTGCAGGTTTGTGTGCATGAAAACTTTTCTGAAAACGATTCTGTGTGTACGATATTTTTTAAAAATGATGTGGGGGAGATATTTGTTTTTTATAAAAGACCCAGCTATGCGTGTACAAGGACTGAGAGGGTAGAAGTCTACCTTAGAAAACAACCCTGGTAGGGACGTAGGACTCTTTTGATGTACCCTGGTGGGAGGGTGCTAAACATTTCTTACTGGTTGAATAGTTAGAGCTGTTTTTTTTTTTCCACTCATCTCCCAGTTTAAATTACTCCTCTGCAGTTCAGATTTTCTGATAAGCCTGTTACATAATTTTAAAGTCAACTTGCATTTTTGCTTGTAGAGAAGGAGCACTCTCGTCAGAGTCATTTTAAGGGTTTTAAACCACAGAGTCTTACAACGTCAACGTTTTAAAATGTAAATTTAAAACAAAATCACAACCCACAGGAATATGAATCATTAACCCACAAACAAGTATGAAAAAATGAGCCGCGTTCTGCTTCGCATGTGTGAGGTCAAGGCCTGTAAATGTTACAAACTCCCTCCTCCTCATTTAAAGTGATGAATATTTTGTTTCAAAGTATATCCACTATAAAATAATCACACGTTATACAAAAAGAAAACCAGCTTGTGAGCCCAACCGCTACTCTTTTGCCTGCTCTGCTCCAAAAGTGAGAAAATTTTAAGATGTTTTCTGCAGTTGCACCTTTCCAAACAGTTTAGAGAGACTTTATGGAAGTTATTATGTGTGACGAAATCTTTGATTAGAGGTTGTTTTTTTTGCAGGAAATCACAAACCCCACCACACACAAAGACACACAAAAATAGCAGCCTCTGTCTTTCATTCTCCTTTTCCACGTCAAAGGGCATAATTTACATTAATTTATGCCCAGCAGTGGTAATGCACAGAAGAAACAGCCAAGGTTAAAAACAAAGAAAAAAGAAAAGAAGGTTTAAGAAATTAAGCTCTGGAGGTAACCACACCAGGCATAGCCCTAAACCTCAGCTTTGACTAAATGTAGTATTTCCAGAAATTTAACATCCAGTTTGTCAATTAAATGCTTATCTAAGACTATATGCAAATATGTACTCAGAGCTCTAGCACTGCTATGGGATATACTTCAATACAATGAGAGTCCTGCAACTTTTAGATGCGTCTCAGATTCAACAAAATGAATTGAATCCCATGTCATTAGCATTAGCAGGATTCTGTAGAACTTGACTGTATGTTGAGGTAATTCAGCAATTTGATTCAGATGTGTAGGCCCTGGGACACATCTAAAAAGTTAGAGGATTGCAGTTTCACACGCCAGTTTTAAATGACTGTGTTTGCTATAAACAGCAGTTGCTAATCTTCAGTTAGAATCCCATCAAAAAGTAATTACACATCAAGTCAGTTCATTAACAATGAAATTTAAAAACGTTTGACAAAGACAAATCCATGCTTTCATCTGATAAATTATGTTTGGTGTCAGCAACTTTAATATATGATTTGACATTAAAAAAAAAAAAAATAAAGCAGAACTTAGAAAAGAGCACCAACAAAAGCAGAAAACAAAGACATGTCTTTTGTTCTCTCTCTTCCTTCCTCCATGTCACCACAATCCCAACAACCCTGCACAGTCTGACATGAAACAGCACTGAAAGCTGCCCTTTTACTTCCCAGACAGTCAACTCTCTCTCTCACACACACACACACAGACACAGGCGGGCACAATACACCCAACATTTCCACCCATCCTCTGTCTTTTAAAAGGTCCCCGATTAAAACAAAAGGACCTTTGTGTATGTCGCCACAAAACTAGTACAGATCTAAAACCAGCTGAGCACCAACTGGTACAACCACAAGACAACCAACAATTAGAGCTGCACAATATATCAGAAATATATCATCACTGCAGTTTCTGAGCTACAATAATACTGGAAAAGAGTAATGAAATATTCGTTGGAAATTATAATTTTAAGTATAAATGATTATTCACACTTTGCATGCCAGTAATACATTCAGCCTCACTGCAGTGGATGCCAAGACAGCAGTGTCCATGATGCTAAAGGTCACAGAGTGTTGGAAGCATCACAATGAAAAGAGGAGTGAGGACAATGTGGATTTATCACAACTGATCCCATCATCAGAAAGTTCTACAGCAATATCTTAGTCTGATGGTTTCCTAAAATCATGCAGCTCTAACAATGTTATGCTTCCTGTTGGGCAGACTTCGGTCAGAGGTATAATTTCATCAGATACACATTTAAAGATCTGCTGCTGTCAAAGATGGATGGGTTTATATGAATGGGTTTTTCAAGTAAAGAAAATGTGTATATAAAAAAAAAAAAAAAAAAAAAACACATGACACTCTTACCTGGTCAAACAGCTGCTTTCCAGTTGTGTTGGGCTGGATGGCAAACTCCAGCTCAGCGTCCATGGTGGTGACGCGTACGTTGATCTGCAAAGCACACAAAAAAGGAATGAACACCGTTTTATCGCAGTGATAAATATTGTCCCTCTTCAGTGACTAATAAAGATAGTTTTCCTGATTGGACTGAACATTGTCACAAGTCTTTGGATTCTGAAAATTCCTAAATGTTAGAGCAGTCCGTCTGCAATAAAAACAGCATCTCCAACATCATCACGCCCAGTACTGGCTCCCATCTTGGCTGTGTGCTTGGCCCACTGTCGTTTACACTGCTAATATGTAACTGTGCATCCACACATGAAGAAAACTCATTTATTAAATCTGCAAATGTAACCAAAGCAGTGAGATTCATAAAAATTAGATGATGTACAGGGGGAAGTCAAACAGCTAAAGTGCGAGGTTTACAATGTAAGGGTTAGAATATGAATGAAATGGAGAAAAATCGCTGATTATGTTAAGCTGAGCCCACACCACTCAAGCACCAACAAGCAGATCCAGAAGAAAAATGATTAAATATGGATGAAGAACACTGCAGAGGTGTGATGGGTCAAAAAGGCAAGAATTTCTCAGGAATCTGAAACATCAGTCCCTAACAGAATCCTGACAGAACTCTAAAGAGCTGTGATTGAGAGCGTGTTGAAAGTACTGCTTCTCCACATGGTGTTATGGCTAGGCCTGTCATGAAAAAATTTTTTAGTGGATGATAAATTGTCCCAGAAATTATTGCAATAAATGGTAAGATTGTTGTTTTAAGATCATTTTCAACTAATATATTAATAATGGTATAATCCAAGTTCACACTTTCAAAGACTAGTAAACCTTAATTTTGTACAGAACACTCCACACTGCAACTGGAAAACATTTTAAATATCCAAAATAAAACGCAACAACCAAAAACAATAAAGAAAAAGGAAATAAAAACCATATACAACCGAAACTATAAATAAAATGGACTAAGTCTCTAAACAAAATTGCCACTCAAAAAAATATTAAACATCAGAATGGAAATTACTGAGCTTATTTAATGTATCATGCAATTGATCGATTAATTGCTCATTGCGGATACAGAGGGCCCTGCACAAGATCGTGAGGGAACCTTTGTCTAGGATTTGTTTCAGAGCTGCTGCAAGAACAGGTTTCTAAATATCATCAGAGACTCCCTCCCATGACTGTCAACATGAAAAGGTTTTCATGCTTAATACCTTCAGTAAGAATTATTTTTTGTAGTTCCCAAAGAAACTTTTGATGAACTCTACTTTTCTGAGTAAATTAAATCAAAGTAAATAAAAATCTAACTATAACTGTGGCTGAACTAACGTGAAAATAGAAGTTTAGGTTTAATTTAATGTGGAGGAGAACTGAGTGGCACAAAAGAGGGACATCAAAGTGAGAAAACAAAAACTAAAAGCAAAAGCAAAACAGACAAGATGAATACTCAACCTCTTTCTGTCAGCTGGTTGGGCAGTCTTGATCATATTTATGTGCATGTCTGCCTGTTCGACTTCTATAAATATGCTTTACCCAGAGTCAACACGTGCACAAACAGCATAACAGCCAGCATCCATATATGGAGCCGCATGTTTACACTGTTCCTCTCTGGCAGCAGGCAGACGGGAAGTAGCTTTGTTCTAATGAGGAAAAGTCATTAGGACAGTTCCAGGCAGTAACACCTGCAGTCATTTTCCCCTCGTTAGCAGTAACGAAAGAGTGACAAGTATTTCTTAAAGCAGTTTCTTATGGAAATATGGACTATTTCTCCAACTGATTGTCTTGAAGAGTTTAAAAGATCAGCGGAAGAAATAATGCGAAAATGTATTATTTTAGCACAGTTATTGATCAAGAAGTTTGGTATAGTCCATGTTTATGCTTGAGAGCTTTTAATCTAAAAATCCAGTAATATAGCATATATTCCATCAGTGTTGTATAGTGTACATGAGCATAATTAGCCAATGACGTTGCAACATATTTGCTTTTCGATACATCAACAAGTCAAGTTTATTTGTGTAGCATATTTCAGCAGCAAGGCAGTTCAAAGTGCTTTACGTCATAAAATCATAGAGCAAATATACATATCAATATATCAAAATCGCATGGAAGAGTTTCTCTAGATGTTGTTGGAACATCGGTCCTTTAATCCTGGAAATGTCTTTCAAGTGATAGAATGGACAATGACCCAAAAAGCTACTTCGGAAATAACATCCACATCCATAAACATACTGGTGGAAAGCAAACAACGCCAGGACATACGATCAGAGGAATTCATGTCAGCAGGAATATTTTTTCAGTTTCTCGGGATGAGTTGCAGAACTTCATTTCTTTTTAGAACACTATTACATAGGATGCCACCGGCACACAGAGCTGGGTTTGCCTGGACTGGGCCAATGCAAAGAGCAACACACATTAAAAAAAATGATCAAAAATCCATAATGTGACCATAAAATTCCTAGAATACTTGGAACATCACAAACTCATTCAAGTGGCCTAAGATTGCAAGAATTATCCAATAATAATAAAAAAAAATAATAAAAAAAAAAAAAAAAAAAAAAAAATTTAAACCCTAATCTTCACATTTTTTTTCCAACGCAGACCAAAATTCAAAAATCCATAGTTCATCATAATATTTTCAAAATATTCTCTGATGACTGTCTTTCTGTAGAATAAAGAGGAAGGAATTAAAGGTCTTGGGTAGGTGTGACAGGAGCTTGGGGAGGCGGGGGTGACTTCCCCCTCCACAAATAAAAGGTTGGGGGTTTCAAACATTTATTTTGCACTGCATCTGTATTAACACACAACTGGAGAAAAATTTCATTAGGATTTCCTGTCTTTTGTAATGTAAACCATATTACTGTGCCTACTGGTACGGCTGTGATTTCGACTGAACTTCCCTTCCACGTGCCAAAGCCAGCTGATTTGAAGTAAGTGAATAATTGTTATACTTTAGATGGCCATGTTGTTGCTGACAAAGAGACATTACTATAGAGAAAGAAACCAAAACAAAATACTGAAACTTATTCTTGTAAACCAGGGGATCTTCTTTTAAATCACGTGGTCTGATAAAACTGAACGAGAAACTAAAAATCCTATAAATGGCTTCAAGCCTAACCTTTAGAACCACTGCAGCAGCCCTTCTTCCCTGCATCACATCAACTCTTGAGGTAGGTGCTGCAAACAAAAGACCTGCAGTTCAGCTGCAGTGGCTGATGAATTTGTATTTGGGCCCTTTTAGACAAGTTAAACTTTTTCTGATCTAACCGTTAAAACTAATCTTTGGGTACTTTTGTGTTGGGGGTTGTGTTAGATTAGTTCAAAATTGGTTTTCTCATAGACAAACGAATTACAACATTTATAGCTTCACAAAAAGCTCTAAACACAAAGGTGCTAGACAAAATGAAGACAGACAATGTGGAGGGAAAAAACTAACTCTTCATTCTTGCTCTCTCTCTGATAGCACATTTTTGTCCCAACAATGGGGAGAACACCTTCAACACCACGTCAGTAATACAGAGTTGCTTGTTTGAGATACCTGTAGTATATACTTTAACTTCCTTTCAGCTTTAAATAACTTAAAATACTTCAGTGAAATGAAGTTAGTTAAATCATTACAAATCAACACTTGAGTCTAACTGTGAAGCTGGTGTGACAAACTGCAAAATGATCTCATGACAAGTTTTTTTTATTGTTATTATTATGTTTGTTTTAACGTGGTGCATAGTGCCGCTCACTGCTCCTTCAGTCATATGACTCATTATAGCCATAGGACTGCAGCCCCAGGCTAGTCAGACCCAGATCTGCATGCCGGTGGCATGCTATGTATCGTAACAGAGTTCTAAAAAAACAAAATAAAATAAAAGTTCTGCAACTCACCCTGAGAAACTAAAAAAAATATTCCTGCAGACATGAATTCCTCCGATCCTATAATTAGTCCTGGCGTTATTTTCTTTCCACCAGTATCTTAATGGTGGATGTTTTCATTTCCTTAGTAGCTTTTTATCTAACGGCCCGTTACCGGTGTGGGATGAGCGATCTGTTGCTGATGTTAATGAACCATCTGTTTAACTCAAACTTGCAACTTATTGGCCAAAAGGAATAACAAAAAAAAGTGTGACTAGCCAATAAAACCCAGTATGTTAATCAGCTCTGGGACCCCCCCGAAATGGCTCAGATTTACCCTGAATGCAAACAAAGTTTACCATTTTAAACCCTCTGAAACTGCTATTTAAAGCATGGGGTGGTTTCTTCACCAACATAAACAAGCACATTTTGCAAAAATCACTGTTTTCTCAGTAATTTGTGGTTTTTATCTTTTTTTTCTCTGTCCCTGCTCTGCTTGCTTGTTCCTACTTTTAGTGACGCATCACCAAAGCAGTGTTTCCCTTTGGTTTGGGGGGCGGGGGGTTACTCCGTGTGACATTAAACATGTTTTCTTCCAGCTTTTGTCAAGATTGGTGTTTCATAAGAGAGGTGAACGTAGAGGCGCAACCATGTAGGGACAGAAATAGTTCACAACATGATCTGGCATTATTTAGACAGGCTAAAACACATGTACGACATTAACTGAACACATACATGCTACTCTTACAGGATCTTTATCTTTTTTTTAGGGGTAGGCAGGTTCGTTGGCAGTGCAGGGTGCCCCCCTCCTTGAACAAAAGTATGGAAAACACAAGGATGATGCAAGATTGAAATACATTTATTTAAGTCTAATGAGCCAATGGAATAACCATCATTAAAACAACTTAAAAACAGAGTCTAAGAATTTTCTTCCACAATCACCAGGTCAAATTTGGCACCAGGAGCCATCTCTTGATCTATGCTCAATCCCACCCCAGAAAATACAGCTTCGTCCACACCGCGCTCCTCACTCGCTCCACTGCTGGCACATCCCTTAAAGCTGCAGTATGTAACGTTGTACCACTTCTGACCCAAAACAACCAATTGGAGCCAGGAGGAAGATATTAGCGCCATCAATTACCCTTGTGTTCAGCAGCTAAACGTGCTAATGGTGAAAAAACAACTCACCGTTCCAGGAGAGTTGTTTATCAGCAGTTGTCGGTGGTCATGCTAACTAGCCTTAGCATTAATGGTAGGCTATGTTGTGGTAGTGTAGAAGAGAGGAAGGAAGGAGGAGCGTGTGAGCAGAGGATGATCGACAGCACAAGGACCCTCCTCCTGGCTCTGACTGGTTGTTTCTGACTGAGCGGTATATTTCTGCAGTTAGTACTGGGAGCACTAGGAGAAGGCAGAGGAGCTTGATTTTTTTCACAGATTATCTGTCTGATATTATGCTGTCACAGCATAACGATAATTTCAACAAATACGTAAAACACTTTCTTCATAAAAATTACATACTGCAGCTTTAAGGCCTTTTTGCACAGCAGGGCCCGGCCCCATTCGGCTAGGCCCTATTGTACTCTGGCCCTGGTTGTGGTTGCATTAGGAAGAGTGCCACC
Organism: Anableps anableps; assembly: GCA_014839685.1. Classification (NCBI taxonomy): domain Eukaryota; kingdom Metazoa; phylum Chordata; class Actinopteri; order Cyprinodontiformes; family Anablepidae; genus Anableps; species Anableps anableps. The sequence goes on along the minus strand of CM026075.1, from coordinate 8,962,355 downwards.
TCGAAAGTGGGCGGGGATCATCGTATCAAGCAGATTCCTGCTGAAGCTGCCGATGGGTCATTGTCCCGTCCAGCTCCTTCTGTACACAACTGTCAGCGAGGAAGCCGTGGAAAAGAATTACCTCAGCTTTACCCTTTAACTAAATCCTTAACAATATTCTCATGGGAGTATTATCTCTGACCTGGAATCGTGTTTGGTGCAGCTGAACTACCCCTGCAGCTTTCGAGAATTCCCTCGCTGGAGTGAGGAGAGATGAGGATACTCCCTCGTTCAGAGTCTTGCCGATTTCTAAATAACTTAATTTGGAGGAATAGTTCACAATTTAAGTGCATTCAATTAATTTCATTATTCACAGTCAGTGATTTATTTTTTTTTTTTTAAATGCAGAGAAAAAGTTACATGTATTTATCTGCTTGATGTGTGATGGCATGATGTGGATTCTCTGTTCCGCTAGTTGAGTATGGTTTAAACCAAATTAAAAATCAAATGCATTTGAATATGGCATTATTATCATTTAAAAACTGACAGGTAAAAATAGACTGACAGACTTTCGTGGTGTCTGTCATTTTGACAGACGGCATTAAAAAACAAAAAAATCCAAACGCTCCTCTGACTGAGCGATCTGGAAGATGAGTCTTCTCAGCACCCGCCCCTAAAGCCAGCCACCAATCAACGGCTGACTGCAAACCAGCCACGTCTGGCCATCTCTCGAGAGATGGTACCACGTCTCTCGAGGTTGCAGGGAGCGGGGTGGGACCAGGCTGTGAGTGGTAATGCAAAAACGCTGGACCCGGGTTGGAAGCCTGGCCTGGCTTTAGTGACTTCCTCTGCCGCTTCCCTGTCCGCTTCCGCTTCTCCTTTTATCTAATAAGTCTCATCGCAACACATGTGCATTGGCAGCTGATTTCCGTACTCTACCTCCTGACTCTACAGCCAAGGCAATTAAGTTCAAAACAGTCTTGTTTACCGGACGGATTTGCAGAGGGAAACAAAACTAAGAAAATGCAAAAATCATGAAAAATTAATACGAAAGATTATAAAATCATGCAAAGTAAAAACAAAAATCAAACAATTAGTTCCCACATCAAAGGCACAACTTTTTCTGACAGTGGTTACAGACTTGTTTGGAATTAATCCACAAAAGTTAGAGTAGCACCTTGTTAAAAACCTGATTTTGCTAAACTAATTTAAGTTTAAAATTAAACTAACATACCTTGAGCAAGTTTGCTGCTTCTTACAAAGTTTACACTATTTTCAGCAGCTATTAGTTTGCTCTTCACATAAAGTTTATATACACTGAATAAAAAAAGGCATCTTCTCATTGTCTGAAGTTAAATCAGATCAAACTTCTTTTTCTAGTTCAGTTAGTATCACCAAAAGGAACAAAAAGCATTGCCTTGAACCGTATGACTTGGGTAAAACATCTTGGGACTCTTTCCACAAAATTGTCACAATGAGTTCTAACCCATTCCAGCAGTTCCCCCTGCAGCAAAGCAGCCCACATGATGATGATGATTCTGCCACCCCCATACACCAGAGTTGGGATGGAGTTCCCACTCTTTCCTCCAAATGTAACAATGGTCTTTATGGCCAAACAGCTCCACTTTAGTTTCATCAGATCACAGAACATGTCTTCAAAAATGAAGCTCTTTGTCCCTGTATAGTGTGTGCATTTGCAAACTATAATCTGGCTTTTTATCTTTGTTTTGGAATAATCCCTTCCTCACAGAGTGGCCATTCAGCCCATGACGGTTAAGGACACACTTCGCTGTAGATAATGACACTGTCTTACCAGCATCTTCACAAGGTCTTTGGCTTTTGTTCTGAGGGCCATCTGCACATTTTGGACCAAAGCATGTTCACCTCAGGGACACAGAACTCGTCTACTTCCTGAGCGGTGTGATAGTTGGACATTCCCATCATGTCTATACTGGCATATAATTGTTTGAACAGATGAACGAGACACCTTCAAGGATCTGGAAATTGTTCCCAAGGATGAACCAGACTTCTGCAGCTCCACAATTCTCTTCCTGATATCTTGGCTAATTTCTTTTAACTCCCATTGTGTCAAACAAGAAAGCCGTGTGTTCCAGGTGTGGCCTTAAAATACATCCACAGGTGTGCCTCCAAATAACTTAAATGTCTCAGTTAGCCTATCAGAAGTTTCCAAATTCAGGACATCATCATCTGGGTTTTTCCTCATTGTTTAATGAGCTAGTAATCATTCTGTATGTTAATTTCTGATTTTGTAGATAATAAATAAATCTAACATCTTCTCTCATTATTGTGCCATTTAGCAAATCAAATTAATTTTGCTAATTTAACTGACTTAAAACAGACGTTTGGTTTGCTTTAACTTCAGAAAGTAATTTTAAAAAATGTGCATGTAAAATTTTGCTTTCAGCTGTATACATTTTCATTCCAATTTCACTTAATATTTGTTCTTTTCCTCAGTTCAATCCTTCAGCTTCACTTTCTGTTAGTGATTTTGGTTACAGTTCCCCGTCCATCAGTGACAGAGTCTATGTTCTGGTTTGGTTTATTCTGCTAATTCACCACATATGAGCCATTCTATTTTAAAGAAAATGCTGGACATCAGAGAAACAGCCAGTGAATAAGGTAAGAAATGATATACAATACATTTACATTAGGAAACGTAGTATAATAAAAGTTTTCTACATGTTCCCCCCATGATGTCATAAACATTTCCACTTCTTGAATTTGTTTCCAAAGCTCATCTGAGAAGCATTTCTTTGATATATACATTAAACTATATTTATGCATGGAAATCACAGCAGCATTATTGGTTATTTATATCATTAGAAACCTACTGAGGGGTGCATAGTGGTAGAGTGGGCACCCCAAGTATAGCGGTTACTAGCCCTTGATGCAATCGTGGCTTTGTTTTTTTGAGTTGTGCCCTTCACCATTACTCTGTTTTATTTGTTCATTTATTGGTTCAGGATAGTGAGAAAAATGTGCAGTACATAGGTGCTGAGTGAACCTGAAGAAACCCTCTAGGTGGGTGAAAGGGGGGAAAAAGATGATCTAGACAAACATTTTGTTAAATTATGTATTTTTGTGTCTTTTCACACATGCCCTGTGGTCTTGAAAATGTCCATCCTCACAAAAAACAAGCACCTGTAGTCTCTCAAAACACTTTAGAATTGAATTTGAATGTATGTGGTTGATGTTGGATCTGTTTACATGATAGGCCTGCACTGAATATATGGTATAATGAATGGAACCTTGCGGTACCACTCTGGCGAGTGAAGCACAGCAGTGGTGGTTGGTCTGCTGCCCTCCCAGACGTGGAGGGGGAAGAAAAACTAAAAATGATATGTGAACATTATTAAAATATATATTATCAAGCCTGTTATACTTAAAAGTGTGTGCCGAAATGTAATCTGAATTATTTACACAACACTTCCACCAACTGACTCTCATTCAACTGTGAATTTCCCCCAACAGACACCTGTCATTCTCTTCTGGGGTGTGCTGATAACACCCCAGAAGAGAAGCAAAGAGTGTGTGGCTGCTCGGGAAAAATAAAAACATCTGGCCAATCTGCTAGGAATCTCGTTCCTGCCATAGAAGATACCGAAAAACATTAGGTCGCTATTGTCAGATACATCCAGGACGTTGCTTGGTGTTGTGATTCCAGCAGAAACTGATTAAATCCTTCAGGTTTCTGAGTTCATTTTATGCTAGTAGTCATGATTATTTCATCCTATACCAGCGTGTTTTAGTTCTTTTAGGTAGAAAGGCCTCTGCTGTCTGATGTCACAAGTTGATTCTCTTCAGGTTTAATTGAATTTAGCCTGTTTGTTCAGCGTTTAACTTCTAGGCAATTATACATTAATTTGGCGTTTTTCAGTTTTGAGTCTGATTCAGCATTAGCTGTTTAACCTGATTTAATAATAGTGTATATTTTGGAAGTTACTGAACAGACCTTTTACTTTTAGCGAATTTAACCCTTCATGATATTTTGCTGTAAGAAGAATGTTATATTCCTGTGGAATTGTCATTTTCCTACTATTTAGATAAATCCTTTTAATGGACTAGGAAGGGAAATCTATTGGTACATCAGCCCCACCAAGAATTTTTTCCACCAGCCGCCACTAATGCACGAGATGAAAAAGAATCACCAACCATAAAAGAGAAACTCCTGTTTTCTCAGTACCAGTTAAACCAATTCAGGAAGATGTAATGTATATCTACATGACTGAGTTTAGGAGCCATGTGCAAAACGATTTTTGTAGTTATCGATTATTGCACATTCTTCATTTAAGCCTTTTTTATGTAGTATTAGAATGCATTAAAAGTTGCAAATGATCAAATGATTTAATTCCTTTTTTAAATAGGAAAAAAAAATTGTCTTACCTAAAATGCAATAACATAGCATTCCTTTAGTGTACACTTGATCACTTGTAGCAAAGGATGCATCTGTAGCTGCAAATACTTATAAAAGCTCTCCTCTTTCTGCTCAACTTAACATCAATACAGTGTAGGTCTGATCTGTTGACTATTTCTTGGATTAACCAATTAACAATTGGATGCCAGAGGCACTTAATAGGAAATTAAAAAAAAAAAAAAACACACAATTTGACCAGTTGAAGCTAAAGCTGCCAATTGAGGAGTTCTGGGTAGAACACAGAGGGGTTTTTTTGTTTCTTTTAAAAGCAAAATGCATTTTTTTGTACAGTTTTATCTTAATTACTGCTCTGAGTGTGTTGTTCTTTCAGCAGTTGGTCTTTTTTTGAGCCTGTATACTCCAGTTAATGATAAATTGATTAAGTTTACGATTATTTCAATAATCAATTCATCACGATTAATCGTTTCTGCCCTACTCAAAATACATAAGAATTAGACTGTCATTTCCTCTATGTTAATTTCAGTCAATCTTCATCCAAAAAGATGTGTTTCATAAATTATTTATGAAGTAAGGTTTTGTTGACACTGACAACAGTGAGGTGGGGGACAGCTGCAAAAATAAAACAACGTTCACAGGAGGATGTTTAGTCAGGTGGGAAGAGCCAGAAATCAGCATCTGCTGACCTTAACTGACATTACATTGACAGTTTAACAGAGTTACGAAGAGTATTCCTATTCTATTTTGGGATTAAGCCATTGCCCTGGGCTCCGTTTAGAGAACTGAACTCGCTAATTTATATACAATCACACACACATCTGTGTGTTCATCTAAGCATCTTTCACTTCCCGAGGGAAGGTGAGAGACTGCTCCATGTTTTTCTGCGCTGCAGTATGCAAGCCCACCTCTGCAGTATAACCAATCAGCACTGTCCTCAAGTAACCCTGACACAGTGCAGAAGACCCAGAGAGAAACAAAGGAGCTGAGAAAGTCAACAGACAAGAACTTAGCAGCCTTAGGCATAAAACTGCTGAGAATGTATGCTCTTGATTTTATGCTAACATAATCTAAAAACAAGAAGATCACTGAAGATTACTGAGGTCCTCCCATGACAATCATAAGGCTCAACTTACAGAGGGTTAAGTTTTATGGTTTAAAAAAAAAAAAAAAAAAAAAAAGTTTTGGGCATGTTTTAGCTATGCATTTGTGATTATTTTTGGCCTGAGCTAGAGGGTAGGTATTATTTACTCTGCAATGGAAAATCCCCACCAAGACAGTGGGACAAGGTTTATGCGTGCTCTGTTATTGAGGGAGACAGACAGAGACAGATAATGCCTGTGGTGAACTCAATCCCTCTCAGGAAAGCAGCAGTCAGAAAACACAAGGAACGCAGTCCGTGCAGTGACCTGAGAATGATACAACATGCATGCAGCAACACACACATGGAGCGCACACGCTCCATCACTTCCTCCTTTGTCAAAGAAGAGGTGGAAAAGATGTCTTTGGAAGATCAGGGTGTGTATGCAGCTACTCAGTTCTGGATGAGTATGACGATGTGTTTCTGAAGCAGCTGTCAGGAAAGTATGGGAACGCAACCATATGGTGGTGGCAGCAGCAGCAGTGCATGTGTGCGCGCACGCGCGTGCATGTGTGTGTCACAAAGAGACCGCCGCCTGTGCCTCTGCACTGCAGCACAGTGATATTGTTGCCTTGCGTTACAACCGCTGACAACACGCACAGTCAGGGTTTCGTCGTTCGGTGCGCACACCGTTGCATGTCGAGTTTCTGAAGTCTGACTGATAACGTCTCCATAGCAACGTCCTTGGGGCTGATTTTAGTGTAATTTTCTAAAAAGCCTCATGGCTTCCGAGAGAGGGATTTTAACACTCGACACGGTGGCAGAGAGGATTGACTGCTCATGTAGAACAATATGGGTTTAAAAGGTCACGAGGGAGTCAACAGTAAACAACAGAATGGCTACAGGGAGAAGACAACACATTTCCCTTTGTATATACTTCAGCAATTCAGAGCAGGATTTCATTTGCGAACAACTATTCATGAAAACCAGTGGCATGAACCCTAAGGGTGCATTGATTTCTTCGGCTCATGAGAGTTCAGCTCAGCATTGCAACATTGGGAGGAGAACTAAAAATTCCAACATTCTTTGTTTTCGCTAACAGGGCAAAGGTTTCACAAATCTAACTGCTTTCAAAGAATCTGTAACCAGTGACGAAGAATTCAGTCCAGATTTGATTAGTCGACAGTCATGGACATGAATTTTCCTCAGTGCTGTGTGTTGGGGCTCTTATAATAGATTCTTATTTTCTGAGAGGCAGAATCATTCACAATAAGCTATAATCATATAAATCAACAGAAATAAATGCTTGAAATATAACTTTCGGTGTAAATTAATTTTTCTGTTATATCCTTATTTGCAATGCATTTGTATGTGACAAGGGCACATTTGGCAGTTTTAATGAAGAAAGAATAGATCATTTACCTCCAAAAATGTGACATTAGTGTTCCAGTCGCCAGATATTAATAAGTTCTGTGATGTAGTTCAAGAAAATGCACCTCCTAGAAATATCAGGAGGGCAGGTTCTACAGGCTAAAACTGTTGACGGGATCACCATCTACTTAATTTCAAAAGGTTTTCTGGTTTAACCCACATGACATAGAATTGCTAGATGGTCATGTTTCTCAGTTTTTACTGTCACACAACAAGCTTATATTACAGGTTAACAGCAGGTTTTGTTTTTGTGGCACAACCGGAAAAACTAGGAGCAGAACAGGACAAAACACAGAGATATCCATACACACAAACACACACTAACACCGAAGGGTAATTTAGAATAGCCAGTTAAGCTAACATGAATGTTTTTGGAGAAGGCCAGATTGAAACCCAAGGCCTTTTTATCGTTGAGAGGTAGTGCTACAAACTGCTCCACCCTGCAGCCCAGTATATTGATTTAGCACTGGGTGGTAGCCGTTTAGCCGCTACACCCTTTTGTACCGTTGTAGATGGAGGTGTTCGTTCGAGGGGAACGAACAAAAAGTGAGTCGTTTCTTTCCACTGTTATCTCATGCTTACTCAGAAAGAGGAGTGGCTGCATAATGGCAGAAACAGGTGAATGCTATGAAACTGTAGCTGTTTGAAGTACAGCAACTATCAATGTTGTAGGAACCAAGGGCCATCAAGCATAATACACAGATTTACCATATTACTCTAGTCTTCAAAGGATCATTCAATTAAACACAATTATAGCTTAGTAGGTTTAGGCTCCAAATAACTTCTTTATTTTCATTTTTCAAAGCTAAAGCAACATTTTAATATTTTAGTGAATCAACTCATTGACCTGAAGGAATATTTTAGAGGTTGAAGCAGTGGAAAATCTAATCACATCATGGAGTCTCACTGCCTGTTTAACTGGAGCAATAAAGCCCAGGTCTGGCAAGTAGAAAACCTCAATTTGTTTAACTATGCAGGAGATGCAAGTGTGATTTTTATCCAGTTTTTAATGTTAGAAAACATGCAGAAAATGGCAATCCACTATTAATCCATTATTACTGACACCAATCAGACCGTTTTGAAAGATCGATATCAAGACTTCAAACTTACACTGCAAGACAAAAAGTCAGGAAACCCTCACAAAGTTGGTATCAAAGCGTCAGTCCAGTCAGCTATGCCAAGAGACACAAATTATAGTATTACTCTATTTTGGTGTTGCCAAAGACCATGGACATCTACATTTAAAGAAGTTAAGATTTCCATAACTGATTTGTAGAAGCTAATTAAAATGTAGAACAAAGCGCCCTAGGATTATTTTTTTATGCTGTTGCATAATGTTTGCCGTTTTGTAAATAGAATAGAAATATCCTTTTATTATCCCAAAGTGGGGAAATTCAGGTGTACCAGCAGCAAGTTGCATGAAACCATACATATTCAACCTATGATTAAAAAAAAAAAAAAAAAATATATATATATATATATATATATATAAACAAAAAAATAAAAAGACAAAAATAAGGATCTGCGATAACGCTCCTTTGTGCACCCAGGATATAACAGTCCATCACTGAAGGAGCTCTCCAGTTCTACAACAGCTTGAACTGTTGCAGAATCTCTGTGCCATTTATATGCTACACAGACTCCAGACTTTGATATATTATACCCTTTAAAAGCAATAGAAACAGCTGATGACACTTATTCCTGGAGAAAATCAACAACACTGTACACTTTTGCAAAAGGCATATGCAAAAGGCATGTTTTAGCATGTATGTAAGTGAGTGAGTTTGAGAGGCTGCTGCAGACAGTCTCAGATAAGGAAGCAGAGAACGTCTTCTCCCTGATAACTGAATACGTTAATAGATAAAGTTGGTAGTTTCAGCCTTCCCTGAGACCACAATCCATAATGTCACTGCTGAGTAACTGCTACAGATAAAAACTTTTCTGCTCATGTGTCACAGAGATAGAGATATTCTGTTGCTCACACAATAAACAAAATCTTGTGACATCAGCAAAAACTTTGTTTTAACTTATTTTATTTTTGCTCCTAGTAAGACTGAAGCAAAGGCCACAGATGAACCGCCCCGCTCTTCAAGTGCTTAATTCAGAGCCAACTCTGAAATATTCTTCAAACAATAAAAGTAGCTGAAGATGCCTAAAGAAAACAGAGATTCTGAAAAAACTGATACAATACAAAAAACTAGAAACTGTAAATATATACAAAATAATCAACACCTTGGAAGACAAAGGGTGTACTTTCTTTCATATATCCAGTTAAAACACGCACAAATATTCAGACTGTTGCACATGTGAGAATGTGGCACAACAAATCTTTATCCTTAAAATGTTTTCTACCATAGGACTGTAAAACATAAATGGAAAAAATATATACAAACCTATCAGGATCTAATACAGATATCCAATAAGAGCCAGAGAGTTCTGCTCATAGTTATGCAAATAATCATCACCGCTGAGTCATTCAATAACCAAGAGCATTTACATTCTGCTCCATTCAGGTCAGAGCAGAAATGTGGTGAATAAGCTGTTACTACTAAACATCACAAGTGTTGTAATAATAAACAGTTGGAAAATCCACTAAAACACAAGGAGAAACCACAGATTGCAATACCATGTCGTTTTCCAAGTACAAGTCTACTACTACCATTAGAATCCATCCATTACCACCTATCCAATCAGGCTCATGTATCCTTCCATATAAGATAAGTAGCAGGTTTTAGAAGATCAGAAAATAAAGCACAGCAGATTAATACATGACAAAAAAGATGGTTTTGAGAAAGTTTGCACAGAGAAATTGGCTCGTGTGCAGAATTCCTCAATCCTCAGCTTGATCGGTCCTAGCAGGCGATTGATTGGTGAAGGAACCCTGCTTAAGCTCTACCAAGTCACACCAAACCCACTCTTTCGTGTGGATGTTATTACCGAGTGAAGGAGACTTTACACTGTATATTTTTAGTATCAGTGAGGTGTTTAACAATGAACCAAGGGGCAGTGCAAAACCAGTGAGAAGCTATTTAAAAAGAAGCTATTTTGAACAGAGGCATGACACCTGTTCATTAAGGCAGCTACAACAGAGGCCTCGACTAGAAGGTAATGTTCATTTTGTTCCTTTACCATTTTGTATTTTAGTATCATTTCACAGCTAGGCTAAATGCACAGTGGACCACACCTATTCACATTCACCTATTCACAGATTTTTTTTTTTTTCTTGAAGCATATTTAAAATAGTCAAAAGAAATACCTAGGCACAAAGCTACCTCACACACCATTGGCTGGCCCATCCAGCCAATACAGGAGAGCCATTCATTTTCCTTGCAGCTGATTAGCTGTACTCCCAAGAGCAGAGTTAATGAGGACTGCAGATGTTAGCTTCTGCGGTAACGCAAAGCTAACATAGTTTTCACTGTGCGTATTAATGCATATTAAAATATATTTGGTGTTTGGACTAGAGTTTGGCTCTATAGCCCAAGCAAGACATGAACCGAAATTTGGGCCTAAATTATATGTTTGATGGTCGAGTTCGGGTTTCTGTCGCGCTTAACGCAACTTTATATGGTGCATCCTCATTTAATCTACTTATTATAGCCTAAATAGAGGAGCAGGTAGTTCACCCTGTTGAGGAAGGAAAGAAAGTAATGTGCAGAAGTTAATTAGACTGTAACAAGCGCTAATGTGCACATGGTCCCGCCCTGCTCGGCTCCTATCCATCTCAGGAGATTCATACTTGACTCACTCTGCAGTTAAAACAAGATGAAATGTAGCCAAGATGTTAAACAAGAGCTAATAACAGGAGAAGTTACTATACTAAGCCAACTAGTGTGCAACGTCACAGGTCTGGAAGTATTTTAAACTGGCAGCAATTTCAAATAATATGTCGGGTTTATTTCAGGCTCAAACCTCTAATTAGAGTTAATTAGTCGGGGTGGGTCAGGCTCAGACACACTGGCAATGGGCTGGGGCCAGGTTGGATGTTTTTAGGCCCAATCCAAACTCTAGTTTAAACGAATAAAATAGGCAGTTATAGGTTTTTTTTCAGAGGTGGTCTCCAGAAATTATTAACACAAGTGAAAGGCTGCTAAATCAAGTTCTTGAGGACAATTCAGAATCTGTTAAAATAAGACAGTTAAGATACAGACAGAATAAGATAGTTGCACCTCGAGTTTCACTTAGATAGCCTAGATAACGTCAGGTTTATTCTAAAACGTTTATTCCAGGACACTGTGGCTTGTGTGCGTCACACTACATGTGACCAGATTTTTTTTTTTTATAAACCAATAGTCAAAAAAAAAAAAAAAAAAAAAAAAAAATTAACAATCCCCTCCCCTAGTGCTGGATTTTGCAGCCGTTCTTGTTGGGTGTTGATAAAACCATAATGATACTTATTGTATTATTCTTATGCAAAACTACTGTAACTGAACAATTTTCATATAAACATTCTTCTAAAGTAAATTTTGTATGAAGGTCTATTTCTCTCTCATCTTCCAGGTGTATAAATGACTTGTGATACTTACAGTTAATTCAACATGTGAAACTGCAATCAGAAGACAAAATCACGTTGACCAAGTCTCTACACAGCAATAGATTGTACATCCGAGGTGGCAGTTGGAGGTCTTGTTTGGGGTTTGATCAAGTGCAATTTTTCCATCCCTCAGAAACCGCAAGCATCTAGTAACACAGCGGGAAGGCCTGTTGTCACCGATTGTTCCTGACATCAGTTTGCTGTTTCAATTGTAGCTGTTTAACATCACAGGACAATGAAGGCTGTGTGTTTGTAGCCATCTGTGTTTGCCAGCATTTTTGAGTAACTCCATGTTATTTACAAGTAGTGACAGCTAAATACCAGGCTAGTGTGTACAGGCAGAGACCGCCCACGCAGCACAGCCCACCTGTTGACTGTGTTTGAGACTGAATGAGAGAAGCTGAGGCAGCCATAATTAAAACCTGTTGCTAGCTGAGCTGCTTTATAAAGGCTTTAAAGCCCAACAAGGCAATGTCGTCTTCTTAACCTAGTCTGTTATCAGTTTATCATTTTCAATTCCACACTTCCGCTATAATGTTTTATCCGTCTTTTACTCTTCCATGGTAATCCTTTTCCACACAGCTTTCCCATTTCACATCGATTCCTCTGCAAAAACCACATTTCCACTCCTAGTTTCAGTGTATTAATCACAGATGCTTTAAGTTTATTTAAACAGCCGTTTGTACGTTTGATGTTTCAGGAAGTATCAAGAATGTATGTGGTGAGATGCGTCCATCAACATCATGCCAGGTCCATTCGTTGTTCCTGGATTTGATGCATTTTAAAGAATCTGAAAACGGCTCAGCTGTGTGGGCTTATTTGGACTGGAAAAATCACCATGACAGATACAGCTTCAGAAAAGAGATTTTCTGCAGAAATAAAAAGGGACGAGTACATATATCAATGCATGTAGTTTGAGTTTAGTCGATATCCTGAACTAAAATTAATTTTTTTGTTAGATATTTCCTCTTCCCCTCCTCTCCCTTTTTTTATATATGTTTTGTTATGAACATGGAATTACAATCTGACACTTTTTGATTAGATTTATCCTTTAGCTAAGATTCTATTCCAAAAAACATTTGAATAAGTATGACAAGGTGTAAATTATATTTAAGCATACAAATACTACTAATATTAGTTGTACTGCCTAATATAGAAGCCAAAGGAATTACTTGATACTTTATATGTCAATAGTCTGTTGATTAGATTGTCACAGCAAGAAGACAGAGTGTGATGGAAGCGACGGAAAAACCGATGAGGAGTCAGTTACATCTAGTTTAATTGCAACAGATGATGTCTGCTTGTCATTTCGAAAACTCTGCCTCTTTTGCCCTGTACTCTGCTGTGGCCAAACAGAGCGCAGCATCTTTGGCGTCCCGCGGGAAGTGCACCAAACCCCGTTTTTAGTGTGCAAGCTCCCCAACATCGATCCAGCTAAACGACCAGACTGGCAGCAGATATCGCTTCAGGGCTTTCTGCTTCCAATCTGACAGGAAAGGCAGATGAAAATCCTTAGTGATAATGAAAAACGGCCTTTAAAATTAGGGATGCACGATATATCGGCATTAACATCAGTATCGGTCCAAGTAAAAATGTGCCGATATTAATTTCCAGCTTATTGCCATTTGTGTGTCGGGGGAGAGAGGGGGTTGGTCATGTGACAGTGATGCAGTGCAGGATTTGGGGGCGTTTAACTGAAGCAGAGAGCCAATGTCAGTGGTGTGGTCATTTTTTCATTCATATATATATATATATATATATATATATATATATACACACACACATACATATATACATACATATATCTCAACCATAAAACTAATGGATATCAATATAGGCCCCAATTTTCACATTGGTGCTTCCCTACTTTAAATACTTTTGATGTCATTAACAGTGATGGTAAATGATGTCTAACAAAAGTCTCCCTTTTGATCCTTTATCATAATTTGAGGCAACATTAAAGAACCCAAACTGCATAACACCACACCATCATCCACTATGGCTTCCAATAAGCGACTTAATATTTATGTTAACTGATTATTATAGTCAACATCCTCAACTATTTGAGCTAAGGTCCTTAAAATAATCAAGATTTATGTAGCTGATAATAAAAAGGAATTTTTGAAAATACTAATTCTCCGTTAAAATTCTAAATGTAAGCCATTTTCAGCTCCTCAAGTTGGCACACTACTCCACACCCTAAACTCCAGAAACTCTGCTACTTCCCTCTCTCAGCAGCGCATCTGAACAATCATGGCAGTGAATCAAACTTTAAAACTCTTGTAACATAGCAAGTTTGCCTAGAAGAGCCTTTGCGGCCCTCTTTGGTCAAAACGCAAAACATTTTGACTGTGAAGCAGAAGAAAAGAAGCAGCACTACAAAACTAGCTAATCTTAAAGGCTGATGTTCTTTGAGAGGAATTTGTTGGGATACTTCCTCATCGACTTTTTAAAACATTCCCTTCAAGAGTGAGAGAACGGCATGAGATTTGAAGCGAGAGAGTAGGCTTCCCAGGGAATTTCACACCCACCCTATGACAAGATTTAATGACTTGGATTATTCCCATTATATTGATGAAAATGGGCTTCTGAAATATTTAAACCCGTCATCAAAGCCTCAGTGAAGCAACCCCCACTCACTTCTACAAAGCCCTGGCTCTCAGGGACACCATCGCTAGCAGGGGCAACATGTGCATAACGCAGCAATAAAATCAATAATGCACAATGTCCCATCGCCTCTCACACCCTCAATTAAACTGTCGGACAAACACTTAAACTAGTAAAACACAAGCGGTACAAAACATACAAACACATTCAAGCTCTCAGGATATCAAACTGTCGTCTTAGAAAAAAGTTGTTTTGCACTTAGCAAGACTTACTGATGCATAATAACGCAAACAAAAAAAGCAAACATGCAGTCACCTGACAAACCACGCAAACACTGCGATGTTAGATCTGCTGCACAGCCTTGATGAACACAAATATCTGGCCTAAATTCATATTTCTGTTAATGCAGAAAATCAGTTCTGGAAAGAGGAATTCACGGCTATTCAGCTTTTCACAAGCGCAACAATGATGCTGTTCCCTCAAATAGCTGCATGTAATTCTAGTTCTGAATTAAGAGGCACAAGGTATAACATTCACACTGAAGATGAGATCAAGAAATTCAATTTAAACAAATTCAAGAGGCCTAATATCAGGTGTCAAAAAAAAAAAAAAAAAAAAAAAAAAAAAAAAAAAAAAAAAAAAAAATCTTAATATAAATACAGACATCTGTGGATGATCTCACAATTTAAAAAAAAAAACAAAAAACTGGGTTTTCTCCTACGATACCATCAGCCTTCACTGTTTATTTTTAGCCACTCCAGCAGCACAGTGCAACAATGTGATGTGTGAGGGGAACGATGTTAAGCCGTCTCCTCTTCATTCAATTTAATCACCACTTCTTTGTAAAAACAACCCTTTCCTGGTTCCTTACATAAAACTCAGTTTGTACAACCCCCACTCGTGAAAGAGGTGAGTGTGGCACACAAAAACACCATTAAAACACCGCTCTAGGGCAGGTTAAGGTGCAGAGTAAATTCAATTTTAAAGGCTTGCCTGCAAGTACCTTCTTTTTTTGTGTTTTCATGTGGCCAGCACAGTGTTTTTATGGAGCTCAATAAAATAACTGCTACAACTATTATTTGCTGCAAAGCTGCTTCTTTAATTTCGCTGTCCTTCATCTATCTAAGCTAATGGAGCCGAGCGATGTTGAGGTATGTTCATGTTCAAAAAACAAACAAACACAGGATGCACAAATGAAACGGAAAAGCAGCTGATGAGTTTACTTTCCAACTGTAAAGTTTGATGTCAAAGGGCGGTTTAATGTAACCGGAGTGGGGCTTTCCCCCCCCACCCCAAGGCCAGCTGGGGTATCGTTTTTCTGGACTGGCTACAAACAAAGTGCTTGTCACTCAGTACTTCCCAAATCCCCCTTTGTGTGCTTTTTCTTCTATGTTTAGATAAGCTGAGCTTGAGCTCTTCATTTCAACTTTCTCTTTCACTTTTGCTGCTTTTAACGTCGCTGCTCCAGTCACGTTTCTCTCTCCCCATCATTTCCAGAACAATTTCTCCCGGAAACAATTCTTCACGCTTCACTAATGCTTGTTGAAAGAGAAAGCAGCTGATCACTCCCCATGAAATCCATCATGGTGCAAAATAATAGACGTTTAGAGGAGGAGTCACACACACCTGTACCACTTAGCATCAGCCTTGTATTTGGGACATGCACACCCAGTGTAAAGGGATGCGTCAATTCTTTTGTGATTGAAGGGGGATGGAGGGTATAGGGACATTTAGGGCTGAAACATTTAATTGGCTAATTTAGTAATCAATTAATTGTTAACTGCAGCCTCAAAAAAAGCCATTTGCTGAACGAACACATTCCGAGCAGTAATTAAGCCAAATTTGTGTAAAAGAAAAAAAAAAAAAAAAAAAAAAAAAAAAAAAGAATATATATATATATATATATATATATATATATATATATATATATATATATATATATATATATATAAAAATTCCCTTCTCACCCTCCACGGGTGGTCTTTCTCAACCTCTGAGCTCGGGTCCTCTACCAGAGGCCTGGGAGCTTGAGGGTTCTGCGTAGTATCTTGGCTGTGCCGAGAACTGCGCATTTCTGGACTGAGATGTCTGATGTTGTTCCTGGGATCTGTTTTAGCCACTGCTCCAGCTTGGGGGTGACTGCCCCGAGGGCCCCGATGACCACAGGCACCACTGTGGTCTTCACCTTCCAGGCCTTCTCCAGTTCCTCTCTGAGGCCCTGGTATTTCTCCAGTTTCTCGTGTTCCTTTTTCCTGATGTTGCAATCGCTTGGTATTGCTACATCCACCACAACGGCTTTCCTCTGTTGTTTATCCACCACCACGATGTCCGGTTGGTTCGCCATTACCATTTTGTCTGTCTGGATCTGGAAGTCCCACAGGATCTTAGCTCGGTCATTCTCCACCACCTTTGGGGGTGTGCCCCACTTTGATCTCGGGGCTTCCAGTCCATATCCTGCACAGATGTTTCTGTACACTATGCCCGCCACTTGGTTATGACGTTCCATGTACCCTTTCCCTGCCAGCATCTTGCACCCTGCTGTTATGTGTTGGACTGTCTCAGGGGCCTCCTTGCACAATCTACACCTTGGATCTTGTCTGGTGTGGTAGATCTGAGCCTCTATTGCTCTGGTGTTTAGGGCCTGTTCCTGTGCAGCCAGGATGAGTGCCTCTGTGCTGTCCTTGAATCCAGCTTTTTCCAGCCATTGGTAGGATTTCCTGATATCAGCCACTTCAGTTATTTGTCGGTGGTACATCCCATGTAGGGGCTTATCCTCCCATGATGGTTCCTCCAGCACCTCATCCTCTGGTCCCCATTGTTTGAGACATTCGCTGAGCACATCGTCGGTTGAGGCTTTGACCTTGATGTATTTATGGATCTTGGATGTTTCATCCTGGACAGTGGCTCTCACACTCGCTAGTCCTCTGCCTCCGTCCTTACGGCTCGCGTATAGTCTCAGGATGCTGGATTTAGGGTGGAACCCTCCATGCATGGTTAGTAGTTTCCGAGTTTTAACATCCATGGTCTTTATCTCTTCCTTTGGCCAGCTTATTATTCCTGCAGGGTATCTGATTACTGGCAAGGCATAGCTGTTTATCGCACGGATCTTGCTCTTGCCATTGAGCTGGCTTCTCAGGACTTGCCTTACTCGTTGGAGGTATTTGGCTGTGGCTCCTTTCCTTGTGACCTCATCGAGGCTGCCATTTGCTTGTGGTATTCCCAGGTACTTGTAACTGTCCTCAATGTCTGCTATTGTTCCCTCTGGGAGTGAGACCCCTTCTGTGTGGATGACCTTCCCTCTCTGTGTAACCATCCGACCACACTTCTCTAGTCCGAATGACATCCCAATGTCAGTGCTGTAGATCCTGGTGGTGTGGATCAGTGAGTCGATGTCTCGTTTGCTCTTAGCGTACAGCTTGATGTCATCCATGTAGAGGAGGTGACTGATGGTGGCTCCGTTCTTGAGTCGGTATCCGTAGCCAGTCTTGTTGATGACTTGGCTGAGGGGGTTCAGACCTATGCAGAACAGCAGTGGGGACAGAGCGTCTCCTTGGTATATGCCACATTTGATGGACACTTGTTCAATTGGCTTGTAGTTGGCTTCAAGGGTGGTTTTCCACATCCCCATCGAGGCTGCAACGAAGGGTCTTAGAGTCCTGTTGATGTACATCTCTAAGCATTCAATGATCCAAGTGTGTGGCATTGAGTCATAGGCTTTCTTGTAATCAGTCCAAGCCGTGCACAGGTTGGTGTGTCGGGTTTTGCAATCTCGGGCAACTGTTTGGTCTACCAGGAGTTGGTGTTTGGCTCCTCTGGTATTTATGCCGATGCCCTTCTGTGCTGTACTCATGTATTTATCCATGTGCCCACCTATCTTAGCTGCTATGATGCCTGACATGAGCTTCCATGTTGTAGAGAGACAGGTTATTGGCCGATAGTTGGATGGGACCGAACCCTTTGAGGGATCCTTCTGGATCAGGATTGTGTGCCCTTCAGTTAACCATTCAGGGTGAGTCCCACTTTGTAGCAGCTGGTTCATTTGAGCTGCCAGTCGCTCATGGAGGGCAGTGAGTTTCTTTAGCCAGTAGGCATGGATCATGTCAGGACCTGGTGCTGTCCAGTTTTTCATACCTGAGACTCTTTCTTGGACATCTGCCACTGTGATAGTTACTGGGGTTTGCTCAGGGAGGTTGCTGTGGTCATCTCGTAGAGAGATTAGCCACTGTGCATTGCTGTTGTGGGTCGCCTCCCTTTCCCATATGCCTTTCCAGTACTGTTGGGTCTCCAGCCTTGGTGGGTCTGCTCTGTTGTTATTACCCTGCCATTGAGAGTACACTTTAGCTGGTTGGGTGGAGAAGAGCCGGTTAATCCTCCTGGCTTCATTTTCTCTCGTGTACCTCTTTAGGCGACTGGCCAAGGCTTGGAGCCTTTGTTTGGCAGTTTCGAGCGCTTCAGGTATGGGCATCTGGCTGTACCGCTTGGGTACCGGTCTTTTGATTGCACCTCTTTGGAGCTCTGACAATTGGCTCACTTCCCTCCTTGTTACCTTGATTTTAGCCTCTAACCGTCTTTTCCATGGTGGGTATTGAATCTCATGGTTGCTCCTATAGCCGAGCATCTCAAGGATCACTGATGCTGAGTTGTACACCAGCTCATTGGTTTCCGTTATGGTGTTGGTAGGGATCGTTCTCAATGCTGCATTCACATCTTCAATGAGACTTTCTGATGGTACTTCACTCAGCCGTTGTAATTGGCATCGGGATTGCCTGGTGTTCATTCGGGCCACGATCCTACCTCTCAGGTCAGTTGCTGCCTCGTTCAGCTTTGATGGTTCATTCATTATTGGGGCTGCATACCCAATCTCCGGGTGGGGAGTTGAAGCTAACTCCCCTCTGACCTGGCGTCCTGGCTCCCCCTTGCCGTAGCATTTGTGTTGTACCTCGTCTATCTCAAGTTGTGACAGCATTTGCAGCATTATATATATATATATATATATATATATATATATATATATATATATATATATATATATATATATATATATATATATACACACACACACACACACACACACACACACATTTTGCATTTCAGATAATTAAAAACTTTTGTCTGTAAATATGTTCTACACAGTGTGAAGAGTGGCATAGTTTTAGCTTCACCTGGTTCAAATTATGTAAAAAAAAAAATCTATTAAGCATCTTTTGCTGTGCAATTATTAATCTGTCAAAAAGAAAATCTACAGATTAGCTCTACACTGTATTGATGTTAGGTCAAATAGAAAGGGCTGAGCTTTTCACTTGATGTTAAAAAGTATTTTTTAGGCTGCAAATGTCTCAGGCTACAAATGATCAAGCGTTCACTAAAGAAATGTTATTGTATTTTAGGGGAAAAAAAAATATTTTCTTATTTTAAAAAAATGAATTATTTGTTTATTTGCATCTTTTAATGACTTTCTAATGCTGTATAAAAAAGACTTAAGTGATTAAATGAAACATCTGCAGAATGTGGCAATTTTTTTTATCTTTTATCTTTTCTTTACAAAAATACAAATGCACGCGGACAAGCATGTGATTAACTTGAAATATGGCACGAGCCTAATCATCAACAAGTCATTAAAACAGAGAGCATGCCAACAGAGCTAATACTAGTTGTTCTGAGGTGAACAACCAGGCATGCATCAGCGCTGGAGGTCAACAGCAGGGGTGGGGATGGCGTGATTGGTGTGCGTCCCCTCGTGCCCAGTTCAATGTGGCAACTCTAAACCTGGCTTAACCCGTCTTTCTGGTTTATAAAAACAAATCTATGTAAAATAAATAAACATGACACTTAGCCTGGGGGAGCATGTAAAGGTTGGTGGGCCTCCAGGCTTATAATACACTGGGGGAAACCCTGCGTTGTGATTTTAAAATGTCACCTAAACATGTACGTGCTTTGACCCTTCACCTCCACCTCATCCTGCAGCCATGTGTTCACCGTACGTGCGCTTTCACACGCAAAAGGTTCCGCTCCGAGACCTGCCTTCAAAAAGTGCCGGCGTCAGACACTCCGATCACTGGAGACTTGTAAACGGATCGCAACAAAAATGTGACTCTTTCACTGAAAACCAGCTCCATGTAAACGGGGGCCTAAGATCATCCAGGAGAAACTCCAGCTAGCTTTAAATTTAAAAATAAGCATTAACTTTAGTTTAGAATTGGATTGGGAATTGGTATCTGCCAGTGCCCAGTTTCAAATGGTTTAGATCGATAAAGGACAAAACCAATCTAGACCTTGAGTGTATTGCTGTCATCAATAATATTTACTGAGTATGACAAAATAGACCTGGATACAGATGTATGCTAATAGTCACACAGCAACCAGCACAGCTTGATGAAAAGTCAACAAAAACATCTGTTTAGGGAAACGGTCTAATTGAAGGGGCATAAATGAGCATATTTATTATGGATTAGTCTAGTAAAAGTGGTGAAAATACTATTTTAAATCAATAATTTATAGAATTTAATGAATGCATCACCTTTGATCCCTTGCTGCTTTGTTTCCCCTTGATCACATATCACTAGACCCTACACAGGAGCTGTTCCTGGCCAAATTCCCCATTAGCAAGATTGATGAACCGCTTGCTTGACAATCACTCACAGGCTCTGTGTAACTACATAAGGAGTCAGCGTGTAACGAAGGGATAAATAAAAAGCAAGAAGAAGCCGTACATAATGATCAGTGTTCACGGATCTCTAATCGATATCTTTTGTTGCAACAGACAGAAATAATGTTCTACAGTAAGGAAAGGTGAATGGAAAAGACGTTCATCTTTGAAATGAGTCTCACATAAAAGAAATTAAAATGTCAAATGACTAATTTGCACGATTGTAATATTCAGTCCTTGGATTCAATATTTCTTCAGTTTCCAGCTGACAAAGTGTAGAAGTGACTTTAGAATCTGCCATGTGTAATTCTGCCCACATGTGTCACCACAACATGAAAGCTTTCAGTGTCCCTCAGTGTAAAAATAGAGCTGAGAAAGCCTCTTTGTGGAAATCTCTGTAGAAACAAAGTGTCTGACTGTTATGCTTCTAAGTGAATCTGTGTGTTTTCCCAAAACTATGCGCACTCACGTTACACTTTCTGTCTGACTACTGGAAAGGCTTACGCTACGTGCATAAAACTAAAACTGTATGGCACCAATCACCTAGCTCATGCTGCCATTTGGAGATGAACAAGAAATATTAATTACACCAATGTTTCATGTCAGACGATTCATTCAGGGATAAACAGCTCAGGCCTCACAGTTCATGTCTGAAATGGGTAAATGGTGCTTCGTTCATGTTAATTCACTCCTAAAACCAGGTCAAAAATGTGCATTTCAGTAAATTCCACCATTATAGCTTTATTTTTGAAAAGTGAAATCAAACAGCTTGCATGTAGTTCCTCTTTGCTTTTCGTGCATGATGTGAAAAACCATCAGAAATCCAGCATCCAGTGTCCTGCAGCTAACAATCGTTACTCAGCACGCAGACAGATTTCCGCTTTAAAACAAACCTAAATATTAATGCATTCATTTCCCCTCACTCATATCAGTTCCGTAGCACATCTCTGAACCACAAATAATGTCCAAAGACAAGGACCATGGCAAAACAGCCTCCCCAGCAACAATCCTCCCAGGGCAGAGAACTGTAAAAACCATAATTAGTAGGAATCTTAAGAGGAACAACTTCCTGAGAGCACTTAATAGTGAGAGGGGCGATCTTTTAGTGTTAAGAAACAGCAGTAGAAGTAGCAATCTGCATGTCAGTAGTTCACAGGACGGACCGAACAGCCATTAATCTG
Source organism: Anableps anableps (assembly GCA_014839685.1). Classification (NCBI taxonomy): domain Eukaryota; kingdom Metazoa; phylum Chordata; class Actinopteri; order Cyprinodontiformes; family Anablepidae; genus Anableps; species Anableps anableps. The sequence continues at coordinate 8,940,506 of CM026075.1, read as the reverse complement.
TGCAGTAATCCCAGCACATCAGGTACTAACCGGTTTGGGCATCTTTCTCTCCCCTCCTGTTCCCCGTCGCTGATAAAACTGAAAGAAGTCGTCCTCCGTCTTCCCGCCGCTCTCTGGGGCACCACTGCCTAAAACACAAATAAAAACCAATTTGTTTCAAAAAAACAACAACAACAACAACAACAAAAACTGATGAATCATTTCATTTACATTTTTACTTTTCTTCAGATTAGGCCTATTTGTTATATCCAGAGGAAGATCAGTGTCACTACTGCGGAAGAAACAGGTTGATGTAATTTCTCCCACAATGACTCAGTGATACATTATATTGCCTATCAAAGAACTGCTAGTGGTATAAGTGGAAGCCAATGGGAACAACAGCAGCTCAGCTGTGAGGAGGTAGGCCACATAAAATCCCAGAGCAGAGTCAGCAGATGCTGCGGTGCACAGCGTAGAGAGAACAGTGTGTACGGAGCTTCACAGGATGGTTTCCATGGCCGAGCAGCTGCATCCACCAAGTGCAACGCAAAGTAGTGGATTGAGTTTTATAAAGCACAGCATCAACTGACTCTACAGAAGTGGAGATGCAGGGGTTTCCCCAAGTGTATTATAAGCATGTCGGGGCCACCTGGCTTTACTTGCCCCCATCTCCACCAGGCTAAGCATCACTTGTTTATTTATTTTAACTTGGGCGGGAGTTAACGCCACTAAACTGCAATACCAAAGATGGGTTTATAGTTGTTGCACTGAACTGGACATGCGTATTTGTCATATTGGTTCACGCCCCTGCGCATTTGGCCTCATGCGCTGCGGTGTCAGTTCATGCACCTCTGAAGTTTTACCTCCGTTCGGATCACGCGCACCACCTTTCACTACAACTGGGCGATTTGAAAGGTGTTCTTGCAGACCAGGTTCACCTGTGCTGGCATTTATATGAGTCCCCTACAAGGGCTCATTTTTGGAGAATACTGCACCAAGGTAGGCGTCAAAAATAAAAGCCACAGTGTTTGCTCAGCTCGAGGGCTCTCAACAAGAACCGCAAATATAGTTCAACATAGTTGACCTTTTAGAGGTTCACGTTGTGATAAGACTGACGTGAGCATGCATATCTTTTTGAACAAGGATTAATGTGTGGCGTGTGTGTTTACATCTCACACACACTCGCTCAATGTGTGTTCTGGCATGCTCTGTGTCTGTGCTTACAACTTAATAAAGTTGATTTAAAAAACCACAACAGCAGTCAGTTATAGGCAGGTCTTTTTCATCCAGTATTCCTTGCAAATACTGCATTCACCTGGATAAATAATCACAACCAGCAAAAGAAAACACTGTACCAAGCGCCAGACATTACTAAGCAAAGAAAACTTAATACAAGAAATACATGAATTTCAGTTAAAGCTGCAGTATGTAACTTCTATGAAAAATGTTTTTTACATATTTGTTGAAATTGTCATTATGTTGTGACAGTATAATTCAGACAGATAATGTGGGGGGAAAAAAAAAAAAAAAAGAAAAAAAAAGAAAAACCCAAGCTCCTCTGCCTTCTCCCAGTGCTAACTGCAGAAATACACCGCTCATTCAGAAACAACCAATCAGAGCCAGGAGGTGGGTCCTAGTGCTGTCAATCATCCTCTGCTCATACACTCCCCCTTCCTCTCTTCTACGCTACCACAACATAGCCTGCCACTAATGCTAAGGCTAGTTAGCATGGCCACCGACGACAGCAGATAAACGGTTTTCCTGGAATGGTAAGCTGTTTTTTCACCTTTAGCACATTTAGCTGGGTGACTGACAGCGCCAAGACCTTCCTCCTGGCTCCAATTGGTTGCTTTGGGTCAGAAGCAGTGCAAAGTTACAAACTGCAGCTTTAAAAACACACAAATATTTATTTTTGTCCATTTTAGGTAATTTTTCTTTTACATCATTTTATTTTTAAATGAGACCAGGGCTGGCCCAAGGTTCTATGGGCCCTTAAGCAGAATATGATTCAGGGGCCCCTTTTCATCCCCACCACTGACAGTGTTTCAATACAGATTTGGTAGAATCTGGGAGAGGGGTCCAAGTTTAATTGGCCAAGCTAAGAAGCAATCAGTGATATTTGGTTATTAATTGCTGAGATGTATTTGTGAAGAAACTGAGCCCAAACACACAGATTAAACTCATAGCATCAGATTGTAGCTATGGTAACAACAATCAAACTACGAAGATTATTCTTTGCACTTTTACAAAGTAAACTTGCTAACGCCTTTAAAATTTTAAATTTAAATGTCAAACAATTTAAATATTTTAATCTATTTAGGCTGAAACCATTAAATCAAATTTAGTAGAATTGTCATTCTCAATGTCATTCTCTAGATCCATGGTCTGTGTTAAAATTTAAGCAGCTGCTTAGTTCGATTATGCCTTGGATCGGCTCTGGATGTGACGAGCATTACATAGCATGTTTTAAGATCCACTAGGATTTAACTGAAAAGCAAAAAAAAATTATATTTATCTTAATGGTATTTTTTGTGTTTGCCTTTTTTAAGACTATAGTTGTGTATTTAAGTATTGTCAACAATGTCTTCCAATAACATATACCATAATTACCTAGTCATGTTTTTAAATTTCCTGTCAAATTTCAGACATTTTAACTCAAAAACACGGTGGGCTGCTGGTGGACTGCCCTAGCACCCCTACCACCAGGCTTAGCTAGCTTTCTGGGGGGTAACCCTGAGACGGGTTGTCTGGAGGGATACGTCAAGCCTCTCTGTACAATTCATACACAAGGTAATCCAATGGCTTTTATAAGAAATTTTTGTAAAAATCAAAATAAAAACATTTAAGCTTTGCTTAAAAAAAGAAAGTCTATGTCAAACACTTGAAAGGTTTGAAGAAAAAAAACAAAAAACAAAAACACCTTAAAATTCAACATCATGCAAGTTTGATATGGAGGAAGTTGACTGACCTGCACGGTCCTCAGCCTGACAGAATGCCTTTGGGATGAATTACAGCAGAGACTGTGAGCCAGGCCTCCTTGTTCAACATCAGTGTCTGACCTTACAAATGCACTTCCAAAAGTGGTCAAAAACGTCAAATGAAGAATGGTCAAGAATTCTAATAAACATCTCAAAAACCTTGTGGAAAGCCTTCTGAAAAGATCTGAAGCAATTTGAGTGTGGGCCAATATCATATTAAACCTTATAGATTAAGAATAGGATGTCACTCAATTTCATATGTAAGAAGGCAAACAAGCAAATACGTTGCCTGTAAGCTCTAGTATAACTGCTTTCAATTAAACATGCATGTCTGTTTAGCCAACTGGAACTATGTGGTTGAAGGTCCTCTTTGTTAAAATCTCTAGATCAGATTTCCCCAGATCTGTGATTAAATGGTAAAAGACTGAAAAAAAAAAAGTTTTTCCTATTAATTAAATATGTTGAAGTGCTATAAACAATCAGCAAATTCTCTGATCGACTTGGTTTTGAGTTTAGTAAAGAGTAGATGCAGGTTAGGAGAATCCATTCATGTGTAAAAATAGGGCTGATCTTGTAATCCCTTCATCTTTTTGATTCTAGACTACCACCTCTGCCAAGAACCTGAAATCTCTGTTACATACACACAAATTAATATGTAGGCGTTATAATCCTTAGAATGAAAACAAGAACTCAACAAAGTGGAAATCAGCAGGTGGAACTTGGATCAAATTGAAATGCAAGTAGTTGGCTTTTAATCTGTCTTTATGATTACACTAAATTGACTGTACATTTTTATATATATATATATATATATATATATATATATATATATATATATATATATATATATATATATATATATATATATATGACTTAGATCAGTTAAATAAAGATGGCATTTGCTGTGAATCAGTTCTGTATAATTTAATACAATTCAGTGCCAATTACTTATTTATAAAAAAATAAACTGAACTATCCTGAAACATTTATTGTTTGGTGACTGCATCTCTAACAGGCATCTATCACTAATTTTACTTTTTAAAACAGAAAGGACTGTAGAGGTCCTTAATGTGACTCCACACCAACTTCAATTCTTTATTTCAGTGATGCTCTACTGTACTCAAAGTCAGCATGCGCCGGTTACGGTTATCAAGATTGTAGCAAGTCGTCAGTTTCAAAATCTCTCATCTTTAGCGTTTCAAGATGTTGCAACATCTCAGCGTAACACACAGATGCTACTTAGCTCCACTACGTTGGCTGCGGCAGAAAGCTTCCAGTCCGGGCAAAGAGAGGAGAATGGCAGTCCAGGAGACACACGGCCATTAAAAAAGTTGCGATGATGGCAAAGAAGAAATGGAGAGAAGTAGCCAAGTAGTAGCTAAGAGAAATCCTCAGATGCAGTAACAGAAACCACACAGGAAGAAACTGAAACAGCTGCATGGAAAGAAACAAACTTCTGCTTCTTTGCTCTGATTTTCTTCTCATTCCCCACAAGAAGCCTTTCAGTGCAGCTTTATCTCGACCTTCAAGATGCTTAAAATGGTGTGAATGTAAAATAAAGAGATCAGTTGGTAGGTGTCCCGAAGGTGCCAGATCTCTGTGATGTGCTAGGCCAGAAATAGAAGTCTCTCAAGTGTCAGTGCAGAGAATTAAACCAGGCTCTGTCGCCAGCGTTTGCTCCGTTTCAGGCCAGTCATGGAACACGTTCTGGAGTTGAACTTGAAGATTTTGACTAAACGCTGCTCAGAGAGAGCAGAAAAAAAAACTACAGCAATAATGCACCAGTAATACAAGCTCTTTGTTGTCAAACAAATAGTACCTTGCAGAAGTATTCATCCTCTTTCAACTTTTTACCCTTTGTAGCATTACAACCACAAAAGTCGATGTACTTTATTGGGATTTTATGGAATAATCCAACACAGACCAACACATAATTGTGAAGTGGAAGAACAATGATACATGGTTTCCAACTGCTTTATTAAGAAAAGTCTGAGCTTTACAAAAATCGTTCAAACCTAGTCAGATTGGAACAGCAGAGAAAAATTTCCAAGTCCACCGGACCATTCTAACATGAATTCACTTTGATCCAAGTCTTTCCATTGTAGCTCTGCATGTAGACTTTGAGAAGCCATCCAGCTGGAAGGTGAACCTATGTCCAATCTCAAGTCTTTTGCAGCCTCTAACAGGTTTTTTTCCAGGATCGCCCTGTATTAACCTATTTCCATTTCTTTCTTCTTGCTACTTTTCCACAAAGGCTAGGATTTGTACAGTGTACAAGTACTACTTGTCCTGATTCTCCCACCTGAGCTTTGGATCTCTGCAGATCCTCCCATTTCCCATGGGTGTTCTGGCTGATGATGCTGTTTGTTCTCTAATGTTCCCTAAGAAACCCCTAAGGCCTTCACAGCACAGATGGATTGTTATTGATATTAATTTACACACAGGTGGACTCTATTTATGAACTAGACATCTTCTGAAGGCAGATGGTTGAGCACCAAACATGCAGTAGTGGGAATACTTTTTAAAAGCAGTGGGATTTTAATCATTTCTAAACTATTTCCCTTTTGTTTTCCCACTTTTCAAGCAAACTTTAGGTGAAACATGGATATTATTGCTTTTACACATGTGGAGACAAAAAGGTTTGTATTTTCAATACCCACCTCAAAAAAAGAACCTTTAACTCAGTGTCAGTTTTATTCAAAAATTCACTGGTTTCAGTGGAGGTCACAGGCTTAATTCCTTTGTCCTGAAGGTTTTCCATGATTCTGCTCCAGGTTAGACATGGATTTGCACATATTTGAAATTCACTGAATATTCTTTAAGCTAAATGAAACTTTTATTGTCATCAAGAATGGCAGATAAGCTCTCTATATCTTATTAATCTTTGAGAACTTCTGCCAAACAAACATCTTTTTCTTTTGGGGAAAAAAAAAAAAAAAAGATCTTTTGGATCACTTTTGGATCATGTGACCAAAGTTGGTCCCATAAGGCCGTTATCCTACCCGTTTTAAACCTTTCCCTGATGCTTCCTACCTGAATAAAGTGATAGTTCATTCCCGGGACTCTGTTGGAAGTAAGTCACTCATTTCAGCCAGCAGGGCCACATCTAAAACATGCAGGATACCAGCCCTTGAGGACTGGCTTTGGACACCCTCGGCCTCTATTTTACAACGGCATAAGCTAAACTCATTAAACAGCAGTCAAACTGACTACAGAGGGAGTCGCAGTTCCTAAGATGCTCCAGAAGAATCTTCCAGATGCTCCACACCAGTTCCATAACCAATCATTTTAATTGCTGCAGATATGGTTGGTCAAAAGGAAAAGGGATATTTAAATAAATGAGTTACCTGTGTTGTACTTTGCTGTGCACAAAGCAGAAGAAGAACTTGTTCAGCTGAACTACTATGTGCTCTTCCACTAAAATGGAAATCCATCAACTATTCTGTCATGACCTAATGGACAATATGGAATGTAAGCTACTGGAAATAATGTGTTTTCGAGCACAGCTGTAATGTGTTCGATCTTTGTAAAGCATCCAATGCACATTGTCTTTGCAATTTCTCTTCAGCTTCTTCCTTTCTTCCTTCCACTGATCAACAAATCATCATTTAACTCATTTTTATCTCTACTATTAAGGTGTTTTCATTAATGCCATCTTTTTACTGCTTCCCTCTTGGGGGCAACACTGCCTTCATGTGCTTTATCTATGAATGGAACAGTCTTCTGAACAGAAGCCAAAAGTAAAAGTTTGATGAATCTGGCATAAATGCTTTAACTAGAGATGCATTAGTTGCTGCTCATCTGGCTCCTTTGCCATTTTTGGATTTTGAGTTTGTCATTTTGTTCAGGTAGGAAACAGAACCATCTGACCTTCAGGATGGGGATGTTTCATCAAACTAGCAATGGAGCAAATTAAAGTTCCCCAATGTATCAAACCTTAAATCCGAATTGCAATACAGAGGACCTCCAGTATTCGCTGATGGTTATGGACCACAGCCGTCTGTGAACAGTTAGAATCTACAAATACTTGAGAACGCCTCTAAATTGCTTATAACTGCCTTTTTTAAACAGTTCAAACACCAAATATACCTTAATAAGTGAAACTGTCTTGACATGATCGCAGAAGCTAACATCGGTCTTCCTTATTTCCACTCTTGTGGGAACAGCCAACCAGTGCCAAGCAAAATGAATGCCAGTCCTGAACTGCTGTGCAAACACCAGCCAATAGCGTGTCAAGTAGCACTGGGCCTAGGTATTTTAGCTTCCCAAGTTGCATTTTCTTTCAAATACTTTAGATATCCTCTATGAAAAAAAAATCTGCGACTATGCAAATTTTCTGCAAGCAACTTTGAGTTACGTTGCACAGAAAATTCTGTGAATACTGAACCACCAATAGGCAGGGGGTCCACTGTATCTGTGTGTGCAATACCACAAGGGACTGCTTGATGCAATATTTGGTAGGATATAATATTTCAAGTGTAATGCATTCACACTTTGCATAGCTATAGAATATTTGGCCAGATGAATGGACTTTAACTTCTCTTAATGACCGTGCCAGGAGTATTTCTTTGGTGTCTGAGATGCTAGATCTTATGCAGAGAGGTGGAGACATTGTGCAAAACGTCAAAAAAAAAAAAGTCTAGGAAATACACTAAATGGATGTGTAAAGACATGATTTCCAAATATAAGACTTTAATTTTTTTTTTTTTTGCCAAAAGAATTTAGTTTAAAATATTATTCTCCAAATATAAATAATTTATTTCCATTCATGGCAGGAGGGCCAGAAAAAAAAAAAAAAAAGTAAATGCCGTTATAAATTAGGAAGGATTTGGAATCTACAAAAAATAAGTATTCTTGGGGTCAAAAATTTACAAAAACCGGGGATCAGGAAGTGATCACAAATCTCATCTGTGTATTTCTACCTTTTACAGCAAAGCACGTTATCTTTTAGAGATATCATTTTGTATTATTCAAATTACACCTATTTTATTAATTCCTAAAAGCTCAACAATGTAAGGAAATACAAACGTACCAACTAAGACATATTAAACATCTCCATTTAGCTACACAAGGTAACTGTATATCAAGGCAGTGAAATATTTTCCAAGTCCTTTGACAAATTGCTTCAATCTAAAGCCATTAAAATGGCCAGTGTAAGCGAGCTATCCTGAGTGCTTCAGCAAAATGTTCCTTTTCCTGCTCAGTTCATCTCATCAGCTCTCCCAGACAGAAAGAGGGGCAGAGAAGAATAATGAAAGGATTACCCAAAAGACAGCCACTATGTGTGGGGAGGTGTGTGTGTGTGTGTGTGTGTGTGTGTGTGTGTGTGTGTGTGTGTGTGTGTGTGTGTGTGTGTCTCTCTTCATTCAGTGCAGCCCGAAGGTTATTCCCAGTGGATCGAGCTTCCAGGTTACCATTCATGTAGAAAGAAGCTCTGCACTCTGAGCACACTACACCCTTTCATCCTGTTTTCTAAAAGCGAACACTGTAACATTTCACACGACTTTATGCAGGTTCCCCTCACATTTACACATCTCTGCTTCCACTCGTCTGCCCTCTTCTTTCACACTGCTGCGTCAAGTTATAGCTCTTAAGAAATTGCAATCTGAATGTTTTCATGCATTATAATTAATAGAATGCAAAATAAGTGCAACAGTCTCGCAGTTTGCCTCATCATGTTCTTACCGAACCGTGGCATTATAACCGTCGCTTGCCTGTAGATTCTGCAAGGCGAAGAATGCGATCGTCAAGCAGGAGCGACATGTCCTCATTTAGAAGAGATGGCGCTCTTTAAGCAGCACCAAAAGAAAACAAGTATATCAAGAGACTCTAAAGCCGCCAACACCAAACTAATGCAAGGATGGTGAGAAATAACACACAGGAGGTTGAGAACCCTCCTGCTGCCTCCCCTCCCCCATCTCCAATGTACACACTTTATATTTCTGCTGATGTGGTAGAAGTAGAGTGGAAATGGTTGATACAGTCATTCTTTATTAGTGCATTCATGTGCTCATTCAATAAGCACCGGTCATCAGGAGTCATTTTAACCAACGAGTTTGCAGCTTCTCATGCACGATTTGCAGTTCGATAAACAGCATTAAAACCACCAGGCACCGTCAGAAACCCCCCTCAAAAAAAACAAAACAAAACAAAAAAAAAAAAAAAAAAACAACCCCCTCTAAGATGTGTCGTGTTATCTGTTGACAAATTCGTGTCCAGCATTTTTTTTAATATAATGCTGTCTTTTGCAGAGCAAATATGCATTAAAAACACCGTGTGATAATATCGTCATCATACCAGTCCCCTCATTTTTCAAACATCTCGGGGGAGTTTGGGGGGGTAACCCAGAGAAATGCCCACTGAATCTGTATACCAGCATATTCATCTGCCTTGTCAGCTCCAGTGCTACAGACAACGGAGGTAAACTTTTATTAAATATGATATTGATTTGGTGTTTTTTATGCTTTTAAATCCCTGAGAGGACCTTAGTTGTGCATTAGGCTAGTTTAATTTTCCCTCTGTAGATGGACAATGTGGTCAGATAGAGAAAGACAGGTATGTCATCTGCTTGTGAATTATTACCAATCATAAAAAAGGATGCAACTACTTTTATCATCATTTTTGAATCCCAAACTCACACCTGATCTGCTCTCCGCTGTTTTTTGTTGGGGTTTTTTTCCAGAAGCGGATGTTTCTTCTTTGGTGATCTGTTGTAGCCCAAGCAGTAGGGTAGCAGTACCAATATCATTACCAGTCGCAAGATTTTCTGACATCATGCATCCCGACTAACTGCTGCTGTACATTCATATCTGCTAACAATGACCGCTAAACTATTTAGTGCTGCTGTGATTTGGGCACAAATCCTGTGTGTTCCATGCACAGGGATCATTTCAGAGCAGACGGGTTATGTTTCAAATAACACAGCTGTGACTGTGCATATTAAAACATTATTGTTACTGTCATACTGTTATATTAGCAGTTGTAAGGATAATTTGATTTTCCTTAAAAAAAAAAAAAAAAAAAGTAATTTGATTATGTTGAGCATTTTTAAAATTTAAGTGCAAATACCACAAAACATGATATTAATCAGGGTTAGACCGAGATCGTTGAACCAGCCCCCGTCTACTCACCATCTCGGTTGAATAAATGAGAACTATCAAGTCGACTGGATTTTAAAAAGGACACTAAAATAAAAGGAATCTGTTAAACTGTGTTCGCAACGGAAGGTAATTTGACTTAGGGGCTCCAAAATCTATCTGCCAGCACATTCACACATGCCCACAGTCAACATCGAACAGCTGCTGAAACAGCAGCGAGCCTTACTAACCGTTATGCTTGGCATCTTTAGTTGTACCACTGAAGATCCCACTGATTCCTTACAGTGTGAATGTGTGAAGTGTTTGTTCAGCAGCACATATGGCCTACACAGGGTGTAACCTCAAAAAGCCCCGATTTAAGCACAAGGGAGGATGGGGGGGCAAACGTCACAATGTAATCTCTTTGCCATTTAGGTTTTGATGGCACTCAGTAACTCTCTGAATCACCTTAAACATATTTTAATCCCGAAAATGGGGAAAAAAAAAAAAAAAAAAAAATGCTTTGTAAGAGGAGAATCATTCCACCAGGTTAAGGCCATGAGAGTCGTCTAAAAGGATAATCTTATGATAAAATACTAGAGAGAGAGGCACACAGTTACAATAATAAGATCAGAGACAAACCTTCACACACTTGAGAGTAAAACCAACACTGAGATCAGTTTCAGACAGAGCAGCTGGTGTGTCAAGGCTAAAATCAGTCAGCCTCTCACACTAAATCTGAGACCAATTCTATCGTTTCCTTCCTGCTCTTGGCATGGTTTTGGTCGTGGAGGACGGACACCGATCAGGCATAATATTATGACCACTGACAGGTGAAATTAACACTGATTATCTCATTTCATAGCATCTGTCAGTGGGTGGGAGACAGCTGGGTCAGAGCATCTCTGGAACTGCAGCAATTTAGCAGATCAGGAAAAAACAGAGAACCGATGACAGGTTCTCCCATGCATGAGCGAGGCAAAGGCCCATGTGATTCAACAGATGAGCTACTGTAGCTCATATTAATGCTGCTTTTGATCGAAAGGTTTCAGAATACGCAGCGCGTTTCAGTTTGTTGGACTTGGGGCTGCATAGTTGCAGAGCAGTCGGGGTGCCCCACTGACCCCTGTCCACCACTGAAAGAACCAACAGTCAGGATGCAAGCATTCCAACTGGACGCCAGTGTGACGGTTTGGTCTGCTTAGAAAACTTAGGTCCCGCTGTCATCCGTGTTACACCACCTACCACAGACCATGCGGACCCTGCCATGGAAACATTTCCTGATGGCCTCTTTCGGAACCTTGCCACAAAGCAAGAGAGGATCAGGGAGGGTTTGATGAGCACAACAAAGAGGTTGAGATATTGACTTAGCCTCCAACTTCCCAAATTCTCAATAAAATCTAGCAAGTCCAATGCATGTATTCCCCACCTCGCTACTTACTTGACTTAAAGGAAGTGCTGCTAACATATTGGGACCAGAACCCACAGCCCACCTTCAGGGGTCTAGTGGAGTCCATGCCTCGAAGCGGTCATAATGTTATGTCTGATCAGTGTTGAAGAAGGCTAACGCAGTTCAGATGGATGTTTTTATTGAGGTCATTGTCCATTACAACTATAGAATGATCAATTTTCAAAACCCAGAGGCCTTTTTATATGCTGAAAGCAGGAATGTATTATAAGAAAATGTTATAGAAAACTGTTTTGGGTTTTTTGTTTTTGTTTTTGTTTTTTTTAGATTTGGGCTTGGCTCATATGAGTTTGATGGATGTGCAAAGAAAAGAGTAAAATTCTTCTTCCCCGGTCATAACCTACAGGACTATTCAACAGGGCACAAAAAAAAAAAAAAATAGCGCAGCTGAGAGAAATCTAAAACCAGCCGTCAAAGGTAGCCTATCTCCTGTCATCATGCTTGGAGCCTCTTTCTCAAATGAGTTGTAATTTGGTCCCAGCGGAGGGCGGCATCAGCAGCCGGAGAACGACTTGAGCTACGTGGACATTAACCAATAAAACACTTCACACGCACCAAAGCGGCCAATCAGCGGCCGCTAATTTCTGTGGCGCCGCCGGCGGAGTGTCCCTGAGCCGCAGATGCACCGCTTAAAATGTGTGGGAGCGCTGCAGGAACCGTATTCAGGACTGAGGTTTACGTCCAAAAGCTGAACTAGTCCCTGGATAGAGTTTCAGTAAACAATTATACTTTATCATCATCGACCCACAGAGTAGGGGAGCCTCACGCTCTTAACACGTTTGGAACTTTTAAAACATGCTAAGCGAGTTTCGGCTTTGAACTGACCGACAAAGTGTATGCAAACTGAGCGAACAAATAGTGGAATGTAAAGCGAGCCCCCAGTTGCATGCCAGCTACCAACAGCTGGGCAAAACCCTGGGGGGGGGGGGAAACACAACCCTCAATTGTGCGCAACCCTCTCTGCAAAAGTTGCAAACAACACAATAAACATGAATTCCACTCGAGCTACAGAGAAAGGGGGCAGTAACACCGCAAACCGCTGAATTTCCCATTTCAAGGCTCAAAACGTCTGGAGACTAGAGAACTACAGAAACCGGTGCTGTAACACTGTCTGCTTGACGTGAATGAAGCTGGGTTCTCTTCAGCCATTCAGTGAGAGGCAACCAGCATCTTATTACCAAGGCTACACTGTTGCATAACATTTACTGACACACAGCACCGGAGACACAAGCGACACCACCTGGCGTTAGCTGCCTTCGACTCACCCGTCCTCCCGCTAGAAAGCCGGTTAGACGCCGAGGCGAAGCAAAAGCCGACGTCCGAGCACGCCGCCCCTCAGCCTGGCTTGTCTGTCAGGCGGCTACGTGCTGCGAAAACAACTTGTTAACGGCCCCGAGTTAAAACGCCTCCAAACTCAGACTAGCAAATAAATCCCCGCTGATATTAGCGGCTTAAAGGTGAGGCGGTGCACAGATGAAGGCGATAAAACTCACCTCTAACGCCAGCCGGCTCCTCTGAGGATGTGCCGTACTGTCACCTCCTCCGGCTGGCAGCGCTGCTTTATATATCCACGGCGGGTAAAAATAGAGCGTTTCACCTTCCCGTCCGACCCCTCTGCGCTGTTTACCGGACGCGGAGCGCACTTCAGAGTGCACAGTGATAGCACGCAGGCTTCAGGCCAGTGGAGTTCCTCTGCGCGTTTCCCACGACAGCAGAGGAGGTAGTCAATATGGCTGACGAACTCACCGTGCTGAGGCGTGGTGAGCTGAGTCTTCCAGATTCACACTCTCCCCCCCTCCCTCCTCTCCTCTCCTCTCCTCTCCTCTCCTCTCGCCCGGTGGCTCAAACTGCAGTGCTGCTGGCTGCGGGGTGTAAACCAGGGGCCCCAAACTTTCTCATACCCAATAAGGAGAGGCTTCAAGCCTTACAGATCCTTCTGGTAAAAGGGTTGGATCACGTTTTATTTTGAGAGGTGCACCCTTGCTACTTTATGAAACATTCAGTGATTCATAACACATTTTGTAGGCATTTGTCAAATTTAAATAATCCTATGGGTGGGCAGTTTATTTGATTGGAATCAGGCCGACAGGTTATAGAGTTGCAGTTAATATCAGTCTAAACTGAACATCTCTCCCCCCAATTAGTGCAGGGTGATATTAAGGTAAACCATAATCATATTCTAGCCATTTCACTAGAAAATAACACCCAATACTTTAACAAAATAATGAAAAGTGTTGTGAAATGAAAGCTGAGTAACCCATGCAACAGCTAGAAAATTTAGAAATGCAGCTGTAAAAAAAAAAAAAATGGAGAAAGAATGTGCCAAAATAAATTGAGTGTGTTCATATGTGAACTGTTCCTGTGCATGAATGCAAGTTAACAATTACATGTGCAGTGCTTTGCAAAGCTTCATATACTTAATATTTAGTTACGTCACTTCAGTGTACATTATTATGATTTTATGTGATAAACCAACACAAAGTAGTGTAAAATTGGGGAGGAGAAGGAAGGTGGAGAATGATTCTAGGATTTCTTTGGAAATAAAAATCTAAAAAATGTGGAGTGCATTTATATTGAGGCCCTTTGAGGCAGTACTTCGTGAAGGCTTTATGAAAATAACCGTGTTGTGAACCAACTTTCACTGCAGTTACAGCTGCAAGCTGGTTTGGTCGTATGTCTCCATCAGCTTGCACATCCAGAGACGGAGATTTTGATCTATTCTCGATGGTTTGAGTCAGAAAAATTTAGCAAGACAGGTTTGAACTTCGACTGGCTCATTCTAAACCATTTATATGTTTTCACTTAAACCATTAGATTGTAGCTCAGGGAAAAAACACTTTAGGGCTATAAAGTGAATTTAAACATCCAAAACACATTGAAGATTCAAAAACATTTGTTAAACAAATACCATGCATCACTTTTTATTCTACGTGTTGGTCGTATCAAATTGCCAATTTCCCTCAGAGCTGCTGTGACTACTGGAACATTTTGCCTCACAAGTACGCAATAGTAATAATCACATGCATTTTATTTCTCCTGTTTTCTCTTCACTGCAGCAAGCAGCATGGCTCATCGACATGCATCTCCTGAAAAAGCTCGCCATTCATCGCCGCCTGTTAATGAAGGCTTTATGAAAATAACCGTGTTGTGAAACAGAGCCCATCTGGTTGTGAGGAGAAGAGATGTATCATCTCTGGGCTGTGAGTCACTGGCATGGAGCTTGCCTGAACCTGAATTGATATTAACAAATAAAATGCACAGATGATAGTGAGGGTCACTAAAATGTGGCCAGAGATTGTCTTTTCTTTTTCTTTTTTTTTTAAACATCTGTTCAAAGGAATGTATCATCCTGCACCTCTCATGCAAACGGCAAGAAGAAACTGAATGCAGCTTGCTTAGTTTAGACACCATGTTAGAAAAAAAACATCATGGGAGGCTGATTCAGTTGTTTGCGTCTCTGATCTATTTAAATCTCTCTAAGTTAAACAGAAATAACTGGAGAAATGAGAGAAAAGATGTTTGACTCCATTGAACTTCTGCCCCTTTTCACATTAAATCCACAAACCGCATTGTAGTCCTTTGGGATTTTATGATCGACCAACACAAACTAGTTTATAGTAGTGAAAAATGTGGTGTGCATTTGTATTTGACCCCTTCTACTCTGATGCAACAAAGTAAAATCCAGTGCAACCAACTGGCCTGGTAATTAGTATCCTAGTTCCTCTGTGTGGAAGTTAATCTCAGCGAACCAGTGAATCTCTTAGAGGTTTGTTGGAGAACATTAGTAAACAAACAGCATCAATGAGATCAAGGAACACAGCAGAAAGTTACAGAGAAGAATTAGTTTGTCAAACAACATTCCAAGCGGTCTTCACTCAATCATCTGGCTGTGGAAAGAGTATGGTACAAATGCAAAGCAAGACATGCCTGTGAGACCTAATCTGACTGGTTGGGTGGGAGGAAAAATAAAAAGAAGCAGTCAAGAGATCCTCGGGAACTCTGAAGGAGCTGTAAAGATTCACAGCTCTGGTAGGAGAATCTGTTGACAGGACTATTGGTCAAGCACTTCAAAAATCTGGCCTTTATGGACGCGTGGCAAGAAGAAAGCCAGGGACAGGAAAGCTAAACAGACCTAACGGGGAAAGGGATGGAGCTAAATACACGACAATAATGGCAGATCACCTGTTAGAGGATGTAAAACTGGACAATAAACCTAAACATACAGCCAGAGTTACAACAGAATGGTTTAGATCAAAGCACACGCTAAAACGACCTAGTCAAAGTACAGACCTAAATCCAATTGAAAATCTGTGATAAGACCAGAAAAATTATCTTCTATATATTTCTGTCAGTCTATGATGGTCTATCATATACAGTGCATGCAGAAAGTATTCACAGTGCTTCACTTTTCCCACATGTTACGTCCTTATTCCAGGTTATGTTAAATTAATCTCTTTCCTCAAATTTCTATGCACAAATACCCCATTATGACAATGTGGAAATTGATTTTGAGTGTTTTGTAAATTTATTAAAAATAGAAAACTAAAAAAAAGATCATACTTACATAAGTTTTCACAGCCTTTTCCTAAAAGACTTGAGGCTGTAACTGCTGCCAAAGGTGGCTCAACAAAGTATTAGGCAAAGGCTGTGAATACTTATATAATCGTCATTTCTTAGTTTTCTATTTTTAATAAACTTGCAAAATATTAAAAAAAAAATTTCCACATTGTCATAGTAAGTTATTTGTGTATAGAATTTTGAGACAAAGATTAATTTAATATAATGTGGAATAAAGCTGTAACATAACCAAATATGGCATAAATGAAGCGGTGTGAATACTTTCTGGATGCACTGTATAACACTGATAAAATACACTTACAGTTATGGTTGTAATGTGACTAAATGTGACAACCTTTAAGGTAGAATGGTTTTACGAGACAAAGTAACAGTTTTACTCTGAACGTTTAAAACATGAATTCAGTTTTTCCTCAGAAATAGACTTGAATGAAAACATAATCATGTCTTATTTCTTATTTTAGACGATCTTGGAGCCAGTCTCAACATTCAGGTGGTCACATGAAGCCTGGCAGTTTTCAGTAAACACAGGAGAAAGTGTTGGCCTCAGTCCTCCAGCAGCTGGAACTGGTTAAGGTCTTCCCATGTCGTCTGTGTGAAAATGTCCGATATCTCTTAATGTTGTTGACCTTCTTCCCACACGTGATTTCTGTTCTTGTTCTCGTCTCATCAAGGCCATGTCCTCTCGCTATCTGATGTCTGTTTTCATTCAGCAGTTTTTAGGAAGTGATGTCGTATGTTAAATGGGATTACAGCAATGCTGCGCTGCACTGTAGCAATGAAGCTGCTGGCGTGATTCTCTGCAAGTAATTCCTGTCCAGGAGTATTTCACATACAGCTAAATTATGTTTTTGGTATGGCTGACAAAAATTGGACTGTTGACATCTGGTTTTGTTGTTTTACAACCATTAAACCAATTTTGAGTTCAACTTTTTTTTTTTTTTAAATGATTAGTTGGAAGATTATGATTTCAGTCATTCACCTTGCTTAGGTGTCTGCACTACCTGAACATGCTCAAGACATCACTATTCACTGTTAGATAATGCATTATTGGAGTGAGGTAAAAATGCATCACATTTTACTACAATTCTAATTTGTTCACAGAATTTTGTGTATAAGACGCACCTTTTGGGTAGAGCTGTGAAAAACTGTAAACAATATCATCAGTGAACTTTTTTTGTGTAATGTGCCTTAAGATGACATGTGCTGTCAATTGGCGCTATAAAAATAAACTGAATTGAATTGAAATTAAAAGCTGAGGTTTACCTAGGATAAACTGTTCAATTTGGGAGAAATTTTCAGGAAAGAATAACGAAATGAACAGAATTCACCTGACAAAGTTTGAAGATGAGCTCAACCTTTTTTGTATGACTCAAGCAATGAAATGAGAACTTTTAATTTCAGCTTTCATAAGTACAGTTCATTTTGACTGATATGACAAATGATAATGTTATAAGACAGCAGAGAATTGTTTGTAAGCATTTGATGCATGTTCAAAAGGATTTGCAATTTGTTGCAAGGAATGAGAAACTACTGCTATGATGAGCACAAATCCATAAATGTTGAGCTAACAGTTATGAGAATTTTAATTCTAATCAGAGAAATGCACCAAAGTTATTAAGAAAGGGTGTCCTTTATCTTCACAGTGACCTGGATCCTGTGACACGGACATTCTTTAAGATTTATAGAAGTCTTTAGATGGAATCATTGTGGAGATAAAATAAGATGAGAAAATAAGACACAACGTTACATACAGTAATTTAAACATCTAATTAACTGTGTATGTAGAGATATGAATATTTAATTATTAATGTGTAGCTACACTAATAGTTCTATATGTCAAAATTAGCTGTGAGCTAACTGACTAAACAAATACAGTAATAAAATGTTTAAAAAAAGGTACATTTGAAACAATTTCAGCTTTAATGGTTATAGTTTGATATAAAAAAGAGGGGGCTTAAATGTTTTCAGCTATGCAGCACTGACATCTTCTGGCCATTTACCTTATCACAGATGTTTATTAAAGACGCCACAGGATAAACCTCCATCTTTTCTCCACTTTAGATAGGGGGAAGAAATGTGCACACCCAGTTAGAGGAAATCAGCTTAGTTTAACAGGAGAACAGGCTTATGAAGCAGTAGCTTTGCTTCATCTTTAAAACCACTTTGCAACTTTATATTGATCTATCACATAATATCCCAATAAAATACACCTAAGTTTGTTTGTTAAAAATGAGACTAGAGCTGGCAACAATTCTGGAGACCAAGCAATGGTTTGAAAGGTTTATTTGAAATGAAGTACATACAGTGATGGTTTTCTACCAATTTTATGAGAGGGGCAGGGAGGGCCAGTGTTTCTTTCATGGAGACAAAGAACAAAAAGGAAAAACCCAACAACACAGCAATATTTCATTGTTTAATATATTATTTGAGCCACAGAGTGAAAGGACCAGTTGTGTCTCCAGAGCTACAGGTTGCAGACCTCTGATCTAGCAGATGAAAACTGTAATCCTCCTGATACAACTGAAGCTAAAAGTGCAAAATCTTAATTTTTAATTTATTGTTAAAGTAAAACTGAAGGTAAAACATGAAATTGGTTCAAGGAACCAATTAGTTATGATTACTTTGCCAGCGCATATCATCGTAATAGATGGATTTAGTATCATCTCTTCTATACAGGTGCCATAACCAGTTTCACAGGGTCACTGGCCCTAGTCTAGCACCGCCCATGAGAACAGGAAGAAGATACTGCTAGAAGTGAGATACTGGTCTAAGTCCACACTTTCAGAAAAAGCTGAGTGATTATTATTTGATTTTGGAGATGCAGGTTGATTGATTCTGAGATGACTGAGAGAGGTTACTCACTGCTTGAGATGAAGATGGAGGTCCTGGAGAAGGCGAGTATATCCACAGTTGCTGCGTTTGGTATGGAGCTGGTGAACAGTTCGCTTGGTGATTGTGTCTCTGTTTTGTTGAGGTGAGTGCTGGAGGGTGGACAAGCTGGGGAGTGAGCGGCATAGGATCCTGGTAAGTGCTTCCAGAGGGCAGTGCTTTATAGCTCCTTCAATCTTTTAAAAATATGACTATATGTATCCTGTAGATCAGCCATTTCTCATTTACTGTGTAGTGTGGAATCTTATATTTTTATACAGTCCTTTCTTTCTTTGTACAATATAAGACATAACTTGAAAATCTTGCCCAAATAATCAAGGTTGCAGCTTGAGCTGCTGATCCTACTCTTTATCCATTACATTTGATTTAGTGGTTCAATTTTATGACTTCCTGTTGCATACTTAAATATTTATTGTTGCACTCAGTGTGACTCTTCATATCGTTCAACAGTGAGACTTGTAATGGATTACATTACTCTACTTCAGAAACACACATGCATAAGCAGATCCAAACTCTTGAAGCCATGAAAGTTTTTGAGTCGTCTTTCTAACAGTTTTTCCAGCGGCCACAAGAGGGCAGCAAATCACTACTTGCTGTTGCACCCAGGCTGTAGCGTCTCCCATCACCATACTTTACAGAGTTGAACCTTTTAATCTTGATGTTTGCTCATGGTATTTTCCATCTATAGTGTCCTTGAAGTATTAAGCAAACACATGTTCAGCTTATTTGATATCAGAGTCAACACACCACGTTGTTGTCATTATATTCTCCTTAGTAGTTCCTTAAAGTACAGCGCAGCTCACATTGGCCTGTGTTTACACTTGAAGCTGGTTTGTCGATCTACGCCTGTGAAAAAAAGCACTGTGACCACAAACTATAACACTCATTTGTAATGGTCTTCTTTAAACCTCTGTGTTGTTAATATTTACATTCTTGTTTCTCAATTTGGAAACTTTATCTGAACTAGGTCTGTATGTTAAAAAATAATACATTACATTATACAATTGGCATGAAAAATGCTACGCAATTATTTTGTCCAGTCATACAGCACAAATGGGGTTTTAAGTGCTAAATTAAGCTTTGTGGTATAGAGACTGTGAAAGCCTGAGAATTCTTTGTTTTTGCAAAAGTAGATGATAAGTTTACTATGTAAAACTGAAAAAAATATATGCAATGTTCCTAAACTAGTTGACTTTAAAGTAAAGTGTGAAACTGAATCAAAAGTGTCAAATCAATCCAAATTTCCTCATTTTCTTTTTCTAGTTCATAAGCATACCAAGGCTGAAATTAAAGCGGATCTAAAAAAAAATTTACACACCTCTGTTTAGGTGCCACATTTTGGTGATGTGACAAAATAAGACCATGATAAATCATTTCAAAGCCTTTTCCACATATAATGTTACATAAGTTCTGTACAATGCAACTAAAAAGCAAAAAGAAATGTTAGGAGGGAAGATGTAAACACATGAGAAAAGCTCCAATAATCCCTAGTTCAGCCATTCAGTTGGAGTTTCCTGGATTTTTCCCATTTGCATCGTTTGGCTAAAGCTACAGTTTGCAGAGAGGTTTCAAAGGATCAGAATCATCTCATTGTGTAAAGGTATCAGTCAGAGGAAGGGTACAAAAGGCCCACAGCATTATGTAAATGCAATGCCACAATTAAGACTGTCTTGAATAAATAGAGAAAATATGGGACAAAACTACTAAACTGGATGTTTCTCAGAAATTACTGAAAAGACAGAAACTGGTCATGGAGATTGCCCAGTTCCACAGATCTGTGTCTGTGTGCCCAGAGACACACCAACAGATCTGCATACATCCCTGGCAGATATGACATAAGTCAAATATCTCGTGTTTATTTGTCTTCTCCAGAGGTCCTCAGAGGTTATTTCCAGAGGTTGGGACAATGTGTTGTTTTATTCGTTTCAGGGTTAGACCTTTTATTGCTCACATTGTCACATTGACCTGATTTTGTGGTTTTTGTATGCATCTGATGAAAACCAGATCCTCATTATGGCATGTCTTGTTTTTATTTGTCCCAGGGCTACATAATGGCGCCTTTTGAGATGTAAAAAAGGGACAGAAATCAAAGTGATCTGATGAGCATGTGTTTTGTGTTTCTCCAGTGGGCTGCCTCAAAAAGGAATGGAAATTCATCTTCTCAGCCAAGTTACAATAAATTAATACCATCTTAATTTTAGATCCAGCATTACAAAGTATTCACCGGGTTTTATTTTTTCCACTTCATTTTGACTCGTTTATACATCTGCCAAAATTCAGCTTCTTATACCTGGGATATTATGTTAATTTTATTACAAAATCCTCCAAAAACTAAATAGCAGCACCATCAAAATGTCTGCAATGTAAAGCCAGATGGGTATCATCATTTAAATATTGTTTTTCAATATCAGGCACTTTGGGATTATTGTCCTTCTTTTTTTTTTTTTTTTTTTTTTTTTTTTTTTAAAGCAACACCTTTCCTTGCTGTCCAATTACTCTGCCTAAAAGAATGCAGACACTGTTGTCAGTCCAAGACCCTTGGTGTTTGCATGGTTTGATCACAGCATTTAAGAGCACGGATTCTGAAGAGAACTGGAGAGGGGTTGGCTGAGAAAGAAAAGAATTGAAGAAATAATGTATTTAAATTTCTATTTATTGGTTGCAAAGAGCAGGAAGACCAGGCGTAGGAATGAGAGCCGATAGAAAGCAATGATTTGAAGAATCAGTCAACTAGAGGATTATGTTAATAGATTTGTGGAGTGTGCCGCATCCCTACTGAGTGTTATTTTTGGGTTATTTATACAGTGTCTAGTCATACTCTTTGAATTCTGCTCAGTTTTGTCAGATCACAACCACAAAAGTCAATGTATTTCTGTTGGGATTTGATGTAATCAACTAACACAATGTAGAGGGTAATAATTTTTCCCCTCTAATTTTTAAGCAAAAGAAAAAAAAAATCTGAAAAGGGTGGCATTCATTTGCATTCATCCCCCTTCACTCTGATACCCCTTAATAAAATCAATTATAAACAACTGGTTTCAGTAGACACTTGAGTTAAAAAAAAAAAAAAAAAAAAAAAAAAAATGAAGTCGACCTGTGAGTAATTTAGGTTTGTTAAAAAGAAGCATTATCAAGAGAAAAGGACCACATCAGTCAGGTCAGGGACACAAAAGTTTAAATGAGGGCTGGGTTGAAGTACAATATTTCAAGCTTCCCATCTTATAGAGAGCACCGTTTAATCTAACGTCTAAAACTGGAAAGAATATGGTGCAGTGCTTTAAGTGGGCCGGTACGGACCGGATCGCAGTACCACCACTTCTAAATGAGACCTCAGCGTACCGGGACTTCTTTCCAGCTTTCGGTGCATACCGGAACTTTCCCCTATGTTTTAACAGGAGTTACGTCAATCTATCAATGCTCCTCCAAAAGCTCTGTACTCACAAGCGGCACAAAACAAACAAACAAACAAACAAACAAACAAACAAAACGCGCGTGCTCGCTCTCGGTCCTCAACTGGTGCGCTCTGTATGGAACGCCAGCGGGGTCATACACGTGTGAACATTTCGCCTTGCTTTGACACATATACAAAGCGCAAACAATGTGTAAAATACGTGACGTTTGCACGTAAAGCACGTGATGCTGCCGTAGTCCCTCTGTGTGCTAAGGCAGCCCATCAAGTTGCGTGGTAAAAAGACAGAACCATTGTGCAGACAGCACATTGATGAAAGGCATTAGTGAGAAAATAAGCAAAGCTTACAAAACTCAGGGACAGGAAAAATGGGACATGGAAGAGAGCAAAGGATTATGTGTTTCAAGGCATGAAGACAAAGAACCCGGTGCTGAAGAGCGAAAACTCAAGAGCTTGAATTGCAGATCAGGTAAAACACGAGGATGAAGAGGCAGCGCAGGTGAATGGCATTAGTGAAGATTACTGGTGAGCATGAATACAATAGAAACGGGAGGCAGACTAATGATATGAGAGAAGTTAAAGGGCATAACAATAAACCGAAGAAAGACTAATCTAAGAAAACTAAATAGAAAGGCACAATGAACAATACGAAAAATTAAACAAAAACTAAATACAACTGAATAAAATGTATGGAAAGACATTTTGAGCAATAATAAATACAGGGGACTGAACAGAATATGGCAAGATCTGAACTGATGTGAAAACACAGTGGATCATGATAGGGGAAAAAAATCTAAAGGAAATGAATATTCAGGAGGGGGAACACAACAATAAACTATGAAATAAACCTCAAGGACAGAATTAATATGGCAGAAACTATGAAGCATGAATTACTCTCAAGCAGAGGTGGGTAGAGTAACCAAAAACTGTACTCAAGTAAGAATAGCACTTAAGAAGTATTCATCCAAGAAATGACTCAAGTAAAAATAAAAAAGCATTTGGTAACAACTCAAATACTGAGTAAATGATGGCGTCTGATTTAATATTTAAAAATTATGTCATCAGTCAAAAACTATAAATACCAAACTGTGCAAAGTTTGGTATTTGAAAGACTAAAATGAAAACAGTGTTTTTTCAATGTTATTTTTTATGTCCATGTTAATGCAATGAGACTTGAAGTTAATAAAAATAGCTCTAAGGCAACGTTCACACTACAATGCTCAGTTGTGATTTTTTTTGTGAAATCCTTTTTTAATTTGCGTGATCGTTCACATTTCCAAATTGTTTGTCAAGTCCTGTGTGAACTGCAGACAATCTGAACGTGTCCCGAATGCACAGTAGAGGATGCAATAACGTCACACGTAATGAGCATGCTCAGTGTTTGCGGAAGTAAACATGGAGGGTAATAGTGGAGCATATCTTGCGATTTTAAAGTTGTTGTCCAACCTGAGCCATATCACCCATGTTTTTGTCCCATATTTGTATGACATTAATGAGAGTACCAGCACTTGTTTTTTTTTCCACTTAAAGCACCGGTATGGTGCAAATGCAAACCTATTTCCCATTACTCTTGCACCCAACATTTTCAATGTGAAAGCATGGTGATCACAGCATCATGCTGTGGGATTATTTTTCTTCAAGGAGAAGCTGGTCCAAGTTCATAGGAAGGTGGATGGAGCTAAAGTCAGGACAATTCTGGCAGGAAAAAAAAAAAAACAAAACACTTAGAGGCTGCAAACTACCTGAAGCTAGGGCAAACGTTCACCTTCCAGGAGAACATAAGCCTAAAAAGAGAAGAAGAACATAAGAACATCAGTGCATGTTCATGTGTTTGAATGTTCCAGTCAAAGCCTAGAAGTAAATCCAATTAGTCAATCTGAGGCAAGACTTGAAAAATCCTGTTCAGAGACACTTTCCATCCAATCTGACTGAGGTTGAGCTATGTTGCAAAGAATTATCTACAATTCCAGTGTTTCCCTATTATCCAAGCAGAGCACCCCGGCCCGCCAACAAGACCACCTGTCCCCCCCAAGTAGATCACATGTAGAAATTGTATGTGTTCACAGTTAATGTCATTAATTTTATTAGCCTATCTAAATAATGCCAGATCACGTCATGAGGCATTTCTGTCCCTGCGTGGTCACCCCTCTACTTTCAACTCTCTCTCAAGATAGGTTTATATTTGATGTATTGAACTATGCATGAGGGTACACCGCTGCAGGGGTGCCTAGTCATACACCTCCAAATTTTTGTAACTCAATGCAGATCGCGTGCCACCTTTCACTCAAACTGGACAATTTTGAAGGCGCAGGTTTGCCTCTACTAGCATTTATGTGATCCTTCTATGAGGGCTTATTTTCAGAGAATACTGCACCAATGTACATATCAAGTATAAAAGCCACACCGCTTGCTTGGCATGCGTGGTCAATGCGAACTTTCAAGAGTGTGACTTTAGTCAGCCCCCCAAAGGCCAAGTCCCTGTGGAAAACACTGAATTCAGTCTGTAGAGGTACAGTTTTCAGGGGTTTGTTTGTGTCCTTTTTCAGTTATCCACTACTTTGTGTTAGTTTATGACATAAAATCCACCAAAAGGACACTGGAGTTTATGATTTTTACATGAGAAATGTTCAATGGGTATGAATCCTTTTAAAAGCCGCTAGACTAGGAGCCGTAATGCTCCGCTTGTGAAAGCAAATCTGTTGGGCCTTACCTTGACATTCAGATGCTGAGTGCCACACTGACAGACAGGACACGTAAAATAAAACTAAATAATAATAATAAAAAAATAAATAAAAGCCGCGAGACTGAGCCTGTACATTTTTTCGTTTTCTTTATTAAACCTTGTTACAGGTTTTCTGCAGAGATAAACCCTAAGATCCTTCATTCTCATAAAAGCACAATTTTGTATCCATATAGGTAAAATACAAATTAAAAGAAGGCACACACACAATGTCCCAAACCTGACTTTGTTTGTTGGAATTTACTGCCATACATCAGAATGACTGAATGGCATGGAGTAAATTGGACCGAATTGGATTGTATGTCGATGTATTTGAATCAAACCCGTCTTCGAATGTGTTATGTGCCTGAATATTACTTTTAATTTAAATAGGTGACATTCAGTTAGTCAGACAACTGAATGATTGTGAACCAATCAGTCAGTCACCCAACCAAATAACTGGTAACTTTGTCAGTCTGTCAATCACCCTACAAATCAACCAACCAGTCAACTAGCCTGTCAGACAGCCAGTAATCCATCCAATTAACTGAGCAAGCAGCCATCTAACCAAGCAGCCAGTTGACAGCCACCCATCCAAAAAACCAATCAACTATCCATTCAGCCAGTTAAAAAAAAGAGTCAACTAACTAAACCATCCACCAGACAATCAAATAAACCAACCAACTAACCAAACAGCCAGCTAATCAATCAATCAACCAACCAACCAGCCAGCTTAACTAACCAGTCACTCCATTGTTTATTCAGTATGTCAATCAGCCAACAAAGCATCCAACTAGCCAGTTAGCTCGTTGGCAGCTAGTCAAAGAACCAGAAGGTTGACCAACAAACCAGAGAGTTGACCAACAAACCAGAGAGATAGGTGGTAAGTCAGTCTGTTGTCCATTATTTCAACCACTTATCAAGCGTTTTTGGATGTAATAATCTATATATATTTTTTACATCAACCAATCTAAAGCTGTCAACCACTGCTGGTGGATCTATTTAACCAGTCAAGTTGGAGAGACTGGCTCTCCTACATCTGCTGAGTTTTTTTAAGCAATGCAGTGGAAACCATTAATTCAGCTTAGGAGCCATCATAGGAAAAAATCCTCCATAAATATTTGAGTTCCTTTAAGACTCAGATGAGGACTCTGTTTTTTTTCTTGCTGGGAGTGGTTTTCTTTTGCAGGTATTTGACTATACTCCTACAAGCACTTAAATCTGGATACGTTTAATGGTGACTTAAAGAGTTCACACTTTTATTTTAATGGCCTACAGATATCTCCCCTATTTTGAAGGTTCAGCTGCTTTGTTTAATGTAATTAGCCAAATGCACAGCTATCTTTTTGCAAAAGACCGTATTTACGTTTGTTCACTCTCTCTCTTTCACCATGGCCTCCTGGCCTTCATGCATCCACTGTCTTCTTTCCCTGTAGCTCAGCCCTGTTTTAGTCGTGTAGTGATAACATCTTTTTTTCTGAGAATCTTTAACCTGACAAACGAGGAGAGATGGAGAGGAGAACTGGTTTCTTTTTAAAGTCCAGTCAGCACTTTGTGTGGACTCTGTTGCCCTGCTGGTATGAGAGGATTTGTGTTTTTTGTATATTAAGCAGAGGCAGCAAAAAGATTATCTCATGTAGGTCAGAGTCACACCTCAAGTTCAATCTGATGTCATTTCTGAACAGATACGCTATGTTTAATCGTTGAGACACCCATGTCAGATTACCGTGGTATGATTTAAAAACACAATGCAAAATTGAAATTTCTTTGTCAGTCACAATTAGTATGCTTAAACTATTGAACCCTGCACTTCAGTTTTGATGAGATCATTGTATTTGTTGATTGGGAGGATGTTAATGTCTGCAGGCTTGCTCACATCATGAAAATGTAAACTGTTTAGGTTTACACAGCTTCAAAGATTAGATTTTATGTGCACAAACATAACAGACTGTGGCTGTGACCTCAGACTGAGAGTAAAATCTGGTCAAACAGGAACGTCAAATCCGAAGAAAGCTTTACTGAAAATATTAGGAAGCTGGAAACCCTTGCTTAGACATGCTGAGATTTGCAAAGTCCAGTTGGATGTCTCTAAACTACCCATGTGCAAAAACCAAAAGTCTGTCTGCATAAACCAGACAGTTTATTAGGCACACATACTAGGCAGGTCCCCATTTGCCCTCAAAGTCTGAGCTGCCGTAGTTCTGTGTAGCATAAATTCAGCAAAGTGTCTGAAACATTCCTCAGATGTGGATGTGATAGCATCACATAGTTTCTACACATTTGTTGGTTGCAGCTTTATGAGACCCTCCTGGTTCTTCATCTCCAAAAGGTGCTCTATTAGATAGGGATCTAGTGACTATTGAGGCTGAGGAAAGTGAAATCATTGTTGCATTCAGGTAACCGTCTTGAGGTGATTTGAGCTTTGTCACCTTGGGCATTATCCTGCAGGAAGTGGTCATTACAAAATTAGTACACTGTGGAAATAAAGGGATAGACAGCAATACTCTGGTTGACTGTGGTGTTTAATGATACTCAGTTGGTACTACAGGGCCCAAACTTACACTATTACATCACCGCCTGCAGCCTGCGCCGTTTATACAATGCAGAATGGATCCAAGCTTTCATGTTGTTTACACCAAATTCTGAGCTGACCATGTGATGTTGTTTCTGAAATCTGGCGTCATCAGACCAAAAACCTGTTATTGTCCACTGTTGGTGAACCTGTGTAAATTGTAGCTTCTGTTTAATGTTCTTAGCTGACAGCAGTGGCACCTGGTGTGGTCTTCTGTTACTGTAGCCCATCTGCTTCGAGGTTTGATTATGTTTTGCATTCAGAGATGTTTCCACATTCCTTGGTTCTAATGACTGATTCTTTCAGTCGCTACTTACTTTCTATCTTTTTCAGAGCTTTCTCTGTAAACTTAAGAGTTGCTCATGCTTCTATACTTTTCAGCATGTCCAGAAATTCTGTGACAACCTTTCTTACCTGATGATTAAATTGTGTATACTGTAGTCAGGGCTGGATTAACAAGGATGTAGGCCCCTGGGCTGGAGCCAGTTTTGGTGCCCTATCCACTAAGGGAAAATTCTTTTACTAATGCAAACTACAGAACATTAATAGGTAGTCCTATATATCAGCAAGTATGAATTGCTGCATAGTAGGTTTAATACGTTCCCTAGCCAAAAACTTCATGTTGTTCCCAAAGAGATCAACTATAACTGCATAATTTTCCAATATTTTAATATTGTTTATATTCATAAAAATCCCAAAATATTAATACAACTCACCTATTTGGGCCTATGAGTTTTATATAAAGTACAATGTTTGCAAAACATGCATTCATTAAAAGATAAAATAAAAATCTGTGGGGCCCCCTCAAAAATCAGGGCCCTGGGCTAGAGCTTTCTTTAAGCCCTTTTTAAAGTCTGGCCCAGACTGTAGTATCAGACATAGAAAGGTGATACTTATTCACTAAAGGCAGCCAAGGTGCCTTGAAACAGAAATCTGGAAGCCCCTCACTTATACCTTTGTGTTGGTCTCCTCTACTTTTCAAACACAGATGATTATGTTGAACATCCAAATCATACTGACATCTGGAGAGTTCATGTTGTCAGAAAAGATGGAAGTACAGATGTGGCAATAATCATGAGCTGCCTCTGAGGAATCCATTACCAAGAAAAAACTATGTCTGGAATTTAGTTGGACTTTGGATGATAGGATGCTCTCTAAAAGTCAAGAACTCAGGGTTCAAGTTGAAGTTTTAACCTATGACCTGGCTTAACAGCTACTACTTGGACCTGCCAGGACTTTGCATTTTGCAAACACAAGAGTCTATCTTAAACTTGACTGTGTCTCTCATTTTCTATCTGGTTTTCCATATTTATTGTCTTTCAGTCATTTTGCACCATCTTTTGCATAACTTTGGCTGTTTTGATGCAAACGGCATCACATTTGGCCAGGTTGTGTGTTTTGGATTGATAGGTTATTTGAGGTTAAATACCACAATCTGTGTCCTTTTGACATTTTTTGTACCTTTTTTTTTAAATGCAAATTTCAAATTTTTACTTTTAAGCACTTCTATTTTTTAAATAACTTTTTAAAATTTAGTGTTTTGTTGTTTTCCATATGGTGAAGATATTTTTCTATGTTCTTTAAATCCAAGTTCTGTATGGACAATGGGATGGAAAGAAACATAAACCTTTTGACAATTTTTTAAAATAACTTTGCTGAAAAAATAAGAATAAAGATAAGAATCAATGTTGCCACTTGTTTTTGACAAAATGCTAGAATTTTGTCTCCAACATTTTGAGATTTTAAACAATTTAGAGGGAGATTTGCACAGTAAATAAGCAGTGTTTGCTGCAATACTAAAAGAGTCAATCCCAACACTGATCCAGTCAGCATATGGTCCCACCCTGTGAAGTATAAAGGTTACACTGATCTCACTGTTGGAATTTCAGAGCTCATTTTACTCCCATTAGAGTTGGTGTAAGTTATAAAATAAAACATAATTCACAGCAACAGTTGTTAATATACTTTAACTCTATAAGATGAATCAAGTATAATGGGAGTAAAATGAACTCTGAAGTTCCAACAGTGAGATCAGTGTAACATTTACACTTTACAAGGTGAGATCATATTCTCACTGGCTCAGTGTTAAAACTGACTATAGTATGGAAGCAACACTACTCATTTGAAAGAAGAAAGAATATTTCCATCAATCAAAAGAAGGAAGAAATATTTCCATCTTTCTAATCTAGATCAAACAGGCTGGGAAATATTTCAGTTATGCCTTGAGCATGCATCTCACTCACATGCCATGATGGTGGTCTTCTGAGAGGAGCAAAGAAAACAGATTATTAAATGAGATGATCTAAAAATACTTAATATTTTCTGTAAAAGTACCACAGCTCCTCCAGAAAAATTAAGTTGCCCATGAAATTTCACTGACATCTCCACACCCGTACCTACAACTTTCACCATGAGGCGTCAGTGAGGCTTTTTGTCCAGATATATTTGTTCAGAATTTGGCCTCCAACAGGTTTTTTGATCAGTACTGATTCAGACAACTGTTAACAAGGAAAATATATATTTTTCCACCACAATAAATCCAAATAGAGATGTTTTTTAATCACTAAATCTACATCTACTGATCTTTAATCCAGTTTTATGCATCAATTTTATTCTCTGCTGAGGACTATCATTCTCATTGTGGGTCAGGTTATCATGAAACAAGTTCCAGGATGATTGTATTGTCAGACTTTTAAACATGCATGATAAAAGTGCCAATTAAGCAATTTGTTTTGCATATTGAGAACTGAAGGTAATAATGGCATTTATTTAAAAGATGAAAAAAAAAAAACCTCCATCCATAATATTTTGGTTTCCATCCTTAAAAGAGCTTAGGTGGAGCATTTTAACAACTTTACATAAATAAAACATGATTGACTGGAATAAACAGTACATTTTGACACTCTTAAGATCAGATCAAACAACAACAACAAAAAGGAGAGAAATGTCAATCACTAAAGCTGGTATTGGAGGGGTTAAAATCTTGTATATTTGTTATGATGAGAATTTAAGATAATACTGGTCTTTATTAAAACATGTTAAAAGAAAACTGATAGATAATATTTTATGGCGATCTTTAAAATAGAAATTTTGTCTCTAAGGGACATAGGTGGGGCATAAATGAAGGACTCCATTTGGAATAAAGCTGGTATTTGCATTCTCTCTCTTCATTTCAGAATGGATGGATACAGCATCCATCAGATGGCAGATGTTAAACGCAGACTGATTTAAAACCTCATTCTCGCCACATATAGCAACACAAGAGCTGAACAAAAGCAGCAACCAGCTACTTTCTACCTGCGTGCCAAGTTGATTTGCATAACTGGACACGTAACACTGCACACGACCTCTGACACTGATTGGCTCCTTCATGTCTAGACCTCATTCTGTCATGTGATGTCTGGGCTAAAAGCTGTGATTAATAACACTCAGGGAGAATATTTGCACTTGGCCTCACAGAACTTCCCAATGTTGCAATATTTGAATCAACACATTTATTTCAGGAGTTTGTCTCCTGATGTAAGCACAATGGATGAAAGCCGGCTGAGAAGGTTTTGTATGTGATGTAAAGTCTGTTGAGAACCAAGTTTTGTATGCCTGATAGCTGATGCCTGATAGCTGTTTATAGAAAATGTCTACACCAGCACTAAATTCTGTTCATGCAAAGTGTTTCATCTGGAGACTAAACAAATGTTAATTTGAATCACTGTAATGTTTTTGTGAAAAGAAGTTAGGTCAGTCAGTTTCAATAAGAAACCACCCATCAGATATCGTTAAATATGATTAAGTAAACAGAAACAGTTTGAGAAATTCACTGTGAACAGAAATCAAGAGGAACCATAACGGTGTGCTTCATTTGTACTCAGAAGTTGGAACTTCTGAGTTCCAGGTCACATAAATGAACCTGAATGCTCCTTAAAGCATGGGTGTCCAGCTCCAGTCCTCAACGACACCACAACGCTGGACTATTTCACAGTTTTGCATTGTATTTTTTCTCACCTTGCATATGACAGTTTCTCTCTAGTCTGTAAGTCAAGAAGATAAACACATTTTAGGGCAAATACAACATGTTTAAAATGGTTTGGAAATAAACAGTCTGAATGTTCCTCACAAAACATTACTCTGAATTAGTAATATCAGGCTCCTTTGGAAAGTTACAGCTACCTGTTGCATAATTGTGCTGCCCAGCAACCAGACAGAAGAGTGGTAGAAAACTCCAAGCTGCTGTAATTCTGCTTCTGCAAATATTTCATTGAACAATAAATCTTTTGTCGTAATCTGCTTAGTCAACCCAAAAAAACAAAAACAACCAAAACAATGAGTTCATGGAAGTGTGAATTTGTGTACAACAGCTTAGTTCGTCACCATTTATGGTAGCAAAGATGTATTCAGTGTCAGAAGATGGAAATAAAACATGAGAGATCCACTCTTATCAGTGTGCAGCTATGAAGTGCCACAGCTATTTAGTAAAGGCAGACAAAGGAATGTGACATTTAGTGAAAACTTGAGGCTGAGAGCAGTTTACAAAATTTTGCTTGTATCTTTGAAGGCCTTTTCACCCACAGGTCACGCTAAATCCTCCTTCTGATCCATTGACAGTGGATGATAGAAGCTGACCCGCAGTTGGTGTTCTGGCTGATCCTAAAGCTCTTTAATGGGGTCGGGGTCAGGGCACCATGCAAACCAGTCAAGTTCATCCACACCATACTGAGTAAACCACGTCTTTATTGACTAAGATAAGCGCGCTGATAATCTCAACTACGTCCCAGTGAACACATTGGTGAGTGACAGCTGGTGACCCTTTGTCTAACCCTGACAATTGCTGGACTATGAGCCAATGGTAGTTCAGAAAGTGGGTCAGAATGGCAGATTATGCTGCCATCAGAGATTGAGACATGCCCGAACAGTGGCTTCCCCTTCATTTATTGTTCAGCTGCAGATTTAAAGCAATGATATACACTGACTCCAAATCCTCTTAGAGCCACTTAAAATGATGACATTAATCAGATTTGGTGGTATTTGTAAATCAAATCCTCTGAGGGATTTATGTAGCTGAGGTAAACCAAAAAAGTCCCCTTTTTATTGTGGTAGCTCCAAAACATTTCATCTGATAATACACCATTGGGATTATAACTACTGCTGCAGTATAAAACCCTCATAGTTGCACAGGTCTTTATAGAAGTTTACATACATTCATGAGTATGAATGTCTTATGTATTGCAAAAACTGAGAGAATTTGAAAAATGAGAATTTGGTGCAGAATTTAATGTGGATTTTCTCTAATCCACAAAGAGCCAAAATTATACAGCGTTAATACACATACCCCTGTTAATATTTAGATAAATGGCCTTCAGCAGTTTCAGAGAAACCATACACTTTTGTGGCTGTCAGCACTATTTTAGTTAAATATTTCACCACTCATTTTGTTAGAAATGTTAGAACTCTTATAAAATTGCTGGTAACGAGTCGATTTCTAAACATAATCCACAGATTTTCAAGAGGTTTTAAGGTTGGGGCTATTCCAAAAGCTTGATGTTAGCCTTGTTTAGCTATCCAAAAGCAGTTTTCATGTGTATTTAGGATCATTGTCCTGTTGGAATATCCAGTTTTCTCCAACTTTCAATCATCTGACCCAAACTGTAACCCTCAGATCAGTGGAAGTTGTTTAGGAGGTTCAGGAACAACCCAAAACAACTTCATCTGTGTAGTGTGAAATGAGTTTCACATCAACATGGATGCCTATGAGAAAATATGTGCTTGGATACAAAAATAAGCTCCTTCAAGTTCAGCTGAAATTTTGCAGCACTGAAAAGCCAGATGCCTTCTGGAGAAAAGTTGCTAAAACATTGAGCTCCTTTGTAAAAATGATAGGAAGCACGTTTGGAAGGCTAAAGGCTTTTGTACAAACTGTCAAGGATGGTGGTGGTCGCATCATGTTGAGATAGCATCTGTTGTGCTATCAGTAGTGTTGGTGCACTGCACAAAATGAATGGAATAAAAAAAGAAAAAAAGAGGATGACCTCGAAATTCTTCAACTTTACCTCAAACAAGCAGCTAAACGGCTAAAACTTTGGTTTTCCAACAGGACCAACATCCTAAGCATCCAGCAGTGCTATCTCTGGAATGGATGAAGAAGGTTAACTTGAAGCTATTGAAACAATCCCAAGTTAAATAGCCCCTAATGAAAACTGTGTTTAAATTGTTCAAATTATGTTTATAAAGCCAGGTCTGTGAAAATGGCTTAGGCAGGATAATCTGTTGACAGGACAACCACTGGTAAAAATCCAGACTATTCCTATTGCATGCTGTCGCAACTGCTTTGCAAACACATTAACAAGGCTTTACAATAGCTCAAAAATGATAAATCTGCTAGCTTAATTTATTCAATGAAGTACCATGCTTTTATAATCACATGGGGCAAAAAGCATATATTAAAGTTTGGACCTACAAAAACAGGCACTGGACATTCTCAAACACTGGTAATGTCCAAGAGAGTTCTGTAAAGTATGTCATGTTGCCCTAAAGCTAGCCCTTTGTCTGTTT
This sequence comes from Anableps anableps, assembly GCA_014839685.1. Taxonomy (NCBI): domain Eukaryota; kingdom Metazoa; phylum Chordata; class Actinopteri; order Cyprinodontiformes; family Anablepidae; genus Anableps; species Anableps anableps. Next base: position 8,906,295 of record CM026075.1, on the reverse strand, counting down.
TTGGCAAACAGCTCAACACATACACAGAGTACAGGGAGCACTAACTAAAAGAAAGCTTCCATAAAGGGGTTAAAGGTTGTGAAATAACCATCTGTGACCATGGAATAGGGTGAAAAAGGCGTCAAGATGAACATTTCAGTTATACCTCATAAATACAGATGTTCTACTGGAAGGTCTTGCTTCACATTCCAGGGACTCACATTCAAGTAAATTTACAGAAGCACTCTTTTATGGCTTTAAGCCTTGGCTCATAGGCTGTAGCTGTAGTCCCTTTTTTGTCTTGCAAGTTAATGGTTAAAAGTTTGTTCACATGGCCAACAGATCATTGCATTTAATATATGCATTTTAATTAATAACCCCATGTAACAAGTTAATGGGAAGATTACAGATTAAAATATCAATTTTTCCCGCATTTTTAAGATTTTTAAAGTTGATCATTTTAGCCCACCAAATATGCTGTTTGTTCACATTCCAAACACCCTTTCACCTTTAAGTGTTGACATTGTGTTCAATGGCTTCATTGTTGAAGTGTCTGGGACTGGCTGTTTGGATTTTTCAAGTTTTATGTAACACTGAGTGTGCATGTGTGTAGCGGAGGGTGTCTCTGGCACAGCAAAAACTTTTATTAGTATTCAGGACCTAAAAAGAAGAGCTTGTGTCCTTAATTACCTACTCAGTGGGAGGAATCATCTACTGCTAACAAGGAAGGATGTCTAAAAATTAGCCTTATTTATTCAACACACAAAGCAATAATCCACACTAAGCATGACTCACAAATATGTCACTTATGAAAGGAGTACAGTGGGAGTAGGTATTAAAGGGGAGGTCACTGGTTTTGAAGCCTTGAGTTTGGGTGAGGGACATCAGCAGTTTATGATCTCTTCTTCACAGGTCACCTCCACCCATATGTTACTTCCTCACCTTCTCATTTTGCTGTTTATCAATACTACACATTTGGAGAAAAAAATCAGATGTTACAATCGAATGGAATTTACTTTAATGTTAATGAAACAACTGCTTTTTAAATTAAAAGCAATAGTAAATCACCCCTTTTCATTCCGTCTGAAAAATGTTTAGGTTTTCATTCTATAGGATGTTGCATCTGACGTCTCAGTGGAGAGGCATTGTCCCAAGCTACATCACAACAACACCACAACACAAGCTACAACACCACTGATGGTAAATATCTGCTCCAGTACAGGCAGCATTCAAGAAGTTAAGGCTCTCCCATACTTCATCCGAAGCGTCGAAATCTGCTTTTATTGATGTAGTCACATGACAAAAATTGTCATCTAGTTTCCAGGAAGGCGTTCTTCTTCTCTTTTCGACACCGGGCCCAGGTCGAACTATTTCACACAGAACTCTGTGCGATGTGTTGTGTGATTGGTCAGAGGATTGTGGGGGTGTTTTATGCCTAAATGTGCTCAGACAGCAAAGTGATATCTTCAACTAGTCCCCTTCCTCTATCCGGTTTTTGTATCCACAGGCAACAGCAATACTTTTGAGGAGTGTTTATAAGCCGTGGCGAGGAATTACATACATTTTTATGATTCTTCACAAAATGCCTACAAAGATTGTCAAATGGCTAAAAACTCCTGGACAGAAATTGCAAAATCTAGAGAAAGGTGTGGCTCTGTCTCCATGACCGTTTTGTGAACGCAAAAGGGAGGATGCAAGGATGGAGTGGGGATCCAAGCGTGACGTATACTTAAGCGGGAGGGGTATCCTCAGGTGTTCTACACCACGTGTGAAAGGTGTGTGCGAATTGGAGCGTCCCATGAAGTACAGGAGAGCCTCAAGTTTTATAAAATACACGTTATCAAAAAAAAAGGTTTCTTTTTGCAGTTGGTACCATGGTGTTTTGTGGAAACTTGTTGGTGGTCCTTTACAAAAAAAATCCAACGTGAAGTTAATATTTGTTTACCTTTTTTATCTAAAGATGTTTCAGGGTTGCAGTTGAGCAATTGTTAGTACCGTTGCCTTGCAGTAAGAAAGTTCTAGGTTCAAATTCCAGCCTGGGGTGTTTCTGCATGGAGTTTACATGTTCTCCCCGTGTGTGAGTAGGTTTTCTCAGGGTACTCTGGCTTCCTCCAACAGTCTAAAAACATCACTATTAAGTTAATTGGTCTCTCTAAATTGCCCTAAGGTATAAGAGCATGTGTACATGGTTATGGTTACATGGTCCTGTGTGTCTCCTGTGATAGACTGGCAGCCTGTCTCGGGTGTATCTTGCCTCTCACCAGTGACAGCTGGAAATAGACTGTAATCTCAGTAATCAATGGAATTTTTTTTTTAACTTCATAGCAATCAAGCCCCATATCATAGCATATGGGGTTCCATGTGTGTTTGCATGTTTCTACTAACAATTTAACTTTGGTGATGAGCTTCGCTTCAAAAACATAAAATCTTACCAAGTATTTTTGTTCTAGTTTCTAGTTGAAATATCTTGAATACACTTGAAAAAAGACAAAACTAACTTACAAGTAACTTTTCAGCACAATATAGGAGCTTGTTTTAAGTCAGTAATTCCTTTATATTGATGAAAAAATTCTAGTTATAAGTGAAATAATTTGCCAGTGGAACAATACATTTGAACTTATAATATGGGAACCCTATCTTAAGAAATTGGCCTCTGTCTCTCTAAGAAGCTCCTACTCTTTCCAACACTCCACCTTCAGTAGGTCATCTCAACAGTGCTCCTCCATTATGCCATTTACAATCATTTTTAGGAGCAATGGACTGAGAAGTAGTTCCTACGATAAGCTCAGCAGATACACAGTTCCACCAGGTGTTTGCTAATTGCTGCTGCTGCCAGGTGTTTGCTAATTGCTGCTGCTGCTAGTCTGGTGGAGCTGTGTGGGGAAGATGCAGGGAAGGGGTGCTCTTGTCAAGTAGAAGTTCAGCTGGTGACTGAAGCTCCAAGGTGGAGCTTTGGGTAAATAGGCTTTGTATGAGCAAACATGTAGGCACCCCCGGATGGCTGCCACAGGAGATTCAAGGATTCCTTAAACATGCATGAAAGAATCAAAGCAACACTTCAGGTATGTTTTTGATGAGGAAATAACATTATAACATGATATAAAGCTCAAAAAAGTCCATTTTACATAACATCCACCCTTTAAATCATTTTAAGTATGATCTGAAATTTATGTTAAAGCTGTAATTACAAAAGGTACCTTGCCCACTTGATTGAAGAAAAAAAAAAAAAAAACCCCAAAACAAACATCTACAGTAGTGGTATCCAAAGTCGGTCCTCGAGGGCCGGATCGTGCAGGTTTTAATTCTCTCCCTGGTTCAACACACCTGGATCCAATGATGGCTCATTAGCAGGCCTCTGCAGAACATTGACCTGCTGAGGAGACAGTTACTACCGCCACGGAAAGAACTAAAACAGGCAGGATGTCAGCCCTCGAGGATCAACTTTGGACACCCCTGATCTACAGCAAACAATATAAAAACTACAAGTATACTATAACCTTAGGAGAAACATGTCACACCTGAGTAGAATGCATTCTTGTTGCATCTCATTAGAACCCTTCCAGGCAGCTTTCTTGTTGCTTTTCCAACTGGGATCTTGGATAATCCATTTTCCAAGTAGAAAAAGAACACAATGTAAAATAATTACTGAAGCATGAACATGTTAAAGTCTTTATACCACTTACTGTATGAGAGCAACACATTTCTAATGACAAAAATACTTTATACTCAGCAGTATGATTTACAGTAAAAAAATTATTCAAATGTGTCACATGACCCTTTAAGTATACCCTGTGCTGCACTTACCAAAGAGCAAATTAAAATTTCTTTGATACAACGTGAATGCCAAATAAATATTATTGTGGGGTTCCCCTGATAGAAGAAAAGAGATCTTCAAAGTGTTCTTTATGGGGCGCATGGATTGGAGAGCTGGCAGTGGTAGCAAAGAGGTAGATAAAAGTGAACCGTAATCCTTTTTCTTTATGCCAGCAAAGGTCAAACTCTTGCCTTTACACCCACTTCCTCTGCCTCACACATTTAGGTCAGTCAGATGTCAGTCAAATGCACTCACATTTTTGCTTGAAGAAAATAATAATTTGATCGAATGTATGAATGTGTTTTGTTGTATTTGTTAAGTTGCACAATGCTGTCTGCACTGCTAAAACACAAAATCTTACCAAGTATTTCTGGTCTAGTTTCTAGTGCAAATATCGTGAATAAACTTGAAATAAGACAAAACTAACTTACAAGTAACTATTCAGCATAATATAATCTGCCAGTGGAACAAATGTTTCAATTTATAATATAGAAAAAATATATTGTTCCACTGGTAGATTATTTCACTTATAACTAGAAATTTTTCATCAATATTACGGAATTACTGACTTAAAACAAGCTCATATATTGTGCTGAAAAGTTACTGGTAAGTTAGATTTGTCCTTTTTCAAGTGTATTTAAGATATTTTCACTAGAGACTAGACCAAAAATATTTGGTAAGATTTTGTGTTTTTGCTGTGTGTGCTGATGAGAAAAGTGCAAATTGTTCATGAATGTGAAAGTCGGTGTTTGGGCTTTTCAGCTGTTTAGCAGGAAAAGGGAACAGCTGTTTACAAAGGAAACTATAAGCTCGAAGCCAACACTTTTAGAAAAGACCACAGATTTGCAGGTCATGAGTTGTCCATTGTTGACAGAAGCTTTCAGTCAAGGAGCGTCACATTATCCCAGAAATTCTTATTTTAATCACAGAACAGGATTTGAGGGAACAGACTTTCATCTGTTTTACTTCATTTATTGATCCCATTCGAAAATGTATTTCAAATTATGCTTTTGCATGAGTTCCATGTGTCAAATTACCTGGTTTTTCTCTCTCTTAACCAATGCTATCGTTCACATGCTCGTTTTTATAAGGTTTTTGTATGTTGTCAATCTCAATTTGACTCTAAATTTAATAAAGGAGATAAGGTTCCAAACTTCTTTGTTTTATGAACTGTAACTTTTAGGTTCTAAAGTAAAGAAAACAATGATGTAAAAATTTATACACCTACTGGCCTTTTTTTTTTTTTTTTTTGTACACCTTACTTGTACCGGCTTGGACTCCTTTCTGCCTTCAGAACTGCCTCAATTCTTCATGGCAAAAGTTTGATCGGGTTTCAGAACTATTCCTAGGAGAGTCTGGCCATTAGTGAGATAGAAGCATCATGTAGTTGCTGCAAATGCGTCATTTGCACATCTGTGACCTCAAACTGCACCACATCCCGAAGGTATGCCAGTGACTTGAGATCTGGTGACTGTAGAGACCATTGGAGTGCAGTGAACTCATGTCATTAATATTTATCATATGAAAAAAAACAAAAAAAATCATCATGTTCAAGTAACCAGGTCCAGTTTGAGATGATTTAAGCTTTGGGACATGATGTATTGTCCTGCTGGAAGTAACGAACAGGAGATGGGGACACTGTGGTCAGCAACAGTACTTGGGTAAGCTGTGGCCCTTTTAACTAAGCTCAGCTGGTCTTAAGGGACCTAAAGCATGCCAATATCCACCTTCCACACAATACGTTAACATCTCCACCTGAATTTTTGATACTTGGCAGTCTATATCCATGCTTTTTTATTGTTTATGCCGAATTCTGACCCTACCGTCTAAATGTTTCAACTGGAGACTCATCACACCTGGGAACATTCATCCAAACTATTATTGTCCAACTTTGACTCTGTGTGAACTGTAGCTTCAGTTTCCTGTTCTTAGCTGACAGCAGTAGTCCCCAGTGTATTCTTCTGCTGCTGTAGCCCATCTGCCTCAAGGTTTGATGAGTTGCATGGCTCCACATTTCTTTGCTATGCGAAACACACACGAGTTTATGTACCTATGACGAGTGATGTCAGTACTTCTTTGAAATAATGTAATCTAAGCACCGTAAAAGGTACAGCGTGGATGATAAATCTTCCGAAACAGAATGAAGACAAAACAGAAGTCTTATATTTTGGGGCTTCTAACCTGCTAAATTTCAGCCCTCTAAATTACACAAGACACTCTCCCAGAAACCTGGCAGTCTTTCTGGATAAAAATTTAAACTTTAACAAACTGTCCTAAGAGTTAGCTTTTTTCAGTTAAGAATGATTGCAAAGATTTCTATCATTTGGTGACCTTGAAAAGATCATTCATTCTTTTATTTTATCCAACCTGGACTATAGTCTTTATATTAGCATTGTAGTGTAAGAGATTGGTTGACACCAGTTGGTCCAAAGTGCTGTAGCTTGACTTTTACCTGGCACACAAAAATAACACTACATTACTCCCCTACCGGCTTCTTTGCATTTTAGAATTAATTTTAAGATTTTGTTGTTTGTTTTTAAATCTTTAAATTGAGTGGACCCCATTACCTCATTTACCTTTTAACTATACATACACTAGCTCGATCACTAAAGTCTGCTGAGCAATGTCTCTTAAATGTTCCCATATTTAGGCTGAAACATAGAAGAGACTTAGCTTTTGCAGTGGATGCTCTGAAACCATGGAATTGACTGCCCTTACACATTAGGACATCTCCTACACAAAATATTAAAAAAAACCCAATTTTATTCTCTTTGGTAAACTCTTGTAGTTTTTTAATCTGTTATATACAGACTGTTATAAACTGACTGGACACCAAATCTAAATGCTACGTTTTGAGTCTCTGTCATGATTGGCTTATCCGCTGTTTTTATTAACAAGCAATTCAACAGGTGTGCCTTCTAAAGTGGCCAGTGAGTGTATTTTTTTCTAGTTTATTTCAAAACTACCCACATCAGTGGAGGAATTTCATACATTGTATCTCAAATGTAGTATCCTGATGGGAATCCTGATGAAAAACTGTGCATCTGAACTCCACACAGTCGAGACTCAGTGTGAGGTAATGGTCCTTACCAATAAACCATCATGCAGGCTGTGAGCTTTCATGGCTGGATTGCAAAAAAAGAAGGAGAAAAAAAAAAACACAGAACTGGGCAGCCACATACCCCATTGTGCACAACTAGAAAAACACAGTGGCTCTCAGGAAAAACTAATACAGCTACTCCAAAACAAACAGAGTTTTAATTGGCTCTTATGTAAATCTCTGAGGCATGACCATGTACACACACAGTCAGAGATATTCATTGTCTAACAGGTATTGTCTTTCTGTGCCAGTTTTCCTTTGGTGGTTACTGCCCTTAAACATAAATCTTTTCTATTATATAAAGGACTTTGTTGGAGGTCTTAAACTGTTCAAGCTGGAACAGTAACTTGTGTTATTTAGATGTGAAATTGTCAAACAAAAACTGACATGTTTTCTGTTATTGTGTACTCGCACAGAGACCCATAAACCACATGATCAAATGTTTTGGGTTTTAGCTTGGAAGAAATAATCATATAGCAGGTTTTGATCTACCTCCATAACCACACATGAGACTGCGAAACAAAATGCAAGTAATTTAGTGTTCCAGTATTTTGCATGTTGAGACTTAATCAACATCAGATGCAAAGACCTATGAGGTTTAAAATGGGAGTTTACTTAGCACCTTATTTCTACTCCAACATTTTTGTTTCTCCAAACCCACAGGATGTTTGTAGGAGAAACAATGTGTGGGAATTTCAACAACCTCTAGACAAGGAATTTGTATACATTTCAAAGTGGGTCAAGAGAATACTAATGGGAGAAAAAACACAATTAATTACTGTTTTCACAGAAATTCATGAGCAGGACACACTTTATTGGGTGTGACATCATTGCACAGTACACTTAGGGTTAGCTGAATAATCTCACCGACAACCTTTAAAACGGTATATGAAAATAAGAAAAGCTTTGCTTTTGCCTTGAGGGTACTTGGGGCAATGAAGGTGTGAGCTGCACCTGGAAAACCAGCAACAGCTCTTAATTAGAGCAAGTGTGATATCTACAGGTTTTTAAAAGTGCTGTATGCTTAAATCCAGGCCTAAAAAAAAGTCTCTCTTGAAAGCTTGTAGATTGTGTCATGTTTGCGGGGCCTGAGAGGAGAATGTGTGTGTATATACTACTTCTAGAGCACCACTTTCACCAACAAAGGAAGATAATTTGTTAAAAGTGAGGACATTTTCCTGGTCCTTACTCTATTGTAGTTCTACTGTGCTCCACTAGTTAGATTTAGAGGTATGGTATGAATTAAGTTTTGGTTAAGTTTAGGAATATACTAGTTATGGTAAGGGAAAAGTCTGGATTAGGCATAAATGCAGTAGCTAAAATGAATGGAAGTCAAATCAAAGTCCTCAGTTGGATAGAAGTACAAGGGTGTGTATGTATGTCTCTGTCTCTGCTGCATCTACCCACAGCTGCAGCTTGTTAAGGTTCATCAGGAGACGACATGAAAGAGCGGCAGAGGAAAAGGACAGTCACCAGTTTGCTCGCAGTGTCATAGTAATAAATTTCCTTCCTTCCTAACCTATTGCTCTTTGTCCTTGAATTTTAGCACTCATAAGTACCCTTATAAAATGGTCTTCTAATCCCTCCTTCATTCCTTGTCTTAGCTTCAATGCCAGTCTTCTTCCTCCTCAGATAAAGACAGCTGGAGTTCGTATTCCTCCTGGGAAACATTTGCTTGCCTGCCTGCCGTTTGCCTGCATCCACACTACTCTGAAAAGACAAATAACACTGAAAACATACAGCTGCCAACCTCAGACTATGTCGGTTATACAGCATCTAATCGTCCAGAACTCTAACCAAAGCAATTAAAAGATATAGACACCCTTTGTTCACATCATATCCTGAGCAGTTAAAAAAAAAAAAAAAACAGCTGTTCTTCTTCTTAGTCCTGTCTACCCTGCCTACAGAAGAAAGAACTCTCACTGATCCCTACAATAAAACATATAAAACTGCTTCTGGTTTTCATAGTTGTATCTGCACTTGTGCCTCATTAACAGAAGCGCCATGACATGATGAATTAGCATTTGTTTCGGAAATGAGAAAAACAACAGAAACATATTTTTTAAAATTATGTTTCATAAAGATTAATGCATATTTTTATCAACAACTGTCCTGTCTTATGTTTGCAGCTACAGGTGCCGCTGCCAGAGGGGATGTCTGATACATGAGCATAAAATCGATGGTGACCCTTGCAGACAGGGGACTGAAAACAAGATGTGCCTCCAATACTGACATCTCTGCAACAAAGGATGCCTTTTTGTTATCTGATGGCAGCTTCATCAATCCTGTTTTACTGCTGGTATTTACATACCAAGAACTCTAACATATCAGAGAGCTCTCATTCTCGAGTCACATGCCGAATGTCAGACCTGAAACACACAGCTGGCTTTAGTACAGGAAACTTTTATGTTGTTTGTTTCAACCTTCTCCTGTTTGGAGTTTTACATGAATAATAACTGGTCATATGGTTTTAAATGCAGAATGAAGCACAATTTTTCTTTGGATCACTTTCTAACCAGAATTTGACCTCGAAATTCCAGAATCCACTAAATGTGCAGACAAGAAGCCACATGAACACATTTAGGGTTGGTTGAAGAGTTTTGCCCAAATTGTAAGCCTTCGTGTTTGTTGGCTTGAATGTAAATGTAGACCACAGGTGTACAAAAGCTGAACACATTCCATCTGGCATTCAGTTGTATGCATGATGAAAACTCTGAAGTTCTAACCGTCTAGCCAAGCTTCCAGCAGTTTGCTTGAACTCTCGGTCTGAAATCTATCTGTCTTCATGAGCATGTCATTATAGGTCCCACCAGTAACTGAGTTTAATAAGTCTGGAACGTGACCTGTCACCTGCTGTGACAGCTGACAGTGATGTATTAGCTGGTTGTTGCTGATGTTGGCACATTTCTTCCTCATGGTGATGTGAAATTAATACACTACCTATAACAGGTCACTGGTTTTATTCCTAAACTCATTGCTACTTTGTTTCCTTAATTTCCTAACATATTTCAGTGCATCCAACTACCTTCAAAAGTCACATAATTAGTAAAGAATCCCCCAGTGTGTAGTTTAGAAAACACATGAAGAAATGGCATCATGGAGACCAATGGTTACACCAGATAGGTCATCAATAAAGTTGTAGAGAAGATTAAAAAGATTAGATAATAAAACAATATCCCAAGCTTTGAATAACTCTCAAAGCTCTGTTCAATCTATCATCCGAAAAAACGGAAAGAACATGGCACAACTGAAAATCTACCAAAACATGGCCATTAAGCTAAATTGAAAAGTTTGGCGGGGATCATAACTCTGGTGTACTCAACCCTTGTGGAAGAGTGGCAAGAGGAAAGCCATTGCTGAGTGAAGGCCTGGAGATGTCATGTTTGCAGTATGTCACAAGTCATGTAGGGAAAACTGCAAACATGTGAAGGAAAGTGTGGTCACATGAGAGCACAATGTAATGTTGAACACAACCTTCTCTGGTGTGAAACACAGTGGTGGCAGCATCATGGTGCAGGAATGCTTTTGTTCAGCACAGATAGGGAAACTGGCCAGACTTGAAGGACAGACAAATGGAGCTAAATGCAGAGTGATACTGGAAGAACATCTGTTTGAGGCTCCAAAAGACTAGAAAGTGGGCTGGAGGATCATCTTCCCTCAGAAGGTTTGATAAGTTCAGTCGTTGCTGTGGTCTTTTGGTTGGATCACAACTTAATGATGAGAGATTAGGATTTACAAAATCTTATATACATTGACTCCTCTAATGATTTTATTCTCTCTATGAGGATTCTCAGCTGATCCCATCACTTGGCAAATGAAGTTACCAAAGAAATCCAAAGTAAACACAGAAACCTGATATACATTCCAGTGATACTCATAACCTCCCAAATGAGGTGTAGATGTTATTGGATGAGACAACAAAGAAAAACCATCTGTCTTGAACCTTGCAACAAACCTTTTTTGTCTTGAACTTCAACCTAATCCTGATGCAACTGATGGGAGCACGAAGTACAGCTGACAATTTGACCAGCGGCTAAAATGTCAAGAATCTGAGAATCCAAGCAGCCATCTCTAAACCTTCACCTCCTCCATTTGTATTCTTTCACGCTGTCCTCTGATAAAAGTCGATGGTGATGGGAGTAAAACACCCCAGAATACCTCTGCTGAAAAAGCTTGTCAAGGGGCAACAGGGATTGGTTCATTCTTATCTGCTGTAAGGTGTGAATTTCATGATACATTGGTGTTTTGGTTTTGGTTTTTAATAGTGTTTGAAACTTTCTGAAAACCCTTTTCAGTCCTTGCTCAATCATGGATCTCCATATCCAGCTTCCTCGTCCTCCAAGCCTACAGTGGAGCTCATCTTTGGCTTCTTTCACAAGTCCCCTCCCTTCTCCTCTGACAGCTCCTCTGGTTGGTGCAATGTGGATTCATCCTGTGCTATCTCCAACCTCACCTGCCTGTCCACCCTCCAACTATCCTCTGTCTGCTCTGCATCTACCTGAAAAGCAAAACAAAAGAAAGCACATCTAGACCCTAGCAGCTGATCTTCATCCCTCTAATTAGACTCACCTGGCTTAAATGTCGGTCATCACTTCTCAGTATTTAAGCTCCTTGGTTTACATTGTCTGCTGGTTTCCTCTGTGGTGCTCCAACTGGTTCCCTGTCTTGTTCTCTTTGTGCAAAAGTTGTAGGTTCCTTTTTGTTTTCTTCATTAAATCATTCAAGAAATGCTTATGCTTCTCCTAGGTTCCTGTCTGCACCAACACTACACTCGTGCTCATAAGATAGGTCTTCCACATTCAAATTTTTGCCTACTATCAGTAATAAAGATGACCTAAAAATAAAGTGAATTGCTGCATTATTGATTTTCATTTTGGGAAATGATGGAAACAGAGTGAAACTTGGAATGATCACTTTCTGTAGTTTAGCTCCTCTACAACTTTCTAAAAAGCTGAGACATGAAAGCTTCCTGTCCTTTCTCAAGTAACACTCTTTGGTGAATTCATTTGGTTTGGTGTGCACTATGTCCAACAGTTCCACTCAGAAACATGTGTTTTATGGTACATGCTTTCACGATGCAACATGGAATGGTTGTTTGTGTTGCCAAGCAACCAATGAAGCCACAGTGCCATGCGCCATTTAATTTTATTTTCTCCCACAATGGAAAATATGAAGAAATGGGAATGTTTTTGATAAATGAATCAATTCTTTTGGCTTCTATCTAAATAGATGAGTCAACCCTAGTTACAAACAATGTGTCTGTTGTTAAAATATGTGGCAATGGCTTCAACAAAAGACTGCAGAAAAAAACCTTAAGGAAAGATCGACAAAGCCACAGTTGTTTCTTCTGTTGTGTCAAAGTGAGAGCCAGACTGGGATTACTTCAACAAGTCTTCAATGAATGATGTATTCATTTAGGAAATAAACAGTACATACAGTACATAGAACCTTTTGAACTTAGGCTCCAAGAAGCTTTTTATAGTGTTTCTCATTCACATGCACATGCAGTGATTTCTATTTTACAATATGTCTGCACTATATATGATGTCACTGATAAGCATTTTGGAGCCATTAGGAAGGGGGCTTAGTATCTTACTCAAGAACATTGTGGCATACTATGAGATGGGGTGTTACACTCTTGATCCTTCTTGTTGAAACATGATCTGACCATGCCACAACTGGGCTTTAGCTGTCTTTAATAAAGATAATCAAAATCAAAAATAAACTTTCATTTTATAGGCTTCCAAAGAAAGGAATTGTTTTGGCTTGTTACAAATTCCTACTTTTATACATTCACCAACACTGTAAAACTGTTACTGTAATGTTATAGATCCTAAAAATATTAGACTTTCTGCTCAAGTTTACATACTGCGACCAAGACCTGTGCAAACGGTTCATAACGTGATTGTTTTGAGCTAAAAGGTTCGCAGAACATTCAGTGTGTATGACATTGAAGTCATAATGATGAACTCTTATTTAGATATACTACCGGTCAAAAGTTTGGACACACCTTCCTTATTTAATGGGAAGTTCTGTCCAAATGTTTGACTGGTACTGTCCATATTAATACATTTTAAATTATTTATTAAAGTCATTAAGCTTATTCTGCTAGTTTAGAGATCAGAAATCCTTTGAAACAAATTTATTACAGTGTGTTTCCGTGCTTAGAATATGGCTATAAATCTCTCAGAAACTGAGCTAAAACTGCTTATAGCCAGTGGTATTTTTTTCTCGTGTTTGTTTTGATTTGCATTCTGAGGGACAACTCAGAGCTGATTCTGGCATTGACAAGGAAACACTAAGAAAAAACAACATCAAAGAAGAAGCCCACCCAGATTTATAGAGTCTAACTCACAAGGTTAAACTTCAGCTGCATAATTGGTTTAATCTACTGTATTTTTTTCTTCTTTTTTTTTTTTTTTACCAACTTACCTTTAGATTTCTAGCAAGTTTAGTTGTGCCTTCCTGCTCTCATGGGACCCAGACAGATTACTTTTTGGTCCTGTTATCAACTCATTCCTAAGAGAGGAAGCACTGAACATCTAACACCTGTGCCAGATGAAAACAGTTGATGGTTCTCTTACGTGACGACCCAAGGAGGTGTCCGACAAGTGTTGTTCCAAGATTACCCCATCCACTGTAATCTAAAAAAACGGGAAGTTCAGAACCACAGGTCTAGAGACCCATTTCAGTTTAGATCGAGAGACAATGTAAGATGTTTATTTATCTAAAGCAGTTTTATGGCATTAGAACCTGCAAGACCTCAAAGGCCTTCTTTCTGTGGGAAAAGATGGATTAATTGTTCCTGTCCATCTGGGTTTAAAATTTCAAGCAAGGACAAACAAAAAGAGAAGGTTGTGGAAGGAACACCAAGGAGTCAGGGCAGGAAGCTAAGTTCCTTCAAGGTTTGCAGCAAGATGTTGCAGCTCTTCTATAGGTCTGTTGTTGAGAGCGTCATCTCCTCTGCCATCATCTGTTGGGGAAGCAGCATCAGGGCCAGGGACATAAAAAGGCTCAAACAACCTGATAAAGGCTGGTTCTGTTCTGGGGGCGACTGTGGAACCTCTGGAGATGATGGTACAAACAAGGATTTTACATAAAATTAAGAAAATTATGGACAACCCTGAACATCCTCTTCATGAGACTGTCATTAGAAAAGAGTCTCTTCAGTCAAAGGCTTCTTCAGTTTGGTTGTGAAACGGACCGCCACAGGAGATCTTTCCTGCCCACAGCCATTACCATCTACTCCTTGACTAAATGAGTTACATCAAGATTTAATTTCCCTTTGGGATAAATAAAGTATTTTTGAGTTTGAATTTGAATAAATATTCACAGCAAAATGTCTTGACAAAGAAAAATTCTGAATTAAAGAAAAACAAGACAGATGGGTACAAACAGAAGTTAACATATATGAAGAAATGATAAGAAATTACTAAAGAAAAGGAGCTCTATGTCCAACAAAATTAAATCTAAACCATTATTAACACTTCAGCAAAATAAGGTTCCAGCAGGCAAAGGATGAGCAGTCATGGAGTGTAGATGATGAGATAAAAGGGAGATTTAATTTTGAATTTAAAAAAAAAAAAAAAAAAAGAGACCTCCTCAATAACGCTTATAACTGCCTATTTTAATAATTCAAACACCAAATATACCTTAATATGCATAATATGCATGATGGAAACTGTCTGAGCACTACTGCACTGTCTGAGCACTACCAATTAGCACCAAGGAGAATGAATGGCGCTCCTGGATTGGCTGCCAATAGCGCCCAATAGATTAAATTCAGTAGCGCCTCGGTATTTCAGCTTCCCAAGCTGCATCTTCAATCAAATATTTTAGAAATAATCCACGAAAATACGAATTTTCAGTGAATAACTTCAATCCATGAATACTGAATTGGGAATAGACTGGGGTCCACTTTTAATTTTTATATATATGTATTTGGTATACCTTAGAAAGCAACATTGCTCTTATTTTTATCCACTGTGGTATAGATAATGCAAGTCCTTTTGATTCTATATTTCTGTCAATATGATCTATTTTAAATATTCTAATGCTTGAATGTATTTGTCATAAAGTGGTTTTCACATCTGAACTGCCTTTTAAGATATTTACCCACAGATTGTAAAGAGATTTATTAAAATCCAAATTACATGTTTTAATCCATTTGTTCGAAATTCTGATAATATTACTTGTCTTCTTCATCCCACTGTACACAGAAATAAGAACAAAATCATTTCACATTTTAAAAATAGTTTCACAGGAGTATCATTTATTAAAATCTACATTTTCCTTGTTGTCATAAGCATTAGATGTCAGATTTACACAATTTACAAATGGTGTGTTTTATAGCAAATATACTATTATTAGGATAGCAGCAGCAGAATTGGCTTGTACAAAAATACACATTTGTTTTCACAAACCATACCAAAAGATAATTAAGATAATATATATATATATATATATATATATATATATATATATATATATATATATATATATATATATATATATATATATATATATATATATATATTTATATATTATATATATATATTTTTATATATTTTTATTTATTTATATACATATATCTGTAACATACATATTCACAACTATACAGGCAGGCTGAACACAATTCAAGGTAGTGGAAATAATTATCATAAACAAAGACAGAGTACTTCTTGAGACAACACTTTCCATGACAATAACCACCTTCCTCTATTTTATCTTGTTAAAGAAAACATGTAATACTCATGAAACCTGTTCTTTTACTGAGCTAAAATTAAGTTAATTACAATTTTTATTGTATTAATTGAGCAAAATTAGGTCATTTATTGAGAAATTAACAAATATAAACAAGATAATCTTGGCAGCACTTTAAGAAATGTCTTTTTGATCGGTAGAGGACTCTAAGAGTACAAACAAGCTGTATTCTTGATAAATTAGTTGATTTTCTTAATGACATAAAAGAAACATCAAAAAGAGACTTTAACTAGAGATGCACAGAGAAATCAGCTGGTAGGTGAAATGAGCTGATTATTCTCTGACCCTTACCGGTGACCATCCAGTTAAGAAATTCAAAAATCTTATCTTTTTCTTGTCAGTGAATGCACCATACCAACATACCAAAACTGTCTCTAGATGTTGGATATTATTTCAAATGTCAACTCCTTAATCATTTTGTGTTTTAAAATGATAGTAAAGCACATCAACTGAATGCCATAAATCATAGCTCATAATCATAATATTAGGGAAAATATCAGTTTATATATTTGAAAACGTCACAAACCACGGAGACTGGAAAATCAGCCACAAATCTCTGATCAGCGCATCTCTAATTTTAACCTCCCATCGTTGTCACACAGATCCAAACCAGAGATACTAAAAGTGTGAGTGGAAAGACAGCTTATACAGAAAAAAAAACATTCACTTGTTTGAAAGAAGATGGAAATGTGAATGTAAGATGAAAATTAAGAACATAGAACATAAAACATTTCCTGCAAATATAGCCCAATGGTAAAAAAGCTGCAATAGCTGTATTAACTGTTCATAAAGTCAGAGCTATAATCACGTCTAAATATTATGTCTTGCTAATCATGGTGCGTATTTGTACCTTTAAAAATACTGAGTACCATTAAAGTACTCAACACTGCAACATAAGTACAACATATAATACCAATGATGGCAACAACTGTACACAAAAAAACATATCTGATAAAACAAAAATAATAATAATAATAATAAAAAAAAACAGTCTCCCATTTACAATTTGTCTGTACAGTTCTTATTTACACATATGACTCTTCTGCAAAGAAGAGCTGTTCGAAGTCCTCCAGTTGTGGGTCGCTGCACCGTCTGCTCTGCCACTCCTTCTTACTCTGCGCTATCGCCACTGCAACCTCCTGACTCTTCTGAAGGCAGGAGTCAGGATCTGCCTGACCCTGTGAGGAGAAGTAGTCCCTTACCACCCGGGTGACGGAAGGAGAAAGGCAGAGTTGCGGCTTCGAGTGGCTGGACTCCACATGTGATGCTCTCAGTCTGCTGTCTTTCGGCTGAATTTTATTCCTAAAAGGCCTGTCTTGTGTAAGGCTCTTGGAGATGTCTGAACTGGCTGAGATCTTAGCAGGCTCAGAGGCTCGGCGAGGAAGGGTCTTTCTTCCTTTGTGACCTTCGGCAGCAGGAGTAAGAGAGTGGGATTTTGGTCTCTGGAGGACCAGATTGGTGGCGGTCTGTCCGTAGAAAACACTCTGTGGGGGCTGCACTTTCTCAGCCCCTGTCAGTCTTTGTGAGACCTCAGTTGCTGCAATCAGTTTGGGATTGTCCGATGAGGCAGGGCTGGAGTATTTGTAGGTGCAGCTCTGGTCATGGAGCTGCCTCAGCTGTTTGACAGTCAGGGGCTTCTCTGCCCCTCTGTAAAAAGGAGAGCGGTTACGCTGAAGCTGAATAAGAGCCTGTTGGTAGGACGGAGGGCTAGTGGACCGTTGTTGGCAGTTTTTATTTGTCACCGCTGCATCATTGACAGTGACAGAGCAACCACTACTCGTTGGATAGGAATTCCCATTTACCACAGGTAAGTCCTCCAAATGTCCACTATCAGGCTGTCTTAGAGACAAGCAGCGGTCCTTCTTAAGCCAGGTGTTTGGGTGGAGCCCGTGGGACTGGGGAGAGATTTGGTTCCCACGAGGAGGATGGACAGATGGCTGCCAATGAGGCGCAGTGTCCCTCTGAGGGGGGGAGTCTCTGGGCGACCGCTGAGTAGCTGCACTATTCGTAGCATAGTCAGTGGAGTACTGTGAAAAGGCAGAGTCTAAAGAGCTGAGGGAAGATCCTGTTGGAGAAGTCGCTGGTGAAGACAAGCTGGAACAGCTAGCGTCCAGTCGCAGCGGAGGCGGAGGTGCGTGCTTCGTCTTCCTCCTTCCACTGCTGGCTCCTTTCTGAACGCACATGTCCTTGTCCTCCTCATTTAGCTGCAGTCTGTTCAGCCCCTGCTCCACAAACACCTCGTCCTCTTCCCCTTCCCCCTCCATGGCTGCATCATAGCTTGCCTTCCTTAAAGGTAAGTGGTGGTTATCTGCGTTAACCATCACAATGCTGGAAGATGGCACATTTGCTAAAGCCAAGGCAGGCTCAGAGCTTCTCCTAAGCCTCCTGGGACCATGCGACGAGCCGTTGCGGGGCTGTCGTATTGCGGGGCTGAATCTTCTAGGTCTAGCCAGAGGAGGGAGCTGCAGAAGGTGGTCTGTGTCAGGGTCTGGCTCTGGGTCGCCATCGCTAAGAGTGATGACCGAGTCCCGGCTGCGGCTTTCTGGCTTGGCTTTTTCACGAAGCAGCAACTGTTCCTGGTAGGGAGACTCAGGATCATCATTCAGCTCATTCTCCAGACTGTCATAGGACGAGTCGTTCATTTGGAAGGAGGAAACGTCTAGGAGTAAAAGCAAGAAGAGAGATTTTAAAAAAACAAACTCAAGACAGCAAACAATGAAAATATACTTTACTTGTAGAAATATATTATTTAAAAATTTTACCCTTGAGCTTAACAGTCCGGCTAACCTGGATATAAAACACATTTTGTACTCTGTCTGCACCTACTTACAAAAACAAATCTACTTGTGGTGTGTATTAAAGATGACAAATTATTAGAAAAGATGACAGAGGCCCAGTTTGGAAAATTCTCACTCTGGCTTTCTGAGCTAGACACTAAAACAACAGCAAAGAAGATTTTTATGGGTAATAAACTTGTCCTGACTCCGTGTCTATTGAATTTCTAATATAAGTTGAAGAACTGATGGAAACGGCAAACATTGTCGAAGAATACATGAGCAACAATTTCTTTGTGACTAACTTTCGCCTAGCGCTACTTTAGCCATGCTCTGAAGCTAATGTTGATGTGACTGCCACCAGCTGCTGGACCATAGGTATTAGAGCACTTTTTAAAACGATTTTGTTGAACTATTGACCTTATTTACAGTATTTATAAAGGAAAAGGTCAGCAGAATTCAGCTGTATCTGGGACAAACAGCCTTTGTATACAGGGTGCCTTCTTTACCTATAAACATGCCCTATAACAGCAAGTTTAGTTGGAATCCAGCAAACATGCAGACAGAGATTTTTTTTCAATGAACAGAAAAAATACCATTTAAAACATATCAATATCCAGAGTACTGTAGTAGGGGTAACTAATGATCTCAACCTCCCAAGCTGAATGAACAAAATCCGAGGTCCCCATGCTAAAGATGTAGAGAACAGAGGACATAGCTTCATCCTGCTGTGAGCACTTTGACCTCAAGCGGTTATTTTCGGCACGAGGAAGAAAATTAGTGCTATGTATGAAAGAGGGGATTCAGTGGCATTTTAATCAGCACCTGTGACCCCGGCAGTCACTGAAATTACTGGAGGTCAATCTGCTGACCGCAATCAACAGGACTGAAAGAGCCGAAGCAACTCGGCTTGACAGAGACAGTAACTCTCAGTCCACATCACTTGTAGGAACAACACAGTGAGGTTTTATTGCTGCTTTGAAAAGGGAAACAAATGTTTGAAAAGCACAGAGCAACTGTTTCAGCAGTTTTACCCCTGCAACGTGTAAATAGGACAAAATGCATGTAGGTTAAAATCAATCAAACTAAAACCTGAAATCTGTCTCTTTTCTTTTTGGGGGGTCTGCTGACTTAGTTCTTACCAGATCCGTGGTCGCTGTTGCTCTTCTGGCTGATGTCTTTGAACAATGAGGTGACGTCTCCCAGGACATTGCTGCAGTTTTCTATGAGGAAACGCACAAGCTCACACACCTGTGGAGAAGAAAAAAAAACAACAAAAAAAAAAACACAGATCGATTAGATCACACCATCAATCCCATTTAAGCATTTTTTTTTTATTTACTCTTCCGCAGCTGCTGACAGTTTGTTTTTCATAGTTTTACAGAGAGTTTGAAGGATAGCTGCTGTTTATTGTTTCAGTTGTTCAATCAGTTCCTCAGGGAAGCAACCAAAGTTCAGCAGAAACTGAGCCAACACGCAGATTCAAAGTGTGTCCGCGTCAGCACTAACTGCACAGTCAAAAAAATGCAAAGATCACGTAGTCTGACCAGGAAATGTCAGAAATAAAACCTCTTCTCACAGCATTGCAAATAAAAAGTAAAACTTGTACTCAAAATTGCCTAATCAATTTTTGTCGACTGAGAACAGCAGTTCATTTTAAAAGTGGAACAACCGGTTGACTGTCCCTTATGTTTTTCAAGCTTGTACATTTAAAAATAGTCAGTAATCTAAAATGTATATACAGAAGGTAACTAGTTTCTTTAAAGCAGGAGTCACCAACCTTTTTGCAACTTAGAGCTACCAAGGACTGGGTACTAAGTGATATGAAGGGCTACCAAACTGATACACACAGTTTACTTTTAATTATATCACTTAATGATTTTGGAACAGCTCCGGGGGCTACTCATATGGTCTTCGAGGGCTACTCGGTGCCCATGGGCACCAGTTTGGTGACCCCTGCTTTAAAGCGTGCAAAATAATTTAGGCTGTGTCTGATTCTTAGAATATGATGTCAGTGTCGTAGTTCAAATAGCTACTCTTTTGAGGTCTATCTACATGTTGTCATTGACATACATGAAAAGACTGTGTGACTGATCAAAAAAAAAAAAAAACTTCAGAAGCTAAAGTCAGGGTGTCAGTAGATATTTCACTTAGTCATACAATCTGACACATATTAGCATGCCTGCATTTTTTAAATTATTTTTATTGTCAGGAAATCTGGTTTGAATGTCATCTGTGACTCTCATATTGAAAAAAAGCTGTAGATATGCTTGCCTATCTAAAAAACACATTTCAACCAGATCTAAATGTGAAAAAACTTCAAACTCGGATGGAAAGCCAAAATATTACAAGACTTAGTGCAGCTTTTAACAAGCGTCAATACAGCAGAAAGATGGGCACAAAACTTCCTGCAGTCTGTCACAGAAAGAGCCTCACGCATATATACAACTACACTCTGATCTTTGAAAACATTTTGAAGCTCAACTGCAAACTGTAATAATCCATAAAATCATTTAATAAAACTATTAAAAATGTAAATATCTTCTACTTCAACTACTACTGATAATAACAGTAATGATGATGATGACAATAATACTGAAATTCATCCGACTGATTTTACTCATGCATATTTTTAACAAAAACATAATATTCATAATCACGAAGAATTTGACTCATAAATCATAACTGTGTGGTGCATCTGTATTGGGATGAAGAGCATATAAAACTGATAGTCTGCCTCAGTAAAGGGAAAATTTTCTTTTTGATCTGGTGTCATTTCATTGATTGTCTGACCACCTGAGAATGAAAGTTCAATGCTTTTAAACAGTCTATATATCGCCTCAAGGCATCATCTAATTATTGGCTGAATTACTAGAAAATAAGTCCAACTCTTCTCTCATCTCAGCCACACCAAACATCCAGCATGCTGTGGCGAGTAAATCTTCATAAGTGCAGACAGAGTACCTGCACAGTGTAGTATGAGATTAAGTAACGCCGTTGCAACATTTGCTTAGCATTTTTTATATAATTTTGTGAGAGTGGTGTTTAAGTGTGGCATTTATGATATCTCAAGGCTTTTTTTGATGTTCAAAAAATGGGAAACAGTCTAGTTTAGCTCGAGATAACATTAGGTGTGCTACAGTGTGCTATTGAGGAGGTTTTATTTTCTTAAAGATGCACTTTTTTATGCACCATAAACAGCTTTTTAATTTCTGGTAACATTTTTCTGTCTCATCAGATTTTCTGTTTCAAAACTGTAAACATTTAAACTGAAATCAAGGCTTTTTACTATTTGATATACAATATATACTGTTTAATGTTGACACTGCTTCACAGTGCTGGAGATTCTTTCAGCTTTGTTGTTTTAAACCATGATCTTAATATTTTGTAAAACAGCTACTAAAAGTGGTACTTTTTGGTCTCTCAGATCATCTCAGTTGTTTGTACTGCACTGACGTCAACTTCCCAAGTCCTTCAAGAGTATTTGCATTTCACAGCGTCCCTGACACATCAAGACATCCTTCTCCTAAAACTCCTTCTTCCCAGTTTTGGATGATGTCCTGGTGATTTCATATAGTTTCCAGCTCTGATACTTACTCACTCCTCATACGGTGCGTATCATAATATAAACTTGAATGTTTTGAGGCCAAGAGAGTCCTAAAATCCTGTTTACTGGAAGGATGGACATTCCAACAAGGTCAACTTTTTGTAAAACATGCCGGCAGTTTCTTTGCTTTGCTATCAACTCAGACTTTAAACAAATCACGAAACTTGTCTGAAGCCACTGCCTCTTAAACTAAACAGAGAAAATTTACTAAACACCAAAGACATTGTCCTATACAAACACCAGAGTCCCAAACTGTGGAAAGTCTCTGCTCAAATCTGCCTGTCAGATTTTTACAAGACTCGTTCCCGCCGCTCGGTCTCTGTGACAAATACACACATAGAGCGTTGCAAAAACATTCAGAACCGTTAAACTTTTCACATTTTGTCACATTAGACCCAAAAACGTTAACATATTTTACAGGGATTTTGTGATACACCAACACAAAATAGAGCATAACTTGAATTTTTATTTAGAAAATAAAAATATAAAATGTGTGGCAGGCATTTGTATCCAGCTCCTGTTACTCTGATACTCTTAAATAAAATCAAACAATGTTCCTAGTTAGCAAAGAGAATCCACCTATGAGTAATTTAAAACTCAATATAAACAGAATTATTAGATGAAAGCCTCATTTTGGTGAGCTGCTCTGCTCAGACTTCAGCTCAGGGGGAAAAAAGAGGAAGAGCCCAGAGAATCTTAATGGTCATAATGAGGGAGGATATGAAGGGGAGCTTGATACTAAAATATGATAGCCTGCATCAAACGCTCTATTATGAATATATTTCAAAGATAAAATCTTTCTTTGTATCTGACACCAAGGTTTACTCAAGGTTTTTTGAGAAAGTAGTTCAATACTACAATTCAGACTTGTTGAGTCTTATATGTGCGCTAAGCAGTGTGTAAACAACCACATTGATGCCTGTTTTTCCAGAAGCACACATTAACGTTAAATGTAAGGAAGGTACGTTTGTAACTGAAAAAGTATCCATTCCCATACGTCTTCGTGCAGGCACTGTGTCTTCTTCATCCTCAGATAATGCTTCAGGTTCAAACATATAAGGGAGCAAACTTCCACTAGCCACAATACCATAATAATGGATTTGTGACAGAGTGTTGTGCCGAGAAGAAAGGCGTGGCTGGAGGGGGCAAGGGTGTGTGGGGGCGTGTTTGACCAGCTTCCTAAATATGGTTGTAGCAGATCAGAGTGAAGTCAATGAGGTAGAGCCACATATCATTACCGTACCCAGCCTTTTTACCAAGGAGGGAAATCTGACCAGCCAAAATAACCCCCTACAAAAAAGGTGACGCCATTTTTTTTTAATGAAATTGACATATGCAGCAATATCAACAACATGAAATAGTTTATACAGTGATCTCGCCACGCCTTTAATGTTGATATTTTCAGAAACTTTTGTCACCCGCTGTAAATTTTTTGCAAATAAAAACTGTTAAGGATTTTTTTTTTTAAAAACATCTGCGTTATTTATCTGATTTTACCTGTCTTTGAACTGCCAATCTCTGATTAATTTCACTTTGCTGCTTTTCTTCAACTGCTAATCCAGAATTCCTCCTCGTCAATCAGTGAGAGCTGCTACGTGATACAACACACTGCTGGAAGGAGCCTGTGGGCATCCAGGAGGCTTTTACCCATCTATCCATCCATCAGCAGACAATTCACAACTATTCCTCCTTTACCTCAGTTGGATGTTATCATTACCTTTTTAAACACATTCACAAAACACAGAAAATATTTCTAATAAATGTTAAAAAAATAAAAATTAAAAAAAAACCTACTGGCTGCATGGGAACACTTGAATACAGCGCCTTGCAAAAGCATTCATTCCCTTTGAACTTTTTCACATTTTGTCATGTTACAACCACAAACTTCAATATATTATTTGGAGATTTTAGATTAACACTTAATGCTGCATAATTTTAAAGGGGTAGTAAAAGGTTTTGCAGCTTCTGCTGCAATTACAGCTGCAAATCTTTAGAGATATAGCCTTACCACATCTGCAAATCTCCAATCTTAAAGATCTGCCCATTATTCTTTCCAAAATAACGCTCAAGCTCAGTCAGAGTGGTGAAAAGTGAGTCTTTCTGTCTTGCCACAGATTCTTAATTGGATTCAAATCTGAACTTTGACTAGGCCATTCTAATACATGAATGTGCTAATAATATGATTTTAGCTGCTGCATTGTACCGTCTTCTCTGCTGGAGTAAAAACCTTCCCCGCAGCATGACACTGCCATCACCGTATTTCACCCAGGGGATGGCATGTTCAGGGTGCACTAGTTGGTTTCAGCCACATGTATTTGGGATGAACGTTCAATTTTGGTGAAGAAAAAATATTTGCATCCCCTAAATGGACAGTTGCAAGCTTTAAAAAGATAACTCTTATGATTTTCCTTCAACAATGGCATTCTTCTTGCCACTTTTCCATAAAGGCCAGATTTGTGGAATGAACAACAAATAGTTGTCCCACTGATAGATTCTCTCACCTGAGCTGTTGATCTTTGTCGCTCCCCCAGAGTAGTCATGGTAACTGATTCCCTCTTTAATGCTCTTCTTGCTCAGCTTGACTTTATTTACTAATTAGGTGGCCTCTGAAGGTAGTTCATTGCATTGGATTCTAATTATGTGTGTCCGAATAAAGGTGGGTGAATTCCAATGTATGCCACACTTTTCTGATTTGAAAAAGTTGTGTTCCTTCCACCAACTTTGTGTTGGTATATGACAAGAAAATGAAGTGTATAGAAGATTGTGTCTGTAACAGGAAGAAGTCATAGGGGTGTGTTGCAAGGCACTGTGTATCAATGCAACACGGTTGGTATCTGCATGTCAATTAAGCAGCCAAAGCTGTGGAATACCTTCCTGTTTCAGCGACAGAGAGAAGTCAGTGCAGTTCTAAAAGCCAAACCAGGCAGAAGTAAAGGACTGGCAAGCAATTTTTGAACCACAGTTGAGAGAAAAACAAAGTGTGCACAAACTAAAGCTGCAATTACCTCAGAAGCTCCTACACAACTATGTTCAGCCAAAAGCATTTAAATTATATGCTGCATGAAGGAGAACCAGACACTCGGGCAAAACAAAATCTGCTAAATCTCAGTGTCCACGTGTCTGCCGACAAGGTTAGGAACCAATGGGAAGTGTCCAAATTAAGAAAAAGGTTGCCTATGCTTGGAACGAACACACAAACATCCAGTGTGGTAGCAAGGAAAATGTGACTAGGGGAGTATTTGTGAGATATTCTGGTATTTGAGGGTGTTGAGGATATTTGTGTTGACAAGAGTGTGTGTGTGTGTGTGTGTGTGTGTGTGTGTGTGTGTGTGTGTGTGTGTGTGTGTGTGTGTGTGTGTACATGTGTGTGAAGAAAGAAAGAAGGGGGTGTTTTCAGTGACACATTGCTCCACACATATTTGGCTTTGGGATTGTGTAGGAAATTCTTTGCATGTTTTCTCAATGATCCTCAGCCACTCTAAGGAACACACACACGTTTCCTTTCTCTCTCACACACATATTTGAAAAGATAAGCAAATCAACCACCCACAGAGATTGCATGTTGCACAGTGATAAACTATTAAAACTGACCACAAATCAGAAAGAGTTGTGTTAGATTTTCTTAGAAGCTACATGATAAACTTTGGAGGAAGCAACTTTACCAGCGGACTTCTTCATATCATGCTGGCAACTGCTGAGCAATGCCTTGTATTTTCAAACTTTGCAACACACTCACTACAATAATTATCCACCTAAATAGATACAGCATGTAGATAATAAACAAGCTCATAGTTTCTGAAGCAATTTAAATGGAAGTTTCAAACCGCTACTTTTCTGACTTCCTGCAAAAGCGAGCTGTGCAGCCAGGGGTGCTGCACAGGACTTCTCTGGGTGCCAGTGAGCCTTTTACATCCAGTTGTACCTGCCAGCAGATTTTTTTTGTACCCGCTTTGAAAACTGTTGATTTGACATATTTTTCGAGATTCTTCTGATAGTCTGCTTTAAGAAAAAGAGTTCAAATAACGTACCAGTGGGAGGTCACAGAATTATTTTGGTTTGATCAGCAATCATAATTTTTCATATTTTATAAGAGTCAATGGGCCCAAAGGGAGATCAGAACCAAAAGAAGTGAAAATGGATTGTAATACAAAGTTTTCTAATAACACTAAACAGATGAATTAGATTACAAGTAAGATCTGAGCATTTTTATGATCATTTATCTGCATAATTCCTGAATATTCTTAACTACAGAGAAAAATAAACTTATAGGGCGAAACTTACAAAGATGGGTTCATATAGAAATATTAAAGTATGAAATGGGGTTAAAAGAGGCAAACTGACCCAAAGTGCTAACGCTAGTTTGCTAGCTTGTAACAAGTGGAAGTTCGGGTCCAACTCCAAATTATTTTTTTTGGCTGCATAAAGTTACAGTTTAGCTGATTTGCTAAGTCCTTAATTAACCACTAGAATATCTGTTATAATAAAATTTTAAAAATCAGCAAGATGTTGTGTAATTTGGAGGTATTGACAACTGAAAGCAATTCTCACAGAATGGAACATGATCAATTTACCTATTGCTCCGGCAGTTTTCTGCAGCGTCTTGCTGTAATCTCAGGGGTTTCATTCTCAACTGAATACAATAATGCAATGATTTCATTTTATAAAGCCATTTTAAGCCATGTGAAGGCTTGTGAACAGGGCCCTCTCCATGCATGTCTTACTGTGACTGTAACGGTCACATTGGTTTTAAAGCAGCGCACACAGTCATGCTCAACAAACACTCTCAATATTACACTGAAGCAGATCTGACAATTCAGCTTTTTGGAAAATACACTTGCTTTATTCCTGGAAGTTAGACTGATAAGACTGTAGCTTAATAAGAGGGGGTTAGGTTACCATACAGAGCAGAAATGAGGAAACAGCTGGCCTGCTTCATGCAGAAAACTTCCAAAGTTGCTCATTTTATTTCCATTGTATTATTTTCTTTTGATTAAATCTAGAAAAAAAAATCAGAGTAAGACAAGAAAAAAACGGAGTTTAAAAGACGGCTGACCTCCTGGATCTTACAGTTAGAATCAACATACAGAATCTTGCACTATAAAAGGCAACGTTGGAGGGCATTAAATATTAGCCATAAAATAAATATATAAAACCTGATTTGAAACATATTAGTTTGTGGAGTTAAATTCAACAATTGTTAAATTCCAGCAATATTAGCCTTATTTAGGCATTTATATTAGAATTTATGTTAGGATGGTTGTTCCAACGTTTCTATTCATTCAAAGTTAAAAACTGTCAAAACAAAAATCTGTTGTTGCAAGAATATAGGTCTATATCCATCTTAAACTAATTTAGCAACAATGCTAATGCTAAAATCCAACTTTCTAGCAAGCTGAGCTTCTTAACTCTGAGACAGTCATTGCCAATGCAAAATGCAGCTTGTCAGGGGAAAGGCTGACATGGCACCTTGTTAGACAAAATGTAAAAGGTTTGTTACAATTTCACTAATATTTAATCCCTTAATCCCAAATTATTAGGGGTTTTTTGTTTCTTTTTGCCATGAAAGGAAAAACCAGATAGACAAAATAAAAATTATCTTAATAAGTAGTTAGAATTTACAAAACTTCAGTTCAACAAGTACATTTTGGATTATGATTATTTTATTTCAGGTTTTCTTAGATGTTAAACTTTCATAATTTCCATTGAGAAATATGAAATGAAAAAAGCAAATAAAATTCATGCACATTGTTTTAACATTTTTTTGGGATAAATTCTAACAATTTTATCAGTGTAACAATACCAACAGGAAAACTGACTTACCTCTAAATTTAATGGGGCTAAATGTCATCCTGATTTCTAATCTCTAAGCAAATGTTAATATTCACACTGAACCACAGCCATCTCAAATAAGTACATTTTCATAGATCTCGATTCTCGATACCTTACAAGCTGAAACACTGTAAAACGCGCTAGTGTGCAAATATTTTGTACCTTTTTTGTAGCCTCTCCCTCCATCTCAGGAGTGCTCGGGGTTGGAGGCCAAAGCATGCTGGGAGCAATACACACAGATAGGTTGAAGGCGTTCATCTGGTTGTCATGGGCGCTGCCTTGTATATGGTGCAGCACAGCGATCACATGACGCAGTAGAAACAGATTCTCACTGGGAATGAGGTGCAGCAGCCTGTAACAGGATGATTGACAGACAGGATATGTAACAACAGACAGAAAACAAACATACAGGCATACAGTCTGCCATGTGTTTTTTTTATTTAATTTTTTTATATATACATTTATAGACTAGGCTCTAGGACAGCAGTTCAACAGATTTCATTCTTGCTTTGATGTTGCATGTTATTTATTTTCCCTTCACAAAGGGAATTCTGTTTGCTGCTTCTGGAATAAATGCAGTGCTAGATGTCATGCCCTTAATCTGTATACCAAACAAACATGACCCCCTTGTGACACAGCTGAGCAGTAAAATTCTTAGCAGAGAGGAAGGATTCTGGACCCTAAATAAGAACCATTCCAGGATTTCCAGCTCCTACCTCTGAACGCCTGGCAGCCTTTCCTCTCCTCCTTCCCCTTTCATCACATCCATCCACTGCTCATACAGATCCACACACAGTATGCTGCCCGGGATATTTCGGAGAAAGTCCTATAAGCACATAACGTAATAATGACTTTTCTTGTCAATCTTAAACACATTCAACAATAATGATAACAGCTATGGATTGCTGATGTTGTGGTACATTTTATTTACAACCTTTGAGGTTTGTTGTATTTTCTTTAATGTTCTGCTAAAAACCTTTTTACATTTAACCAGCAGCAGCTTCACAACTCTGATACCGGAATACTCTTAATCGGAAGGAAAGAAAATACATTGGTTCGCTAAAAAAAAAAAAAAA
Source organism: Anableps anableps (assembly GCA_014839685.1). NCBI lineage: Eukaryota > Metazoa > Chordata > Actinopteri > Cyprinodontiformes > Anablepidae > Anableps > Anableps anableps. Next base: position 8,877,353 of record CM026075.1, on the reverse strand, counting down.
ACAACTAAAAATCATTCCATCTTCATAGTGAGACATGGTGGGGGCACCATCATGCTAGGGGGATGCTTTTTTTTTTTTTTTTTTTTTTTTTAAAGAAGATTGAAGGCATTAAATACAAGGTAGTCCTTTGCAGAGACACATTTCCTTCTCTAGACATGCAAATCTGGTCAAACCCCCCAAAAACTACAGCTGTAATTGCAGTGACGGGTGGTTCTACAAAGTACTGACTCAGGAGGGCTGAATATAAATGCGTGCCACACTATTCAGATTTTTATTTGTAAAACATGTTACTGTGCATCATTTTACACTACATCTTTGTGCTATATTGTGTTGGCTTATCACATGAAATCCTAATAAATGAATATTTTTTCAAGGCACTGCAGGTAGTTTAAAGTAAATGAGGAATAAAGAGAATATCTCCCATATTTGGATGAACTCATCTTTAAATGTACTTGTTTTTTCTGTCTCAGGAGAAGCGAGTTAAACACCTGAGCTGCTCCCTGGATGCCCGACACCGTAGCGCCTGTTTGGCCTGGAAGCTGAACAAGGCTGCGCCTTGTGAGCGAGACTGGCTCCCTGCCTGGCTGCCTGTGCTGAGACATATCACCCTGTCTGGACTCAGGTGACTTTGGACACACTACAGTCAAACCTGCTCTCTGTTGTCTGGTTTCAAACAGGTGAGATCTGGGTGTGTGTGTTACCTTGAGGACAGTGGCAATGACGAAAACAGACTGGTGTGTGATCTCTGGCTCCTCCGTCCCGCTGTCCAGTCTGTCTCGAAGCTCCCTGCAGGCTTTAGCGCCAGCCGACCGCCTGAAGATACCCTTTGTGTATGGCCCTTCCTGATAGAGAAACACTAACATTTCCTGGAGAACAGAAGACAACAGGAGAATAAATTATTTCAGTACTTTTCTCTCCTCAACTGTCCCCAAAATCTTTAATCTGAGGTACTGACCCCATCCAGTTTTCCGAGTAACCTATGGTTAACTCACCATAACGGGCTTAGGCAAGACTTGATCTGAAGAGCACACAGAGTTCAGAGGTTGTCCAAATAACCGTCCCTGAGTAGGAGACAGCAACGATGGGGAAAGAGGCAGGCCGTCCAGCTGGGTGCTGGAACCCTTCCAGAAAGGCCAGTTGATCAGAGATCTCTTTCTCTTAAAGGTCTTCTGGTGACCAGGTTCTGCCAAGGAAAAAGCAAGGAAGATGGAGGTTTTGGCTGCAAATAATGAGTCTTAAACAGCATTTAACTTGTATTTTTATTCAAAGTAACTCTAGCTACATTTAAGACCAGGTTGAAGTGAGAGATACACAGGCAAGGTGGGTATTTTTAGTGCAGGTACATAAAAACAGAACAAGAAAGACCTACTGATGGAGGCACTGAGGAAAATGAATGCAGACGTGTGTTCATGGTTGAGGACACCATTTGTTTTAAGGCTTGTGTGTGCCAGTAGGATGTGTTTATGTTTTTCCATGCATGGATATTATTTTGCATACATGCATGGGGCCTTATGGTTGTCTAGTCATTGTGTGTTTTCTGCTAATTGGTGTAGTCTGTACCTGTGCTCTGTAAGAACAGCTCTGCAATACGTCTATATGTTCTATGTGGCATAACGATCACTCTGAACTGGCTGTAAAAATGCATGGCAAACGCCCATTGTTTAAAAATAAATCTTAACAAAATGATAATTATAGGTTGAAAGACATATACAGTGCCTTTGGAGACATATATGGAATTCAAAGTAGCTATGGCCACATGTTCAGGGCTGCTGCTCTGTTGGAAGATGAATCTCAAGTTCAAGTTTAGATGTAAGCCAAAAAGTTCAGTTTTGGTCTCAGATGACCAGAGGGTCTTCTTCCACATGTTTGCTTTGTCCCCTAGCTAGATGACTTCTGGTATTCCGTTGGATTGAATTATATGTAGGGGTCTCAGAGTAAAGGGGATTGAATATAAATGCACTTTTCAGGTTTCAATTTATGCTAAATTAAAAAAAAGAAACACCTAAAATTTTCCTTTCAGTTCAGAATTATTCACTAGCCTTTGTGGTTGTACTGGATATACACACACAAGTTTGTGGTTGCAACGTGACAAAATGCGAAAAAGGATTTGAATACTTCTGTAATCCTTTGTTATGAAGTGAAAAATGCAACTGATGAGGTATGTTGGAATATTCATCCATCCATCATCTATGCCCACTTATCCTTGCAGGATCACGGGGGAATTGGGCGAAAGAAAGGGGACACCCTGGACAGGCTGCCAGTCTATCACAGGGCAACACAGAGACAGACAAGGCAAACATGCATGCATACACATACCTAAAGATAATTTGGAGAGACCAGTTAATCTAACAGTCATGTTTTTGGACTGTGGGAGGAAGCTGGAGCACCCAGAGAGAACCCACACATGCACAGGGAGAACATGCAAACTCCATGCAGAAAGACCCCAGGCTGGGATTCAAACCCAGGACCTTCTTGCTGCAAGGCAACAGTGCTACCAACTGTTCCACTGTGCAGGCCATATGTTGGAATATGTAGAGCTAAAAGTAAATGTTACACTGGTCTTTGTGTGAATTACTTATCTACTTCCCTAACCATTTCAAGACATAACCACATATAAAGGGATTTCATATCAACCAGTATTATATAATGCATTATTAATGCCAACTCAACTGGCAAAAAGTGCAACCTTGTAGTAAATCTTTTAACAAGCTATTGTACTCGTACACAACTGCTGCGAAGCTGACTTGCCTACAATCTTGAAATAATGCCATTTTTTTATTAGGCAGTTGTGATTTGTATTCAAGGGTGGGACTCGCACAAAAAGATTTTTTAATCGGGCGGCCAAAACATGCCCTACAAAACACACTGCATACCGCTCATAGAGTTCATGATTTAACAATCTGTCATGGCGTCATGCCTAAATACACTCTGGAACAAAGTTCAACAGCAACAAAGTTACTTGCCTGCTCTGTCATTTGTCAGACCGCCTCGCTGTCTTTAAAAAACACCTCACTGCAAATCAGGTGCTAAATTATTACAGCTCAATGAGCAGGGCATAAGTTGAAAAAGTGAGGAATAAGGATGGAGACAGATTGCTTCTCCATAGGGTGCGAAAATATCTCAGGCAAATTTTCTGCTAAAGCCTTATGAACACAGTCAGGATTTCTCTCTAATGACTTTAAAACCCTAAAACAAAGAAGGTAAAGGTGGTTACAAGGTGGTCATTAATTAGCATCAATGTTTCTTGCCTTTAAACTGAAACAGTATCTCTTGCATTTAAGCTCAAAGACTCTTGGATAAGAAGCCTGACAGTGGAAGTTGAGGTAAATTTTACAGAAAATACGGAGGGACTACACAAACATCTAGAGATGTCACATGTGGTTGCTACTTTGGTTAGCAGACCAGCTTTAATTTTGTTGAGGTAGAAAGTTGGTCGCAATATAGCTCGACAAAAAAAAGAATGGACTTGGAGGGGAAAAAGCAAGTAAAGGGATGTCGCTGGTATAAAATGTAATCATAGCGTCAAGGATTGGTTTGGAACCCTTGGACACACACCACATACAAAAATGCACAAAGAAATTCAGGTTAATTGTTGAACTTGAGGTATTACTTCTGCTCGCATTCCTGCACTTTGCAAACAACATTTTTACACTGGACCAACGTACTGAGTACGAGTTAAAAAGGTTACAAATGCAACAAAGTTCACAAACTGCTTCTAAGTGATTCAAATGGCTAAATTTCATTCCTTCTGCAAAAGCTGTTGCTCCGTTTTCCAGGAAAGTTGTGAAACTTACTGTTATTCCGCTGTACTATTATTGCACGGAGCCTTACAAAGTCATTGTTTCGAATATTCACAGCAAAATCTCCTCTTCATAGTAAAAGACCCTACAGGGGTCAAGTGTTGCGTATACATCAAGAACATTTTTATTGAGGAATACCCAGAGAAATCATTAAAAAATCCAACCTTTCCAGTGTTTTACTTCATGCATCTAACACTCGGACGTTCCAGAGGCAGGAAGACTCTACTTTTCAATGTCAGGAGGATGTTTAAAAATGAAGTCAGAGAACATACAAGACAAGTAAAAAATGCAGAAAAGCAAACAATATATTTTCTAAGGAGGCGTGTCTGGTGTAAGAGAGCAGGATTTTAGCAGATAACAGGAAGGCTGAATGGAATCAAACAAGATTGCGCGCTTTTTTTTTTTCTTTTTTTTTTTTACTTTTTGCACTTTTGCAAGTTGTCTTCCTTGGAACACGCTAGATTTGAAATGTTGACATACTTGGCGGTGTACAGTTGGTAAAGTTAATACCAATACAGTAAGGTGTTCAAGATAAAAACTAACAATTTAGCTCATTTAATAGTAAACGTGATTTGTTATGTCTCAGATATTAGGTTAGACAACTGTTAACTCGTATCCTCTTTTGATGAGGTGTGCTTTTGTTTTTTGACAAATCAGATATAATTTGTCCTGGAAAGGAGGTGTGTGATGACAGTTTTTGAGTTGATTCTATCTGTACAGATACCTCTGTCCCATAAACTAGAGGACAGATAGAGAGGTGCTGCAGAGAGAGGCTTCCTTGTATCTATTGCTGTACTGGAGAAATTGCAATTTCCTATTTGACCATTAATATGATATACTGAACAAATGTCAATTTCAGTTAAACCAAAAAACACAGAAATATATTCTGAGGTTAATGAGAGCCCTTAGACTGCTTAAAATCTGTGTCAAAGCTTTAGAAAAATCGGAAATTGGATATTGGCTCCAAAACTCTGATCGCTGCATCTCCAGTTTTTATATCACAAGATATCTGTATTTTTCTATATGTTGCTTTGTATTCCGGGTCTGTGTATACAATAACCTACCTCTGATTCAACAGTAGAATGGTAGAAATGTATCTGAGGTCACCAAAACTTAACACATAAACAAAGTAATGATGACAGTTTCCATTATATTTCATTTGATTCCATTGAGAAGCACAGCAGGCTCCATTTAGTGGTTTTTGTTCTACCCTGCATCTTAGTCTTTCTCCAGCCTCAGCCAAGAAGCTTCTTTAACCCAAAACCACAATTGGAGCAAATCATCTGGAACATTTTAAAGAGAAATTATGAAGCATGTTTGGGTGACAGAGATGGTATATTGAAACATTTTTGTTTTGAGAGGGAGTGACATGGCGGCCACACTTCTCAATTTCATTGCGCAAGCAAAAGATGTGTCAAAATAATTCTCCCATAAAGAAACTTGCAGATAAACCAAACATAATGATTTATATTTAGAGAGCATTCAGCTCCAAAAGATGAAGCACTAAGGCTGTTTAATGACTAAATAATCATCTGCGAATGATGAGGATTCTGGTGGTCTGGAAAGTACCATCAGGCAGATGATGTCCCTATCTAAAGTTGATGAGTACAGATTAAGTGAGCACCTTCAAGACATTGTAATCGTTTAACAGAACATTTTATATTGAGCCAAAGTTATCTTTTTCAGGGTATCTGCAGGTTTCAGCGAGTCAAATTCGAGACTTTTTAAGGCCTTTTTGATGCCACCGGGAATTAAATTTAAGACCGAAAAACTCTAAATATAGGTGGTGCTTGGGGGATTCTGCTGTATTACAATCAAGCGTTGCAAAAACTGTGAAATTTCTGGGGTCTGTTTGTGGCTCTTGGTAGTGGATTTGTGCTTCTCACACTGCATATGGCTCTCTACAGCCTTAAGCTCATAGCGCCAAGCTTTTTGTTTTTCACAGAGCATCCATCCTCGAATGTGTCTGGAACAGAAGTGAGCCAGTGGCAAAAATAAACGTCTTCCAGGTAACTGGTGATAAATTTTCGCTTACTCATGATAGACGCAAAAAAGCTAGCTAGCAAGGATATATCAGTAGCTAGTAACCAGCGGTCTCAACCACCTCAAGTCACAGAACGCAATGAAGATGTCTGCGCACAACTCAAACTTTTGCCTGACAGAAAAGGCTGATATAGAAAAAAATACCCAGCACTCTGTTTTTGTTCTGCCTAATGTTACCGCAGAGAACAAAGACTTCTATCACATATCAAATGGTAGCAAGGAAGGAGTGGTGTGAATGAACCACTGGAGTTAAGTTCTGTCATTGCCTACAGTGCTTTGCAAAAGGATTCATACCTCTTGAACTTATTTACAGTCTGTCTTATAAAAGCCCCCAATTCAAGTAAAATGCATTGAAGTTTGTGGTTCTTTGGCTATGAATACGATTGACCCACCAAGAAGAAAGCTGAGGTGAAAGATTTTTTTTTTTTTTTTTCTTAACATGATCAATCTCAGTTTTTGTTGAACTGTTTACAACTAAAGGCCTGAAAAGGGGCTTCTGTCTTGCTGCCACTGGGTAGATGCAAACATTTGTGAGCTTTCAGGGAGGGTGTGGGCAATTATTCCTCTACGGCTGCAAGGCTGGTATGGAGAAATTGCGTAACACACTGTTATGGTTGAAGCTAAAGAATCCGAGGCGAAGCTTGCGGTGGGTAAACTGGAGCCTCCTTGACTGGAAAACAGTTTTTGCTCCACAACTTGTTTTTCTTTAAACCCCATGTCATCCCCTTTTTTTTTTCCATTCCGGTTTTTATATCCACAGTTTGTCCTCGGTCCTGTCCATCGTTGTCGTGTTTTTCTTCCTCCCCCCCAACCCCACATTTCTCCATCCTGCTCGCATTCGAAGTCCCCCCTTTTCTCCTCTTTGCAAATTCCTCTCTCTCTTCATCCGAGATTAGTTGTTTTTTTTCCCTTCACCTCTGCCTGCCTTCTGTCTTACTCAATAGCTGTGTCATCTCTTTTCACTTTCCATCTTCCTATTCTCACACTCATCTGTGCCATCTGGGGTTTCTTTGTCTTTGTCCGTCTTGACGTATTTTTTTGTTTTGGTACAGTGTCCGTCTTGACCCTTTGTCGGTTAAATCTCTTCCCACCGTTCTCCTTGTCTTCTCGTCCACCTGTTGCTTCCTCCATTGGCCTAACAACATGAGTGTAACCCGAATGAGCACAAACATGAAGCAGTTTATGTAAGGAAGTACTTTCTGTTCTGCATTAACACTTCTGTATCTTCATATTTTGTCATAGAATTTCATAGAGAATGAGACTGATAGACAGATTCTGGACATGGGTACCAGGAACCCTCCTTTCACCTTAAAGAAACAGTCCATTGCTCAGATTTTATGATTCTTTCTCCCAGAAGGGCTTCGTCATAAGTAGTGACAGTCCTTACATGAATGCGGCCTTGACCGGCACCCTCTTTCTGCCAACCTCAACCAATCGAGGTGCAGGAAATGAGCTGATTTTCATTATTCTCAGCAGCAAGCAGGTGGTACTTGCTCAACATACAGGGGGGCGCCAACTTCCCATCAACTGCACATACATAAAAACAATAGAAAACTTGTTCAAAGCACAACTGACAGAATAGTTATCTTTTTATATCTGGTGCTCATGTGTCCTTCTTTCTAATGCCACCCTGGGAAACTGCCAACATGGCTAATATCAAAACCCCCCACCAGTTGTTAGGGTTGTTTTGTTCCAACTTTACCAAAATATTTAAATTTTTATAGCGTTGCTTCTGGAAAATTCTTCGAACCAGACCAGAGTGATGGGTTTTTTTCTCCTGGAAATTTTGATTTTGAGTGGTAGAAAAAGAATGCAAATTCCCTTCCACCTTTTATAGGTAAGTTGTCATTATAGGTAACAACTTACCTATAATCTGTGGAGGCTCAAGGACCACTTTGTTGGGTTTGAGAATAAACTGGCACTGGGTATCTGGGGGAAGGCACTGGTCCAGCAGCAGAACTTCAGGGCAGTCCGTTGGACTCATCGGCTCCCTCCCAAGTCCTCCTCCGTGTCCGCTAGGGCTGCTCCCTCCATCCCGAATGTGGCTCATCTTAATGCTAAAGGGAAACTCGTGGCCTGAATCAAAAAGTCAGAGCACAGAGGTTAGAGGTGGAAGCTGAGGTATGTGGAGTGTGAGGAAGAGAAGCATAAAGAAAAGTGATAAAAATTAGGGCAGAGTTGGCACAGGGCAATAAGAGCATCTTAAAAAACAGAGGAAGGGATGCAAGGGATTCCATGTGAACTACAGAATAAAAAGATTATAGTGAAGGAATGTCAGGGAAATACCACTGCAAGTAAAAATCATCTGGACTGAAATGCTCCCAGATGTTGACTCTGATACTTATATAGAAGTGACACCCCGCTGTGGGCTTTTCTTAGCTTTAGTCCTGCATGATATTTTCAATTTGAAATGATGAGCCAGGAGGATTTGTGTTCAATTAATGTATAGAATTAAAAAAAAAAAAAAAAAAAAAAAAAAGACTACATGGAGAATGTCTTATGAATGTCTTATGAATCATCACTATCGCCTTGGTTTCTTGGCTTAAACTTTGTCCTAATTAGATAACATAAATGGTGAAGTAAGGTTTTAAATATGAATCACTCACCAATGAGAGGGTATGGAGGATCATCCTTACAGGAACTGACCCACAATCGGTGATCTTTGACACAACCCTAAACAGAGAAGAAGAAGACATTCAGTTTTGTTTGAAAAAGAGAAGACGCATCAAGAAATCCGCTGGTGATCGGAACCGGATGATTTTCGGCCATAAACTTGAAAATCTCATCTTTTTCCTGTTGTTACTGAAGGAAGAAGAGTCAAAGCCGTATTTACAATCAACGATGTGTAAGAAGCTTCTGAAAAGGTAAGCAAAAGTGTTTTACAGAAACTGCTTTCTTATCCACCCAGTGTGACAACGCCTTTGGTGTTAATATGAATAATTAATGATACTCATAGCAGACATGAATATGTTGAATGCTCTTAATTACAGATTTTAAAGAGAAATTAAAATCTTATTGGCTCATCTCTGTTCACATTTATGTTACATCTACAACGCCTAAAAATGATAAAATTCTTTAGCATCTCATTAAAATGTTGATTTTATTACTTACCGATATGCCAAACTGCTGCAGAGCCATTCGAATGACATCATTGGTGCTGTCATTGTTGTTGACGGCGAGCGTCTTGGCCTGGCGAAACATCATGGAATTACTTGTGTGTTGCATAAAATAAAATGCTGGTAGTGTTAGTAATTTGTGAAAACATCTTTGTGATAAAGAAGCGTACATATGCACAATTTCCTATATCTTTGGCAAATATCTTCAGAGGAATGGTTTTGGGATCATCCTTCTCTTTTCCCTCATTTAACTGACTGAACATAGAAGGAAAAAGAAAGGAAAGTTATTAGATATTTCTATTCAAAATGATTATAATTACAAAATAACTTAAACTGCTGTCACATTACTCATTTTCTATTGAGTTTCACTTTTTATTCAGGCAGAGCTTAAAAAAAACAAATGTTTCTCAACTCGATTGCAGAAAAAGTTATCTGCATTAGTTCCAGATAGTAACTTACCCATTGATGAGTGACAACCACTTGTCCCTGATCTCTTCGGAGCTGAAGACAAGTAAAAAAAATGTTAAAAAAATAATTAAAGCTTTAGGTTTTCTCTAAATCCCAAAACGCAGACTTTGCGTTGAGCTCTGACTTGATTGCTGGTAGCAGAAAATGTGATATGCATGTGTGGGACTGAAGCAGGTGCATAAACACAGCATGGCATATGCGACTACATTTGTTTGTGCTGCGTGTTCGGGCCCGTTGTGCGGTTGTCTTCTTTTGGCTCACTGAAGTTCAGCTGAGCCTCTTGAAAAAACAGGAACAGCCACAACGCTCGAGGGTTTAAAGGATTTTATAGCTGCATGTTTGATTTGTAGTTCCTCCTCCGTGATGTACTTCTGCATCTCAGAACATTGTGTACCCTTGCAGAAACACAGCGGGTTGACTCATGGGAGCATTTCATGTTGAATAGGGTTAGCATAAAGGATAGTATTTGAATGAAGTTATGTAAGAGGACAATGAATTACATCAAACTGCTCCTATGTGATCACATTAAGATATTCCTTTTGGCTTCTCAGGAAGTCCTTTTCTGTAAACTAAAATCTTAGTCTGTGTTCCGCATGAAAGCTTAGATATATACCTGAAAGTGGCCACAAAGTTACAGGTGGGCCATCCCATAACGAAGCTCCTCTCGGGGTTTGTGCTTCCCTCACACACCTCATCCATGCAGTTAGCCGTCCACATCTCACACACTCGGACCTGGGACTTCACTTTGAAATGAGTAGGAGACCTGCAAAAGTACAAAACGACTGTTAGCTGAGATAAAATTAAAGTCTTGAAGATCATTACAACTGTTGAAGATGTTTAATCTGTATTGCAGACAGATTCTGGTGTTACCTGAGAACGGTAAAAGATGCATGGTTTTCAAATTATTTTAAAATAAATAAGGGAAAAGTGTGGTGTGCATTTGTATTCAGACCCTTTTACTACAATAACCTTGCATAAACACCAGTGGAAACTACAGCTTTCGGAATCACCTAATTAGTTAACAATCTGCCTCATTAAAGGTAGAGTTGTTCTTGAAAGGCCTCAGAGGTTTCTTAGAGAACATTAGTGAACACACATGAAGTCCAAGGAAGAGAGGCTTATGGTTACTCTAAAAGGACCTGCAGAGATCCACAGCTCAGTCGGGAAAATCTGTCACCAGGAATAACATCAGTTGAGCAATTCACAGATCTGACCTTTAAGGAAAAGTGGAAAGAAGAAAGCCAACTTTGAAGGCCTGCATATGCTTTGTGCAGCTAAAGGACAATGTTGCACATCACCCTGAACACAAACATCCCACCATAAAATAGCGAGGTGACAGCATCATGCTGTGGGGATGCTTTTCTTTCTTTTTCAGCAGGAACAGGGAATCTGGTCTGAGCTGGTAGGAAGATGGATACAGCTAAGTACAGGGCAAACCTGGAAGAAAACCTGTTAGAGACTGCAAAAGACTTCCCTGATGTGCAGGTTCATCTTCCAGCAGGACAATAACCCTAAACATAAAGTCAGAGCTACAATAGAATGGTTTGGATCAGCGGGTCTCATCTGATTTTAATAAATAAGTAATTACCAGGCTTATGCAAATGAGATACAACCAAACTATGTAGCACATTGGGTCCTGAGGTGCAGGACTGAGAACCACTGGCTTAGATCAAAGAATATTCATGTGTCAGAGGGACCCAGACAAAGTCCAGACCCAAATCCAATTGATAATCTGTGACAAGACTTGAAGTTCATAGATGCTCCATATCCAGTCTCACTGAGCTTGAGTTATTTTGAGCTGAAAAAATAGTAAAGACATACCCCAAAAGACTGGCAGCTTTCAAAAGTGGACAACCATGCACACACACCTAAGGTCAATTTAGAGAGATGCCGGAGTACCCAGAGAGAACCCATACATGCACATGGAGAACATGCAAACTCCATGCAGAAAGACCCCAGGCCGGGATTCAAACTGAGGATCTTCTTACTGCAAGGCAACAGTGCTACCACCTGCGCCACCATGCAGCCCTGCAGCAAAAAGTGTTTGTACAAATCATAGACTCAGGGAGACTGAATGCATATGCCTAAGTTTTTGTATTAGCCTATGGCATAAAATCCCCATAAAGGAGATTGCATGCCTTTAAGGTTTTCCATGTAACTTAACTGAATCCCATTTGAAGTTGGAATCTCACAATATGTTTCCACTTCTCGATAACACAAAGAATGCTTTATATAAGTGAAGATATAAAAAGATTCTGCTATTTTCAGACCTTAAGCAAAATGTGCATCCATTTACCATGTCTCTAATTATAGAGGCAGATGATCCAGTTGAACATATTTGGTCAATGTAGCGGAAGGAAAAACACACATATATCACTGGATGTCTTTTCCCTCTTGCCATTGCTCTCCTCCAAGCACACATTCCTTTAATTCATCCCGTGCTCAACCACAAAAAAAATTAAAGCCAATTATAGCACGTAGTCTCCGTACTGGAAGGGTCAGCTCCACCCACTGGCACATGGCTCCTGGGACACACCACAGACATCCTGCTGTGTCTGTGTGTACAGTAAGTGCAGTCTATTTGTGAGTGTAAACCTCAAAAATGTCTATGTGTCCCTTAACTTTCTATTTTTGTGTGTTCTTGTGTGATTTAGTTTGTGGGTGGGGAGTCCCTTACTGCAGGCGAGACTTTGATGTCAGCCAGGTTTCATATGGATTTCACTGGCTGGGAAATAATTGCACATTAGGGAAAATCTGTGAGGATTTGAAGTGAAAGGAGCAGAACCGTAAGGTAGGGGAGTCAAAATGTGACTTTGGAGCATATCAAAAAGAACCAGAACACCAAATGAGTTTATAAAGGTTCTTCCAAGATGCTCTCATTCAGCTTTTTCCTTGTTTGCATCTTTCTGTCTCCATATTCTGCAACCTGCCAGACAAACCACCACATAAAGAGACGCGACTCACTGCAATTTCAGGAGACTTGGAGAATGGGGGACTTACTTGGCCTTTGCGACGAGTAGTGTGTCGTTGAAGAGGAAGAGGTGTCTCTCCTGGGTCTGTAAGCCTGTCTTTAGCTGCGTTTGGGAGTGACCCAGGAACAGGCGGCCAAGACTTTCAGCCAGGAAGGCCTGGACAAGAGGACACGACTCTGGGCTGACTGGCATCATGCAGCTTTCCCTGGAGGAAAGAAAAAAGGCACAAAATGAAATTCACTATTGATTACCAAAGTAAAGATTTAGCTCCTTGATGTGTTTGGAGACAGGTCAGATAGTATGTTTTCGAGAATTTTGGAGAACACCAAAGAGATGAGGATCAAAATTGTCTAAGGCAGATGTTTAGTGAGGGGGGTACAGTTCCTAGTAAAAGTATTCATGAACTTTAGACTTTCAGTCATATTCCGAGTGCAAACATCAATGTAATTTTGGGGGACTTCATCAGAGATTAAGTCTTATCAGAGATTCTAAGAAGGAGTTTGGTCTGGACTTTGACCAGGCCACTCTAATACATGAATATATTTAGAACTTGATCACTCCGTTGTAGCTCCGGATATCTCTAGCAGGTTTCCTTCCAGCATTGCCTTGGCAATGACTCTTCAAATCCACTCCAATCAATTTCCAAGTCCACGCTGATGAACCGAATCCCCACAGCACGAAGCTACCACCACCAAAATGTTTCACTTTGCAGATGGTGTGTTCGGGGTGAACGTAGAGTGGTAGTTCACACCATGAATGGAGTTTTGAATGTAGGCCAAAGAGAACAGAGCTTCTTGTCTGAAATTTGAGGAAATCATTTTATAATCAGTGGATATAATTATATTTGTAGGAACGAAATGTGTCAACACAAAATTACCAAAGAAAAATTTGGAATAACAATAGTTTCTTCTATCTACTTAACGCTAAAACTGTCAGGTTAGAAGGGATTTAAGAACTTTTATTTGTAATATGTCTTACCTCAGTGACACTGTGTTCAGGTATAAATGTGAAATAGGTCTGGTAAATTGCGAACCATCAAAAATCAGCTAAACCAAAAATAACCCTGAAACATTTCCCAGTAAGCTTTATTCCGCCCATAAAATCCGAAAATCTCCTCAGCTCTGTAGCTTTCACTGACGTGTATCAGCACCCGAGTTTTTCTCCAATTTTATTGACAGTATAATATAATGATCTGGCAGCAATCACATAACTAAAAACATGAACCCCATGTAGCGGTGAACCAAACCTGGAAGAGATTGAAAGGGGATTAAATGTCCCAATAGCTCCTCCAAAATTAATGGAATGGAATTTTCACCGCATTATTTCCTGATTTCTTGCTGCAAAATAAATGCTGGGCTCATACAAAACCACAAATCATAAGTTACATTGCCTAAGCCAGTTGGAAAATGGGTTGCACACGGTTTGTATGTCTTAGATGTGCATAAAAACAGCTTTGGAGATGGAAATATTGAGGTTCCTGGCTTTTTATGAAGCATCTATTAATTAAAAGGGCTTAGTTAAAAAAATGAAACCCTAATTCTGAATTTCATTCAGACTTGGCTTTTATCTCCTGTCAATACACCCCACTGTTAAAGGATGCAAAAGGAAGAACTTGTTTTTTTAGAGGAAAAGGAAATAATTAGTGTGCTCCATCCTTTCCTGTTTATCCATCACTATCCGATAAAACGCTTAACTGTCCACTTCCAGCCACATTTACTATCTCCGTCTCTTTTATGTACACAAACGGCACACGTTCTCTGCCCACAGGTCCACACCCTCTGATTAACAAAGTCTCTAATTCTGGTTACTTTGAAAGAGAGCATGCATTATTAGTATTCTACAGGAATGCACTGAATGGTAGATCAGTTTTTGCTGAGAAGCCAAAGAAACTTGGATTCCCTCACATAAAGTCCTTTCAGCTACATCAGACACGTGTTTGGTTACATAATTAATTAATGAAGAAAAGGGGACACGATTACACTGCTCTCCCTTTCTTTGTGTGTCTTCCAGATATAAATCTCAAAGGGAGCTGAGAGACTTCTGGTAAATTTAATTAATATGGTAAATTAAGATCAGATTTTCAGACCTTCATGTGGAGCAGATAAAAATTTGAAAGCGAACTGTTGATACTATTCTAAGAACTGTTCAGTTGTTCAGTTAAACACTAAAACAATGGATTTTTATGTTTTTTGAGAAATAAACCCCAAACAGAAGCCCCTGATTGTGATTCAACCCCAGGTCTATGTCTAAAACAAAATGAATGCTAATGTTATTTTTTTTCTTAGAAGGAAAGACTTGATAATCAGGTTAATCCCTAACCACGTCATAGACTTGTAGTTTCAGCGTCCAGGTGCTTAAATGACCCGCCTGGAGTCCAGATTCGATGCTCAAAAGAAAACTTTCAGGAAGCTTCAGGAAACATATATAAAAAACAGGGCTTGGAAGTGGATACAAGATGATTTCTTTTGATTTCTTCTAAAAATCAAAAGAAAATAACCCCTGTATCATGTTCTTTTTACTGTGTTGCTGAAACTAGATTTTGAAATAGGTACATATTTTTTAAAAAACTGCTGGAATATTTCTATTGTCCGATTTTGTCCGATTGATTAGGAAGAAGCAAACAAATGAACTCATTCTGCTAATGGAGCTTTGAAACATTTTCATCTTCCCTTTGTCCAGCTTTTTTCAAAGTCTTAAAAAGTGTAAATAACTTTTAGAATTACTTCCATGGAGAGATGCAGGGAGATGTTTGCGAGTGAACAGAATTTTCAC
This sequence comes from Anableps anableps, assembly GCA_014839685.1. Lineage (NCBI taxonomy): Eukaryota > Metazoa > Chordata > Actinopteri > Cyprinodontiformes > Anablepidae > Anableps > Anableps anableps. Next base: position 8,862,182 of record CM026075.1, on the reverse strand, counting down.
CTTAATCGGCTGGACACTGGTCTGAGTAAGTATGAAACTGAAACCTGCACCCTTACACACCGTATCTAGGTACTACCAAGTTGCATTACCAACACTCTTCTGTGTGGACGCTTTTACTGAGTGAAGAAGTCTCTATGTTTGCAGTTTTCAATATCAGCAATGTGTTTAAAAACAAGTCATTTAAATGTCTCTGTTTTCTATGACGTAGGGGAAATGTCTGTGGGTCATTCAGGTTGCGAGAGAGATCACAGGATAACAGGAAGGCTGAACAAGGCACAACGACCTACCCCCGCTTCATCCATTGGAGCTTGCGATATTTGTTACATTTTCAACTTTGATTTCACACTGCACTGTGTCAAATGAACCAATCCCTTTGACAAAGCTGTATTGCTGTAGTCCGCTACCTGTATTTTTTAGCGGTCTCCAGTCCGCTTGGCATTCACTTATGCATTCGAACCATGCCAGAGTTCACTTCAACCAAACCCAGACCTGGGTTTTAAGGCAGACCACAGTTCACTTTTTTGGTCCATATCAGAGTTCAATTGTGCATTCACACCTCCCCAAATGAACTGGATATTCTAGGGGAACGAACTAGAGTTTGACTAAACAGGACTGGTGTGAATGCATAGTTTCAGTTTCGGGTGTGAAACTCTGTTCATCATAGAACATCCTGCATTTTGAAATATTGGAAGCTCTTTGGGAAAGTCAGATTTAAGGTAAAGACCTACAATCTCCAGCATGTACAAGCAGAGATGACAAACTTCCACTCCTAGGACATCCTTCTATAGCAGCGTTTCTCAATTTTGCTCCTCAGGGACCACTGCCTTGCATATTTTAGATGTCTCTATTCCAGAACACCTGATTCAAATGACTGCATGGCCTCCTCTGCATGCTATCAAGTGCTACAGAAGCCTGTTATTCACCCAGTTATTCAAGTCAGGTGAGTGGCAGAAGGGAAATCACCTAAAACATGCAGGGCAAGTGGTCCCTGAGGACTGGAACTGTGAAACGCAGTTCTCTAGGAAAGACCTCCTTAAGTCATCTCATTGTTTAAAAGAAAACAAAAACTACAACCAGAAAACGCGGAAATGTAGGTTTCTGTACTAAGTGGTACTAAGATAACGGATGCACCTCAGTTCCTGCCATCAGTCCAAATCTCAGAAATCCTCCTGTGAGCACACACACAAACACACACAAGCTAGACTGTTTTGTAAGCCCCCTTTCACTTCACACTGCTCCCACAAATAAAGACAACATCTTCCGTATTCACCGCACATCCCTCCCTCCTAAATACCAGATTGACAGCCAAGTCGCAGTTCTTTGAATCTGATGGATGAAGAGCTAATGTCTCCATTGTGCATCATGTGATGTTGATAAATTTCATTCCCGCCCCGCCTGAACGTACATGCTCATTTCTGTTGAATCCCGGCTCTGTGTGGATGAAATGTTGACTTTTTAGGCACAATAAGAGGGCGTCAACGTACAAAGATTCACACAACACTGCATACTAATCCTGCAGGATGAATATTCAAGCGTCAAAAATGTGCACAAAAAGGTTGATGGATTTTAATCAGCATGAATCACAAAGTTGGACTCTGTCACATTGTAAAAGAATAAAAGATGGGACCCTTGCTTCTGGGTGAGGCTCAGAGTTTATCAGCAGTGAGCTTGACATTTTATCTGTTGAATGGCTCCTGGTTTGAGCAGAGAGCATTCAGTCTGAGACAAAAGTGAGATCCAACAGGTTTAAAAGGTGCACATGCTGAAGACAACAGCTACAATTTGCCTCTTCTCATTCTTAAAAATCTAATAAAAATAATAAAAATCTAATAAAAATCTTTCTTGTCCTTTTTCAGCTCAATATATCTGAGTAATAGTAAAGTATTTAACTCACTAAAACCTGGACTGTTATCAAAGCTCAAATTTCCTATCTTTTTATGATCGGTGAATGCATTGTAGGTTGGCAACAACGTCCTTCAGTGTGGAAGTTGCTACTGTGGGGAGAAGACTCAAAGCTAACCATTTTTAGGATCAGTGAGTTGAAGATGATGAGTGAAGTCAGAAGGAGGACAAAATGTATGGGAAAATATTTATTTCTACGGAGGCTCATGGGCTCTTTATCCAGGGAGCAACAACAGAAAGCTAGACTTTGATGTGTTAAGGTCATTTCATTTCTTGGACGTGTTGTACCTCCCTCGTTTCGTATCTGAAATAGTCGGAAAACAAAAAGGAGGCGTCTTCCACAGGGCACCAGTTTGTACCCATCTTGGCGACATCTTGTTGAACTGGTAAAGAGAGGGCTTGACCGGCAAAGCTGGACATATTATGGCTAAGTTCCTCCATTTTAAATTTTGTCCGTCAAGGATCTACAGAAGACTGATGTTTACAGTAAGGGATGCTAACCATGCTAATCACTAATACAAGATGGTTAAGACAGTTAAAAATCATTTCATATTTGTTTTTAAATTGTCATACAGCGACTGCTCTCTCACACACATAATGTGATGACTTTGCTCTCTTTAAAAATACTAACACCCTACCCCAGGAAGCCTAGAATGAAAATATTTTGAACACTGTTACCTACAGTTTTTAAAGACAAATCAAAATCGGTATCAGCAGGTCAGACCTCTATGAAAAACTGGAAAATCAGTGTATCTATAACAGTAATAACAAGTTAAAAGAAACTGTCAGCTCCATCTTAACCCTATTTTTTAAAGCTGAAGTGAAGCACAAAAGATACTGCCTGCTCAATATACATATGATGAAAACCTCCATTTTCCATGTGTCTGGTCACACAGTCCCTCTGCTACAGTAAAACATGACCTAAACTGTCAAATATTGAACCCATCAAGAAAATATGGGAAGCCTTTTAGGAGGAAATGACACACTTATGTAACGGTCTGCTCCCTTTTGATATGATCCCTGAAACAAACCTTCCTACCGTCCTTGCATTTGTTCGTCATCCAGGGCTGAATCTGATACCTTAACTTCCAACAAAGATGCTTATTTTTGGCATCAGACCAACACCAACCAGGAAGAAGTGAATGCAATGAAGGATAATGGCTGTAAAAGGAGGAACTGTCACTTTCTTTCGGTTTTCAGTGTGTTACCAAGCGAACCTTACACTGAAGGATTGCATCACCAGTAGTCCGGTCTGGTTCTCCAGAAGAGCAGCCATTCACAGCTCAGTGTACGAGCTCAGGAGACAAAGAGTGTTTGCAGTCATGCAGCTTATAAAAGACGTCATTTGAGACAGCACACACCACCCTGTGCCATCTCTAAAGCCACAGTGGTAGCTTTTCTTCATTGCTACTGTCAAACTCAGTTACAGTCATGGTAATTTAATACTGTTGCCACTATTATTTCCTTCTTGATGTTTTTACTTGACTGACCTTACTCTTCAACAAATAAAACAAAATATTATAAAGTGACCCCACCAGACCACAACAAACCCTGCATAGCTAAGGAAACACACACGTGTCGGGCAGTCACACAGACGATGGGGTCAGGATACTGATGCTCTTCCTCTTTTTATCAGTAAAACAACCAGAGGATTATGAGCCACTGTTTTTTCACATTATTTAAACCAAAAAATGATGTTTGTGTGTCTGTGTGAAAAGGTTTGCACATTCATGCCCTAGACTGTATTTACAGTGCCTTACAAAAGGATTAATATCCCTTTTCACATTTTGTCACCTCACAACCACAAACTTCCATGTATTTCATTAGGATTTTATCTGAGAAACTTTGAGTTGAGCATAATTCTCAAGCAGAAGCAAAACGACTTTTGCAACCTCTAACAGCTTTTCATCCAGGATTGTCCTGTATTAAGCTGCATCTACCTTCCCATCAACTCTAACCAGCTTCCTTGTCACTGCAGCATCCCCACAACATGATAGTGCCACCACCATGGTGTTGACGTTTGCAATGTGATGCATAGCCACACACAGCTTTTGCATGTTTGTCAAAAAGTTCAGTTTGGGTCAGATTTGACCAGAGCACCATCTTCTGCATGTTTGTTGTGTATGGTGCAAGGATTGTGGCAAACTACAAATTTGACTTTTTTTTTTTTTTTTTTTAAACAGAGGCTATTGTCTTGCCACTCTTCCATAAAGTCCAACTTGTGAAACTGTGGTGTTTACAGATTTTCCCACCTGAGCAGTGAGTCTCTACAGCTCCTCCAGTTCTAATTGGCTTCTTGGCTGCTTCTCTGATTAATCCTCTCCTTGCTCTCTGAGGCCTTCACAGAACAGCTTTATTTATTAAATTACACACAAGTGGACTTCAATTTCTAATTGATTGTACTAGATTTTATTCAGTGGCATCAGAGTAAAGAGGGCTCAATGCACACAAGTGAATACTTTATATTTCAGATTTTTATTTGTAAAACAATGATATCCTTTCCCTTCCACTTTACAATTATGCACTACTTTGTGTTGGTCTGACATATTGAAGTTAGTGGTTGTGCATGGCAAAATCTGAAAATGAATACAAGTGTAAAGCACCGTATATTTAGGTTTCCTCTCAGATTCCCGCTTCCCAGTAAAAGAATATCCAAAATTCTAAACACAGAGAGGACTGAAACCATAAATAGCTGTCCTGTTACAGTATGAATCATACAAATAGTGTATTTTTGTTCCTCTCCATCCCGTCTCAAAGGGATTTACTTGCATAAAGAGAACATTGGTGATGCAATGATACTGGAGCCACTGCCAAGAACTGCTGGAACCACTTATTTATCCATTTTAACTGCATTTATGTGGCTTCAGGGTTCCATAGCTTTTCTTTCCAAAGCACGCATAGCTTAAAAGCTTAATAAAACAAGCTAATTTATTTTTTTTTAAAATGGCTGTTTTAGCAAATGGATGGAGCGTAGCATCAACCACAACCAGGACCTTAACCTACTAACTTTTACAGTCACCAACCCCAATAACTCGACCGTCTCTCCAATACTAAACTGGAGATAAATGAACACCTATCACCCCAAACAGCTCCTAATTTAATGTCAAAGGTTAAGGGTGACAGCTGAGAGTGTGAAGTCCTGGCTCCACATCCACTCTTATTTCACACACACACACACACACACACACACACACACACACACACACACACACACAGTCAGGCCAGACAGGGACAGACTTAGCGGCTCTGTCATGCAGACTATTTGTCTTTCAGTCAATAGAGTTCTTTTCTCAACCTCTCACCATACCTGCCAACAGAATATGTCTCCCCAAATCTCTTTAACACACAAATCCTGCCCCAAGAGAACCGACCCATTTAACAGCGCAAGGGAGTTCCCCTCAGTGTTGGAGCAACCAATCCTGAACTTCATCAGTGAGTGCTAAAAAATGCTGCATTCATACTCATGGCATTAAAAGCATTTCACTGTAAAGGTTTTAAAGACTGGAAGCAGACTGAGAATAAGCCTGCCTCTAAAGCTGGCATCAACAAGAGTTAGCCGCAGTTTAGAAGATAAACAAAGTGCTTCGCAAATAAACAGTGCGGCCAAAGGGGATTGGAAGGGCTTATTTCCGACCCTGGTAGAGGAAAAGGAAGGGATCTGAGTGATATGGGGGGGTGATGAAAAGAGCGATAGCTCCAGAAGAAGTAAGCAGTGAGTAAATGAGTGAGCCTCCAAGGCCAAACTTTGAGGTTTTAGACAAATTGGGGAAAAACAAAACTCTTGAGCAAATATCTAAATTTTAGTCTTAGTCATTCTAAACCACAATCTATATCATCCAGATCGACAACCAAAAGCTTCCACTTTTACTCACCAGGGATCCAGATTTTTAATGTCTCTCTGTTGATTTTATCCCACGCCTCCTAGGCTCAATTTTTTTTCTTCTTCTTCTTCTTTAATCTATGTGTTTTTATCAGCTTCTTAAATCAGTGCTTAGTGTTTTCTGGGAAAACTTAGAGACAAAAACATGAAAGCTTCGTGAATCAGCTCAGGCATCAATTAAACGACCAACTTGGCAAATGTTTCACAGCAGTTGTAAAACACTCAAAGGATATCAGCAAAGGCATGTTTTAACATTATATCAAGTGAGAATCTATAAATGAATCCATTGTTTGTGAAGGCATGAGAAGTTACAGTAACACAGGCAAGCGCTATCCTGTAGCAGAAGAGGGCGAACATTAGCGAAAAGGATTTTTCATTCAGATGAGTTACACTTTTTAATCTGTTTGAAATGTCTGTCAGACAGGGAATAAACATTTATATGCTCTAAGAAACTTAGAGCTAACTCAACCACACATTCATCTGTAACGTCATCCGTGCTGTGGAGGACCCACAGTGGTATCAACCACGAATGTCCCAATCAGGAGTTTTTTGCCCCTGATGCCGATCAGCATCATTTAAGACAAGGCATTTGCCAATAAGACCTGATAATTAAGCTCAATTCCATGTTTAAACAGTGAGAAACACACATGGTCTGAATTAGTTTCGTGATTGTGCAATACTTAAATCACCAATGTCGTTTTTTTCCTCACAGTGACAGATATTTCATTCCAGTTGGAATTTCTACAGCTTTAGCCTTAATATGCTGCTCAAACATGGGGTAAGCTAGGTTAATAAAGCCACAATCATAATAATCACAACATGCTACCTGAAATGCAGTTAAGTCTTATTATGTTTCTAAACATAAACGGCTACATCTTTGATAAACTTCCTTCGCACTCCTGCTGACGATGTTTTCATGTAGAGTAGTTAGTGGAAGTGCTAGGCTAACACTTCCATCTTTCTCTGTTTTGATGAATGTTCATAACATTTTTCTTGTAGTTAATCATCTCCAAACAAAACTTATGGAAGAAAAAAAACTAATTGCTAAATGTAAATGGAATAACATTTAATGACTGGTGTTTCAGCTGCTCTCTGCACAGCTCTCCTGTGACTCTTTGAATATCAGGGGCCCCTACAATATGGGCAAAGCAAGAAAAATCTGTTTCATTATATTAAGAAAAAAACATGCACAGTCTACAATCCAGCTAAGCAACCCGTGCACACAAAAATAAGATGTCACCTTAAGTTGCACACACACAAAAAAAAAAAAAAAAAAAAAAAAAAAAAAAAAAAAAAAAAAAATCAGACACCACAGCAACAATGGATATTGGCAGCAGAGTTTCCTCAGTGACTCCGGTACTGATAATAGACTTGATGAGGACAACTGGGATATGATCAGGACATTACCAGTTTTAACAGCTCCACTTTCAGACCCTTTATGACAGAAGCATGGGCAGGTGTGTATGCATATACCTGGAAGTGCTTCTTGATCTTGTAAGTGCTTTGCTGATTACCAGCGAGGGAGCTGACTGTCGCCTCTGGGCCAGGGTCTTCATCTTCTGGGAGGGCAGACAGAAAGAGCAACACAAAACATGAGTGAAAGCGCACACAAGAAGAAGGTTTGCATCAGCCTTTTTGGTTACATTCTATGATGGGCAGCAGTAATGTTTGTAGGGAGTGGGACAGAAAGTCCACAGTCAAGCATTCTGTGACAATGTCTGATAGCTGCTGCAGGAAGTTAAGGATTTAAGAGAAAGGGGAGGATTGTGACTGACAGAAAAGGAGAAGTGCCAGCAGTGAAAAAGGGGAGGAGGAAATGACACAGACTAAAACATAAAGGTCAAAGGGAGTGAAACAGTAAAACACATCATCTAAGACTATGGCACAATCTTTAAGATTCCTCAGAAATTCTTGTTAGCATGACTAACAGCATCTTCCCTGACAGAAACATGCCCAACATCCTCACAGCTATAATAAGCACTTCAATTAAAGGTAATCTAATAAACAAAAATCACAACAAATTACTTTTTTTTAAAGGCTGACAATTCCTAACAGAGCAGCACAAATTAAACATCACTCCAGAGCTCATTTTGCCCATGACATATGGGGAACATTCCAGTCTTAGCAGACTTACATGAGATATATAGGCCACTGTCACAAGAGTCCAACATAAAAAGCACCATGATGAGAATCATGGGACACCAGACTGAGTGCTTGAAGGGATAAATGGTTTAGCAGTCGCTTTTCTAGAGCAAGCCACAAATAAACAGCTCTCACATTCAGCTCACTTTTCGACTTTTTTCAGTTTCAGTTTCTGATCGGTTTTATGCCACAAGCAGCTAAACATTGAGTTCTTGCTCTCAGCTGAATCTAAGCACAGACCACCAGTTATGCTTCCTATTCTAGAAACTCCTCAGTTGGCAATTTCTGCAAAAATCAAAACTGAAAGCACAATAGTGAGGTAAAACGTAACCTCTTGTTATTTCTGAAGAAAATGAATGACTGGGAGAGGGCACAAGCCGTACTGTCAGGGACACGCTCCATAGAGCACACAGAGCAAGGAAGAGACTTCTGAATAGACTCATTTTTTGCTGATGGACTGAAGAAGGTGAAGAGGAAACGTGGTCTGTGGAGCGACCTCGAATAAGATCAGTTCAATCATACATTTTACAACACAAAGTGAACATTTAGATGGAAACACCACACATAATACCTTGGAGGCTTTGGCATCAGATCAATCTTCAACTCTTCTTTTATGATTTATTTCTCAGAAATAAATCATAAAATATGGCAGACCAAGCCAAGACATAGAATACCAAAAAATGTGGTTAAAGCAACATGTTTTTTTATTTGTTTGTGGGTTTGTTTGTTTTTTTGTTTTTGTTCTTTTGTTGTTGTTGTTGGGGGGATTTTTTTCTTTGTTTGGTTTAGTTTTTTTTTTTTTATTTTGCACACATAGCAACGCAAAGGGTGTAAAAAAAAATAGAAAACTAATTAATAATAGACAGGGTTGTGTTCAAAACAAAGAGAAGACCTAATGGTTAGGTTAGGTAAGCTGCACACAGTAATAATTACGTAATGGACATGACACATTTTTGCTTACATTTAACCTGTTTAGGTGAGATTTAATAAATACCTTCAAACAGTGTAGATTTTTGCTTTTAAATTGCTCTTTGGAAAAAAAAAAACTCTGCGCATAGACGCAATAACCAGTTTTAAACACGCAAGCGAGGGGGCGCTGTTTACAATAAGTTCTCAAAGCATTTCAAGGGAACTCTGCTAAAGCTGAGGGAGATTTCGTCAAGAAATTATAACAATGGATACTTTTAAAGCAAAAATAACGCCTAAGAAAAGTTTTCAATGTATTTATTTTACATTTTTATATTATTTTTAAAGTCGTTTTGCAGGATTTCCTTGGTGTACGTTTGTTTTTGTTTTTAAACACTTTATTCTACCAATAAATCCGTAATTAACCCTTTTTTAAGAAAATAAAAAAGCTTTCCAAGTGCTGGTATAACCTGGCGGTTTATTATTATTATTATTATTATTATTATTATTATTATTATTATTGTTGTTGTTGTTGTTGTTGTTGTACTTCTTAAAGCTTCACACAAAAAATGTTCTAACATTTTTTGAAAACAATGAAAGGTCTTCTTTAGTGGAATTAAGGTCTAAAGGAAAAGTAGACAGATTTAAACGAGATTCTTTTTTTTTTTTTTTTTTTTTTTTTTTTTTTTTTTTTTTTTTTTTTTTTTTTTTTTTAACAATCAGTAAATAACTATCTCCTCCGACACAACTCGATTATTTAGATACTCAACAATTTTGGGAAACTTGAGAAAATAAGAAGTTTAGAAAATATTTTTAACTACAATTTTATGTTCAAACTAGTTCTTCATTGCGGATATGGATTTTGTTTTTACTGTTGAAGTCTACTACTGGCACCCTAACTCTAGTTTCTACAAACAAACTGTACTCCTCTGAGCCCAAACTGACTCTAAACAGGCGCACCGAGCGGCACGGAGCGCAAACAGGAGCGCACACCCGCAAATGAGTCTAAGCGCGCAGTTACCTTCTTGTTGTCTGGCAGCGGCTTGCTGTCACCCGTCAGAGAGTCGGACCTGTTCTGTCCCATGCTCCCCTGCTGCGGTGACATGCTTTCCATCAAGGCTGTGTATATCCACTGGGCCGAGCGCACCGGCGGTATATTCCCATCATACAAGGATTAAAGTCCACGGTTTATCCGGCAGAGAGGAAAGTGGGAGGAGGATCCATCACAGAGAAGAAGATCATCCAACAAAAGAGCCTGTGTGCGACTGAGGAGTCTGCAGAGATCCTGACTCAGCCTGGGCGCTGTTTAGTCTGAGCGCCTATTCCACAGCCTCACTCAGTTCACTCAAATGCTTGGAGAGTAAGCGAGCATCCGGTTGGGATTTTCAAAATAAAAGTGCTTTAAAGGCTCGCCGTAGCATGTTTTCACGCAACTTGTGTTCACCGCTTTCTTTTTTTATTGAAGAAAGGGACGTTATTTTGAAATGCCAGTAAGTCGTTTATCGGGAGCTCAGTTGGTAAAGTGCGTCTCTTGTCCTCGACGCGGTTGTCTTGGGTTCGATTCCCAGTCTCGGCTCATTTGCTGCATGTCTTCCCCTTCTCTCTCCTGCCTTTTTTCTGTCTGATTACTGTTCAATAAAGACCCCTAGAGCCTAAATCAGAAACAGTAAACCAGATATTCAATGAATTAAACAGATGTTCAGTGGGCGCTATAGCTATATCAAACATTTGACATTTTCTTTGAAAATAAAGATATTCTACAAAGTTCTAGCAATATTTGAATCTGATATAAAGTATATTCACTACATTCTCTATGGAGCTAAATATATTTTCAAATGAATAATGAATAAAAATGAGTTTGTGTGTAGAGAAAGACAATAAAAACCATCTTGAAAGTAGAAACGTTAGATGTGTGTTTAAGCTTGTTAGGAAGTCATTTGTGGGAGCTTTGAATCTCATCTGGGGTAGGTGGAGTTTTGATTTTGTGTATTTTTGATGTAAAAAATGTATTAAAAATATTTTCAACAAAACTTGATTCATATTTCCTAGAATCTCCCGATATTTATCATTCAAGCACATTTGTTGAAGACGATCGTCTTTGCTTTTATTTTGAAAAGAGAGAAGGCCTAATCTAAATAACTTGACAGCTGATGGACTGACTGAGGACTTTTGTGTGCAATCAGTACCATATAGAAGCGTTCCTAGACTACTGGCAGTGTGGTCCCGTCCAGGTGTAAGAATGTACTGCCTGAGCCAAGAATAACAGGAGTGAGGAGGATGAATGTCACCAGTAGTTTTTTTTTTTTTTTTTTTTTTTCCACATTTCATGACGCACTACCCATTTAACTTATAGGAGCAGCTACAGTAAACCTCACTGTAGGAAACCTTCCTGGGAGGAAGAGAGTGTTTACTCTGAGATGTCTGAGGGGAATCTGAGAATACACCCCTTCATGACTTCTATAGTGAGACATGCTGGTTGTGAGTTTCAAGATTTTTGGTTTTGATATCTGAAACTAACTACTTCATGGTACGGACTCAAAGGAAAGCCTGGAGCTGATAGCAATACCATTCTTATTTCCTTAAAGTTCAGTCAAGTGTAGAGTGAAAGAGGAATAAATGTACCAACATGTTTTCTCCACAGTTTTCAGCACTGTAAAATAATTCATGATACAATTAAAGTAAAAATAATTCCATTAGCTACTTTATTGAAACTGTACTGACTGTTTTTATTTACTGTACATTAAAACAGTAAGATGTCTTAAGTTACAGTATATATAAGCCTTTCAGTGTTCATTTAAAGAGGTCTTAAAGTTTAAAGTTCCTTGCAAAGGAATTAAGACTTCTTTAACTTTTTCACAGTGTCACCTTAAAAACATAAACTGCAATGTGTAATATTGCTGATTTCTATTTGAGCAGCACAAAGTAGTGCATAACCATGAAGAAGAAATAAATGAATACAAAGACGGTTAACAAAAAGAACCTGAACAGTTTAGAGTGTATTCGTATCCAGTTCTCTTTATTCTGATACCTCCAAATAAAATCCAGAGCAACCAATTGTCTTCACAAAAAGAGTGTGGCAAAACACAAGATATGTTTGATATATACAGCATTTTTATAACAACTGAAGGCAACATAGTTACTAGATTATGCTATAAAATGGCACTATGTACCCGGAGAATACATAAAAGCCCTTTAAAGGCTGCAAAAGACTTTTAACTGGGGTGGAAGTTCACCTTCCAACACAACAACACAAACCACAAACTTAAATGGAATGGTTTAGATCAAAACACATTCATATTTTAGAATGGCCTAGTCAAAGTCCAGACCTGAACTCAATTGAAAATCAAATCAAAAAATCTGTTCATAGATGTTCTAGTCCAACCTAACTGAGCTTAATCTATTTTTCTGAAGAATAATGGGCAAAAATTTTAATCTCCAAAAGTGCAAAGCTGGTCGAGACAGTTTAGTGCCCTCAAAGAACCTGCAACCATAAGTGCATCAAAAGACGGTTCTACAAAGTAATAACTGCACACACTTTCTCAGATTTCTCTTTGTAAGAAATGCTGAACACCATCATATGTCATTTTGCTTCCACTTCGGTATATGTACTACTTCCTCTCTGTCCATGACACAAAATCCCAATAAAATACATAAAAGGCTGCGATTCTAAAGGAACAAAATTTTTAAAATATCAAGGGATCTGAATATTTTGCAAGCCTCTGTATGTGAAGCAGCTAGGATTCTCATCTTATCATAATATGATACATTAATCCATTGCTATTTGTTCACCAATATTGTAGGGATAAACTGTTCACTGAGATTCAAGTATATAACAGTAAAATAGGGAAAAGCAAATTAAAGGCTGTTCCTGGAGGACGACGTGTTGGGAAGTTGGTGTCCATCTACAGCAGCTCAGTACAATGTCAAACCACAATCTCCTGTTCACAAATACAAAGGTATGCATCAATTGTTTAGCTTATCTCTCCTCTGAAAAGTGGTTTGCTTAGGATGATAAGAGCATTGATAGCATTCAGCCATCCCCTTTGATCCTTTTGCAGGCTGATCAAGACAACAGCTGAAGATCACTGGCTTCTGTTGAGAGAGTTTAATCTCTCATTATAGAAGAATAACATGAAAATACATTCTTTTGTGACAAAAACATCCATACATCCATCAGGTTGGACTAGTCTTCAAGCTTCAACTGCATCTAACTTTTTGGGTTTGTGACTGTGGTGTGAGATGCTCTTTAGAGAGATCCAAAGCAGAAAAAGCCAGGGTGTGTCAGAAATGTGGTTGGAAAGCGTCACTGGCTGACCATAACTGACTCTGTGCTGCACTGTGTTGTTTCTACCTCTTAAATGTTCCACTTGGTAAGTGGCTGAGTTACAACAATAAAAAAGTGAGGCTTTGTTTCTTCCAGTTTCCATAGCAAAATCAACACATCTCCTCATGATAAGTTTAAAACACATTTGATTTAGTTGTGGAACCTAAAGTGGGTCACATGTTACCGCCACACTGCAGGCAAAAACTCCGCAATTCTCCTCATACCTGAATCCGGATTAATCAAGTCACTTAAGGTCAGGGAGAAACTGGAAGCCTAATCGTTTGGGATTCTCTCCTTCAATGAAGGACAGAGAATCAATGATACCCTTGTTAATATCAGCTGGCGTTTCCTTTGAAGTGCGTCTAGAAGAGAATGTCTTTTTCACGCTTGGGGAGGCCGGCTATTGCAAACTTGAAGCCAGGGAGAGTATTGACTTGGACTGCAAACAGTCCATTCCAGAGGGAGAAAATGAGCTGGAGGCAGTCCAGGACCTGTACGTGAAGGGTTTCTTCTCGTTTGCACAGAGAATGGGTGTTGGGGTTGTACTTTGTACTGTAAACACAAGCACACATTTATAATATGGCTGCATGTTTGCATAAAGAAAATCCTGCATGAAGACAAACATACGCTCATGTAGGGTGATGGGGGGGGCACAAGGATGTGATGAGAGCATTTGGAGTCAGGATTGGACACATGATGAATGGACTGAAGGAGGGAAAGATGACTGGCTGACGACAGAGGTGTTTCAGTCAGACAGGGAGGTGCTGCGACCCAAAACAGCATCAGCTACCACAGTTCGGACGCCTTCACCACCCCAACAGCCGCCACCATCACCGCTGCTACTTTAAGAAGGCAGACTGCCATCATGCTAGCCAAAAATAAAGCCCCACTGTTTCCCTTTTTTTCTTCCTCCGAAAAACATAATTTAGAGGTTTCTGGCTGACAAATGTTTGAGGTATGGCTGTGAAAATTATGGGAGAGATTACATCTGGAGGGGATTATTGTTTTCTTTTTTTTGGTTCTTCACCATTTCTATAACATAAGGATCGTGTAAAACTTCAGTGTCTGGTTACTCTGAATAGATTATACAGGCTCAGAACACTCGGAAATGACTAAATTGTGGCTGCATTCTATCTGAACTGTCTTTTCTTGAAGCAGTATTTCCAATGAAGACTGACCAAAAAGGCGAACAAAAATGCTTTTATACCTTTTTAAACTTTGAGCAAAGTTATGATGGACAGCAAAGGTTCTGGGCACTTCAAACGGGTCAGAATATAGGTGTTCGACTCACTGCAGTCGGAAAAGAGAAATTCTGCTCCTAATCAACAATTGGTGGCAGAATAAGAGTGATCAGGAAGAATTGTTAGAACTCATTATATCCTCATATTGTACTGTTTGGCCTTATCACCCTTCCTTTATACAGTTTTTTTTTTTGTTTTGTTTTGTTTTGTTTTTTTACAGTTTTTCCTTCTTTGGTCCTGTTTAGCTGTTGAAACCAACCTGCTTGCAGACTCCACCTGGCAGCTCCTCTGGTTTTGCCCAGTAGCATCATCCAGTGTCATCCAGCTTTCTCTTTAATGTCATCATTTTATGATACACAAGCAACACACTCTTTATGAATTATCTTACAACTTACTATGTCTCAGTAGTACCAGTGAGATCGTGGGCTCTGTGTGCTTTCAAAGTGTGCAGCTGGGATTATCTGTACCAAAGGGGCATGGCTTACAACTAACTGCATTCATCTAGGTTTTGTATTTGCGAAAGGCACATTCCCATTTTCTGGGTGATCTTTGTGCCTGATTCAAGCTGTCCAACTGCACCGAACGCTTTAAACAAGACAAACCTGTTGGATCACATACCCATGTCACAATTCCATCCTATACATAGGGTTCATAGAGGTTAAGGGTCAGTGACTTCCTCCCGAGGCTGATTTAACGAGTAAAAAAAGGTGACTTCAACCCTAGTGTAGGGACTTTTCTGCAGATCGCAAAGCGTACAGAGCATGTGTTGATCATAGGTTGAAAGTTTGACCTAAAGGGGACTACAGAGTGAGCAAAAGAGAAAAAGCTTGATACTCCCTCCTAAAAAGTGGGAGTTGGTAACTCTGCATTAATAGCAGTTCTACAAGCATATTGAGCAAATGCTAAATACTTTCACACACTCTCACTTTTGCATGTTACATTTGTTTACTTTGTCAGTATTCAACAGATCATTGAGAACTTCATTCAGTGATTAAATCTCTTTTTCTGAATCTCCAAACACAGATGGCTCTGAATAGTGTCTAATGCAATTAGGATACTGGCAAGTTGTAACTGTTTTACATAACCACAGTTTTAAAGAAAACAACCACTATTCCTTCAACAAACATAATTCTGCTACAGAAACAGGAAATTTTCTGAAAATCAGATGTTTAGAAACAAATTTCAGTGATAGATACAAAAACAGATACCGTAACTGCAACTAAAAAGGAAATATAACGTATATGTTAAGAATCCTGACATCATTTAAAATGGATATGGATGAATAATTTCATTTAATAAAATTATTCTTTTTCTTTTTCTTGGGAAGGGTGGTTGATAGCCACCAATGCCCCCACGCCCTTAAACCAACAGAGAAAAAAACTGAGACATCCATGGATAGCTGTGCAGGTACCTTTATATAGCAGTTTTTCGCAAGGTTGGGAAAAAAGGAATGCTCTCATTCACCAAAAAATTTTGTTCATTTATTCAAGACAAAATTTTCTTTTGTAAAATTCTTGTGTTGCAAAGTTTGTTCAGGTGTTGTCATCTAATGGTTTATGTTGACCTCTTGAAGATCCAGCTGCTGAATGCACAGAGTTTTGGTTGTTTTTGTATTACTGCCTACTGTAAACTCTGCATATAGGTTCTCCTACGCTTTGCTGACTTTCTGTGAGACTGCAGGAACATCAGCTTTCATGTAGCAGATTATGCACCACCAGTATTTCTCCGAGAGCATTTTCCATGTTACATAACACTTTACAAGTTACAATGCTCATTGTTCACAAAACCGAGGAAGATCATTTTTGGGTGAATATAATATGTTTGGTGTTTAAAACATCTGACCAAGACACACATGAAGAACCACTTAAACCTTCGGCACAATACTGAATAAACCTTCATGAAGTAACTTTGTGGTTAACCCCCCAAAACTGTCCACCTAAAACTATTCCAGAGTATAATGTTACATTAATAGGGCTCTTAAAAAAGAATTTGAGTTTAGCCTGACTTTCATGTCCACTGCTTCTGAGCCCATCATCTGTTTACTCCTCAGGGATTTACAGATCCAGTTTTTAAAGCCACCGGTACAAACACCAGGGTTAGTTACAGAGAATAGGATGGTAGGAATTTCGGCATTGGCTTCTCCCACAGCCAGCGTGTCTCTCTCTGTCTCTCTTACTTTGTCTAAATATTGTGGCATGGGGTGACTGAGGAAAATCGAGCCTTGGAGACATGTGGAGGAGACAGGCGGAGGCACCCCTGTTGAAGCAGCCTGAGACAAAGCCTGTGGTGAGAGGGAGTGATTCAGGTGGAGGAGAGAGAAGGACAACGTCCAAACAATGCAGCGTTGGAGATGGAAATTGTGGGTTAGCTGGCAACTGCTTCAAACCAAGCCTCAAGTAGTATGACGTTTTCAGGGCTTGCTTAAAACCCTTTAAAGTAAACATGGACATTTTGGTCAATTTCATGACATTAAAACCACATTAACCCAGATAATGTGCAACAAACTTTATAAAGTTTGCTTCTTTTTGTGTTTTTTTCTTTCTTGGGAAAAGCTTCTTAGGATGAGTATCTAATTATTTTAGACTCAGACACCAAAACTAAAATTTATTTCAGTACTACAGAAGTTTAGTTTTTTGGTGTACAAGAAAAACAGAACAGTGGCTTGCTGAAATATTACGGTCAAAGTTGATGGGAAGATAGACTCCACTAAATACAGGGCAACCCTAGAAGAAAACCTGGTACAGGGTTTGCAAAAGACTTGAGAAGAGAACAAATAGATGTCATACTTTTCAATTTTATATGTAAAAAATACTGAAAACTTTGTATAAATTTCTACTTCTCAACTATGTACTATTTTGGTCTAATAAATATAATTTCCCACAAAGAAGACTTTGAAATTTGTGGTTGTGACATGGCAAAATATAAAAAAGCTTGGGGGGCTTAAATACTTTTGGAAGGTACTGTATGAAAATGTGCAAAAACTGTTATTTAATGCATTTCTCTGCAGTTAAAAGATGCCACAAGGACAAAGGAAAACAAAGGTACAATACAGGCTTAGGATTAGCACCATTGAAGGTAAATTGGTCTTGCTCATGTTATGCTATGGAACGCTATATATCTAACTTGATTTTATGTAATAGTGTTAATAAAACAACTACTAAAGGTTCAAAATGTCTTTTTGACAGTCCCAGGAGTTTATCCTTTCTGAGACAAACAGACAGACAGTCACTCAATGAGTCAGAAATACAGAGAAATAAATCAGAGAAACAGACGGTCTAAGCCTGGCTGTTGGTTTGTAACATCTGCTCTCTTATTAGACACATGCACACACACATACACACTTACACGTTCACACTCATACAGATCCATCCCCCTCCTCTTTCTTGCAGACCTTTTAACCCTACTAATCTGATTAGGGCTGTGGCCCTAAACAGTGAGAATACAACTGACACATTGCTATTTGAAGAGTATCGTGGTTGTTATGACTGTATCACTTGGACTTTATTTTAGTGTTTCACATCAAGAGACAATGCTACAATATAAATGTGCAAAACAATCATACCCCTTAATTTTTTTTCACATTTTGTCGCAGTTGTCTCCTCATCAGGTCTCAAGTCTTTAGCAACCTCTGTCCATTTTTAAAAACAAAGTGATTTTATTAGTATTTTCTGCATTGAGCTTCATCAATCTTTCCCTGAACTATAACCAGCTTCCCAGTTTCTCCTGAGAAAAAGCATCCCCACAAACACTGCCACCACCATATTTCACAGTGGGGATGGTGTGTTCAGGGTAGAGCTGGACTGGCCCTCTGATGTACCGGGCAATGCCCGGTGGGACGATGTCCATATATCAGCCAGCCCAAAGCTGTCATAATTTAATCAAAACAGTATATTAAAAATAATTTTTATCGACTGCGATTGGCGGATTTTCTTGAAGGACATTGGGCTTATCCAATGAAATCTCTCAGTCCTCCTTGACCCTGTCCTCCAAAGTTATAAATCTTATAGATCTATAAACGACAGGGTCAAAAAAAAATCCCGTCATAATCTATATTTACCCATTAATTTTTAAAATGATGATGACATATTCAATTGCATTTAATTTTCATTCCATTTAATTTATATTCAGCAAGTTGAACTGAGAATCCACATCGTATCATCCCACATCAAGCAGATGAATATACTTAACTTTTTCTCTGCAGTGACAAGTTTTGAAGTCAGGGAACATTTCTCAAAGTGAAGTGATCAGAAGTCACTAAGACTCTCTGAACAAGGGGCCACCTGATCCCACAAACCCTCAGCAGGAGGAGACTCCCGCAGTGGTTCAGCTGCTCCAAATACACCCCAGAGCCTCCATAACCCTTCAACACGCTCAGCTCCCAGACAGTGAGAAGTATTGAGTTCAGTGTCCAGGTCAGAGATGATACTCAGATGGGATTTTTAAAAATGTATTGATTTTAGTTATCTCCGTGATGTACTCTGTGCGTAAAGTTGAAAATGTCTGCGCCAAGTGGTCAGGTGTGTGTAATCTGTCAAAATGATGGATGGCCTTCAGATTTTTCTGTTACTGTTTAAAAAAAAACCTGTTGACGATGGAGAAAATTTGGATAATGCCACCCCTGATTTAGTGACACATCTTCACTCAATACTGTCTGGGGAAGATGTTGCCAAAAGGTGGAAATGCTTAATATGGGAAATGATTACATGTTTCTTTTTTTTTTGTCAGACCTAAAACATGGATAATAATATTAGATTATGGCGTTATGAGGGACTTGTGTATATAAATATGCTGCTTGATCTCCAACTAAGTGTTATTTTATCTTGCCATATAGTCACAATTTGCAGCAGGTGTTACAGCAAATAGTTATTATCGTATATTAGTGAAACATATGCTATGATAAACATCGGTAACCAGAGAAATAACACTAGTGAAATTCTCTCTGTTTTTCATACTTTAAGGAGGCAGTTTGATGAGGAGCTGTTTATTTTACATGGATATTTGGTCTCACTGTGGGCATATTTATATTTTTGTCTGAACAGTATATTCCATAAAACTGTGAGAAGACATCTCGAGCAGAGTTTCTCTGACATTCACTTTCACTTCAAGATGGGAATTGTGACACTGCAGCCATCTCTCCCAAGATGAAAAGAGCATGTCAATTTTTTATCTTGGTTATTCTCCTCCTTGTCAGCTGCTGTGCTTTATTTTAACTTTTGAAAGAACAAAACATGCAAATATATCCTCTGGTATGTCATGTACCTTATCATATAAACAATCACAGTGGCTAAAAATTGCTTGGGCCATTTTTTTTGGTCCCAGTCCTGCCCTGGTTCAGGGTAAAAAGAGAAGTCGTTTTCTAACCCACTCATAGCATTTTCCATGAAGACCACATAGATTAGTTTTGGTTCCATCTGACCCAGCTTCTTTTGTCATATTCAAATGACAGCTTGAACAGAGCTCTGTGAGATGTTCTAAGTTTGTGATATTGTTTTATAACCCTACCCTGTATTTACTTCACAATTTTCTCCCAACTCACTTTCACAACTGTCTGCAGTGTTCCTTGGTCTTCTCAATGCTAACAATTGCTCTAATGTTCTCAAACAATTTCTAAAACCTTCACAAAACAGTTGTATTTACACTCAACATGAAATGCAGTTGGATTCTATTTACTAGAGGATTTCTGAAGTTAACTGTAAAAATGGAGGAGTACATACAATTTTCCTTTCACAATTGTGGATGCCTCTTTGCTAGTCAGTCACATAAAAAGTTAATAAAATACACTGATGTTTGTATTTGTCACTTAACACAATGTGAAATTATAATAATTTAGCAAGATCAATATGGATCATTATGAGCAAAATAGAGACGAGAGAAATTAAGAACAACATAATGCATTATTTATTTAAACTGTATGTTCTTTGTCTATATTTTTCATAACAACTTTTATATTTTCTGTCTTTTGACCCGACAGGTCAGCAGATTTTTGTGGTAATGTAAGAATGTGGTCAGTTGTGCTTAGGCCATAGTTTTGTTCACATGCTCTCAACCAAAGTAATTTCAAGGATGCAGCAAAAAAGAGTTTTTTTTCCTCCAGGTTGACTGAGCTGACGTGACTTAAAACACAGTGTGGGGCTGCTGTTGCAGGCCTCACACAAGGTGGCACAAGCAAACACTGACATCATACTGCAGAGTGTGCTCAAAGCTATGGTGTCTTCTCAGGAAGCTGTGCACCTCTTGGTATTTGTAACCTGCTGCTTGCCATACGGTATGTGTATCTGAAGGGCAGGAAGTGTTTGAGCATGCAACTTGGTGTACAAACCATAACCCTTGAAGGTTAGAGTTGTAAATGTCACAAAAACATCAGAAGAGGCTTGACACTGAAACTGTATTTTTACAATTGTTTGTAAAAGATAGATTTCCTTTGTGACTGTTTTTTATTCGTAAGTCAGGGAGAGAGCTATCTGGGGCTCACTGCTGGACCCGTTGCCCCCTGAAATTTGATCATGGATAAGCAGTAGACAATGGATTGATATTAAGTGTCGGTATATCCATTTGTCATGCTATGTTGCAGAATCTCATGTACAGTTATATGTTAAAGTTAAAGGACTTAACAAATAGTATAATTGTATCTCTATCAGATCCTGAACTTATTAAAAGTTGTGGAATCATTGTCATTTTAAATCAGGCACATTTCCAATAATTTTAAAGCAGGGTGGTTTAAGGTCCATTTAGATTTAATGTCTGATAGCATTGAAAATGACTCATGTCTGAGTGGGTTTTGTTTTTGTTGCTTTAGCTTTCCTAACTTTTTACTGCTCTGGACACTGGTGGCATATGACCCTTTACTGGAGGAACATGGCGAAATTAAAGCAACGACAAGACCAGCAATAAAAACTACTGAACGCATTCACTTAAAACAGTTGTCAAAACAGTTGCTACCCAGACTTCTCAGACAAAACAAACAGTCCCACTTATTTTAAAGTAATGTTTACAATTGCTGCTGCTTTTCTGACTTCCTGTACCAACTGGCTGTGCTACAGCGGCCACACTAGCTTTACATGAATAGGGATAACAAGGAGGGTTGTTTTTTCTCCTGCCCTCCTATATATCAGTGCTTAGGTCAACAACATGTGGATTAGCGGAGGATTCAATGACAATGTAACCCTTTTCCCAGGACCCCAACATCGGGATATTTGTTGGGTTGTTTTCTTGTCTGAAAAGGAATTCTTTGAATTTTCCTGTTTGTCCTTGCAGGATCTCATTCCCCAAGAGCAAAATGTTGCAAATAGTTCTTTCCACTTTTGCATGTCTCCAGGGTGAAAGCAACTGTTTCTAAGGCAAGTTATTTAAGAAATGCTTTGCAGTAACATGTCGCCCACATGATTTCTTTTTCTATACTCCACCCATGGTCAGGTGAAAAAAAGAGACTCCATGAAATATTCAGCTCTGTCTAAAGAAATGTTTAAATACTGATGTGTTGTATTTTTTCATCTTTGGAAAAAAAGAGAGTTCTATGTAAAAAAAAAAAAAAAAAAAAAAGCTACTTGCAACCATCTACAAGACTGACACTGATGTAAGGAAAGTTTGGCCCACTTCTCACTTTCAGCTGTAAAATGTTTAAGGGGTTTCTAGCATCTACAGCCCTTTTTAAGTCACCCCAAAGGATCTCAATGAGGTCAAGAAATGAGCTTTGACTTAACTCAGGACTTTCAATTTTTTAATTCTAAACAGAGTTTAGATCAGGCCTAAAAAATCCGACCTGACCCGGCCCGATCCAACCTGATGAATTAACTTTAATTATAGGCCTGAGCGCAAAGTAAACCTGACATGTTATTTTAATTAAGATTTTACTGCTTTTGTTTCTAGACTATAATTTGAGTAAGCAGTGTAATATCTGCCATTTTTAGCTTTTGTTTAGCATCTTCCACCTCCATCTTATTGCTTGTTGTAAGTCAGGTTGAGTCAAGTGCAAATCATCTAGGATGTGTGATTGAAAGGAGCAGAGCAGGGCGGGGCTGCGTGTGCATTAATGTGCAGTGCACTGTGCTTGTTACAGTTTAAGAAACTGCTGCACCTCACTCTCTTTCTTTCCTCAACAGGGTAAACTACCTAATCACACATTTAGACCATAATAAGCAGATTAACACAACTTTATATCATGAATTCACATTTGGTCTTCTCTGTGCTGGATGTATCATAGGTTTATTAAATGTGCCACAGAAGCCCAAGCCCAACCCAACCCAACCCAACCCAACCCGAGCATCAAGCAAAAAATTTTGGCCCGACCCGGCCAAAATTTCTGGTTGGGTTCAGGTCAGGTCAGGCTCAGGCCATAAATCTAAACTCTAATTATAAATCAGTTTATAGTAGATTTACCGGCATAATTTGCACTGTAGTATTGCAGGGTCCAGTTCTGCTTCAGCTTTCTTGTTTTTACAGATGTTCCCACATGTTCTTTAAGCACCTTTTGATACACAGTAGAATTCATTGTGTATTCTTCAATGGTAACCTGGTGAGCTCGTGCTGCAGTTTTTGGTTCAAAAACATTAAAACATCTCTATTCTGGTGTCCAAATAATTGGATTTTTGACACATTTGTCCAAAGAACATTATTCCAGATTTCCTGGTCTCTATAATACTCTGTCTGAAGAACTCCAGTCTGGCCTTCAATGTTTTTCTGGGAGAACAAATCTTTCCTCTTTGCACATCAACCATCCATGTTACAGTTCAGTCTCTTTCTAATTGTACAAACATAAACTTTCGTCTGTGCTGTGGCAATCCTGTGGTGGGTAGTACCAATAGGACAACAACAACACTTTTCCGCAGAGAGAAGTGGCTGATTTTATATTGCTTTGATACCTCTTTAAATCTTTTACTATGTGTTTAAGCTGCAACAACCTTTTTTCTGAAGGCCTCAAAGAGCTCAGTGGACGTCACTGAAACAGTAAGGAGCACAAAGCTCAGTGCTTGAGGTTCAACCTTGGCAAACCTCCTTCAAAATACAGAGTAATGATGTTTTTATTATGTGCACCCAGGTGAGTATAAGTAGAAATAAATGTGGGGCTTAGTGCATGTGCACTTTCTAAAAAGTAAATGTTTTATGACATTATTTTTTGTCTGCAGTTCAAACAAATAGCCATATATATATATATATATATATATATATATATATATATATATATATATATATATATATACTATATATATCTATATATATATGTATGTGTGTGTGTGTGTGTGTGTGTGTGTGTGTGTGTGTGTGTGTGTGTGTGTAAAATATTATATATATTATATATTATATATGCAAAATATTATCTATATTATATATTATATATGCAAAATATTATATATAATATCATCATTATTAGATGTAATATATTGTAAGAGATGTGGTATAAATGGTATGTATTTATAGCTTGAACATTAGAAAGTCTAACTGATTTGAAATTAATGAATAAAAAAAAAAAAGTTAATGTTGTAAATCAATGGAAGTAACCCCATCCAGCACATGAATGAACTCAATTTAAACTAAAATATATGCAACATGATTTCAAACAATTAAATCTTCATACAAATGTCATAGGTTATTCATTGAAAAAAAAAACCAAAATCTCTTTCTGTGAGCATTTGAAAATAAAAATGTGGTTTAATAGTTGCATCTAACTGTGGATATTGTAAGACATGCACATCATGCCACTACAGTTTTTACAGAAATATGTTCAAGGTAAAGACAAGAATGGCTATGTTTCAGTCTCTACCTACAAAAGCTACAGAAACTATACTTATCAGAATTTATAGCCACTGAGAGCCGTGAAGACTCCAGGGAACAAAGAAATGTGACAACTGGAAGCAAGAATTTCTCTCAAGCAGTTTGACCTTTGTGCAGAGGATTATTTGTTCATTTAGTGACAGTGTTCGGGAGCTCTTTGTCTCTGAATGGTGCTTTTTTTAAACCTGCCAACCCATTAATCTGTTGGCAGCGAAACAGGAAGTAATACTTTCAGCTGATGGGTTGAAGCAGCCTCTTTATTTTCACCAAATTAAAAGTGTGTAATAGTACTGTTGACATGGCTCTTTATATAATCACTTCCAAATGGACAGAATAGTTTTTGGCAAACTTTTATCTCCAACGACACATTGATTTAGGGAAAGCTGTAACTTGTTTTGATGAATAGATTGCTTTAAATCTCTCATCAGTCCAATCAATCAATCTGGCCTCCTGCTAACAGCAAGCCGAGGGAATATTGTCACCAACCACAGAAAACTATTCAATATATGCTCATATCCGGTCCAGCAGCTAAGCCCTCTGCGGGGGCTTTAAACTGGTGACCTCATCAGGCCTGCCAGCAGCAGCTTGTCAAGACATACTTATTAGAAAATAGCACTTCCTTTCCTGTCATTGAGGTCATTTGCTGTTGTCCACGATTAGAGGTTTAGCAATTCCATTAAAATTAAAAGCACATTTTTAAAATTTACAGCATTAAATTTGCTCAAAATTTTTTACCTTCTCTGCTCTACAGTAACCAGTTTTTCACATTAGTTTTAAGTGAAAAAAAAAAAAACATTTCTCAAAGACAACAGCTGGTAACAAGAAATAGGTGATAGTTTCATCAATTCTTTTAGAGTAAAGAGGTTTCTGCACTGAATGTATTCCCATCAGAACAACCAGCTTTGGTACCAGTGTGAGGAGTCTGGCCCAGTTTCCTCTCCAAACCCCATAGAAGCTAAAGCCTGAACACAAGAATGCTGCTTCCAGCACCATCAACACGTACTGGCATCACTGGTGATGTGTAAAAACCTTTGAATAAAAAGTTTCAATTTCACACAGAAAAAATTTTGAAAAAAATCAAACCGTTTGATCTGAGTATGAGGAGAAACACACATATGCCTTACTTAAATGGTGTGTTCTCGTGTGTTTCCCATTTTTAAGTGCAGCTAAGAAAATGGCATCTATTCATGTTGCGTCAGGATAACAGGAAGTCCTACATTAGTAATATATATCCACTGGCATTCTGATCAGCTTGAAAAACTAAAAGTTCACATCACAACAAAAATCTACCAGATACATTTCTTCTAAAGTAACTGTTAGTTACAACAATTGTCTCCTAACAGGGATTTTTTTCTCCCGTCACTGAAAAACAATAAGTCAAAGTGAAGGTTGGATTTTTCTAAAATTTTTAGTTTGATATTATGTAACTGCAGTTAGATTAATTAATTTATAGTGCTTTTTTAAATAAAACTTTACCAGGGTTAGTAAGTGAACAGTAACTGCCAATGTTTTCACATTAAAATGCGTATTATGGGTACCACTTATTTTGCCCATTTAATATTTTGGAGTTTTCCCATTTTGTACTCAGTTTTGTCAACTCATAGGCCGTTTCATACCAAATATAGGTCAGATTGTGCTGCCTTGGAGAGGTTTCAGTTTGTGAACCAAAAATCTGAAGCAATTTTCTACAAACTACTCATAATATTCATTAAAATGTGGTTATGTGACTCCATTAAGTATTATTTCTTAGTAGAAGTCCATGCTGAGTTGGTTTGGGTGATAAAAATGTTACATTACATTAGAGTATACCGGCCCAAACAAAGACCAGACCCACATTTAATGGAAATAGTCTGGAACATAATAAAATAAAAGAAAATAATGTACAAATAAATCAGATTATGTATGCAAGATGGGATCATTTTTATGATTATTCCATATTTATTCAATCTTAAGAGCATTGTTGATCAAACAGTTTGTTCACAGTCAGGAAATAGTAGAAGAAGAATGGGCAATGAGTGAGTACTAAATGGAGGTTTGATTTGGTGAGGGAACACATTTACCAGGAGCTGTATATTAGAGTGTACTGAATGTTTAACTCATCCTTCTGTATGAGGATGGATTACTTATGTTAAATGAATTTGAAATTAGCTTAGTTTTTATGGTCACAACCATTAATTAGTTTTTTTTTTATAAATTCATAAAAAAGTCTATAATTAGAAAATCTTTAATATTAAAGTATGATAACAGTTTTTTTTCCCATCTTGACGGAAGCACTGACACAAGAGTGATGTGTGTCTTCCTGATCTATCAGAAAGATAACTTCTCAAAAGGTTCGAGACAGCTGCTGGCTTCTATTAGATGATTATGTCAATGATGTGTCCAAAAGCACAGCAGGGGGAAGCTTGCCCTTCTGCTCTCCACAGGAGCTGCCAGACATGCAGGTCAAAAAAGAAAAAGCCAATCAATCTGAACACTTAAGAGAAAAGGATGAGTGTATTTGTGTACACTCTGGCTGCTTCTTCCCGTTATCAGCTGAGCTATAGGCGTACACGTGCATGCCCGGCTGTAAGGAGTTTTGTACATTTGCAGCTGGTGTTTTTTCGTGTGTTTCACATCTGTCAGCGCTAACATTCAAAGACGCTGTGTGTGAGCTGTTATTGCAACCAACCGAGTCTTATCAGCATCACAGGGGTTAAAGGTGCAGAGGTCAGAGCCTGCATTCCACCAGAGGTCAGGATTAGTGGGTCCATAATTAAAAATCTAATCAAGGTAGAGTATTGCTTTTTTGATTATATATTTATGCAACAATCCCAACTCAAAAGCATGATTAAATAAAAGGATTCCTCTTCTGACAAGAAACACTTCCCAAAAGAAACATTCAGGAGTTAGAAGTTGGCCTCACTGAACACTTTTACGCAAAATGTGGAGAAATACCACCATTCCAGTAAAAGACAAAGATTTATACTCTTTCATAGACAGGTTTAAACATGCTACCCCATGTAAAGAAAAGTTGTGCTTGGTCAATGTTTTTTCACCTTTTTGTAACATTGCGTCATGGCAATAAATCTCATACAGTTCGAAACTTGCTTATTTTGCCCTTATTTGGTGGCACATTTGTAAGGAAAATTAATTTGTGGGTTAAACTGTAGAGTTAAGCACAGCTGCACCCATTAAAAATGTCAAATCAAGTTTATTTATATAGCACATTTCAGCAGCAAGGCAGTTCAAAGTGCTTTACATCATAAAAACATCAATCAAAATCATCGAGCAAGTTTACAGCAAAATTATCAGTATCATTAAACATCAAAATCATCAACTTCATCAAGTAAATATCAATGCATCAATATCATAAAGATTATCAAGAAAGTATCAAAATCATCAAAATCATCAAGCAAATATCAATGCATCAAAATCATAAAGATCAGCAAGCAAATATCAAGAAAATCTAATTAAAAAATATCGATCAGTGTTCCACTTACTACTAATCAATGGCAGCTCTAAATAGGTGGATTTTTAGCTTTGATTTAAAGGAACTCAGTGTTTCAGCAGTTTTGCAGTTTTTTTTGGAAGTTTGTTCCAGATTAATGGATCACAAATACTGAATGCTGCTTCACCATGCTTGGTTCTGGGGACACAGAGTACACTCAAACCAGAAGACCTGAGTGGTCTGGAAGATTAATACAATGACAGCAGGTCTTTAATGTATTTTGGTGCTAAACCATTCAGTGGTACAGAAGTATTTTAAAGTCTATTCTCTGAGCTACAGGGAGCCAGTGGAAGGACTTTAGAACTAGGGTGATGTGCCCTATCTTCCTGGTCTTAGTGAGAATGCGAGCAGCAGCGTTCCAGATCACCTGCAGCTGTCTGATTGACTTTTTAGGCAGACCTGTGAAGACACTGTTGCAGTAATCAGTGTGACTAAAGATAAAAGCATGGATGAGTTTCTCTAGATCTTGTTAAGACACTAGTCCTTTGATCCTGGAGATGTTCTTCAGGTGATAGAAGGCTGACTTTGTAAATGTCTCTATGTGTCTCTGAAGGTTCCTGTCTGAGTCCATCACTACACCCAGATTTTGGGCTTGATCACTAGTTTGTAGTTGTAATAACTGAAGCTGCATGTCAATGGTTGGGTGGTAAAAAGCAAAGCTTTTTCCTATCAAATGCAGCAGAAATGCAAGAAGATGGAGGATTTCAAATAATCACTTCAAGCAGGAGATATAAACCATCCCTATTTTCATCTGAATTATTCATACATTTGGTTGTGAAATACAAACACTGCAAAACAAGCAATAGCTAAAACCATTGTTTTACCACTGTGAGTTTGATATCCTTGTGGGAGCAAGATGAGGAAAGCTGTTTGGAGAGCAAAACTCCTTTTTACCTTTTCCCTGGTTTCACTTACTCTGGAAAAACAGCCAAGGCCTGGTCTGGATTTTATTAAAAGGCACGGACATGTGTGTGTGGTTGAGTTTGCATGTAGTAATGAGAGTGGATGGTGCATCGTGGTTACACAGCATCCAGAAATAAACCAGGATCTGAGCCAGAATTGCAGTGTGGAACTTGTTCCTCATTTCTGGCCACAATTAACCCGCCTTAGTTAAAGAACACATATGCAAACTGTATGCCCTGACATACAAACCTAGTAATCACATACTAACTACACACACATCCTGGATCATAAACTAATACCTTAGTTTCAGGAACTATCTCCCCTTCCGTTTTGCTTCACAGGGGAAATATTTACAGACTAAAGAAGATTAGATTGGGATATGTGCTTAACTCTATTATTGTTTTTTTTTGCTGAACATCCAGTCATGTGACCTGTCAAAACAAAGCGGTGCAAAAATGTGCAGCTGAGAGCCAAATGCAAATAGGATTTCTGGCCTGATGCCCTGAAACACATCAGCCCTGCCATGTCAACATCTGGGAGCATGTTTGAATATGTAAAAAGTTTCACAACATGTAAACCTGACAACCTCCTCACACTCTAAAAATGTTGGTATTTGAAAGTTCCAACATCAGAGATTTCTTTGACAATAATGATGAAATTTTTGTTTTACTGGGAGTATTTTTTGACTGTATTGCTACAAAATCATGCTTCAAATGCCTAATATCCAATACAGTCTATTATAAAACTGCTACTGATTATGATCCTACATTGATGCTTTATCACCACGACAGAACAATATTGAAAATGTGCCCTCTTAGGTGTAATCTTACACATATGCTATATTATTAAAAAAATAGTTGACCAGTAATGGCTAAGAATAGCTTGTACTGTGCTTATATTTTAACTTTTATTTATTATTGTGCTGTCATAATAAAAAATAACAGTTGACTATTAGTCTGTCTTCATAGACATACCTTCTTTTAGTCACAATAAGGTATTAGCTGACTGCTAATACTGTAACCACTCAATTTGAAAAGTCTACAAAAGGAGGTAGGTTTTCCACTTTCAGTACTTTCAGTATTATATGGTTCTATGGAACCCTTAAAAAGTATTCACCCCCTTAGATGTGTTACCTTTTAATTAATTTTACAAATTAATCATAATCACCAACATTTAGCTTTTTTTACTTTATCAAGTGAAAGCTAATTTCTACAAAATAATGACAATTACATAAAAGTATTTACCAAAATTCATAAGTGATTGCATAAATATTCAACCACCTAATTCAACAGAGCCCCAGCCAATTGGTGCGTGCAGACTCACAATGAGTGACGGAGAACACCAGAGTGCAGTGGAGCCCCCAGAAGTAGGGGGGGCCAGACCAGGCCAGTAATAATTTTGCGGTGGTATAGCTAAAAAAAAAAAAAAAAGATCAATTCACTGGTATTCCTGGCTTCCATTACAGCATGAAGACAAAGGAGCATTCCAAACAAATTAGAGAAAACGTTATGGAAAGGTATCAATCAGGGAATAGATACAAAAATATCATGAAGTAACTGAACTTTCCCTGGAAATTCAAAAAATGGAAGAAATATTGCACATATGTAAATCTGCCTAGATCAGACCGTCCTCACACACTGAGTGACCGTGCAAGAAGGAGACTAGTGAGAGAGGCCACAAGACTTCGCTGAAGGAGTTGAAAGCTTCTGCATTCAAGATGGGAGAAACTCTGTACACAACTGTTATATGGGAAAACCGGGAGGACAATTTGTTTCCATCTGCAAGAGAACTATGGCTTTGGAGAACATTTGTTTTCCAGCAAGACAATGACCCAGAGCATCCAGCTAAAGCTACGCAGAAATGGTTTGAATACAACAAGGTAGATGTTGTGGAGTGGCCCAGTCAAAGTCCAGACCTCAGTCCGATAGAAAGTTTGTGACTGGACTTGAAAAAGGGTTGTTCACAGCCAATCCCGATGCAACCTGATAGAACCTGAACATTTTTGCAAGGAAGAATGGAGTAAAATTGCAGCGTCCAGATGAGCAGCTTGATTGAGACCTATCCACACAAACTCCATGCTGTGACTGCAGCCAAAAGTGCATCTACTAAATGCTGACTTGAAGGGAGTGAATATTTATGCCATCACCAATTTTAGGTTAATTATTATTTTCATTATTTTTTAGAAATCAGTTTTCACTTTGACATTAAAGGGTTTTTTGTAATTTCTTTTGTCAATAAAAAGGTAAAAAGGGTGAATACTTTTTTATAGGCACTGTTTATGTAAATTGACATGCAAATTAAGAAATTCCTAAGAATAACAAAAAGCATAATGTCCTCTTTATAGTTTACTGTGCATATTCTGACAACAGAACTCATTTTTAGAAGCTGAAAAAAATTTAAACCAAGAGCACTACTATCAGGCTCTCACTGTCTCTAGCCAAATCGGGGAGAGTTGTGGTCTTAGTGTGAAAACATGAATATTCTAGTGCCCTGATGCCTGGCATATATGTGCTAAAGAGCAACAAAATGTTTGTTTTGTTCCCTGAATGGCAATAAAATGCCTACAAAAAATGTTTTATGGTTTTATAGCAGACCCACTGTGTTTTACACATGATAGTTGTTTAATCTGATTGAATTTTAAGTGAATTACCAAAAGAATTTGAGGTTGTATTCAGGAATAAAAAAATAATTGGTGTGATATACACTTATTTCCCACCAGTTCATCGCTTAAATATTCAGGCCCAAAATTTATTTTTGTTTCTTTAACTTAAAGTCCTCTGAAAAGTTTGAGAAATTGTGGTAGATTGTCGTATCAGTGCATTAGAATATCCCATAAGTATAGTATGAAATATGACATTAGCGACTTCTATCAGAAACATGACTTTTTGCTCAAATCTTATACTCTGTTTAATACAGTATGATAGGCCTTCATCGTGGCATTAAAATTAGCTGAAATATTATTTTATCCTGCAGATGAAAATCCTTAAATCCTTAAACTATGACCAAATGCAAGATAGCCTGGCCATTGCCTTCCTACACAAATTCACTCAATCCCAATCTCCCTTCAGTGCTCCTTCTGGGCTTTCTCTCACTGAGTTGGATTTCCCCAGTAGAATTTCAACCAGGCCAATCTGTCATGGTGGGTCTAGGAGAGCCAAAGCACAGACAACTGCTGAAGTGAGGCATTAGGTTGATTTAGTTTCTCAAAAAGGCTAAAACTTAAACAGGCTTGGCATGAACAAAGAACTGACCTGAATTGATCAAAAAAGAACAGAAAATCCAGCAGTGATCAAAGAAAAGCCAGGAACTTAAATAGCTGGTGAAACAGGTGAGTAATGCATTTTGACAAAATGTAATGCTTATTGTTGGTTTCATAACTGGTTACTGCATTATGTTTTCATCAAGTAAAGCACTTTAAACTGCCTTGTTGACTTGACTAACTTGAACTGACTTCTTAAAGTGAATAATTTTATTCAGCTAGTTTAGAACTCTGTATTCTTTTGAATGAACCCATTAGTTAGTTGTTTGTGAGGTTTTTTGTAACTTTCCCTGCAACCTTTGTTTTTTTTTTCTTTGTACACATGTTGCAGAGATGAATCCAGTTTATCCAGTAAGATTACTTTTTGTGCTAGTCACAATTAGTTTCTGAAGTCAAAGTTATGGAATCCAATGAGACATTTAGAGGCTCGAGAGAGGAGAGGAAAAACTAGCCAGTCTGAAGGTGACCTTCCTTGGAGTATACCAAATCATTCCTCCTTTTCCTCTCAAAACCTTTCCTTTAAATTTAGCTCATCTATTTTGAAGTCCAAATCATTCACAAAACCTTATGTTTGCGTTTCAAAGAGAGCACGTTAATATTTATTCTAAATATTCTTTTGGAATTTCCCTTCAAGTTGTTTCTAGTTAGTTTTATATTTGGTTGTTATGTTAAGTTTGTTTCTTTATGTGGTTTATCCATCTAACCAGTGTCAATCCCGACTTGTCGGTGGAGAGTTGCATGTGGGCTGGTGCCGATCTCCAGTGACTTTGGGCAAGGGGTACACCCTGGACAGGTCGACAGTCCATAACAGAGACATGCAGCATAAACAACCATGCACACACAAGGTTAATCCTAAAGGCAATTTAGATAGACTTATTAACCTAACAGTCATCTTTTTTGACTGTGAGAGGAAGACAGAGCACCTGGAGAGAGCCCACGCATGCACAGGGAGAATATGCAAACTCCATGCAGAATGACCCCAGGCTGAGAATTGAACCCAGGACCTTGTTGCTACAAGGCAACAGTGACATGTCCAGGTTCTACCTTAACTCACCAAATGACCACTGGAAATTGGCACCAGCCCCCCTGTGATTCTGCATGGACAAGCAGGGATTGGCAATAGATGGATGGTTTGCATTGCATTTATAAACTGCATTTTGCACATACCCAGGTATTTTGACTGCTATTAAAATCTGTTTGATATGAAACATCTAGATATGACAACAAAGCAAAAACATGGGGAAAAAAAATCTGTAAGGGTTTTTTTTTACAGCATTCTACATACAAAGTTTCCAGAAAATATGAATAGAATCATAAAAAATACCAGCACTTTTTAATGAGTTTGCAAATTTAATCAAAGAGATAAAGATACCAGGTAATAGATCTTTTCATTGTTATTATTCTGAAGAATTTTAAATGCTACACACTAAAAAAAGTAACAACATCCAGTGAAATCAAGCTCCAGAGTTGCCATAGATGAACTTGTTGAATAAACTGAAAAGGTTTTAGCTGATGTTCTTATTACTTAGATCTTGGTGCTTCCTTTCAAAAAGAAGAATTCAAGCTTTCAGGTTCAACAAGGAAAACATTTCTGAAAGAGATACTGAAATAACAAGATAGGTATCGTTTGGAAAAGTCCCAATGTGCCAAACAGCATGGTGTGCATGCTTTACTTTGTACTACATTTCCCACACACAGTGACTTGCACACACAAGTCTGAAATATGTCAAACAATTCATGTAGGCGGAAGTGTGGAGAAAATGAATTAAAAGATAAAACTCGCCACAGCTGGGGGGGGGCACTTCTTCTGGTTTTGTTGGTACTATTAACTTTTTTCTTTCAGCCATGGTATGAGTCATTGTTATGTTTAATTGAATGGAAACATGATGCAAAATGCACCACTGTTTTTGTGTTTTGGGAAAGTCCTTTCCCAGGAAAAGCATTCAAGCTGGCAAATGTTTGTAACAGAAAATGAAAGAAGTTTAGTTTAGTTTAGTTATTATGTTATTTCACCTGCTCATTAGGGGAAGGCATTCAGCCGTGGTTTTCACGTGAAGTGGACTGAGCTCAGATGTGTTTTCAGCTCCTGGCAGAGTACAAAATTGGCTTTTGTTGATAAGTTTCTGCTCTTCTTTTGTAAGTTGAAACACAGTGATCATTGCTGCACTCTATCTTAGAGTTCATCAACATTATGTTGGTTTAAAGTGGTTGCTGTCATTTCTGGCACTGAGAAGCAGATCATTAAAACAAGTATTTATTACTGTGCCTAGAATTTGTAGTTTGGACACAACATTTTTGCCTAAAATTGCTCCAGCACACCAAGTACTAGAACTAAATGTCCGCTGAACTTAACTTCTTGCTCCTATTACTGGATGTTCTTGGGAAATGTATTCATTTTCTTCTGGGTCAGCGTTAGCCCTTCTACATCAGTATCATCTGTCTCTCATCACTGTAAACTTTCTAGTCTATTCTTTCAATGAAAAGTGACTGTTACAAGAAAATGCATCTAAATGTCAATCCTACAGTAAACACATTGTTGTAATTGGACGGATACAGAAAGGTGAAAAGATTCACTGAACAGAAAAATCTAATTGACATGTCGGTGTGTTTCCTGGCCGGAGTCCATAAGAGGTTAAAGGACGCACATACACACACATTTAAAGGCAGATGTGAGCGTTCAGAGAAGCAATGAAAGCCTTTGTTGCCATAGCAGAGCTCCTGCTACATTGGATGAGAAATAGTTTTATCTCTTAATGAGCACCGATCTAAAATTAGACCTGAGCTGCTCTGTTTCATCCTGTCTCACTTTCAGTTTTCTGAGCATTTCTCTGTCTTATTGTTTCTCACCCGGCTGCATGCCACAGACCGTCTCTATATCAATATGTTGAGAGTCATATCTAAAAATGTTATCTGATAAAAACTGCTTTAAGTCATCCAACTGAAGAGTTGCTGTATGCTTTGCAGCGTTAATAATCTCGACTTTAATATTTTGAACCTTCACATGTTTATTTATGTAAGGGTTTAGATTCTTTAGGAGTCTGCATATTTTGTATGACTGATGAAGCAGAATAGTTGGAAGTAGAAACTGAAATAATTCAATTCAGTTTAAAACACATTTATTAATTTCAAATGATATTAGATTATAAATTCTACACATATTTATATATAAATGTGAGGGAATAGGAATTCTTTAGTGAGGTTGTCAAAGAACGAGCACTTTTGCTATTTACAGCCAAGCTAAAAGTGACATAATTGGTAATACTAAGTGTAAAAATCCTACCTCAAGAGAATTTATCATGTTTTAGGGAATTTATAAATATTATTTTGTTTTTAAACTACTTTACATTATTTTTACATGTGCTTATGTTGCATGTCTTGAAAGCTGCAGACTCTAGAATCACAGGAAAACTTGACTCTTGCAACTTGCAAGTTTCTGTTATCTTTTGTCATTTCTGCAGCCACAAAAGGCATGCATATCTGCAAAGGCTATCGTGTCTCTCCGACTCCTTTCTGTCAGTCAAACAATTAACCAGAAGATTTATCTGAAGTGGCAAGCTCTAACCATTAACCACAACTCATATCTGGACCCACAGATCTCTGCACGGCTACAGCTGCGAGTCTCATTGGGACGATGACATTCTGAAGCAAGTTGAGAAGTTAACCCTGTTATCAGTCTTGTAGAAAATGTCTGCTGGACAAGATTGTGTCGCTGATGGTTAATGGCACATCTGGTTACATAAAAAAAAAAAAAAAACAGCTTGAGAAAGCATCGAAACAGGAAGATGTAGAAAACATGAGATGCTCATCTTCACATAATGTGCTGAAGTTTCAAGATGTTTTGATCTGGAGTAAACCCTGCACAATAATTAGCAACTAAGCCTCACAAAGCTGGAAAAATGTATTGCTCTCATAAAAAACTAACATAAACAGGTGTAGATATCACAAAATGATAATACACACACACATACATACATACATACACACACACACACACACACACACACACATATATATATATATATATATATATATATATATATATATATATATATATATATATATATATATATAGATAGATAGATAGATAGATAGCTATAGATAGATATAGATATATATCAATAAGCAAGGGGTTTATATATTTATAAGATTGGGGTTTGTTCTTTTATGTAGGAATACAAGAACATCTAGGGTTTAAAATCTTCCATCCTAAGCTGATCTAGATCCTGCTGTGCTATAAAAAGCATTTTTTCCTGCTGTGCTCCAATGCTTTTTTTCCATCGTGCATTAAATATATTATGATCTATGCCTCCTATTTTGTACCTTATTTTTTCCTCTGCAATCCATCTCAGAGATTTCCTATCCTTGATAATGTTAAGTTATACAGATGAATCACTTTCTCCCTCCTCATTTTACTTCTTATTTTGGTCTGTTTGTGTCTGTTGTCATCCCATTTGCTTAACTTTCTTGCTCACTATGTTGCCTCTTAAAGGGATAGTTCAGTTTTGTTTTGTTTTTTTGAAATGAGGTTCTGTAATGTTATTAGTAATAGAAGTCTTACCTTTAGTAAAAAGATGACACATCACAGTGAGATTGTGGCAATTTACAGAAATCCTCAGAGCAGTGGCGGCTCACACCTCATCAGTCAGTGTCCCATCGTTTTATCTGTTTTCACTGCTTTAAATAACTGCAGTGACAAACTGAAACCTAAACAAATAAGCTGTGGAAACGTTTCAATTTTAGACCAAAGGGTGAGTTTAAAAAGCGACTGAAATGAGATGTGAGTTAAAAGGATTAGCTAATTCAATTGTTCTTCTTTAGAATCTATTAAAACTCTGGCATGAGTGAATACCACATGACAGGGAATGATTTATGATGCCCTCGGTAACATATTTGCTTCCTTTATGTGCCCTGCTCAGCACTCTTCTCTAATACTTTTGGCTCAAGCCCTGCGCAGAGTACAGCACATTCCTCTACCTTTGGGAAAGCGACCTAAAACAACACAATTTGAAAATGTTCAGTAATTAAGCATGAGGATGGTAGTAACACCCTGACTGGGCTGGTCTTTTGCAAAAGCCTCCCAGGACAGCAGCCCTAACACAGGTTCTTTACTTTCTTCTTAAATGAAGGATGTTTTGCAAACACTGTATTTCATATGCTACAAAATAAAACTTGAAAGCCCATATAACTGTGTGGTGTTTTTATTTGTCACATTTTCATGCAGATAACCAATATGTAGTACTTTAAAAACATTGTCATTGCTCTATCCGTGACCCAGTAGGACACTGTGTTTATATAGAGCCTATATTAGAGAGGACAAACACAAAGATTGTTTTGAAAGAACTATTTTCATATTGACAAACCTTGAGGTTGATGTGGACCCATTAATTTGTTGTAATTTGTACAAAAAATATATTCGTGTGGGTGAGGCAACAAAAATAGCTTTTGCCCTAGGGCTAACGTCTTCCTAAATCTGACCCTGCACATAGAAATTAATACTTCTAATTTGACTTGTTTAAACTGTTAAATCAGCTATACTGGGGCCACTGTCTGATTGATCCATCACCGAGGATTAATTCAGCTGCTACAAATGCAGTGCCATATGTCAACTTTTATAACCGGTTAGGGAACTATTACTGATAATAACTCTAGACTATCTCTTTTTTTTTAAATCTAACAATCACTTTAAGTTCTGTTTTTGACTGTGAAAAAGGAGCTTGATGATGTTCACTGAATGCTATATTGTTTCATGCACATATACAGTATTCTTATGTCTGGTGAAAGCATTACACAATGAATTATCTAGAAATACATAATAAAAGGCCCAGCAAATTATCATTTTACTGCATGCAGACAAATGCACAATTTCTTCTCGTGCAGTAAAATTGCTAAAAAGTCAGATTTAGTCTTGCTTTTCTTTTAATTGTCTGAATATCACCACAGCTCAAAGCACTACAGGATATCAGGTTATAAGGGACAACTAATTTGTTTGATGGCTATAAAAATACAATTATACTCATGCTGCAACATCAAAGTTTAACAGTTTATTGTACATTTTCACTTTTGATTGCAGGGTATAGTTAAATGAGACACGAGGGTACACAGATGCAAAGAATGATCACCCTATCTTTCGAATAAATGTATTTAGTTTTACCAAGAATGACAGATTAATCAGCTCAAAATATTATGTTTGCATCTAGTCAATTCGCTTGTGGTCCATGCGGAGCGCTAACCAAACAGCTACTGCTCTACATTTCTTATAAAGCATCAGTTTGTCTCCTTATTGTGCAAACCAGCTAAAAAGCATACCACGCCTTCATTTGCATTCTAGGTTTTACAGTATCAAGTAATCATCTACAGACCACATGTCATTCAGTTCCGAGCAAAAGATATTTATCACTGTAGTTCAGAGTTGTTTCTGAAAGAGAAAATGACTCATTAATGCAGCACTTTTCTGGAAATGAACTGAAGAAGTAGGTACAGTACACATTTCACTATAATAAAAGTGCATCTGAAGTGTCTTATTGTAAGATTATGATCATGCACTGCTAAATTCTTGTGATGCAGGACCTTGATTCTGAATAGTGTCATCTGCTGCTGAATACACTGTCCTTGTAATCTATGGGTAATAGGTAAAGGTTCAGTCCAAATATTTTGGTCAGAATGGTTCACAGTCAAGGCAGCAGAGGAAGCCACTTTTTAAAAAGCAGGTGTAAAAGTTCTTGAAGGGGGGCGCTCAAGACCTCCCAAATGCCATCTCTTTAAAAACATTGTCCCCATTTTCTTGTAATCTTTCCTACTTTCTTTCCACCTCTTTTTTTCCTTCCTTCACAACGATCTCTCCACCACACTTCTAATTTCCCTTCACCCGGTTGGCTCCTCCTCATGCCCTCTAACTTGGGAATGCCAAATCAAAGGGACATAATCCTCCCTCCCCATCTAACAGCCAACGTAATACCTCCTGCCGCCACGCTGAAGTCTTACACTGCATGATCTGCTGTGTCACAAAGACTTTCTGAAGCCAAGTCAAGAGAATGCAAGCTGACACTGAATCCTTTATTCTTTCAGTTTTTGGAGAAGCAAAGCTCTGAAGATGACATGTTGGGAAGCCGCATTAAGGCCACCCATA
The DNA here is from genome assembly GCA_014839685.1 of Anableps anableps. Lineage (NCBI taxonomy): Eukaryota > Metazoa > Chordata > Actinopteri > Cyprinodontiformes > Anablepidae > Anableps > Anableps anableps. The sequence continues at coordinate 8,823,244 of CM026075.1, read as the reverse complement.
AGCCGGGAGAAATTCCAACGAAAACCATACCAACTGATCATGAAACGGATAAAATCTCACTCTCGTACACATCCAAGTGAGGACAGTTTAAACTGATGGTTCCCCGTTTGATCAAGTTCCCACTGACCATGGGAGATTGAGCAAACAGCGAACAAGTTTCAATTTATAAAGGAAAACAAATCTACTGTGGTAAAAACAACTCAAAGTAAAGTTTTAAGAAAGTTCTCAATTCTTCAAGGGCAGTGATAAGTCATAACATGTCACAATCAATGCTTTGGGTTTGTTAAGAAACTAGCAACAGGTCATGTCCTGTTTTAAATCTTGGAAAAAACAAGTCAAGTCACAAAACAAATATGTCAGACATCTTTAAAAGCAAGTCTCCAGGTTTGCCAAACAATAATGATGTCAGATCTATTATGATTCTGGCCCATTTGCCAGCTCTGTTTTTCTCCTCAGTTCTCCAGCTCTAAAATCAAGCTCGTCTGTTCCACCTGCACACTATAGCTCTGCAGTGCAATCAGACTCATGCCATGCACCTGTTCACCAGCAGCTAAATACAACTCTCTGGCAGGCAGAGGGTGCCAGATTTTTTTTGAAAGTCTTTGTGTGAGTAGATGTCTAGCCTTCTGCCCTCTCTGTTCATGATCACTTTGTGTCTCCTGGATTGTTTGCCTTGCCCCTGTTTGCTACTTCACTGACTTCTGATATCTAGATATTGACCTTGTTTCTGCCCCACGACTCCTGTCTCTTGCCTAACCCACGGATCTGCCTGCTCAAACCTGCCTCTACGGTTCTGACCAAGTCTCTGTCTTTTGACCTCCAAAATCTGCCTAGTCCCTGGGTTTGTAAACCTGAGTCAGTCCCTTTCCAGTTGGATCTGTACTCGTCTACCTGTTTCTGTTGGATCAAAGAGGAGGTTGTCTCAGTTCTCCGACTCACTGACATCATTACGCCACTACCAAGGAGCCGAATTTCAGCTCCCTCTGCTTGCTCAATGCCAACCCCTTTCAGATTTGAGGGTGGGTTTCAGATCAGATTCTGACCCTTGCATGTTTTTGCTCCTCAAGTTTGTCTTCAGAGACTCAAGTCCTCAGCATGTTCGATCTTGCATATCACCAGAGCGACCTCTGCCCCTGAGAGGTTTGTATGTATGTATGTATGTATATATGTTTTTTGTTTTTTTCCCCCCTTCCTCCTGGCTTGTCTCATCAGTTTCTCAGTAAACACTCCTGTATTAAACAGTCCTGTGACTATACAATAATCCCAAAGATTCAGCTAAACTAAGATAGGACACTGCCTGGCTTTCAGTTTAAAAAAAAAAAATTAAAAATGGTCTGAAAAGTGTGGCATGCATTCACTCTGAATTGATACTTACCAGTAATTATAGCTGCAAGTCTTTGCATTACACATCGAGAGGCTGAATTATGTGTCTGTATGGTGGGATAGAAAGCATCTGTGCAAAGCAAATTTTAAGCTCTTGGCAATGACTTTCTGTTGGGTTTATGACTGGACTTCCATCTAAAGACTCCCACATACTTGGGCATACTGTGTATTCTGTGAGCTACGCATACTGTTTGCATTGTCTGTGGGTAGTTGAGATTTTATAGTAGAGCGTACCGATGGCCTACATTTCTCATGACAAATTCCTTCATTTCCCACAATGATGAGCTAGGTGGGCGTCTAGCTATGTTCCTTCTCCACCAGGGCAGCCACTGCACACCTGTCTCGAGTACGCCCAAGTATGTTTACTTTAACGTAAACCATTCCATTGTAGGCTGTACAGTTGTTAACCTGCTGGAAGATGAACCTCCACCCCTGTCTCAAGTCTTCTTCAGCCTATAACATGCTTTCTTCCAGGATTGGTCTGTATTTACTTTTATTCATCTTCCTGTGAACTCTGAATAGGTTCCTTGCCTTTGCTGAAGAAAAAAAAAAAAAACCCACACCATGATACTACCACCATCTTTTACTGGGGATATGGCATGTCCAAGTGGATGTGCAGTGTTAGCCACCACAAAGGGTTTTCCATTCAGGTCAAAAATTTAGTCTTGGTCTTAACTGATCAAAATACCTTCTTCCATATTCCCTTTGTTCCCTGCATAGTATGTGACAAATTTTAAATTTTTTAGTAGGTCTTTCACAATTGCATTCTTACCATGCTTCCGAAAAAGTCAGATTTGTAGGGTGTAAAACTAATAGTTGTGCTGTTGAAAACAAACTTCTACTCCTTCGCATAAAATACATGAGTTTGTGTTATGCATTAGATGAATGTTAAAAAAAAAAAAAAAAAAAAAAAAAAAAAAAAAAAAAAAAAAAAAAAAAGCATCAGTGGATAGGAACTCTTAACTCTTACGGCTAAATATAGGCTCACCTTCGTTCATGCTAGTCACAACACCAAGTCTTAGCTCAGGAAGATACGAGTCTCACCATCAAAGAATGTGAGCTGATCTTGTAGTTTCTCAATTTGTTCAGCCTCTGGAGGACTTTAGTGGGATTCTTCCTTAAACACAGTCTTGGAACATATTCCAAATCCACCTGGAAAATTTCATGCACACACACCTGGACTTGAATATTTGCATGAACCCTCGCTGACATAATTCATTTTGAAACCCTCTTACATTTGATGACCATGGCTAAATGCCGCACCCCATGCATTTGTCTGAAACTTAAATTGAATTGAAGCTTGACCTAAAAATCAATGCTGTTTGAGATACTTTCCAACATAAATCTAGAACCAAAATTTAGCAAAAGGTCTTAGTTCAGTGGTCAAAACCTCAGTTGGGAACTTACTGATTAAAAGTAAAGATAAACATACAGACAAGCTTCATATATATGTAGCTTTCATACATATGGATGCTAAACCTTCTGAACTCACAGGGCTGAAACCAGTGATTGAGGTTGGAAGGCCTCCTTGTATACACAGGTACAATACATCCTTAAATGTATACACATTGCATTGGCATGGTTGGATTTGTTGTGACTTAAGCCACAATAATGATACACCTGAAGGAGTCACGAGATAACTTTAATGATACACTTAATTTCATGGCTTCTGATCTCTAGGCTTGCACTATATGTGTGTGTTTGTGTGTGCACACATGGTGATGGCTGTATAATTGATATAGGAGCAGACATATGCCTCATGGTATCTGTGTGCTGTGTTGAACACAAACAGACCTTCATTCCCTCACTGACCTCTGACTCATGCAGCTTTCCTTCATAGCAGCTTTCCTTCATGCAAACTCAGCTGTGTTGTTTTTAAGCATGTCTAAAACCTAATTCACTCCCCTCTTAGAGAGCTGGGTGCTTGCAAGTTTCAGGTCTTTAAATCCAAAATGGTTTTTAACTACAAAGCACGGAAACCAGCAACTCAAAGTCCAGACCACCATTCAGATGCAGATGCAGTTCCAGGCCCAGACTGAACTGCAAGTTAATCCACACTTTATTTCAAGGGCACAATCTTCTAAAGTTCAACCAACAAGGCTGAACGCCATAAACAAATTATAAATACTGACATCATTCAAAACTGTTATCAGCCAGTAAAACAAGAGAAAAATTTACATAGGTTTTGTCCTTACACAGTTAATTGGAACTGTCATGAACACACTGAGTCAACAAGTCATATCAAAGCAGAGAGGAATCACGCTAGTGTTAGCCTAGCATTTCAGTAAAGATCACCCAGAGCAAAAATCTTTAGCAGAATGACTTTTGCAGCAGTATGTGCCAAGTTTTTGGAAATTAGAATCAAATAGAAATATATTTAATTGTCCCTCAGTGGGGAAATTCTGTTGTACCAGCACCAAAGTGGCAGGCAAATGAATGGTAAAGCTTCACATGTTCACAAAGTATTATAACGATAAAGATAGGTTCAAAATTATTCTGATGCTTATCAGATTCAGATTATTCCCTACTTGAATCCAGTAGAGAATCTGTGGAGAGACCAAAAGATTAGGGTGATGCCATGAGGACTTCCAATCTCAAAGACTTGAAGCTTATTACAAAAGATTAATGCTAAAAAAAAAAAAATTACTAGAGGAAACATGCAAAATGCTGGTCAGCAGTGATTCACTGCTGCTAATTCTAAATCTGAGAGGGGGATGAATAATGTTGAGCTTAACTGTAATTAGACTTCTATAAACTCACTTAACTCCCTTGTTAGAGAAGATAAAAACAGCTATCATCAGCAGCTGGCCATACAGCGGTAATTTCTGGCTATTAAGTTTGTTTGTTAGTTTACTCAACAGAAAACTGGTAATTTCAATTTAGTGACTTTATGCAGTCAGTGGAGTGTGAAGTCACATGTGGTACAGTATGAGATCATTACAACATGTCAGACATGGGAGAACAAGGGAAAACACATGTAGTTCAGGTCTGTCCTTTACCAACAGCTTGAACATCTGGCAACATGGCCAAGTTCCACTCTTTCCAATCACCTGCAGATCTTTTTTGGTCTGCTGGATTTAATTGAAGCACAGAGAAGTGGTCGTAATAACAACTGGATTTATTCGTCTAAATACCGCCTAGATTAGGTGCACTTTATTGAATTGAGGAGATTTGTATCAGCATAAAAACACACACCATGAGTACGACATTATGAAACAAAGTGCTTTTTGGTAAGATTTCCAACATGTGTCCGTAATGGCATGGTGCATTATTTTTTCTTGCTTAATCATGCATTTTGTAACTTCTGTTTGGAAAGGAATGTCCAATCTTAACAAAATCTGTTTTCATACTACCAAAACTAAGAAACAGTTAGTATTCAAAAGTATAATTCTAAGCAATGGTTAATAAAAATAGTAAGAGCTGAAACTGTTATAACTTTTTAAATTTAGTCTCTTCATGTTTCTTTTATTCTGAATTCCTGTGTTGTAAATATATGATTACAGTATATCCGGTACCTTTTTTTTCTTTTTAGTTGGTTTAACTAGATTTCCATGAACTTTCCTTAAGAACATTCTGTATTTTCTGTCAAACAAATATGTTCTAGTTGTTTACCTATTACTGAATAGTGCCGGTAACCAGTCACAGTCAGACACTCAAGCATCCCGGTCAGTGAATGCACCATACTTAAGTGCTAACAAGTCAAACCAATTACCCAACACAGTTCAATGCAATACCTGTTTCTGAGGAAGGAGAGCTCAAAATAAGCCATTTTCAGCAACAGCCCAGTGTTTAGAATACAATTAGAGAAGGCACAAAAGGTGAAAGAAATTCCTGATCAGGAAACTTGTGTGGAGGCATGTTGGCAACAGAGATCAAGATTGGTGGTGCTGGTTCTTGACCATTTAAAATTTTATTCAATACTAGAATAAAATTGCACCATTTAGGGTGGCAGCACACTGGAGTTGCTCTGTTACTGTCATTCAGATTTTAATTTTTGAAACTTTCATTCCTGTGTTTCTGGAGGCAAAATTTCTTTCTTTTTTTTTTTTTTTTTTTTTTTTTTTTTTTGGACAACTGTTGCAAGAAGGGATAGAGCAGTCTGTAGTTCTTGAGGAAGCTTAGATCTTTCAAGGTTTGCAGCAAGATGCTACAAATTTTCTATAAGCCTGTTGTTGAGAGTGTCATCTATTCTGCCGTCATCTGTTGGGGAAGCAGCATCAGAGCCAGGTGATGGTAAAAACCCAGATGGTAAAGAGCCAGGTAAAAAGGCTCGACAACCTGATAAAGAAGGCTGGTTCTGATCTGGAGATTACTGTGGAACCTCTGGAGATAATGGTATAAAGAAGGATTTTACATAAAATCAAGAAAATTATGAACAACCCTTACCACCCTCTTCATGAGACTGTCATGGAAAAACACAGTGTCTTCAGTTAGAGGCTTCTTTAAAATTCGCTGTAATACAGACCGCTACAGGAGATCCTTCCTGCCCACAGCCATCAGCATCTACAACAACTCTTTGAAGAATCTTAAATAATTTGAGTTACAGCAAAATCTTATTTCACTTGGGATCAATAAATGATTTCTGAATTGAGTTGTACTTTTGCAGTTTAGAAGTCAGGAACAAAACGGAGTGATCAGTCACATCTGTACCTGCCTCAGAAACATTTTGGAGAGCTGGTGAAGCAGGCAAACTGGCCTGGGCCTGACTTTAACACATCTTAGGAGCCCTGAGCATATTATAGAATTTTTGTTTTATCCTGTTGAGTTGGACTTTCAAGCTCTGTCTGTTATGCAATATGACTGTTTATGGGTCTACATTATTTAGAGAACACACAGATTGCCATTTACAGTTAGCAACATAACCACATTAGTTGCTCATTTAAGATGCTACAGGAAGCTTAAAATACTAACTCATCATCATCATCAGTCTTTTGTCTTTGTTTTAAAACAGTAAAACGTTTCAGAGCGATTGCTTTCTTGCATATACAGTGTGATTTCCCCTATGCTTTTAGTATAAATAATTAATGACCACTCATGATCAGTAGGCTTGAAAGAAATATTGTAAATGCTATTTACTGCAGCTCTTTTTTTGTCTGTGTGGGTGTGTGTGTCCTTTCTGGTAGTGCAGCAGTCAGATTTGTTGTCTTTTGATAAAACTTTATTCAAATCAAATTTGTTTTTGCTACAACCGCAACAGAGAGGGGGACGGAAAAGAAAAGTGGTAGAGTGGGGGAGAAAGCTAACTGGGGGAATAAAGAATAGGAAAGACGAAGAGAGAGAAAGACAATGAAAACAGCTTCCACACGTGGGGAAACACATGATGACACACACATGACCAGTGGTGGGTAGAGTACACAAAAATTGTACTCCAGTAAGAGTAGCATTACTTTAACACATTTTCACTGAAGGAAAAGCAAAAAAGAAAGAAATTACTCAAGTAAGAGTAAAAAAGTTTTTGTTAAAAAAAGACTACTCAAGTGCTGAGTAACTGTTGGATCATAACACCTGATTGAATAAAAAGAGAAAATTATGTGCACATTCTGGTATCTTAAAGACTAAAATTTAGAAAATACAAATAACATTATTCCAATATAAATTAAGGCAAAATAAACGCTTCTCAATCAATTTCTCTCAACATACACTTTTTGAAACCAATACTTACAGTAGGTAATGGGTGTGTGTGTGTGTGTGTGTGTGAGTAAGAACTGGGTAAAGAACTTCCATAGACGATATCTGCTGTTTACTGTATATTTACTTGACCTCCATATGGCTCAGCAGACAGAAAATAACTTAGAACAACAAAGCTTGTGTACAAACAAAAAGTCTCACTTTGACATAAATTGTCTATCTGTATTTGGCGCATTTTTTACTTAGGACTTGCTGTTCTTCATTCAGTGAAGTTACTCAGGGTGGGTACATAGCCAGATATTTTTCTCGAGTAAGAGTAGCAAATAGTAGTTGATAGTTTATAATAGTTTATGTTGCTGTAGTTGATATTGCTGTATATGTCAATTCTCCAAAGAATTTCATTAAAAAAAAACAACAGCTTTTTGTTGGGGGTTGTTTTGGCAGGCCAGATTTGGGTACAGTAATGATGTGTGGCTCTACTGAGTTCACTTCACTCTGATTAGCAATAACCATATTTGGGAAACTCTTCAGTTAAGTGATCTGAACATAGATTCAAACTGAGGATATAATTGCATGGTACTTCTCCAAAAATGAACTTCAGCCTCTCTTCTGCTTTTTAGTAGCCATCCTCTCAAGTGGTATACTTGGACATGCTAGCATGATTTAGCCCTTAAATTAGCTGGTGTATCAGCTGGGGAAGGGGGAGGGCTGTTTTCTTGATGGTGTGCTCTAATTGAAGAATATGAATTACATAGAAAGAAACTGTTCTCTGATTCATCCATTTTTGAGCAAAGAAACAAAGCTGACCACCTATGAGCAGGGCTTTTGATACCAGATCTTGACATTCACATGGCCTCATCAGTGCACAACAGATCAAATTACATCCCCAAAACCACAAAAAAATGACATTTGTTGTCATGTCCCCTTTAAGGAACTTGTCCCCTCCTTAGCTTGAACAGCAGAAAAAGGAATAATTAGCTAAATTTGAATGAATTCAAAATGTAATCTTGACGATGTTTTTGTATTGCACTACAAAAAGCAGGCTGAATTTCAGATGAGGGCTTGTTTCTGGATTATTTGTGCATGTGCTACATTAAAATAGTTGTTTAATATAAGTTTAATGCTTCTACTATGCGAATTTCTCTATTGCTCCTGCTATTGCAGGGGTACAATGGCATAGTAGAGGCAGTAGTTAGAGCTGCTGTGAGCATATGAGTAGAATAAAAAATGTATTGGGTTAGCAGTGATTTAATGTCAGTCTTATGAAGACAGATAACAGTTCAGATTTCATGTATGTGTTGTGTTTTACCATAACATTGCTGCTTGATTTCAATGTAACTGGGAATACACATCACATACTTATAAAGTACAAAGGCATATACATAGAATTTAACATGCAAGTACTATGCATACCTCTCAATACAGCTAACCTCTCAATAGTCCTCTATAGAGTGAATAATAAATAGTGAGTGAATATTATTAAGAAAGCTCTTTAGTTCAATGCTGTACACTTGCAATGCATTGAGTCTTTATCTTTAGAAGTATATACAACCAAGAGAGTACACTCTCTTTTAATTTTTTGGTCTTACGTGTATTGGGACACAGTACAAATGATCTGTTCTTTGCCAGGCTCATGACAGAACAAGTAAATAAAGCTAAACAGGTATAGTTTGGTTTGAAAGGGTTGTCACAAGAAAATCTTACTTCTATAATGCCCGAAAACCACAAGACTTCTAGAACTAGATTCTTTGGACAAATAAAACCAAACTTAAATTGTCTGTTTATAATACAAGTCATGTTTGCCCAAAAATAAACACCAGCACCAAACTATCTAAAAAAATCAGTTGACCACATAGTCAAATTTGAGGTCATCAGTCCAACACCTTAGGTTTGGTTAGAAGCAGTCTATGCCACAGGGCAGTAATCCCAAACACACCAGCCAATCCACAGGATGTCTGAAAAAGAAAATAATAGTGTTGTAATGTTCCTGTCAAAGTTCAAGACCTAAACTTACAGCTTCAAGTTACTACTGGTAATGATGGATTTTCAAGCATTTAAACTGTTGGGTGTACTTAGTTTTTTATAGGGTTGCCAATTTCATCTAGTTTTTGGTTTCTTAAATAGTAGACATGAGGAATCTGTTGTATTTTTGTTTTCTAGATATTAGTTTTACATAATTTTAGAAGGGGGTAAAGAGGAGGTTATTTGTATTATGTCCTGACAGAGAAACCCTAGATTACAAAAACGGTCAACTTTTTTTTCCCATGACTGTAGCTCTTGGATTTCAGACACTCATTTTCTTTCATTATGTTTACAAAACACTCACAGAGCTGGTAGATATGAAAAAATGTTTTTTTCTGTTTTGAATGATTTTGACAATTTCAATCTCAGAATAGTTTCATTTTAACAATCTGGTTGCCAAGATAGCTTCTGTTTCTATACAAACTGAAAAAGCAATTAAATAGCATTAATAATAACTAATAAGATTTATTTTTTAAAAATGCTATAAACAAAAACCTTGTTTGCCTTAAGCATTGTGGGACATTATGGATTGGATTATCCATTTGCAGTCGTGTTTAAGAGTGTAAATGTTTGAGTACAAGCACATTAACACTGATGTTTTCAATCTCTTCTCCATCTTGATAGTATTAGCCTCATTCCTACAGTCAAGAGTGCCTGGTGTTATTTCAAAAATTCATATATTCATTTCCATCTTGTACAAACATTCCCCTGCTTCAGAATCAAAAATCACAGAAATAACTGTTTGTATTAAGCACTCTCTGTGGCATAAAGCAAAGGCATCCAATACCTTATCCAACTAGCAATCCTTTAGACAACTCAAGAATTGTTGTACACAATCAATTAGAAAAGTAGTACACCCCAAAATTCTGGAAAACAGTTAAAAATATGGAAAATAAAAACATATTTGCACACTTGCCCAATACAATAAAATCTGAAGACATTGTGGTGTCAGATAAAACCACAATGGTTAATATTCTTAATAAACATTGTTTTGCATCTGCTCAAGCTTTCTTTAATGCCACTCCCACTATTACTGTGAACCACTCTAAATCAACATCAAATTGATTTCCTTCAAGCAACCCTCCTTTCTCACTTCAACTCCTACAGGAACAAGAGGTGCTTGAAGAACTTCTTAAGATGGACCCTCACAAATTTGCTGGGTTAGATACTCTGGATCCTTTCTTTCTGAAGTTAGCAGCACACAATATTGCCATACTTATTACTCATTTGTTTAACACTTCTGTACAAGCCAGTAAACATTCCCTAGACTGGGATTCAGCAGCGGTCACCCCACCCTTTAAAGAAGTGATTGTTTAGACTTAAACTGTGTTAGACATCTTACCTTGTCTCTCCCAAGTCATTGAAAGATTAATCAACTGACAGATTACCCACCATCTCGAAACCCACAGAATTCTTATTCCCATGCAGTCAGGCTTTAGAACGGGCCATGGGTGTATCTCTGCAACACTTTAAGTTTTGAACATAAGTGCCATTGATTAAAAAAAAAAATACTGTGTGGCTGTATTTGTCAACCTGGCTAAGGCACTTATTTTGTAGACCATAACATTCTATTTCGCAGACTCCAGGAGATAGGTCTCTCAGAAAAATGTCTGGCTTGGTTTAAAAGCTACATCTCGGGTCATTTTCAGTTGATGAGAGCTGAAGGTTGCCAGTCCAGCTCACTACCCCTGTCTTCAGGTATTCCTCATGGGTCCATATTAGGACCTACTCTCTTCAAAATCTACATCAATGATATAGTTCATGCTGCTGGTAGCTCCCATATGCATCTATACACTGACGATAACATACTCTATACTTCCAATACATCCTTGAATATTTAACCATATCCACCTTGCAAAACAGTTTCAACAGCCTTCACAAGCTTTTTCCAACAGTCATCTCCTTTTAAACACAACTAAAACTAAATTCATGATCTTTAACCGGTATTTATCTCAGACCCCCTCCTACATTAACATCTGAATTCTGGACAGTTCACCCCTTCAATTAATCATTTTGTATAAATACCTACAGGTATATGGCCTGACAGTATGCTCTCTTTTGACATTCATACAAATACATTACTTCCCAAAGTCAAAACAAGACTCAGTTTTCTTTATCGCAACAAATCATCTTTCACTCATTCTCCAAAGCACAGTTTGGTCAAAATGACAATCCTCCCTATCCTTGTCCTTGTCTACAGTGATCTCATTTACAAATCTGCATCTAAAAACTCTGCTTCATAAGTTAGATGTCATCTATCACTCTGCAGTCTGTTTTGTTACTGGTGCTCCTTTTATTACTCACCACTGACATCTATACTCATTTGTAAACTGGCCATCCTGTCATTCACTCAGATCAATAAATTGGTAGAAATTCATCTATGAAACTATCATTGGGAAAAGTCCTCTGTACCTTCATTCACTCATCCATATTTCCATCAACGCTTGCATTTAACGCTCTAATAAATTCATCACTATGGTCGTCTCAAGAGTCTGTACATCATCAGGTCAATCCTCATTTCATTTTCTTGCACCCAGTGATTGAAGAAGAAGATGTCCAGGGAGGGAAATTACATTTCAGTACAGCCTGTCCAAGTAGACAGGTGTCTGAGACTTGCAAAAAACATTAAAACTCAGTATGAGAACTTTAATATCGACTTTTATCAGCTCAGCAAAATCCATAGTACATGATCAATGTACCTGCTTTTAAAAACAGTTGACTTAAAATGTGTGGATACATACATATATAGTATGTTTAGTCAGTATGAATATGGTTGTATGTTTTTATGTTATGCTTTTGTTATATGTTGTATAATGTTCTGTCGTACGATGTTTTGATCCTTCCTGAACAGGTCGTTGTTGAAAATGTGAACTTGTTCTCAACCAACTTACCTGGTAAAATAAATGTTAAACATTTTTTTAAAATGCCTTAATAATGGTGGTTCAACATGTATTATCTGTCTTATTGAATTTGAAAGTCCACTTATTGTTAGTCATTTTCCATTGTAAAGTGAAATACTTTAAGTGTAATTGCTTGTCATTAAATAAATTATGCAAATTTCTACAGCAGGCAATACAAAAAATAGATTTCAATAGAAATCATTGTCAACACCATTATCCAAAGATTTTGTTTTTGTTAAAGATAAAAAAAATTGACTATATTTCCCAAGCCTCTGGTTTGGTTTTGTAGTCTCCTCAGCACTACTTGGTAAGCTTATTTAAATCCTATTTGGATAATAAGTAAAAAAAAAAAATAATTTTTAAATCATGTACATTTCGCTCTTAAATCTACATTCTGAAGTTCATCAAATGTAAAAGAAGAAAACTTGACTTACTTTAAGGCTGTGAAACTCCACACAGCTCCCAGCCCGGCTCCTGGTGCTGTCTACATGCTCGTCCTCCATTCTTACTAACATCTCCTGGTCAGAAAACCTTCGTCCCCCTGCTAGCATAGTGGGTTTGAGCTGACAGTCTGAACCAGCCAAACTGACATCTGCTCAGTCTGATAGCTGCACTCCTGCTTCCCCTCCTTTTTATCTACTCCTCCTCTTGTGTCTCAGGTCTCAGATTATCCAACACCCTCCTCTACACCTGCAGCAGTGTAGATCCTTAAGGGAAAATAAGAGATCAGTTTAATTCCAAGACTATTCACTGACAAACAAGGACAATGTGTTTTCTCAAGTTATATCTTGGTTTAGAGTCTCTCAGCCTCGCAGCTTCTGTCTGGCTGGCAGGGGTTTTGGTCCTGTCCAGTTGGTCATCCACACCCCTCCCACTGCCCATTTATTTCATACCCAGACAAGTCTGTCTGGTCTGATTGGCTAGTCAGGTGGATGGGGGGACAGAAGGAGGGGCTGAGAAGGGAAGCAGAGGAATGAGGTGAGGGAGGCGTGGATATGGGAGTTCATGAGAAGAGTGACAGCATCCTCCAAATTGTCACAGAGAGAGGAAATGACAGGAAGGAGTTGTTTGGGTCTGTGATAGTATGAATCCATTTTTCCTGATTTCAAGCATATTTAGTCACTCTACCCCCAGGTTGAGGGGTCAGCAGGAAAAGAGGAATGTGGGGGGTGTAACAAGATCTCATCTTAAGTCTTTTTCCAGAAACTTAGCAGAGGATTACAATAAAATAAGGAGATCCCTGTAGCTGAAAATATTCAAAACAGGAATGAAGGAAATTTAAAGAAAACATTACACACAGAAATTCTGTGCCAGAGTTGAGTCAAAACGTCAGACACTGTAAATGAATTGTGTGTATGAATGGATATCAGCTCCCCATTTGTCCTCCCACAGACAGATACTCTACTACTATGTTGTCAATTCACCTCCATCCAGTAGCCTCTACTATTCAAATGCAATGAGCTGAAATGAGAATAGGCTCTATTGTTCAGAGCCTAGTAACCCCATGTGGAGGGTTACACACACATTCACCCACACACGCATACAGTAAGTTTGAATAGATAGAATTTGTATATACCAACTTAAGTTCAAAGTAACAGCTGGTTGTTTAAAAAAGTGAGCAAAGTCCAAAGTCATTTTAGTAGTTTTAATTTCCATACGTGCCATTATGTCGGGAACGCAACACATTCTATTACAAATCAAGACATGAAGAAACAAATTATGTTATTAGGCTGTTTAAAAAGCTGAAGCACCTGCATTTATAAAAAAAAATAAAATAAAATAAAATAAAAAATTAAAATTACTGTTTAAACTGAAAAATGCTTGAAAAACGATCTTTCCTGTAAATAAGTGAACTAATATTTAGTTGTATAACCACTATTTCTGAGAACTGCTCCACATCTGTGCTGCATGAAGTCAACCAGCTTCTGGTCCCTTTGAACAGCTATTCCAGCCCAGGACAATTTGACTACATTAATCAGTTCCTCTGCATTTACTGATTTTGCCACATAAACAGTATGTTTGATGTTACCCTGTGAGTTTACTATGAGATTAAGCTCTGAGGGTTGGTCTGCCCACTCTATTGGGTTAACCTCGTTGGTCTGGGACCCAACTGCTGCTTACTGATGTCTTTTGGGTCGCCATCTTAAATCAACCATTGTAAGGGTATTTTCTCTTCAGCATAAGGTAACATGACCTCTTCAAGTATTTTCATATGTTCGAATTGTAAATAGGACACCATAGTGTGAGAAACATTCCCACACCATAATGCTGAATATTGTGCTTCAGAGTATAGCTACTGAGGCTTGAATTCAGTGTTTGAGGGTCCAATGATAAACTGACTGATCCCAAAACACAATCATGCTGTCTATGGGGGAACTTTACTGCAGTAAGTTGAAAGCGTACATTTTCAATTTGAAAGCAGGATTTTATCTCTTTGCTTTCAAAACTTTTAATACTTGAGCTTAAATTTTCGACTTGAAAGCAGGATTAATCTCTTTGCTCTCAAAACTTCTGCTTTCTCTCATATTATCTCCTTGCAGACAAACTTCTCTCCCTGCTCTGATCAAATCTGCATTGGCAAACCTCTCTGTCCTCTTGCAAATTTTTTCTGTTCTCTGGCAGATCAAGGAGTACCATTGCCTAGCAACCGTTCCAGCCAATAAAATGACAGTGTTCCTCTGGGTGCGCTTGATATTTTCTAGTGGGTGTGCTTGTGTGGCGACAATACATAGCTGTATCTCCTCTTCTGGCGATGCCCACTAGATGTAGGGGAAACAACTTCAGCTTCTGCTCTCTGTTAGATTTGTCAGGAAGTCATGACATATTTAGAAAAAAAAAAAAAGAATCATTTGTTTTTGTCATTTTTTTATGGTTTTTCAACTGGGCAGAACTTCAAGGATTTTGGCCATACCGGCTACGATCGTTTGTGGTGTAATAGCAAAAACTGATAGTGGATCTGTGTTCTCTATAGTCACTAAATATCTGCCAAACTCATCTTAAACACCTGTTTATTATTTTACTGACACTGTTTCAGGTCACATTTCTTACTGAGGAATATTCTGGAACATGTAGGAAAGAATGTTTTTAGCCTAGCACCATGTTGATGATGTTGCCAATTAAAACAAATCTAATTTTTTACTTGGTTTAAATATTTTTGTTACATCTAACAAGCAGGGGGCAGCATATTAACTACACAGCTATTTTTTTAGTTTACCTGTTTCCTGTTTTCTTCTTCCTGCTCTCGGTGGAGGCAGATGCTTTTTTCCTTCTCCTGTTCTCCCTGCTCTGCCCTGCTTCAGCTATCTGTTCTGTCATGTTCATCTTTTTGGAGCCTCTTTTTGCATATCTTCCGAATTGCAAATAATGGATCTAGTCAGCTGGTCTCTCAACACAATTGATCAAATTTTCTCAACGAGAAGACAGGGCAAAGGGGAACCATCTTGTCCCAATGGTACATTTTTCTCCAGGTACACAATGGACTCCTGGCAGAAGTGGAAGACTGTATGTCTGTTGATATTGAAGATGTGTACATAATTGGATTTTTGATGACAGGATTTCTGCTTTTTGGAGTTGGCGGTTACCTAGCATATCGTGAAATTTGGAAAACGTTGGCAGCTGTTCTATTATTGTGAGCCTGCCCAGCATGTTTGACAGAGTATGTTGAGAGATCAGCACTCAGACTGAGATGCTGCATGAGCAGAATCGGAAATTGGATGTGATCCTTGCACAGGATCACAGGCTGGTTGTGGTTCCTGGACTCATAACTGAAAGGGGATAGACTATGGAGAAGTTGCAAGCTTGGCTTTGCCGGGACTGACCACAAATTTGACTATTTGGACTCACCATTGAGATGTACCAATGAGACATTAAGGCAGACAGATAATTAACGGAGTTGGCCTGACCCAAAATAATTGTTATCTGAATTTGCTCCAGTGTCGACCTAGGAAGGCTGGCTATCTCAATTCTTCCAGAATGTTATGTCAACAAGACGCTCTGCTCGCTCTACTCGCTCTGCCCCTCCCTTACCCACAACATCTGTGGTCCTACTCAGAACTCTAGCAAGGCCGGATGATAAATGCTGTATCAATTATCAAGGACAATGGACAGTCTGGACAGTGTTTCACAGACTTGCATTCAAACACACACATGCACACATGCTCATTGCTATTAACACCCCCCCCCCCAACTCACCGCCTCCGCTGGCCCCCCTTGTATGGCCCCTAGGTCGGATGCGATGAGCTGGCTGCGTCGCTCACTTGGACGGCCTGTGCTGAGACAACACCTACCCCCCCCACTCCACCCATACGTATTCCACATGTGATGATGTCTATATGTTGCTTTTTTTGTGCTGAAGTTTTTTTGCAATCTCAAACTGTATCAAGTCAGGGATAAAGTGTGAAAAGGGATTTTTTTGCCCTCCTCTTACTTAATGTGGTAATTTTTCTCATCTAATGAAAGGGCAGCACCTCCCAAGATGGCTGCAAGCTTCAGGCACCTGTCAACCCATGTATGTTGTTGTTCGTTTCTCCTCACTGATTGAACTTCATGATTCAGTTACACAGAATCAACAACATACAGTGATATCTAATTACAGTATTAAGTAGAGTATGTGTAATTTAATCTCAGTATAAATATATGTTATGTGAAGGCCTTGGGAGTTTGATAGAGAACATCAGTCACCAAACAGCACCATGAAGACAAAGAAACACAGACAGGTCAGGGAGAAAGTTGTTTAAAGCAGGGTTAAACTATTCCGACATGTCTATGAGATTCTGGGATATTTAAAGATGCTACAGAGCACTTTTCAGTCCATAATCTGAAAAGGAAAAGAGTATAACCACACTGCAAATATACCAAGACATGGCTGAACAAGGAGAATATTAATCTGAGAAACACAAAAGGACCTTTGTAACTCTGGAGGAGCTGCAGAGATCCACAGCTCAGATGGGAGAATCTACAGTTTCAGGATAACTGTTAGTTGTATACTTCATAAATCTGACCTCATTGAGACAGTGACAAGAAGAAAGCCATATGAAGTCAAATGTCAATTTGCCACAAACCATATAGGGGACACAGCAAAAACGTGGAAAAAGATAATTAGGTCAGATGAGACCAAAATAAACTTTTTTGGGTTAAATATAACATTGCATAAGATGCAATGTGCATCAAACTAAACATGACATACCCAAAGTACAATGTGGTGAAGGCAGCATTTTAAGAAGGGAAAGTGAAGCTGTTCAGAGTTGAGGAGGAGGTGGATGGAGCCAAATTCAGGAAAATCCCAGAGGAAAACCTTTCAGAGGCTTCAGTAAATTTCAAATTGGGGCAGAAGATCCTCTTCCAGCAGGATGACCCTAAACATCCTGCATCAATGTCTTTGATGAGCCTAAAAATTTTAGTATGATTTCTACACTTTTGCATCATCTTGTCTTAAATGCTATATACATCAGAAGAAGAATCATTCATTAGCAATGCGTGGATGTAAATAGTCATCAAAATATTCACTGGACTTCCTAACTGTATTGTATTAAGCCTTGAGTGTTGACTTAATACAATACAGTCAGGAAGATAAAATATTCAAATCATCCACAATCAAATATTTTGGCAATAATAAAGTTGGCTGCAACATGTGTCGTCGCTGTATGATGTCTCCCAATTTTCCACAATGTACCTTTACTATAGTGACAAAGTTCTACTAACAGTGTAAAAATCAGGAGATGTGATGTGTATTTCAGAAATGTGTCTCCTTCTTTGAGTGTAGTAATTCTAACTTCTCTGTTTTGGCAGCTGTTCCAGCTGTGTGTGAATGTTAGCGCAGGTGAGTGTCTGCTGTGTAGTCTGGAGCAGTCAGCTGGAGGTGACCTTTCAGATTTTACTCCACCACAGATGCTAAGCAAGCTCCTTCTGAGATGAAAAGCACCCAGATCTGGTTTTGCTTTTGGTGCTGTTGGTTTTAGTTTGAAGTCCAGGTGCTTTAGTGCATCACCAGGTGACTTTAAAGATCAAATATAGTAACCATGAACAGGATATTTATACATTTTCACTTTTGGGTTTAAGTACACACAAATCACATGAAATAAGTAGCAGTTCCATCCCAAGTATGAGACAACTATTTCACATTGACTTGTAAAAATATTCATACCTCCAAAGCATTTTACTGGGATTTAAAAACAGACCAGCACAAAGTATAATTATGTAGTGAAAGGAAAAGAATAATTTTTCTACATTTTACACAACTTATAATCTTAAAAGTCTGTTTGTATTCAAAACCATTTACTCTGGAGGTCCTTAATCAAATCCAGTGCAAACAACAGCATTCACTCCGCTAATAAGCAGACTCAGCCTATGTGATGATGGTGTAATTTAAGCTTTGTATAAACCCAGCTGCTCTGTGACAGCCTCAGAGGTTTCCTAGAGAATATAAGTGAACAAGCAGTATCACACAGATGAGAGAACACCACAAACAGAGATACATTTTTAGTG
This sequence comes from Anableps anableps, assembly GCA_014839685.1. Taxonomy (NCBI): domain Eukaryota; kingdom Metazoa; phylum Chordata; class Actinopteri; order Cyprinodontiformes; family Anablepidae; genus Anableps; species Anableps anableps. Next base: position 8,804,828 of record CM026075.1, on the reverse strand, counting down.
TAGTTTGAAGCAGGTTTGGTTATTAAAGGGGCAGCATTTTGTATTTTCCAGGCATATAGGGTCGTTTTATAGCACAATCAAGTGACTACATTCATAACTTAAAAGAAAGTTGAGTTCGCAATTTGATGCCTTGAAATTGGACTCTGTCTCTTTAAGAAGCTCCTGTTCTTTCCAACACTCCAGCTTCAGCATGTCATCACAAAAGCATTTCTCCATTAAGCCATTTACAACCATTCTTCGGAGCGTTGAACTAAGAAGTAGTTTGTATAGTGAGCTCAGGAGATGTGCAGTTCCATCAGGTGTTTGCTAATTGCTGCTGCCACCAGTCTGGAGAGGCTGAATGGGGAAGATGCAGGAGAAGGGTGCTCTGTGAGGCGGAAGCTCTGCTTGGGGACTGCAGCTCCAAGAAGGAGCTTTATGGAAACAGGAGGCACTTTGCGAGAGCAAGCAATTAGGCACCCCAAATGGCTGCCACGGGAGATTCAAGAATTCCTTAAAGGGGCAGTATTATGTATTTTCCAGGCACATAGTGCCATTTTATAGCACAATCATATTGTGCTATAAATGCTGTACATAGCAAATATGACTTAAAAGAAATTTGACTTGAAATTGGACCTCTGTCTCTTTAAAAACTCCTGCTCTTTCTGAAACTCCTGATCACAAGCACTCCTCTACCAACCCTTTAACAACGTTTTTATCAGTGTTTCACTGAGAAGTAGCTTGTATAATGAGCTCAGCAGATGTGCAGTTCTACCAGATGTTTGCTAATTGCTGCTGGTTAATCTAGAGGAGCTGAGTGGGAAAGTTACTGGTAGGAGTGCGTTGTGAGGTGGAAGCTTAGAGGAGGAGGAGCTTGACATTGATGCTGGAGCTGTATCCACCCAGGCATTTTGCACAACCGAATGGTTGTCACAGGAGATTAAATGATTTCTCAAACATGCATGAAAGAATCAAAGCAACACTCCAGGTATGTTTTTGATGAGGGAATAACATTATAACATGATATATATGGAGCACAGAATCATGGAAGAAGTCTTCTGCAGCCTATTAGAAGTTGCAAATGACATCAGATCGGGGCAGAGGTCCCCCTTTCAGCGAGGTCACCTTCCATCAGGACAACCAGAGGTTTGATGGTTTACATCAAAGCATATAAATGTTTTAGAATAGCTCAGTCAAAGTTTGCACCAAATCTAGTTGAGAATCTGTAGTAGGACCTGAACATTGAGCTCCACGGCAATCTCTAGATATGCAAATGTGGTAGAAACAAACCTCAAGAGACATGTTACTGTAACATGAGAACAAAGTGTTTAAAGTTTAGAAGAAGGGGTGTAAACTACAAATGCACATCACACTTTTCCGTTTTTCTTGCAGAAAACGTTGAAGCTATATCATCAGCTGATGATTTTAATGAGTCAAACATTTTTAGGCAAGTAATGCTTGGGCATCATAAGCAATCTTTTGTCCCTTCAGATTAGAGGATGGTTAATGTCCTGTGTATTGAATGTGAAGTGGCACTTAACTACTGTGGTGTCAGGTTTCACCAATCAATCCTTCAGCTTTCAGGACACAAGTTTAAAATGTGAAAACGTGTTGGGAGTATGATGTGATTGGAACAAATAAACTTTAATCACTCTATTTTTTTTTTCCTTTTTTGGCATGTACTTGGAAGTACTATTGGAGGTACTTTCCAATAGTACCAGAGTCCATTATTCTCTTTATTTGACTGGACTAAAAGCTGAACCTTTAGCCATAAATCAGACCCTTGCAAAGCTGTCGGCATGTCTGAAAATATTAAGTCAGAAATTCTATCACTGATAACAGTACACACTGGTTCTCGAGATTTTTATGTGTGGAGATCAAAACCCAAGGAGTCACTAAAAATTACGTCTGTTCTGTTACATCTGTTCTGGAAGTTGGTGTCATGAGATGCAGTTCCTTGTATAGACACACCTTTTGAGAATTATAGCATTCAAGACAGTTTAATGGCCATGCTCACGTGCCAGTGGTAAAACATCTCAAAAAAAGACAGATGGTATGGATAATAGGGTAGAATCATAATAGCTGTAAATCTCTGACCAGGTGAAGGATTATTAGGCTTCATGTACTTTGCTTTTAAGATCAGTCTTATGAATTCATCAGGGCTGAAACTGTGTTTAACCTCTCCTACTTATTGACAGATTCAGAACTCTGACCCAGTATAGCACACATTGGGTTCATAGTGGCTCCGATTTGTTGTGCTCTCACTGATATGATAAGGACTTCTGGAACCAAGAAGCTTTTGTTAAGCTAACAAGGTAGAAACACATCAGAGTACTTGTCAGAGTTTCTGACTTTAACAAGAACGTGCTGTTTGTGGATCTTTCTGATCAATTATTCCCAAACAATCACTTGGAGAAAACGCCAAATGTGTCTGTCAGTCCTGTCTGCTTTATTCCTCCCTTACTGAAGAAAGACACTTTTTGTGTTTTGCATTCCAGTGTGGGGAGATTTCACCAAAACATGCTCATCTTTTACTGACAGCTGCATCAACCCAAGTGTAGCCTGCAGCCACAAGTACCTATGCTGAAAGAGAGAGAACTCTGGCTGGCCCTCTGTAAAGCAACCCCCAAGATTGACTCAGAGAACATGCCAGTTTATCCCAGCCTCAAGAGACAGTGGTGAAGGACTGTGGAGTCCTGCCAGAATTTAGCTTTTTCAACCTTTTAGAAGCTCACACAGGTTTTTACTTTGAATTGCATTACACTTGCTCCCTTCTCAGACCAGATTCTATCTTATAGCTTATTGACCATACATTAAAAGCTTACATGGTAAGCTGGGTAATGTAAGCAAAAATACAAACAAATCATTCCCTTAGTGATGTTAAGATAGTGGTCCATGCCTTGACCGGTTTGGTGGTGGGTCAGTCATGGTGTGGGGAGGCATTTCTTTGGATGGCTGCATAGCCCTCCATGTGCTAGCCATAGGTGCTCTGACTACCATAAGGTACTGGGACGAGATCCTCAGACCCACTGTGAGACCATATCCCAGTGCAGTGGGCCCTGGGGTCCTTCTTATGCATGACAATGCTAGACCTCATGTGGCTGAAATGTGTTAGCAGTTCCCGTATGATGAGGGCATTGATGTTATGGCCTGGCCTGCCCGTTCCCCAGACCTGAATCCAATTGAGCACATCTGGGACATCATATTTCGGTCAATCCACCAACACCGTGTCGCACCACAGACTGTTCAGGAGCTAACTGATGCTCTAATCCAGGTCTGGGAAGAGATCCCTCAGGAGAACATCCGCTGTCTCATCAGGAGCCTGCCCAGGCATTGTCGGGAGGTTATAGAGGTACATGGAGGCCATACACACTACTGAGCCTCATTTAGACTTGTCTTGAGGAATATTCATTGACGTTGAATCAGCCTGTCATGTTATTTTCCACTTTCATATTGAGTATGAATCCAAATCCAGATCTCCATGGTGTCATAATTTTGATTTACATTGATCATTTTTGTGTTATTTTTTTCTCAATCAATTTCAGTGTATTAATAAAGTTTTTCAATGGGAATATTTAATTAATTGAGATCTAGGATGTGTTATTTTAGTGTTCCTTTTAATTTTGTGAGCAGTGTATATGAGTCATTTTTCTAAGGCAAGGCAAGCTATTTTTTATAGCACCTTTAAGCAACAAGGCAATTCAAGGTCCTTTATATGATAAGACATAAAACAAGCAAGCAAAAAAACATTACATTTTCTCAGATGTCATCATCAGAATAATGCTAGAATAAAATCCTGGAATGAAGGCAAGAATTAACCTATGTTCCAGGTATTATTATTCAACTATATGCAGCTCTAAACAAATTGGGTTTTAGCCTTGATTCAAAGGAAATCAGTATTTCTCAACCTCTTGTTGGAACATTAGTCGTGTTATCCTAGAAATGTTCTTCAGGTGATTGAAGGCTGACTTTGTGATTGTCTCTATGTGTCTCTGAAGGTTCAGGTCTGAGCCCATCACTGCACCCAGAATTTGGGCCTGATCACTAGTTTCTAACTGTAATAACTGAAGCTGCATTTTGACTCTTGATCATTCGTCCTTTGGTTCAAAAATAATTGCTTCAGTTTTGTTTCTAATCACCTGAGGAAAGTTATGGAACATCCATGCATTGATTTGTTTTAGGCATCTGCTCAGCCCTTGAATGGGTTCATAGTCACTAATCTTATTACTTATTATAATCTGGACTAGTGGGAGCAAGTAGATATTAAATATTAACATACTCTGAGCTTTGTCTGGATATGGAGCTCCTCACCCCATTGCTAAGGCTGAGTCTGGCCACCAAACATGTAGGAGGAAGCTCATATTAGCTGCTTGTACCCAGGATCTCATTGATTTGGTCATGATCCATATCTCATCACCACAGGTGAATGCTGGAACATAGCCAGACCAGTAAATCGTGACCATTGGCTCAGTTCTGTTTTTACCATGATAGACCAGAGCAGCAGCTACTTTACTACAAACAAGACCAAAACCTGTTTGTATGCCAACACCAAGATACATGAACTTGAGGCAGATACACTCAACCTGAAGGGTGCATAGGACCCTTTCCCAGCTGAGAATCATCACTTCATACTTTCATCCCAGTCCCTTCATACCAGGCTGCAAGCCTCTCCACGGAATGCTGAAAGTTGTAACTTGATAATAACACAACCACATCATCAGCAAAAAGAAAAGATGAGTGGAGGTTTTTCAATTATTTTTCGAGGACATTTCACTTGATGAAATAGCACTAACAGATCTGAGACTGTAAGATATTTAGTAACTACTAAATATCTGTATTTATTTATTTGAATTGAACTACTGAATTGAATAAACATTCAATTCAATAATTCAATTCAATAGTAATTTATTTATCCCCAAGGGAACATACAAATCCAGTATAACCCATCCAAAACATATTCTGTTGGCACTTGAATATTTTTTAAAAACCATGGTTCCTCTGAATAATAAAATCCAGATGTGTGGAATAGCAAGCTTATAAAATGAGTTTTGTACATTTAAAATGTCTGCATTTTATTACCAACTGATCCACTACATGATGATAATGCACAACACCTGTGAAAACTGTGGAGCTAAATGGAACTTAATTATTGCAGGTTTGTGTAATTAAAAAGATTTATTATCCAAGCTGGTTTATCCAATCAGATCACCTAAATGTCATGCTGTTAAACTTCTTGCACACACCAAGCATCTTTGAGACTGGCAAAGCTTTGGTCAAAGGCCAGACCTGATTAATTAGATTATAGCTCACTCAAGCTTTCATAATACTAGACAGACAGCTGACAAAGGCAACCAGACAAAGAGTTTTGGGACCTAGCGCAGCAGTACAAGATGTTTAATTAGTGTCTGCATTCCCAGGAACAAAATTATAAATGAGCGTCGGAAATGGCAAATCATACATGACAGACAAGCAAAAAATATGCTAACACTTAGAGAATAGTTCTAAAACTTTTTATCACAAGTACATGTTTAATTTAAACTTTCTGCCATGTAGCTTACAGTGGAACTGCCGGTTTTTCTAGTTTGTGCTTGCCAATGAATAAAAAAGGGAAAATTCTTATCTTGCCAGGAATAACATCAGTGTTTTCCTTTGTTTATGAACTGACACGTTTCCTACTTAATTATATATGAACTGGCTGTATGCTTCACTGACAACATGAGGTAGTTCTCCATATCAATGTGTGAAATGTTCTTTGAACTAAGCACTCATAATTATGACTACACTTGCTGCTATGGATGTGGTCAAGTTTTTCAACCTTGCGCATTAAGGTACACTGTCCTGTATGTTTTAGATATTTCCCAGCTTTAACAACTTGATTCAGATGATTGCTGTTCAGCAAAAGCCTGTTAATTAGCTATCAATTGGAATCAGGTGTGCTGAAGCAGGGAAATATCTAAAACATGTAGGACAGTGTGCCTTGAGGACCAGGGTTAAAAATATTGATCTTGCAAATGGAAGATTGTAGGTTTGATTCCAGCTTCCTCCTGACACATGTTGGTGTGCTCCTGGGCAAGGCACTTAACCCCAAGTTGCCTACGTATCAGTGTAGAAATGTTTACTCCCTTGTGAGTGTAAAAGGGTTAATGTGGCCGTAATGTAAAGAGCTTTGAATGGACAGTATAACTGGAAAGATGCTTTATAAATTCAGTTTATTGACTAAAATACGTGGTTTTTCCAATTTCCCTGCTTGTGTCGCCATGGCTACGCTTGTTAGTTGTTCTCAAGATGGCAAGTGGGTAGTACTTTTTATTGACTTTATTGCAAGTACTTTATAAAACCAATTTACCACCAAAGGAAGCCAGAGCACCCTTCTGGCTACATACCCAGCAGTTTGAGAAGTATAGTCCTAAAGACCTTGGTCTTTAGGACTATATAATTGTTTTATATATAATTCACGGTATTATCTACATGAACTAGCTTGCTGTGCTTGAGTCATTCACACCTAGTTCACCATTTTCTAAGTTTCCTTTGATTGCAAATACAGAATTTCCATTCTGCTCTTTGGTTTCTACTGGATGATCTTTAGCAGATAAACACCTAAGTTTAAAAAAATACCAATTAGCCTGACACACACATTGTGGCACCATACAGAATACAGAGAACACTCACTGGGTGTATTGAAACTCCAAACAAAACCCATAGCCTAATCTCAAACTGTAAGTGACAGAACTGATCCTAATTCCAAACAAATGAATTTTGATAAAAATATATAAAAAGTAAAAGAGGATTCAATTGAACTATACTAGAAAAAAATATAGGAAAAATTAGACCATTCAAACATCTTTTGGAAATGCCTAATTATAATATAAATATGGAGATATGTTTAAAAAAAAGTTGTAATCTAAAATCCACATTTGTTCCCAAAACCTCATCTTGGACTAGCTGAAATTACCACAAGAATATCGCATGGCTCCCCATTTTTACAAATAAACAAAACTCCATAAACCCTTAGTGACAAATCCTCAAGTGTCAAACTGTTATGGCAAAAAGATCTGGGAATAAATACAGCATAAGAGAAAGAGCTGGGGATTTTGGAAAGAGTGGAAAAGTGTTTGAAAGACAAGAGGGAAGTTTACACAATAAAAATCATACACCAATACTGTCATTTATTACTTCTGATGTATGTTTATGAGAGGACAGATCACACATACTGAATGTATCCTAAAGAATACATTGTGTTATTGAGGTGGGTCTGGTCACAGCTTCCAGGATTATTTTGAAACATGGTAAAACAGCAATGAAACTATGGACTTATGCCATGGAGATTGTATTTTAAGAATCCATGTTACATAGACTTAAAAAAAAAACTTAGTGGTACCAGTCAAAGTGGATTTGAAAAAAAAAAAATGGGTTTGAAGATAGAAAAGAAATTGAATAATATATTCAAACTCTGCACCAGGATTAAGACAAAGATTTTGCACAAGAAAAGGAATCTAAACCTATATCAACAACTTACTAGTTTTTAAGTTCTAGTTTTAGTTTTTCTTTCAGTTTTTGGGTGAAATGCTGGTTACTAGGAGTGCTGGAGTCTTGTTATGCATACCTACGCTATAATTTCTTCATCATTAGACATGTGAAACCGTGCTGTTAAGCGCAAGACAACAGGAGAGCACAGCTTTTCTTTGTGTTGTCAATCATTTTACCTGACTGAAATACTTTGGCCCATTCAGTTTGTTCAGCAGGCCACAAACACAACTGTTAAGTATGAATTCAACAGTCTAAATATCTATCTGTACAGGAACTTTACCCACTTCATGACTGATGGCATCTTTACTTTATGACCTATTGCCAGTTGCAGCACCTACTTCTTTTTGACTCATAATGCAAATAATTTTATTCTATGGAAGTGAGATGTACTATGATAAAAAGTGAGTGGGTTAAAACTATAAATATTGCTGCAGTAATGTGGCCAGCTTTTCCTGTGTTGATGTGTAACTATTTATGTTACTTTTCTGGTATAATCGCTTACCTTTCGAAGACCGATCGACCTTTTGGGAACCAAGTCCTGGTCCTAACCTTCTTCTGTTTCGGTTTTTCCCTTCAAGGCCTCGCCACAAAGAATCATTTGTCTTCATTTGAATTATCTGCCTCTGTCTGAAGGGGTGGTGGCATCACTGTATAAACTATTTCATGTATTTCTCCAAAGAATTTTATTAAAGAAAATAATGTCACTTTTTTGTCAGGGGTTGTTTTGGGAGGCCAGATTTCACTCCTTGGTATGAGGGTTAGGTACGGTAATGATATGTTGCTCTACCTAGTTGACTTCACTCTGATTGGCTACAACTACATTTGGGAAACTCTTCAGTAAAATGCGTTGAACATCGTCTCAAATTGGGGTTATAATTGCATGGTATTTCCCCATAAATAAACTTCAGCCTCTTTCCTATGATTCTCTCATCCTTCGGGAGTAAGTGGAAACTTCCAGCCATTTTTGAGCACCCTCTGACACAACAGCTGCCCTTTTTAATAGCCATCTTCTCTTCTGAAGTGGAGTAGTCAGACATGTTTCATTTCTAGTGTAAAATTAGCTTATTGGAACCTGTTGAACATTCTATATCTCTCAGTTTCTTGAGAATGATCACATACAAGTTTCCTAGCATGACATGGATTTTTGTCTTGCTATTGAAATTTTTTTATTAGTAAGTTGGACAGGAAAAAAAAAACAAACTTCAGGATTAAAATAGTAGCCTTGCACCCAGGTATTAAACCTGGTACCTCATATCTGATCCAAAATTCTGATGCTGGTTCTGGATGTTTTAGGTAGTCTATACCCATAAAAAACACTTGTTTAGTCACTCTTTAAAATAACAGTGTAAATTAAATTGAAAGTTATAGAACAGTTGCACTTTTTTCCAATTTCCATTCAATTTACTTAATTAGGTCCCTGAAGGGCAATTAATTTGCATCAAGTAGTGGTGGCAACCAGCACATTCACACAAGCCTTTACACAACAATTAATAAAACAAAGATAAAAAGATCCATCTGAAACATATGCCAAAATATAAAATTAAACAAGTATATAAAAACATGAGTTAAAAATGAAATTAGACTGCAGTAATTCGATGGCAATCTTAAATTAGCGCATTAAATCTACAGTTTGTAGTCTGTTGAGATGGCAACAATAAACTCATTTTCCGTATTTCTTTTTTTTTTTTTTTTTAGTGCTGTTCAAGATGTCCTATGTGGTGTAATCCAATACATAAATTCAGACTTAACTGTCAATTTCCCACCTTTACTCTTTGAATTTGGCTGTGACATCCTAGAGCCACAGCTGTACAGTAATCATACCCCCTGAACATTTTGTCTTTGTCCACAAACCTCAGTGATCAAAATTAGAATTATATGTGATTGACTAAAATAAAGAAATGCATAAATGTTGTGAACAAAGTAGGTCTAATTATTTAGTTTTTTTATGTATTGTTAATAAAAATAAAAAAAAATTCCAGATGTTGCACATCTTATATGACAATATCCTGGTCTGAATATATTTATTTTAAGGTTTTCTGTAAGGACTCACAGGAAGGACCCGGAAATTCAACCACACACAGAAGTACGTAAAGGAAAAACAAGTTTATTTAGTATCAGGAACTGGTAGCAGCTCAGGAAGAAACAATGAAGGTCTCCACAAGGGAATCCAACGCAGCACCAGGGGCTAGACGATAATCAGGCAGAGGTTATACATGGAGAGGCAGAGAGAGCAAACTTAACTTGAGGGACAGGCAATACTCGGTGGTCGTGAAGCGGAGCTTGAGTCAGGGTCCAGAAATCCAGAACCAAAGGAATCCGTGACGGGCTTGGCAGGAGGGGTAGATCCGTGGACGGAAATGGGTCGAAGAAACACAAGAAGGCAAGGTATGAAACGTTGGATTTCTACTGGCTCATGGCTGTCGATAATCTGGCAGGGGCTGAGAGGAGTTAAGCAGAGCAGGGCCCAGGTGGCACAGATCAGCAATCAGGCGACACAGGTCAGTTGAATGAAAACTAATTACAGCATGGGCAGGACCGAACATGAATCATGACAGTTTTCAGTGGAAATAAGGTGTTTTATACACAGGCAAACCTTGAATTACAGGTTAAACAATAAACTGTAATAATTTTCCCAATTCTTTGGGGTCTCAATCCAGGCTTTTGTATAAGAAACTCAGCACCAAACACCTGTTGTAGGTTTTTTTTAACCACACCCTAGTGAGCTGTGGAGCTGTTTTTAGGTTTGCAAAAAAATTTTTTATTTTTTTGCAAACATTATTTTCTTGATCAAATCCATTTTTGTTCCTTTTCAATCCTTGCCCTTTCTAATATTTTGATACTGAAAGAGAGATTGGTTCAGCTTTTTATTGGTCTGTATCATGTGACCAACTCATCAAGCGATCAACAATTTATGTCAAAACAGTAAACATGCTAATGTTAGCATAGCAAACTAGCAAACTGTTTCAGATGAAAACTTTAAGACATCAATATGCACAAGACATAAATTTACTCAAGACAATAGCTGTATGTATTGAGTCATATCTTTAGAAACGCATAATAAAATATCCAGTGTCAGGACAAAGTAGAAAAAACTGATCACAGAAATTACAGTATCTGCAATGCCATTGATGAGCTAAATCATACCATCATAATATTACTGTATACCATAGAATACTGGTGGAACATAGTGGATTATTTTACTATAAATTCATAGCATTGTAATGAAGCTTTGGACTGGAACATGTTAAATGTCTATTCTTAAACGACTCACATCAGTTCAGGATTTTAAAAAAAACCTGGTCAAGTTTTAGACATCCCAAACAATCTGTACAATTCCGAAATGTGATTAATGGAAACTTTAATTGACCTAATTCAAAAACACTTGAAGGCACTGAATGGCTTGACATGATCAGCCAAAGCAAACCAAGAGCAAATGCAGCAATATGTCTGACAAATCTAGGTTTTATGCCAGTTTCCATTTTCAATCTGTAGAAGATTACTAGATAATCCTTCACCCTCAGGCAGAGTAAGTTTCAAACCACAGCATCTTGGTAGCCAAGACTCTGCGTAATGTAACTATGAATCAGGTAAGGTAGGGTTTTATAGACATCAACAATCTTTTAAGGACAACTGTGGATGTAGCATTAATTTAAACATAGCTACTTTTTTTAATGTGCAACTTAACTCCAACTTTAACAAAGGGATGAGAAAACTAAAAAAAATCCACAACTGATCAGAGTTTTGCAAGATCGAAAGCCTATGTTGTTGGTTGAGTAAGAGAAAAAAAAGTCTTTGAACTTTAGAGGTTCTGTCTGTCTTTCCAAATGTATTGTATGATCTTTCTGCATACACAGAACAGAAACCCCACCTGCACATTGACCCAAAAACCTCCGTCTCAACTACACATCTCGTCTAATCTAATGATATCATTTACTCAGATAGGGAATTGAAGTATGTTACTTCAATAAGGGAGCTTTATATTAAAAGTTAGTAGTAACAGGCTGTGGCTCACAATTAAAGTATTAACTGAGGGTCCATAATCAGAGAAACTGCAGAATTTGGGTATTCAGTCGAAACAAGATGAGTTATCCATGTTGTCACACACTAATTAATTACTGTATCAAATCCCTTTACTAAAAAGCATCTTAGGGTATTTTTCTCACTAATGAAAGAAAGATTCGAGTTACTTTGCTAACAAGAAAGCTCCTGAGGATTAAAGAGAAATATTTTGTTTGGTCGCCTGAATGAAAGACCTCCAATCTGGACCAATTTGAAAATTCAAGTTTAGTAGGCTGTCCTAGATTTGTCATGAACATGTTTTGGTTGGTTTTTGTTTGTTTGTTTGTTTGTTTGTTTGTTTGTTTGTTTGTTTGTTTGTTTTGTTTTGCTTTGTGATCACTTTACTGTTGCAGATCTCTGAATTAAGCTAAGTATTCAAATAAAGAGGTTTTCAACAGTCAATCTTAGAGGCAATCTTAGAGGTACATTTCTTGATACTGATGGGAGAAGAATGCTAGAATAACAACTCTTGCATCAGTTGATAACAATCAAAGGGAAATAGAAAGTTGCCCAGTGATGACAGTGCAGACTAGAAATAATACTAGTAACCTGATTGATGAGGTCATATTATAATCTCAGTCATCCCAACCATTCCCTACAAAAAAGTGAGTTAATCCTCACCAGTGCAGACAGAGCATCTGCAGAGCATAATGCGATTGCAATGTTACTAACATTTCTGCAACATTTCATAGTTGAAACACATTTTCTGAATCCACCGGACTATAAAGTAGCATACCGAACCACAGTGACCCACACCGTTACACTCAGTGGGAACGAGGTAAAAGTTGGCTATCCTTGTTGTTCAATGCAGCAGAAAATGCTTTAGGATTGTATTAGGGCATCCAATAAAGTCATTAAGAAGCTACAACTAAGTACAACAACATATTAGTACAACTAACATGTTGTTGACATGGAAATAAGGAATATAATTTGTTTCCAGTTGCCAGATAGACTACTAACAATGTTTGCTATGAACCCAAGCCAGAAAGAAATTAACATTGCTTAGTTACGCATTTGTTTGTTTATCACAAGTCATATTGTCATCTCAACATTTACATACATTATTTCAGTATCTCATGTTATCTTAATATTATGCAGAATCAGTTTACCTGCAGTTCTCTAATTTCCTTTTACTTTGCTTTTAGAATCCAGGTTGTGTTGGAAGACCTCAGTATACAGCATAGATACTTTAGGACAAACTTTGTAAACTATGAGTCTCCTGTTTAATTCAGTTTCACTCTAATATAAAAATAGTCTCAGTAGGTTTTTGCTCTGTTGTCACTGGTTCGAGCCAGACATTTTTTCTCTCAGGACAGCATGCCTAAAGAGCTGGCGGATGATGGAGAGTCTCATTAATCTAATTTATTATGGCCATCATCACCCTGAAAATAAACTTCATCTCTGACTCTGTGAGTATTAGCTGGCTCGCTGGGTTGCTGCCAATATGGCATTAGTGCATCGGATTAACTCAGCGTGCTAATGAGGTCCATTTTTCTGCACGGAATAAAAACCAAATATTGTGTTTCATAACACTAAGTGCTAAAAAGGCTAAATGTTGGGTGCCTAAATTGGGTTAGGATCAATGAGAGAAGACAAAGTGATTTATTCCTCCACGCAAGTCACTGCCTCTGCATGTGAGGAAACAATGTGTTTTCACTTAAGTTAAGTGTTTTGGTGTTAGTATAAGAACACAATTCTATGTCCAGTTATGTTTGGCCCACTGTGGGATACCTATTATTGGCCATTAGCTGATCTTTCTATGGGAGTATTTCATTATATTCATCTTAAGACTGAGCTGAGGGGAAGATGTAAGATAAAATTAAAAATAAACACTTTAAAACAAGAATAGGAAGGATATAAAAAAAAAAAAAAAAAAAAAATAATAATAATAATTTAGGAGTAAAGCTCTGTTTAGCAGCTAAGGAGACCCTGAGCTGTTTTTGGCAGTAGTGCCGCAATCTTGAGAATTAATAAACAGCTAGTTTATCACTATGTTGCCTTCAGTAAAGTATCAAAGCAACTCAAAGAGGTATGCCTTCCATATTATATCTTCTCTCTTAATTTAATGATGCCACTACATGTATCTCACTGCATCTGTGTATCATCGCAAGTAAACTTGGTGTACCATTTTGCTTTTATTTGGGTAGCTTTTAGCCAATATCTCTGAATCAAAAATACCTTGTTCTATGTCTTAGAAGTAAAAAAAATGGTATTCAACTGAGGCATATGTTGTAAATAAAATATTAATAAACTTTTAAAATCCTTTTAGCAAGGTGGCATGTAGAACTTTTCCTTTGACCACCAGCGGTATGGGCTGTGACATACTTCTCCAGGACCGTGAAGAGGTCAGTTTTCATTACATCCATAATTTTTTTTTTTTTATTTATTTTTTTTTTTTTTAAGAATTTTTCTGGCGCTAGTGGCCTTTATTTGACAGTAGTTTGACAGGAAGGGGCAGAGAGAATAATAGTAATAATACATCAAACATACGTAGCACTTTTTAGGACACTCAAAGACGCTTCACGAGAAGGAGGGAAAGACATGCAGCAAAGGAACCGAGGACTTGGGACGGCAACGTTGAGGTATATAGACTTTGTATACTTTAACCACTGCAGCACTCATCCTTAAACATTTTGGCATCACTGGTGTTCCATACTTGCCTGTTCATCATAATGTTAGGAAAAGTCCTGTAACATTGTAACTGTAACATTGTTTCTGTATGCTGTGTGAGGCTGGAAAAAAAAGCACTCCACATTTTCAATCATGGCAGGAACACTGGTTATTGGGGCATCACTGATATTTGGAAAAATATGTATTCAGAACTTCTTAATATTCAGACGTTAGACTATATTTGTTTATGATACAATATAGTAGCCTTACTGTCATCTGCTGGATATCTCACACCACAAATGAGAAGAACTTTTGACTGAACTTCTGATCAGGTTGGGCTTCACAATAGTTTCAAAATTTATTGTCTTAGCAATATCAGTGTATGCCATATTAATATTTGAAATGCTGTCTTAAATGCAGTTTTTGTTGACTGTTATATTCCGTGTGTCAGGATTTAATAAATTCAGCCAGTGTTCACACCTTATACAGATGATATAACCCAAGATGCTAATGGTCACTTTACCAATTAATGAGAAACAACTGGGTGAGAAATGTGTGGAACTGTAGCAATTAATACTTTCACTTTAATATTTATCAAAAATATTACCAATGCATGATTTCCCAATACTGTGCAACACCAGTAGAAATTATTACCACAATAAAGTAGCAATTGTTAAGTTTAATCATTACCAAACTTCACATTTGCCAACTACAATGCTTGATAAAACTTTGATGATTTTATTAGCTAATATTTAATCCCCCTCAAAACTTTTTTTACAGGGTACAATTCAGCATTCATTCTTTGATAAATCAAAACAGTGTCACATTCCATAGTAAAGGAAGGGAGGAGATGGACACATTTGGAAGAGAAGATTTTTATCACAAACCAAGTGAGTTATGAAAGACAAAATGAACCGAACCAGAAAATAAACAAAGGCTTGGCAAGACTGATTAATGCAGAGGCAGGAAACAGACTAGCAGGTATGATGATTAGGAAACCGGGACCTGGTTTACAATGTGCAAAATTTTATGAGGCATCACTGCCATATTGTTCAAAAACAACTGCAGACTGCTGCGTTTTATTCTTTCCACACAGTCTGTTCCAGACATACTTAAAGATAGTTTAAAAGAGGTGATTTACACACTTAATAGGATGAAATTTTCTTTCTTAAACTTAAGCAATCCTTGGTTGCTTAAAAAAGCTATTTTTAACAAAGATTTAGTGCTCCAGAAGCACATTTCTATCATATACAGTGCCTTGCAAAAGTGTTCATACCCTCTGTTTTACAACTGCAGGTTCAGTGTATTTTATTTGAAAATTATCTGATAGACCAACAGAAACATTATAGGTAGTTCTCAATAATCTTTTAAAACATTGAAATTTGAAAGGTGTCACATTAATTTTTATTTAGCTCCCCTTATTCTGGTACTCCTCAATAAAATCCATCATTCACCTAATTCGTACAGATTGTATAAATATAGCTGTTATGTGAAGGCCTCAAAGGTTTGTAAAAGAACATTGGTGAAGAAAAGTCAGCATGAAGACAAAAGAACACACCATCCCTATAGAGTCTATGTTTCACTATGGTGGTGGCAGCATCATGTGATGGAGATGCTCTTCTTTAGCAGCAACATGGATGCTGGTCAGACTTGATGTGAAGAAGAATGGAGCTAAATGCAGGGAAATTCTGGAGGAAAACCCAGGAAAGGTTGCAAATGACTTGAGACTGGGGAAGAATTTTGCCTTCTAGCAAGAGAACAACCTTAAAGAGCTTCACTGGAATGGATTACATTAAACGGTAAATGGGCTGTACATGTATAGCACTATATCTAGTTCACAGGACTCTAAAGCGCTTTACACTACATTCAGCCAGTCAGTCACCCATTCACTCACACGTTCACATGCTGATGGTGGTAAGCTACTACATTGTAGCCACATGTGCTTTAACCTCCGCCAGCAGGCAAGGCAGGTGAAGTGTCTTGCCCAAGGACACAACAACTGACACAGACAGAACGGGGGATTTGAACTGGCAACCCACTGGTAACATAATGGACCCCTACCACCATAGCCACCGCCACCCCTAGATTAAATCATATCCATGTGGTGATTCGCCCAATGGCAGAATATGGTGGTGGCAGCTTCATGCAATGGGGATGGTTTTCCTCAGCAAGGAAAGAAGAAAAGGAAGTTGATCAGAATCTGTGGCAAGACCTGAGAATTGATTATGTTGTCCATTCAATCTGACTGAGCTTGAGATATTATACAGCGAAGAATGGGGGAAACTTTTAGTCTGTAGATGACAAAAGCTGGTAGGCACGTACCCCAAACAGGTACAGGTCTTCAAAATCTTCAAAAGGTATTGACTCAGGGAGGCTAAATATAAATGCACGCCACACTTTTCAGCAAATTTTATTTTTTTAAACCTTTGTATGTTGAGAAATTCAATTATTAATCCTCGTCCTTCTATTTCACAGCAATGCACAACTTCATGTTGATCTATGGAGAACAGAATGCCAAAATAAGTCACCGTAAAAACCTTAAAATATCAATCATCTGACCTACAGCAGGATCCTGATGCTGTTGATATGAACATTTATGCCTCTGCAATCAGAAAGAGACTGACAAAGACTTTCTGGAAAAATGTTCTTTGGACAAAATATTCTAAACTTTACTTGTTTGGACACCAGAACAGACAACATCTTTGGTATAAACAAACTACAGCATTCCAGGAAAACAAAAATTCATACCACCTGTGAAGTATAGACGTATAAGTGTCATGGTTTGGGAATGCTTTGCTGCAGCAGAACATCATAAGCCTGTTATCAAAGAATCCCCCATGAGTTCAACCCTTAAAATTATTTTATTACAGGTACACACCAAAGGTTCTTTTTTAGGGGCAATTTAAAAAAGTGAAACATCAATATATGAGCATTTCTTCTGAAAGAACTATTTAATGTCTTATATACTTCTTCCAAGCACACTCCATTTTTGAATTTTGATTACAGCTCTCCTGTTAAATATGGCAGTACAGTATCCCCGAGGGGGAGCAAAGTCTAGGAAAGGGGTACTTCCAAAGAGATTTTATCTGTTCTGACTGATTTAGAGCTGGTATCATGGAGAATGAGGACCACTCTTTATGTGAGAAACGCCTCAAAATATATGAACTTTTCCCCTGCAGGAGAGGAATGATACAAAAAGGTATGTGACATCTTCTGCGATATGCTGCATTCAGGAAGCAGGTAAGATCCAAAACCAACAGTCGAATGTGTTATGAATCTGCAAGTCAACGGAGGAATCCCATCACTCAGGGGTGATGAAGTGAAACTAATCAGGTGTGGTTATTAATGTTGTTTTGACAGAAAAGTTCCCGCTTGAACTTCATCAAAACCTGCCCCCAAACACCATTCATTGTAGTTCATATTCAGACCAATATAAATCTTTCTCTGTAAGGGTTTCTCTGGACCAAAGCAAGCAAAGAAGGGTTTGAAAAGTAAAAGATGATGGCGAGCGATTTCTGGAAAGTCAGAGCAGATTTCACAGGGAGAGAATAAAGTGGGTCAACAGCTGTCCTTAAGCATAAAAAGACCTTTGGTTACAAATTTTTCAAGCTGTTCCTCCTCCCAGCTAAAATTTAAAGCCCTGGCAGTTAAAGAGGTGTCCTCTGCAGAAGAATCATCTATGTATCTACAATGTTTACATTTGTCCCCCATTCTTCATATTTATTAGCTTTGGTCTTCATAAAATCTGTTGTTAAAACTCATAAACAACCTGCATTCCAAGAGCAAACTCTTTGAAAGAACGCCCACTGCACTTAACAGAAGCGATGAGGACAATCCAGCAGCTGCAGGGCTTCATTTGTTCCCTTAAAGGGAAGAAGAAAGTGCTCTGAACAAAGTGCAGTTGTTTTGTGTCATTTATTCATATTAGACTCTGACCGACCTGTAAATATAACAATTATGCGAGTTGTTTTAAACACTAGAGGCTTTTATGCTAGAAGAATAACTGAGGGTCAACCGGAGAAGCTTGATTCTCCCCCGCCCCCCACCTCTCTTTAGGTTCTAAATACTGACATGCATTAATGTCAGCACATCCAGGCTACAGTTTGAAATATAAGCATGTAAACACATTTTCTATCCCACAACCCTCTATGGCAGTGTTTCGAGGAATGCAACAGAGTGCACACATACTGACATACTTCAGTATAGGATGGTATTGTTTTACTGAAGGGCTCAGAGGTGAAATGTCTCACACAGAGGGAATGAGAAGCAGAAGTCTCAGATCTGGATGGAGTTTGTGGGAATGGAGGTTGGAGCCCACTGGCAGCTGCACAACCACAGACAGTCCCACCAGGTACAAAAGCCCTTCTGGCACACAGCTCTAAACGGGCACTGGGGGCAGGAAAGCTTTATGCTTCTATACTATAGACATCAAAGAAATTCCCAAAAGAAAACCTCTGCAGGGAAAGTCCTGCTTACCCTGATAGTTCTCCAGGTGACCCTGAAATCTGATGTTTTACCTTTAACCTAATTTCTTTCATCTGGCAGAATTTTAATGAAAGGATCATTTATGATTCAGTGACAAAAAAATATATGCATTTCAGGCATTCTTGCCATTTGTCATCCTGAGGAGCTGCAGAGATCCACAGCTCAGGTGGGACAACTATTAGTCAAGCACTCCACAAATGTGGCCTGTAAGCTTGCCAAGATGGAAGCCAATGATGAGAGAAAGCCCTAAGAGGTCCTATTTGCAGGTTGCCACAAGCCATTTAAGAATGTAGAAGAAGGCAGTCTGGTCAGATGGGACCAAAATGTAACATTCTGTCTTACATACAAAATGCTATGTGTGAAAGAAAAATAATGCTGCATATCACTGTGAATATAACATCCCTATGGTTAAATACAGTGGTGGCAGCATTATGCTGGGGCAATACTTTTCTTCAGCAGGGACATGGAAAACTGGTCAGAGTTGATAGGAAGATGAAGCTAAATACAGAGCAGTTCTGGAAGAAAACCTGTTTAGAGCTGCTAAGGACTTGACACTGGAGTGCTGCTTCACCTTCCAATTGGGTAGCAACCCTAAACATACAATGAGAGCTACGGTGATTAAGATAAAAAAAAAAAAAAAAAAAAAAAAAAAAAAAAAAAAAAAAAAAAAAAAAAAAAAAAAAAAAATTAATGTGTTTGACTGGCCCAAAAACGGTGCAAGGACTTGAAAGTTGCTGAAATTTTCCATCCAATCAGACTGCAAAGAAGAATAGGCAAACATTTTAGAATGTAAACCTGGAGGGAAAATATCCCAAAAGACTTACAGCTGTAACTGCAGCAAAACGGGGTCTGAAAATAAATGTATGCCACACTTTTCAGATTTTTATTTGAAAAACAAATTGAGAAGCAGTCATCATTTTCCTTCCACTTCACAGTTACACTCTACTTTGCACTGGTCTGTCTCATAAAATCCCAGTGAAGTGAAGTTTGTGACTGTGACATGCAAACATTTTAAAAAGTTCAATGGAATGAATACATTTGTAAAGCAGTGTATGTTTTGAACCTGTAGAATAGACACACTAAATGCTTGTCAAAAGTCTGGGTGAAACCTCAGTTGCATTAACTCTTGCAAGTGTGTTTGTACAATGAAGTGTTAAATATTTTAAACAAGCCAACCTTATTTACAACTTTATATAAATTGTACATAGAAAAATTGTTTTTCATAAAAGCAGCTTTGAGTGTTTGTACATGACACCAACAAGCAGCGGTAGCATGTTGAGTCAAACATATGCAAACTGAATGTACTTATGGTATATAAAGCATATTAGGGGACTGATTTGCAACATGCATGAGAAGAAAATAATTTATAATAATATTTATATATATATATATATATATATATATATATATATATATATATATATATATATATATATATATATATATATATATATATATATATATATATATTTATATATATATTAATATTTTTCTATATAAACTTTAGTGTGCATTCCTGCCCATAACAACTTTGTTGAAATCTTGACTTTTTACAGTCACTTTTCAGGTTTTCTTAAGATTTTCAGGCTCTACCTTAATACAGCAATGCAGCTCTTTTGCCAACCAGAAGGAGACCGAGGGGTGGTAGCTGGCACTTGTGACATCACGTTGCAATGGGTCTATAAAGACAAGCCTGTAGCCAGCTGCCACAAACAGCCTGACATCATCTTGACTTTATCTGACAGAGGTGTCTTGGAATTCATTAATAAACATCTGATAGTGCTTTTATCTGCCATAAAATAACCCAACATAGCAACGATAGCATGGTAAGCACATGAAAAAGAATTCAGGACTTTAAGAATTTATTATAGACCAGAACACCCAAAGCAGGAACAACTCTTATAAAAGTCAAGTCAATTCAAGTTTATTTGTATAGCACATTTCAGCAGAAGGCAGTTCAAAGTGCTTTACATCATAAAAACATCAATCAAGTATACAGCAAAATCATCAAAACATCAAAATCATCAAGCAAAATTATCTAGCAGTAAAAGTAAGAAAAACCAAAATAGGTTAATCATAAGCACAGAAAAAACTGAGTCTTGGAAGAGATACTAACACCAATCTAACAAGACTGTAAGGGACAGTTAAAAATGCAGCGCAGGTGTAATTATTGCAACATTAGATCCAAGTCTGTGGGAAACAAAGAACGAAAAATAGCAAAACTTCTCACAAAACCTTTACAGACCAAGTCAGTATAGGATATTTTCTTCATCCTTTCTTACTTTTTCAAAGTAAACACCACATGTTTAAAAATCTTTTTGTTATTTAGTTATTCTGTATTACAAAATACAATTCTGATTAAATGACTGAAAAAACATTAGTTGAGAACCTGGGTTTTTCGTTATTTGTTTTCAGCCTGTGAATGTGCACTATTTGTGTCAAAATAAACTAAAACTGCACAGTTTCAATGTTCAGATGTTGTCTTTTCTTTGTAGACTAAACTTAATTTGTATTTTTCTTTGCTGTAACAATGCTTCTTTGCAACATTTTTTTCACAATTGGAACACCTTTTCATTTTCTTTCATATGGTGCCCCATTTGTAGAAAACATACATTTGTGGGTTGAGCAGCAGAATTGAGTTGAGCTGCACTCATGAAAAACTTACAAAATCCTGTCTGCCAATCCCTCCTTCACTTCAAAAACAAGTCATTCGATCATTGGAAGCAACCTCAATGTAAAGAAATATCCAGATGAGATTCTGCAAGTACTGGCAATCTGATATCCAAGATGTTAATAATCGCCCCACAAAGCTTGGTTTGTCAGAGACTACCTCCAGAATGTGGGAGGAGAAGCTGGAATGGTGTGCTTGCAATCCAGACTTCAACCTCATTAAACACTCATGGGATCATTTTGGTTGTACTGTTCATACAAGAATGACCAGTACAAACATGCTGGCTGATGTGACGAACACTGGGATGTTGTGGCATGTCAAGTAGCATTGCATCTAGGTATTTCAGCTTCCTAAGCTGCACTTTCCTCTGAAATTTTTAGATATGCCCTATGAAAAAAAATCTGCAAATAAACAGGGTTTCTGAGATGCTTTAACAGGCATTGTTCACCAATAGGAATATGTAGCTCCAGCAGTTCTCTAATCTAGCGTGCAAACAAACCAAGAATCTTCTCAGCAAAGGAGGAATCCCTGGAACCAGCTGTGAGATCATGTTGAGAAAACAATTGTGCATTCTGATATTAAGGGACATATCAGGTCAAATTCTGTTAAAAAATTCTGTTACCTACAAACAGAACAAAGCTGTGCAGACAACCTATAAAGTCAGTGAAGCTTTAGTGAAGCATAAATATGTTTCTGTTTTGGGAAACATGGAAGAATGCGAAAACTAGACTTTATGCATCACCATAGCTATGAATGTGAGATAATTGTCAACAATGTATTTTACAAGAGATGCATCAGATTAATATGACATTTACAAGAGGGTAGTCCAGATGTCCAGCTACACAGCTCCCACAAACAATCAATGCTAATCACTCAATGAGTCACAAAGGAAGAATCTACAATTTACATCCCCTTTGTTCTATTTGTTTTCTTCCACCTCTGAACAGTTTTCATTCTTGATTTAATTGTTGGATTTAATCACTGACAGCCGCTTAGTCAAGCAGCAGAGTCAGCGCTGATAAACAAAGGTCATGAGTCTACAATGCTGTATTAGTTTTTTACTGGATGTAATGACACATATGCCTTCCAAAAAGTTCTACTTTTGTCTCATCAGTTCATAAAATATTTTCCCAAAATTCTTGGGGGTCATGATTCAAGAATGGCGCCGTTCAGGGTGGCAGCACGTTGGAGTAACTCTGTTACTTTCATTGAGATTTTTTCAAAATTTCATTCCTGCTTTTCTTGGAAAAATTTGCTTTTTTTTTTTTTTTTTTTGGACAACCGTTCCTTCTTGTCTTGGCTACTACGCAGCTGGATTGATTTTTCCCAATACTTTTTAATATTTTGCTCTTTTGTTATGATGCATAACCATGGCAACAGGGTGGTTTACAACAGGGAGCAGATGATTAATATTGCAAAAGCAGAAATGATATGACAACTGAATCCAGAAATCCCAGAGGAGCTGAAAAAGAGGTGTCCTGGATGCAGACCAGGAGCAAAGAGAAGAGAGAGAAGGAGGAAGTTCAAACCATATCTTCCATCAATTATTATGGGCAACGTGAGATTGTTCGCTAACAAGTTGGATAAAGTTCAAGGCCTGACAAGGACTCAGTAAGAGTATTGGGAATGCAGTATTATGTGTTTTACTGAGACATAGCTGCAGGATCATATCCTCAATTCCAACATCTCTCTGCCAGGCTTCCTGACAATACAGACTGTCCGTTGTCGTCAGACTAAACTCACTAACGCAAAGTAGTCTGAACCAGCTCTCCTTTCAAAGGGTCCAAACTTCCTGCCTCCCCAAGCAGGGCAACAGGAAGTCTGTCTAAGCTGGTTTTTAGGAAGAATTTGTTCAGCCTACTAACTGCCTCTTTTCTGAATACCAAAACTTGCTTCCTGTGTGGTACCCACCCGACTGAGCAGCTGCAGCCAGCGAGCACCCTCCGTCACACCCATTAATGGCAACTTCTTCCTTATTTTTACAGCTAACACTGGGAATATGGGCTGAATTAGTTTTAGAAGTCTGGACTAATAAACTTAAAGGATTTTGTTTTTCTAACTAAACCTCTTTATCAGAACAACCAATCAAAAACCTCTTCAGAAATTCTATAGAACCCAAGCAGCCAAACTTTACAACCAGCAAGAATTCTTAAAAGTGACAATCTCAATATCTGAATTTCCACAATCTCCAATAGAATTTTGGTTGATTTAATTTGCAGAGTACAGTGCAGGTACGGTGCACAGTTCAAATCCAGTAACCCAGGAAAAGTAGATAACTTGCAAAAATCATTGAATTATATTTAATTGTCTTTCCCTATAACTGTGGCTGAGTGAACTTCTTGGATGTAATAAATCTGAAGGAGACAGAGAGAGAGGGGCTCATACCACTTGCAATACCCTGTCCTGGGTTGATCCATTTGTTCTTTGTGTGAAAAACTCAAACAATCCTCAAACCTGTTCTTGACAGAGCCCATGAGAGTTCTTGGATCTAACAAACAGAAAAAAACCCTCCGGGAAGCAGCAGTCTTGAGAGTAAATCCAAATTCTGAAACCTCAACCTTTGGTTCGTGGGTTGGCCTCGACATGGGTGCAGTTCTCTGGTCTGGTTGAGGTTCATTTCTACTCTCAAAACCCCAATGGTTCGTCCTTCATGATCTCTTCTCCTGATGTGAATGTGAAGACTGTCCCCAAAGCACAACCACTGAATAATGGCAAATGCATCTAATTTATACCTTTTGGGCTCGATGCCTACGTGACTTTTTGCACGAACTGTTAAACTCACCCTCCTTTACTGGAAAATTCCCCTTTCCATTCTCTCACAGTCAAGTTCCCTTTTTCACTTATGCCACAGAGTCATCTTCTGTCCCTTATAACTGATTAATACGTTTTATACATTTTCAGTCAAAACAACAGGGGACTATCTCACCATTCCTTTTCACTCTGTACACTTCAGACTTCCAGCACAAGTCAGACTCCTGTCATCTACAGAAATACTCAGATGACTCTGCAGTGGTCGGGTGTATCAGAGATGGACAAGAAGCTGAGTACAGAGAGCTGGTGGACCACTTTGTGGCATGGTGTGGAAACAATCATCTTATCTTGAATGTGAATAAAACAAAGGAAATGATTGTAGATTTCAGGAGAAACAGGGTTAGATCAAACCCTATTTCCATCATGGGAGAAGAAGTGGAGGTGGTTGAGGAATATAAATTCCTCGATGTTCATTTAGGCAACAGACTGGACTGGAGACTCAACAGTGAAGCTGTCTACTAGAAAGGACAGAGTAGATTGTATTTCTTGAGGAAGCTAAGATCCTTCAAGGTTTGCAAGAAGATGTTGCAGATCTTCTATAGGTCTGTTGTTGAGAGCATCATCTCCTCTGCCATCATCTGTTGGGGAAGCAGCATCAGAGCCAGGAACCTAAAAAGGCTCAATAAACTGATGAAGAAGGCTGGTTCTGTTCTGGGGATGACTGTGGAACCTCTGGAGATGATGATGCAAAGAAAGATTTTGAATAAAATCAAGAAAATTATGGCCATCCTCTTCATGTCACTGGAAAACAGAGTCTCTTCAGTCAGAGGTTTCTTCAGATTGGTTGTATAAAGGACCACTACAGGAGATCTTTTCTCCCCACAGCCATCACAATCTATAATAACTCCTTAATCAAATGAGTTACATCAACATTTAATTTCTCTTTTGGATCAATAAAGTATTTTTTGAATTGAATTGCATTGAAGACATTTTTTGGGTGGAAATGTGAAGCAGGCCTTTATGTTTTGTTTTTTTTTTATCTGCAGTGGTTGTAGACACTGAAAGGATCCTGTTTTTACCCAACTCTTTCTTAACATTGAATTGTGAACTTTGATCTTCGCTGTGGGAAATTAGGACTACAGTGCTTTAAATGTTGTTCTGGGGTATTCTTTGACTTCCTAGATGCATTCTCAGAGTGGTAGGGCAGCAACTCCTGGGAAGGTTCACCATGTTTTACCACTTTGTGAATAATGGCCTAAGCGTGGCTGACTTTATGATTTCCTTACTTATTTATTTAATTCTGAAAAGTCAGACATTTACTCCCAGAAGTCCAAAACATATGAACAACATTAGAAAACAGCTATTGATTTTTTATTTTTTTTAACAAGTTTTTATGTGGCCCCCATCTGGCCACCTCCTTTAAAATGTTCTTGAATTTAACAAGTGTGGGGGGGGGCGGTATTTTTACTTAGTGCTAGGTAATAACTGAAATCATAATATAAAAATTTTAAAACTGTATTTACGATTTACTCAAGTTCTCTTGATGATGTTAAATATGAAGTGACAGAGGCAAAAGCAGAAGAAATTTGAAAGAAGGAAAATCTTCACAAGACTGTAGTTGAAATTAAAAACACACTTTTTTCTTCTAAAATTTCAAACAGTAATAAACTTCTTGAGATTTTCAGAAGAAATCAACAACAGATGTTCACAATTCATCAACATAACTGCAGAACAACTAGAAAGTGGATATTTTTTCAACAGAAATTGAGGAATGCAGGGGTGCTAAGTTCAAATGACAGCGACAGTAAATAGGGCTTTTCCACAGTATTTTATGAATATGCTATGTTTCTAAAGGCTCACAGAAGTCAACAAAGGCCAATAGCCTAAATGATCATAACCTGCCTGAGTTTCAGCTATTTTTTAATAATGTTTTTGTTTAGATACTGAAATCTGCAAGACATCATAATCCCTTTTATCAGTACATTTCCTCTGAAAGTGTCTCAATCATAACAACACTTTTTGGGATGAAGCAGCTCCAGCCCAAGCCAAAGTCTGCTCTTCCCTCCACTCCTGAGAAAGTTGCTGATTAGAACATCCCCATATCGTTTCTGTTTCAGTCTGGTTCCGGTTTCAAGTCGGAGAAATTAAAACAAAATCATGACTAAGATGACTCTAAGATGACTAACATCAGTTAAATACAGTCTGAAATTTTGCCTTGGGGGTGTGATGTGAACACCAAAAAGAAACAAAGATGAGAAAGCATTTACAGTTAGTCACCTCCGGTGATGGTTTCCACCCTGATTTGGAAAGCGCTAATTTTAATTTCAAAGCAAAGTTAAACACTAACAGCTTTTGTTAAATCAGCAGAATAAGACCAAGGCATTAAATGTCTTGAATATATTAAAGGAGCAAAGTAAAAATATTTTGCCCTAAACTCAAAAACTAGACCTTTTAGAGACCATTAGCATAACAGAGAATGTGAGATTAGATGTTATCAAGCCAAAATATGAGCATTTTATTGTAAAAAAAACAACAACAACAACAACAACAACAACAACAACAACAAAAAACATTTTTTGATGTCAGCTAAGCAAAGAAAGTAAGGGAAAGCAGAAAAAAGTAAGGCTGAAACTATAAAAGAAACAGTAATGATGGTTTCTCAAAGCCAAGAAAAAAACATTTTAAAAATATATACTTATAAAAATTAATAAAAAGGCTGAAAATTCTAGGTAAAATCTGACTGTTTAGGATAAAGTCCCTGATCTGTAATCTGTTTTTCATGAAATGACTCCCATAAGCACTGGATCCCAGTCACCAAGTATTAGAAATTAATTAATTTAATTAATTAAATAAATTAGAAATTAATGGGAGCAAAACATCAGCTTTCCTCAGAAGATGGTGCACATGAGGCTGAGTAGAGTGGGTACAACTCACTTTTTCTACTCAGACACATGTAAATAAAAGCATGTTTCTAATAGCACTAAATCTCATACACAGAGCAAAGACACATGGTGTTGCCTTCAGATCTGGAGGACAGAAGCCAACACAGTCACAATTTTACTGTCAGTCTAACACAGGGGTTCAAAGTCACGTGTGACTCTTGACCAGCCATTCTGGCTCCTAATATTTTTGCCCAACAATAACAATATAAAACTGAGCCATGTTCTGAGAAGTAAAAGTTTTCTGCAAAGAATTATTTACAGTAGAAAAGTGTTGAGGGTACAATGAATATTGGCTTTGTTGCTCAGTTTTGTTTTGTTTTTTGTTAGATTTTTATCTTTTAGCACCAAATAGTTATTTCTTTACTTGTTGATATGGAACATTGTATTTGACGAACATGTTCTCATTTTTATATTTTCAAAGTTTTGATGTTTTTCCTTTGTTTTAAAACCTCCAAAAATAACCATGAGATTGTGATTCTTAAATTTCATCACAAAAAAAATTGATCTACATTTATTTAATTAATCTAAATGTATCTGTTTAACAGTTATTTCTTTAATGTATTGATTTTAATTTTTAATTATCCAGCTAATGTATAGATTTTTAAGGTTTGTTTGGGGTTTTTGGCACTAAACAAATTCTTTATTTAAAGAAGGCTCTTTGGATTGAAAAGGATGCTGATGTATATTTTTCTTCAAACTGATTATGACAAACTATGTTTCCCAGTGGTGCTGCTTGATTTCCTCACTTTATTGCACTCCATACTCCAGATCCAGGCCTGTTTGCAGTTTAATAGGTCATGCATTTGTAGCTGTTAGTGAAGTGTTTGCTGAAAAATGTTGAAGTAATCCATACCAGGGAGTTTGCAGACATTTTTTTCTGTATTGACTGGAACGTTTTGTTGCTGGGAGTGTCTCGTTTCTTTGCTTTCATTTGTAATTATTTCTTTACTTTGACCTTCATCACTGAAGTGACTTTATTTTCTCATTACAATAGGAATGTCAGAGAATGTTATATATTAGACACTGAGACAACAGGCATTAGTTTGCATGTTACTCGGCACGTAGGCAACAAAGAGTATCTTACATAGCCCCATCTAACAGAAAAGGTACTGTGGTACCAAGTCTTCAATATTTAAGAAGGTTAATTGTGGAGTATTGTGAATAAGGCTGATCTAAATATGCTGCCTTATCAAAACTCTACCAAGATGCTTGCCAATGTTTTACACAGAAAGCAGTGTGTAACTCTTTAAAAGGCAGTAACATCATGACTCACATCCTTCACAGGGGAAGGCCTGAACTGATTTTTCCTTCAGAATTTACATTTGGAAACTAGTAACCATCAAAAATATGATGTTTACAGTCTTAGACTGTTTTTTGGCAACATATGAACCCCTTACATACTGAGTTATTCAAGCACATAATGAAGTGATTTTTTTTTTTTTCTTGAAGTTCCTTTTAAAATAAATGACTTGCAGAAACATCTGTGGTATGAAGCTGCCATTATCCTCCTTCTCTGTTACCACCACTCCACCCTGCTCATACAGCCTTTCCAGAATGGCCTCTGCTTTGGTTGCTTTTCCACAGGGTGTATATACATAGGCTCACATGTCTCCAAGCCACCAACCAAGGTAACCACAGTCCCAGACTTCTCCAGGAAAACCCTTCATGTGGCAGCTCCAAGAAAAAAGAAGTTGGTTTTTAGAGATGCTAAAAATACTTTTTAAACATGTGGATTGATACGACTATCTCTGAAGTAACATCAAGCATGTGTATTTTTTTTTTAAAGACAGGGATACCTTGGTGGTGCAACTGTGGAGTAATGTAATATACATAAAGTCTGTGCATTTGACTGATCTGCCAACAAGGTTTTAAAATCATCAGGCTTGATCTGTTTTCTCCACAGATGGCACCGCTATGCTACCAATAAATAGAGAATAGTTTGCAGAATCACGCAGCTCAACTTATTTGCTGTGAATCACTAATGTATTAATGTTAGAGCTGTGCTTCACAGCAAAGGGCTGTGGAAGACGGAGAGGCTATTACTCAGGGAACACCAATCAATGACAGAAACAAATTAGCGACATACTGTACTGACCATGTGTCAATTCATACTAGCCACAGGGACGTCTAGCTGATGCTTTGACTGCTGATGATTTAAAGTAATTTTTCTGTACTTAGTGTACGCTAAGAAAACATAGGTATGGGATTAAAACAAATCATCAGGGATCATTATCTCTGATGTCTCACTAGGATCAACTTGCCAAAACAAAGAAACATATGAAAAAAAAATGTTGTAAAGTAATCCACAGTGACTGTGAATTATACTGAGATTTGAGCAGTTTTATCATTATTACTCTCCATAACATATCAAACACATTGATAAAAAGTGAAATAAACTTATCGTTAAAGTATGCAGGTACTAAATAGTTTGTTTAGTGGTACA
Source organism: Anableps anableps (assembly GCA_014839685.1). Classification (NCBI taxonomy): domain Eukaryota; kingdom Metazoa; phylum Chordata; class Actinopteri; order Cyprinodontiformes; family Anablepidae; genus Anableps; species Anableps anableps. The sequence continues at coordinate 8,775,361 of CM026075.1, read as the reverse complement.
AAAAATGAAATTAGGTTGGAAAGAAATCACAATATATGTATGAAATGGAGGTATGACTCAAGGAAGGGAAAATTTATCTCAAGCGAATTTACAAGATACACATGTTTGTGCATCTGACCTAACATCTTGAACACCAGTTATTGTTGAAACCAGAAGTTTACATACACCAAATAAAAAACAAACACCTTTTTTTCTCACTGACTTAAGTTAACTCAGACCAACTTCTCTTGTTTTAGGTTAGTTAGAATTACTAAGATTATTTTTATTTGTTAAATGCCACAATAATGGGGGAACGGATATGTCAGAGATTTATTTTTTGATGTCTTCAAAATTAGAAGTTTACATACAGAATGATTAATGTCTCTTTAAATAATGAGGGGAAAGTCCAGATGAAGATGTCATGGCTTTGGAAACTTCTGATAGGTTAACTGACACATTTGAGTTAACTGGAGGCACACCTGTGGATGTATTTAAAGGCCACACCTCAAACCCGCTGTTTTCTTGTTTGACATGATGGAAAAGTCAATAGAAATCAGATATCAGGAAGAGAATTGTGGAGCTGCACAAGTCTAGTTCATCCTTGGGAACAACTTCCAGATGTTTGAAGGTGCCGCATTTATCTGTTCAAGCAATTATACACAAGTATAGACATGATGGTAATGTTTGACCAATCACACCGCTCAGGTTCTGAGTCCTAGAGATGAACAAGCATACTTTTTTAGTATGGGGGTGGCACCAACATGTTGTGGGGCTGTTTTGCTGCAGGAGGAACAGGTGCACTCCATAAACTAGATGATATCATGAGGAAAGAACATTATGTAGAAATATTGCAGCAACATCTAAAGACATCTGCCAGCAAATTAAAAATCTTGGGCACAAATGGGTCTTCTAAATGGACAAAGACCCTAAACATACAGCCAAAGTGGTTATGAAGTGACTTAAGAACAACAAAGTCAATGTTATGGTGTACCCATTATAAAGCCATGATCAGCACAGGAACGGAAGCTGAAATTGAGAGGAGGACGCTAGAGCAGCTCAGGTGGGACCTGAAGGTAATGTGGAATTTGTGGTTGATGTTTCTTATGGTTTTGCAGATTAGAGGGCTGGTGAGGAGGTAAGTGAAGGATCCCGAGGTATCATGGATGGAGTAACAGGCAGGTTTTTCCATAAAGGTAAGGGTGTGGAAGTTGGAGGCTGGACGAGCAGGTCACTGCAGATCAGTTGTTCATATTTTCTTTCTCAAGCCAGCGACTCCAGGTAAGAGAGTTGATTTCACAAACCCAAAGAAAAAAAATCTTCATTTAGTCAGTTCATGTTTTGCATCGACACTGAAAGATGGAGACCAAAGACAGAAATTAAATTTTCAGATTCAGAATACTGTTACTTATCTGTTGGAATGTAATTTTACGGTCAATGACTCCACATACCCTGTAAGAAAAACAGACAGACACAAACAGTACAGTGATAATAATAATAGTTATAATGCACCAGTAGCAATCTTCATGATGTAATGGGATGTTGCTGAAACCTCTGATAAAAATTGCTTAAATTACAACAAACAAAAGTGGAAAAGATGACTGATTACCTAAATTGCCAAAATAATTTTTGTGACATTACATAAATTTAAGAATTTTCTGGTTTGTGAGCAATTCATGAGTAACATTTGCCTGACAGGTTACATTTCCCAAGAAACATCCTGAAGAGCTTGGATTTCTCCCTCTCTATAAACTGTAAAATATTTCTGCTTGCTTGTTAAAGCTTAAATGTTCCTGCTTCTGTGCTGACTCTGGGGGTTCACTATAAGCGTTCTCCACAGTGCCACAGATGTTCCTACCGCCTCAGTCCTCAACAAGTATAGCATAACTTTAGCTGAGCTATGACGTCCAAGCATTCCAGTCCTGTCACTTTTATAGCCCTGTGCATATAAATGTTTAATGTATGCGTGCAAAGGGCTCCACAGTGATAAATTACTGCAAACACCAACAACTAAAACTGCAGCTCCTGTTGTTTGCAGCTAACAATGAAAGTCTGTCTCACCCATGCTATTTATTCATCCCTTGCAGAAAGTAGTTACTCTATTATCTTAAGATAAAGACAAAGCTCACCTGACAATTAAAAAAATCCTGATCAATACAGTTTGATAAATAGTTATCCATGCATCAAAATTCCCACTCTTATTTGTGTACATAATAAAGCAGATAATGGAACATACCATTACTGGAAAAAAAATAAAACCAGTACAAAAATGCTGAGACAGTGGCAGTTGACTCTGTTATTTCTTTCCACTGACCCTTACTGGACAGCAACCAGGACAGTAGCCCATTTTATCTGTCCAAATTGATTTCTCCTGATCCTGCTTCGGTCTGAAATCTTAGCATCTACAGCCAAAGACAGACAGAGATGACAGGTCTTTTTTCTCTCCCATGGCCGTTTCACATCCCAGTTACAAAAATCCCATGTCCTCTATGTAACCCTTCCATAGTTGACTAAGCAGAGATCACACCAATGTTCGTCTTGCTATCACTGCTGTTACATAAGCCTCCAGTTTGGCAGGGACAACTGTATAGAACCTTTGGTCTGGCTCAAACATATCAAGATACTCTTCCCGTCTTTATTAAATGAAATTTAAAGGCCTCGGCTCAGTGGATGAAGCCAGCCCCCCAGGGAAATAGACTTAACTAAGTTTCACATCTTACTGCATCTCTATGGTGGGATCGCACCAAAAATACCTCCATATATCTCCCCTCACCACCAAAGATTGAGAGAATGCCATGTTACGTTCGTTGACCCTTTATAACATATTTATAAAGGAGGAAAGTCTCACTGTATTGTAAAAAATATATTTTATCCTCATTCGTGATCCTGGAAACTTTGAGATTTGAAGTGTAAATTGCGCTGCCAAGCAAATGGCTTTTTAGTTTGTTTACACAATTTGCAAATATTTGAATAAACTGTTATATATGTATTTATTTATGCATATTTATAAAAACTACAGCCAGAGCAAAATAAATCAGGTTCTTCAAGACCAGAACTGTTTGCAACAGACATACAGGTGGGAAAAAAAGGAACAGGGCAGTTTTACAAAAAGAAAGGAGGGCATCCTCATCCAGCTGGATCTGCCGTAGGAACAATGTAAGCACGTGCAAAAAAAAAAAAAAAAGGTCCCCTGTGACAGATAGAAAGAAAAAGTGATTCAAGCTCAGAATATGTATTTAATAAGGCTGCATCATCGTGCATATTAATGCCAGGATGTTGAAACTAGAGCTTATTTGTTTAGTTTTTTGTGCTTTTGTGTTTTTTAATTGGCAATCTAAGGGATGACTTGTGATTAATCAAAATACTTTGTCTTGATTGGCCATTTTCAAGCAGGAGTGGGTACTATGAGCTGGTGAATTATTTCTTTTCGACCCAAATCAGATTTTTTAGTAACCTGCTAACATACAGTATGAAACAACCTCAACATTTCTTTATTGGATCAATAAGGAGCCATCATAAAAATCGAAAGAAGGCATCACGCAAAAGAAAAATGGGTAGCCAATACATGAAAAGTCTATTAGAGAAATAGTTTCTTTAAAAATTAGGTGAAGAAATAAGTATCTGTTGGGTTGTGAAAGTATTTGCCCATATAGAGATTTCTTCTGTTTTTGCTTTTTGGTCACACTTGAACGTTTCAGATCATAAAACAGATTGTAATATCAGACAAAGACCTGAGTAAATACAAAACGCACTTTTCAAATCCTGGTTTCATTATTAGGGGAAAAGGTATCTAACCACCTTGTCCCTATCATGTGAAAAGTAATTCCCCTCAAAACCTAATACCAGGTTGTTGACACCTTTGTTGGCAACAACTACCTTCTTCAAGATTTTGAGTTAACTAGCAATGAGAATTTTTTTTTTTTTTTTTTTTTTTTTTTTTTTTTTTTTTTTTTTTTTTTTTTTTTTTTTTTTTTTTTTTTTTTTTTTTGCAGAATTTTTTTAATTCAGCCCCACTGGAGAGTTTTGGGGTCTGAACAACCCATTTAACATCATGTCACAGCATTTCAAATAGATTTAAGTCCAGCATAAACCCAAATGTACTTGAGTTTGAAGTCACAAATTCAGTACAGTTCAGTGTATTTATATAGCACCAATTCACAAAAGATGTCATATCAAGGCACTTTACAAAACAAACAGATCCGAAGATAACTATACACATATATAGTCAATTTAATGCAATCATGTAGACAGATTCAAAATTAGTCCTATACATTATAATTTTTGATTCTTAACAATGCAGCCAAGTTTAGATTTTTATCCAGTTGGTTAAAAAAATGTTTCTATTTATGAAAACCCAGATGATTATATTGAGTTGTTAATGTCACAGTAGAAATGGAAAGACACCCCTTTAACTGGAAGAAACGTCTAGCAGAAACTTTCATTTGCAGTGACCAAACTGCTGGTTGGATGAGAGCAAAATTCAAGGTTTCATTAGTTACAGCAGGTTGTCCAGGTCGTGAAGAAGCAAACAGCCCCGGGCCATCACATTATCACAACAATTTTGGACCACTGGTATAATTTACTTTTTTTAAAAGCTTGTCGTATTACACTAAATGGAACAGGACACACCTTCCAAAAGGGGGTCTTAGTCTAGTCAGTCCACGTTATATAGTCCCAAAGACGGTTTTTGGCCGATGTAAGATGGGCTTTGTGTTCTTTTTGATCAGCAGTAGTTTTGACTTTGGAACTCTCTCATGGAAGCCCTTTCACCCAGTTTCTGTCTTATAGTTGAATCATGAAACCCGGCCCTAACGGTGTGGCTTGCAGTGCTTTAGATGTGGTTCTAGATGTGTTTAGAATTGGCTTTGTAACAGTTTCCACATTAACAGATGTCAGTGACTTTGTTGTTATCCATTCATGAATTTCTTTAGCTCAATGCATTATTTGTTGATGTTCAGCCTACCATATGTAGTCAGACAGGTTCCATTGAAGTGATTTCTTGTTGCTGCAGGTCAGACACAAATCAAACCATTGTGTGGTTAGTAAAATGGAACCAAAAAAATGTGGTTATTCACTGTAAATTCAGAATTTGACAAGGGGAAGAAATTATATTTCCATATCAGAACAGGATGATTATGACTGCTTTTTTTTTTTTAAATAAATGGAATTTTCTTTGAAAACAGCTTTTATTATTTACTTAGGTTATTATTGATTATCATCAACCAGCCAGAAGAGAGCTGTTAGGTGTAATGCTAAAGAAGCCTTCTTACCTCTGATTGGAATTATAATGACATGTTTTTCCAATCTATTAAAATAGTCACTAAGAAGTGCTTTGTTTCTAACTTGGGTGGTTTTTATTGTCAGGGTAAAGGAAAGGTCTGTTTTAAGATATTAATGACTTTGCCTTTACCACCTTTAAATTGACCAAACCACACAACAATATATTCTGAAAGCTCTAAAAGTGCATCCCATTTTACCTGATCCAATGAAGTGATCATCTCGTTTTTGATAAATATGATGATAAACACAATCTGATGGATTTTATGTGTAATGGTTTGCTTTGGTATGCATTGCATGCAATTAAGATTGGGACCATGAGTATGCCTACCAAGGTGTCCTTGCAGTGTTAATCATGCTCTGATCCTCACCTTTAGTAAAGAGTGCCTGAGATGACTTCAAATAATCTTTGTGAATAAACAAGTGTTTAAAATCATGTTTTTCCTGTTTTACTTAAAAAGTTAAAGCCTCCATGATTGCAGAACATTACCCACTCTATGCACATAAAACATGTCCTAATCCTGTCCTAATCTGAAAATAAGGTGAATCCTAACTATAAACTCCAAATTAGTAAGAATAATTGCATGGATCTCATGTGAAGACCAGTTGGAATATGTGTTATTCTGACCATTCTGCAACAATATTCTTAGGTTTATTAGAGCTTATTTTAAGGACTGTCCATATTAAAGATTCAATCCACTGTCAGCCCTCTAAAGCTTGATGGATAAAAAAGGGTGCCAAAAGTTGTATTTTTTTACTAAGTTCTCATGTTGTGTAATGGTTTTAGAGTAGATTCAAGGACAACAAACAGAAGAAATTCTTTGGGTTTACCTATGAGACCCTTGGAGGATCACCAACCATTTGGTGGATACAGTTAGGTCTACAACAAGGAATAGATCTGTGATTTTGATCAGCTGAAATCAACCTTTTATTGCAGTAGCAAAATCTCACACTGACCCTTCTGTAGGACTAGAACGCTATAGAATAAAATAACTTTCAGTTTGGTAAAATAAAAAATAAAATAAAAAACTTGATCAGAAATAACAGTTTATCATCTATTTTAATTCTTATGCTATGGTCTACACAATCTTGAAGAAGACATACTGAAAAGAATGGACTTTTGACCAGAAAAAGCTTAGGACCCCTGTATAAGAAAGGCATTAGATTTAGAGGGGGGTGTTATGCATTTTCCAGGCACATCATGTCATTTTATGGAATAATCAAGTAACTATGTTACCTTTAGTTCTTATAAAAATGCTGTATATATCAAACATGGCTTAAAAGAAATTTGACTTCACAATTTGACGCCTTGAAATTGGCTACTGTCTCTTTAAGCTCCTACTCTTTCCAACACTTCAGCATGTCATCACAACAAAGCTCCTCCATTATGCAGTTTACAAGCATTCTTAGTCAAGTCAAGCAGGGGCAGGCTGGGGTTGAAATTTAGCCCAGTTTGGAGAGGCCTTTTATCTGATCACACAATGGACGAAAGTGGAACCGTAATTTTAAAACAAAAGAACTTTGGTATAGAAACACTACTTTTTTTCAACAATCAAAACTACTGTATGTATTTATTGACAAAACTAAAAATAAAAATCAGTCAACAAAAATATATTATAGAAGCACCTTATAAATATCAAAAAATATATATATATATTGGAACAAAAAACAATCTCCAAAGTTATACAGAGCTATTAAATCGTTACGGAAAATGTATAAATTTTTAGATTGTTTTCAGATGTCAAAATGCCATGATTTAGACCACAATCCTTTGATCTTAAGAGGTTAATATAATCCTAAAGAAAGACATAACGCCAACCACATCCCATACACTGCACCTGTACCTGACACTATTTTAGTGGTTCCTGCTCTACTCTCCTGCTTCTCCTCCTCCTCTTCTTTCTCCTCCTTCTTGTCCTGTCCCTTCACATCTATCTTCTTCTCCTCACTCCTATTCAGACTGGCATTATCGTATCCCTCTTTTACAACTCCACAACCTCAGCAGACACTGTCGTTGTCTGCTACTTAACAGCAACATTGATAAACTTTATAGCACTTTTGCAAGGAATTCATAGTGTTAGAACACAAATAAAATCAACTTAAGAAAAGCCCTAAACACACAGGAAGTGAATTACTGACTTTATCTGTATTTTTCTTGAGCTGGTAAAAAAGAAAGCTATTAATGACAAAAAAAAAAAAAAAAACAGAACAGAAAAACTAGATTTAGTCTGTATATTTAGATATGATTCTTTTTACATTGAACTCAGATTTTCAGAAGTATGGCAGGCCATTTTAACATAAAATTGGTTTCATCCGACTATCCGTAATTACGTTCTAAAAATGCATTTTGACTAGACAAAATTACATTTTGACTATTCCGAATGGCAATTTAAGATATCTACATTCACATTCTGACTAGTCAGAAGAATAATTCAAGATTTCTTCAATTACATTTTAACAAGTCAAAATGCCTTTCAAGATATCTCAGATAACATCACCAGATTCATCTTGAAGGGTCACACTTCCGTAATTGCAATTCAGGATATCTCAGACTTAATTATGACTTGTCAAACTTACATTTTAAGATATCTGAATTGAGAAATTGTGCACAAGCCCCGCTTGTGCTGCCACTGGGCTATCCAAACAGTTGCCTGCAGAATTTTGGATGTCCTTCACAAAATTGTCAGAAGATGCCACAATGTAGAAAGATCTCCACAGTATGGGTTATGTGGACAATGTGAACTTCATGAACTTGAAGACTGCTTCAGAAATCTGCAAAGAATGTCCTATTTATTTATACACATACACAACCAACATACACACATTGCACTTAAAAATGGCTCTGAAAAGCTAAAAAGGGCTACTGTCAACTAATTCCCAAGCTGAAAATGGAGCATTTTCAAAAATCTTTCTTCATTTTCAAAAATTTTTTGTTTCATTGAAATTTCAAAATGCTATGTAAATCTGGGACAATTTGACAAGGCAGAATAATTATTCAAGATATCAGTGACTAGTCTGAATGATAATTCAAGATATCTGAAATAGAACATCTGTCTAATTAAAGATATCTCTAAGTTCGTTTTGTCGAGTCATTATTTGCTTTCAAAATATCTGCAAATTAATTAGCTCTAGTTGAATCTATATATCTCCTATCTAAAAATACATTTAACATATTTTTAATATTGATTTTAGTTAAAATATCTTTAATTAGAATTGTGAGTGGCAAGAACAAAAGTGAGATATTTATACTTTATGAGTAGTCATAATGTAATAATTGAAATCTGAGGTATATGTTTCAGATAGTCAGAATTCATTGTAGATATTGTATTTGAAACCTCCATAATAGCAATTCTGACATCATTTATAATAGTCAGCATGTAATTAGAGATATCTTAAGTAATATGTCCAGTCATAAACTAATTTCAGATATCTGGAAGGTAAGTGTGGTGAAGCCAATTTTATGTTAAAATGGCCTGCCACAGTGGACGACTGTGTAGCAGCACCGATACGCTTTATGGGGTGAAAACAAAACAAAACAAAACAGATTCTGACCACTGGCCGGTTCGGCCTGGAACCGACTGGCTGTTCTGCAAACCTCCCAAACCTCCAGTTGGCCAACCCGCCCCTGAAGTCAAGTCAAGTTTATTTGTATAGCACATTTCAGCAACAAGGCAGTTCAACGTGCTTTACACCATAAAAACATAATACAGTAACCAATTGTGAAACAAGCAATAAACATTTCTATTATCAAGAGCACTGAACTGAGAAGCAGTGTGTGTGATAAGCTCAGCAGTTTCACTAGGTGTTTGCTAATTGCTTCTTCCACTAGTGTGTTGGAGCTGTGTGGGGGTGCTCTGTGGGGCGGAAGCTCGGCTGGGGGACTGCAGCTCCAAGGAGGAGCTTTGGTTAAATAGACAGCGCTTTGTGATAGCAAGCGTTTAGGCAGCCTTTAATGCCTGCCACAGGAGATTCAGGGATTCCTCAAAGATGCACGGAAAAATACAAGACAAAGCAACACTCCAGGTTTGTTTTTGATGAGGGAATAACATTATGAAATGATACAAAGCTCAAAAAAGACGATTTTACATAATACCTTCCCTTAAGATTTTTTATTACTGACTCAATGACAGAAAAAAAAATCTTAAACTGGTTTTCTCCTGTCAAAATGTAGGGTGTCATCCTCCTTCTACTTTATCGCCAAAACAAAGTTGGATCTGGCTTTACTAGTCAAAATCCTGAGGTTTAGGGCAATGGATGGTGGTTTGAAATAACTGCAACATTGACAAGCTTTTTCACATTACATGTTTGAGCAATTTATCTAACACTTTCTTCAATGTAAAACAGATTTTATTCAAACTCACAAGTTCTCAGGCTTGTAATTCAGTATAATTTGAATCTCTTTTCACTCATCTCAATCAGCTGTGTTTAGAGATACTGCCACAAATGTAGAAAATAAAATAAGGCATAAGTAAACTAAAAGCTGTATGAGAAGGAGCCAGATAATATGATGCTGTTTGTTTTTCTATTTCCAGATGGTGAAGGGGGATGTAATTGGTTCATATATGTTTCCTATTTTCTTCATGTTCCACAAGCGAGCGAAAGAAAAGAAAATTCATGGAAATCCTTATGGAAACCCTTTTAAATCTCAGAAAGGCGCTGTCATCCTGTCATATTAACAAATTTAAGGAATAAAATACATTTGAAATAATTTTTACTGTTTTAGTTTTTTGATAGCGTCATGCTTTTGAAAGGAACATTATTCTGATTTTTTTTACAGAGATGTTTTGATTTGAATTCTGTTGCAGATTTTCTATTGAACTGCCAATACAGATTTAGCTACTATTTCACTTGAAAGAGTTTTAACATAAAAGATATAAGAAAAGCATTCAAAATATTTTTTCAAGCCTTCCTCACATGAGCGGTAATTATTTATTTTAGAACCAAAGGCAACATCATGCTGCTCCATGGGAGAGCCATTACTAGTATCTTTCATTGACAAGTGGAGACGGTGACATCGCTCACAGCTAAAAGTATAGCCAGCAGTACGGGGCAACAGGAGGTGATGTGCAACATCGACTTCAACAGTCATAAGTCTCTCAATACCATTCTTTTCAGAACAATAATGGCAGATGAATTCAATGAAGCGATCCTGTTTGCCAAGCAAATGCTTCTTCTTTAAAATTTATACCTCACCTTTTTAATCTTCCTGTCATACATGACACGTTCACCTATGGAAATCCTGCAGCTGGCTGGTCACATAAACTATACCGTTAGCACTACATCACTCCCTAGTTCTGCAAAGCTGGCTCGGCCCTGTTGAAGTCAACCGATGTGGACCTCTGACTACCTCGTTTGGCAAGACAGGGTTGGAACAGAGGTGGACCACTACCCTACTCGCCACATCAGTCATTTCACAAAACACATGCAGACAGCAAGAAGGCATCTTAATTCCAACTTTAAGTGTTTTTTGAAAGGGGCTACTGTGAATGGGGTTTTACCAATATTTTAGAATAAAGGCAAAATTATTTCATAAGTCACATTTAGAACTCACTTTAGCATCTTATACTAGTGATTATCACAGCTATCGCCAAAGGATTCAAAGCATCTTGTAATGCATTGAGCCTTCCTGTTATCTGATTAAAGTGATGTTCGCTATCACTCTCTTGCAGTCGAGATAAACCACAGACATGTATTGACACTAGAGGTGGGCAGATTGATCCAAAATCTTGATAATATCGATACCAAGTCGGTATGAGTATCGGGACAATACTAGCATGGTAAGATCATTTCAGATTCCCTGTTGAAATTTAATTTTTGGTAATGTATTTTCTCAACTCTTACCTCAAAAAAGATTTTGTTTTGATTTGTTCTTGAATTATATTTTTTTGCACTTTGTTTATGCATGAAAAGATGCACACAATTTTTTTTGTTTTTCTTTTGTTTCTGTTTATCATGTTATGTTTCTAAAGTATTTTGTAGACCCTTATAAACTTTGTCCAAATACTGTCCTAGGTTTTAACAAAATTTTTTAAAGGAAAAACCACAAAAACACCTAAGGGTCAGAAGTTTAGTGATATATCAGACTTAAATAAAAAGTATCAGTATCGACACCGGTATCAGTGATATTAGCACTGTATTTACTTGGTATCGGATTGATACCATTATATACAATATTGTACACCTCTAATTCATACTGCATTGAAAGTGCAGTTTACTTTTAATTGGTATTCTTACATCTTGATTCCTCTTTTAACTTCAGTATTAAAAACCTCACTGATATAGAGCTAACAAGATAGTTAAGCTTGAGTTTTCTTCAATGAGTGACAGCGTCCAAACCAAATAGAGTTATCAACTGACACTGATTAATATTTTACGTTCATTAATTAAATGAGGATATGACCTACTAGTCACTAGTCAGGCCAGATCAAACAGAAAATTTTCCAATTCCGGTCACTGGACAAGACGAAAAGTGCTGTTATTGAAGAGAAGTTAAAAAGAGTCAATATGTTACCTGTTGTAGATACGCATAAGAATAAACTTCATTTGGAATGTCCTTAAAATGTACTCAGAGAACTGTCAAGATAGTCAGACAAAGCCTTGTTTTATATTAGATTTCACCAGTCTGGTTGAGTTGTCCATATTCATTAAATAAATTCAAATTTAACATCTAATTTTGCAGAATTCACATGAAATATATTGCAACAAATTAAAGAGTGTTCAAATATGGCTTGTCTGCATAAATGACAACACATTACTCAGTAAATAACCTTTTCATGCAAAAATGAAGTTAAGAAATCTTTGCAATAGAAAATTTACTTGAACAATTTCCTTTTTTTGGGTTGTTATTTCTAATAAAAATCCACTTAAGAATATCCCTCTGTTTTCATTATAGGTTATAATATTACAGATTATTTTTCTATGGCCTACATTTGCCATAAGAATACCATGTTGCCTTTTTACAATATACTAGGCTCACATCTAACATGTTGCACTGGCCTTAAACACAGCATTTTTGCAGTATGCTATTACTGCTTACCAGAGCTACCTCCCTACTCCTAAAGAGTATGCAAAGACAGTCGAGCTTCAGCTTTCAATGTGTGATAAATAGATTTATTCTATGTGGAAAATATTTCATTCAGAAATGTCTGCTTGTTAAATTAAGTCCCATTACTTTTATGTTTAAAATACTACTTATTTGGTTTATTTCAGTAAGACCCTTCATTATTTGCTGTGTTTTACTGTGAATATCTGAGTATTACTTTTTTAGTGTTTTTTTTAATCAATTCATGAATGTAATAAATTGGGCGACAGTTTGTATAACGCCCTATCCATTTATGTTCATTATGTTGTATAGTTACAAGTAAAGTTTTTTTACAAAGTCAGCTCAAAGTTGTTGACATGTTCCAGACTCTCTTTTTTCTTGGGTGCAACAAGTGTTTGCAGTTGGGTTGGTGATTTGTTCACAACTTCATCCAGTTCCACCTCAAAAAAATTCAAATATGTTTGTTTGACTGCGACTGAGTTTGGGTTGGTTCCCCTCTCACACTTGCAGACTCCAGTCTTCAACCCTCCAACAGATTTTTGTGCTGACTTGCCATGCCAACTGACCACAACTACTACAGACTGCAGCAATATATATATATATATATATATATATATATATATATATATAGATATATATATATATATATATATATATATATATATATATATATAAGGGAATTTTTATTTATATATATATATATATATATATATATATATATATATATATATATATATATATATATATATATATATATATAAAAATTCCCTTCTCACCCTCCACGGGTGGTCTTTCTCAACCTCTGAGCTCGGGTCCTCTACCAGAGGCCTGGGAGCTTGAGGGTTCTGCGTAGTATCTTGGCTGTGCCGAGAACTGCGCATTTCTGGACTGAGATGTCTGATGTTGTTCCTGGGATCTGTTTTAGCCACTGCTCCAGCTTGGGGGTGACTGCCCCGAGGGCCCCGATGACCACAGGCACCACTGTGGTCTTCACCTTCCAGGCCTTCTCCAGTTCCTCTCTGAGGCCCTGGTATTTCTCCAGTTTCTCGTGTTCCTTTTTCCTGATGTTGCAATCGCTTGGTATTGCTACATCCACCACAACGGCTTTCCTCTGTTGTTTATCCACCACCACGATGTCCGGTTGGTTCGCCATTACCATTTTGTCTGTCTGGATCTGGAAGTCCCACAGGATCTTAGCTCGGTCATTCTCCACCACCTTTGGGGGTGTGCCCCACTTTGATCTCGGGGCTTCCAGTCCATATCCTGCACAGATGTTTCTGTACACTATGCCCGCCACTTGGTTATGACGTTCCATGTACGCTTTCCCTGCCAGCATCTTGCACCCTGCTGTTATGTGTTGGACTGTCTCAGGGGCCTCCTTGCACAATCTACACCTTGGATCTTGTCTGGTGTGGTAGATCTGAGCCTCTATTGCTCTGGTGTTTAGGGCCTGTTCCTGTGCAGCCAGGATGAGTGCCTCTGTGCTGTCCTTGAGTCCAGCTTTTTCCAGCCATTGGTAGGATTTCCTGATATCAGCCACTTCAGTTATTTGTCGGTGGTACATCCCATGTAGGGGCTTATCCTCCCATGACGGTTCCTCCAGCACCTCATCCTCTGGTCCCCATTGTTTGAGACATTCGCTGAGCACATCGTCGGTTGAGGCTTTGACCTTGATGTATTTATGGATCTTGGATGTTTCATCCTGGACAGTGGCTCTCACACTCGCTAGTCCTCTGCCTCCGTCCTTACGGCTCGCGTATAGTCTCAGGATGCCTAAGGACCCACATAAATATATATATATATATATATATATATATATATATATATATATATATATATATATATATATATATATATATATATATATATATATATAACTGGAGAAGGCCTGGAAGGTGAAGACCACAGTGGTGCCTGTGGTCATCGGGGCCCTCGGGGCAGTCACCCCCAAACTGGAGCAGTGGCTAAAACAGATCCCAGGAACAACATCAGACATCTCAGTCCAGAAATGCGCAGTTCTCGGCACAGCCAAGATACTACGCAGAACCCTCAAGCTCCCAGGCCTCTGGTAGAGGACCCGAGCTCAGAGGTTGAGAAAGACCACCCGTGGAGGGTGAGAAGGGAATTTTTATTTTATACACACATATATATATATATATATATATATATATATATATATATATATATATATATATATATATATATATATATATATATATATATATATATATATATATATATATATATATATATATATATATCCACATCATTCATAAGTTAATATGGTGTTTTTTGCAGATTTGCTACTGGAGAGCATTCTGTGGAAGGTCTGTGGAACATAATATGCATGTGATGGAAATATTTTTTTTCAAATGCACAATTGTTTTTGGAAAAATGCTGTGAAAATTTGAAGGCTGGACAGCAAGTGGGAAAAACTACATTTTTCTAAAGTATTTTTGGCACTAGTGGCCTTTATTCAACAGTAGATTGAAACGAAGAAGAGCAGTGAGAGCAGGGGAAGACATGCAGCAAATGGTCCAGGCCCAGGAATAACTGTGTTGAGGACTGTAGCTTCTGTATAAGCTATGCCTGCTTTTCCATTGAGTCAAGTGGAGCCTTGAAAATGTACATTTTCTATACAAATCTAGATCTACAAGCACATAGCAGATAAAGAAAACCAGTGGTCAGTTTAGGAGCAGAAGGTGAAAAAGTATGGGAAGATCTGTTGTTTATCCCTTTTGGATAATTTGTCTCTCAGGTGCCACAAGCAAAAAAAAAAAAAAAAAAAAAAACATTAATGAGAAATCCTTTTATTCCTTTGTTTCAGTTCTTCTTCTCTTCTGAGTTAATAGGATAGAAGCCACAAACAATTATTGCCCCCGATGAGCTTGTAGTAAGGTCTTAGGTGAAGCTGAGTCCATAGGAGTTTGTTTTCACAATAGTAACACTCCTCCTAAGGAAGATTTCAGAGAAGCCTGTAAGTAAGAACAAACCTGTTTCTAGAAATTTCTCCATTGCTTTTCACCATGAGGTCATGCAGGTTTCCTTATTTAATAAATACAGCAGGAAGTTTGAGGGTTTTGGTCGAACTCATCCCACAACAAACAAGCTCGTCTGATACGTCTGACCTCTCATACCAGCAATCATGAGACACTCAGACACCTCAAATCCACTCTCATGACTCTTACATAACTATAACAGCTCACCTTTTTGTTATGCATGAAAGTCTAGAGAGCTGAGTGGTGGGATGGGGTGGAGAACAGTAAAGGTTAAGAAATTGCTTTACAGATGTAAATCAAGTTTTCATTTGTGTTCCATTGTGTAGACATTTCATCCTACCCTTTTTTTCCCCTTTCATTCTGTCTCTTCAGCTTCTGAAAAACATCACTTCACACCAGGAGGCATCTAGAGGAGCTGATAATTTCCCTTACAGCCATAATGTCTGTTGCTTGTTTTTGTCTTCAGAGCTGCACTGAGCTTCAACAGCATGCGTGGCTTTATTAGGAAGCTGTCACATGCCAGAATGAATCAAATCAAGTTAATTCATACAGTGAGATGCCCAAAAATGTGGAACACAATAGGATGAAACTCTTGTTTTGCAACTGAGGCCAAGGATTCAGCACAAACAATTCATAACAGTACAAAATACATCAACTGTAATGGCACATATCAAATTATTATGACACTTCATATTTTAAAAAGTAATATTCTTTTAGCTATAGTGATAAGGTTGAGTGCTGGACTAAGGGGGGGACACATGTAAATCAGTGTAATGTCCTCCTGAGCATGTGTGACTGTGTGATAAAATACAAGCTGACAACACTTAAACCCAGTAACCCTGTTGTGAACATGATAACACATGGACAGACGGACGTCGCTGTGGGCTGAATGTTGAGACATACACTGTGAGGTCTTCATTAAAGCCATTTCAGACAGTGTCAGCAAGTATCAGATCCTCCCCCATCAAGCACACCCTGCGTCCTTAAAGTTTTCACTGAGGGGGATACAGAGATGCAAAGCTTCCTATGGCTTTTGAAATCCTATCATAACACATTATAGCAATGTAGTGGAGAAGAAAGTACAGATATTTGATGCAAAATGTTGTGGATTAAAAGTTAAAAATACCCACTATTAAATCTTCTTATGTAAAGTACAGATACATGAAAAATGTACTTAAGTACAGTAACGAAGTACTCATACCACATTATATCCCACCACTTTTGTAAAGCTAAAAAACTCTATGGGAGCAAATGTGAGTAATTGTTTCAGTTTTAAAGGTATACTCCAGTTCTTTTTAAAAGATGGGGTTTGTTTAAAGGTAATAAGCTTTTATATCTTTAGACAGCGACCCAATCCTGCAGTATAAGAAACATGTCAAACCATGCATCTGTTTCTTTTTTATTATTTATTAAACAACCCACTTCTGTCTGAGCTTAAGGTGACAAGTTGTTAACTGGACGTTTTTCTTGAGGATAGTCTGAAAGAAAGCAGAATGCATGGCTCCATCAGTTATGGAAAGTCGTCCAGGTCCTGAAGCATCAAAGCACCTTCGATTTGGCGCACCATGGCGTGGCACCCAGAAATCCTTTCAGAGCCTGTTTTATTTAGAAGTAGACTGTCCTGATAAAACTATGGCTAAGCCAGAGACAACCATCAGATGGAAGGCATCATTGGCACCCCCCCATCCCACCCCAGCAACTGCTGAAATTTTTGATATGCCCCATATTAAAAACAACTTCCAGACCAACCTCTTTTGATCTCTTCTGTCTCAGTGCATTCCAGAAGAACACATCAAATGTGAGTGTTTGACTTTCTGTAATGCTGTGTTAGATGTATGAAGGGTGCAATGGGATGTATACCTTCCCTAAAGTTCCACTTTTGCCTCATCAGCCAAGAGGTTTTTATGGTCAGCAGTGATTTATCACCTTGGAACTGTCTCATGGATGCCATTTTTATCCAGTCTTTTTCTCACTGTTGAATCATGACTACTGACCTTAACTGAGGCAAGGGGGGCTTACATTGCTTCATATGTTTTGGGTTCTTATGTGTCCTCCTGAATGAATCATTGATGCACTCTTGAAGTAATCCTAGAAGGCCACTCCTGAGAAAAAAGAAAAAGCAAAAACAGAAGAAATCTGCAAGGGGACTGCTCTGTAAATTATACATCTACAACTTGTGTTGCTGATGAGCTCAAAATTTGTTCAAGTTTATTTTACTGCATGCATTTCTTCTGCTCATCACCTTTTGTGGACACTTTATTACCCTGTCGTGACTCACTTCCGACATGTCTTTAAACACATCCACACATTCTTTACTGTAACAGACTGATCCAATGATCACACACATCTGACTATAAATGTCCTCACGTGCCTCCTTTTACTGTAACATAAACCTCCCACGTAGTCAGATTTGACAGGTGGAGACCTTGGAGAGTACGAAATGAAGCTGTTTTGTTCACTTAGCTGACATGTTTGAAGTTAATAACAGGGATACGTTTCACAGTTTCACCTTATTGCAGTGCTACACGCCGAGGCTTTCACGTGTGACCCAAAATCTTAGAGGTAATTGCTGGTGTTCGTTTCCCAGTTTAACCTAAATACCAAAGTTAATTACAAGGATACATTTCATAATTTGCTTTGACAAACTTAATATCCTGTCAGTGGTGTTCAAATGCTACCCGGGTGTACATGTTACAACTTTTATTTGTAAGAGAAAGAAATAGTTACATTGTGACACAACTAAAGTGCTGCAGACCAGCTTACAGTACACTTTTTCTGTTTTTGTTTACTTTTCGTTGTATTCATTGTTACCTGGTTTATTGAGAAATCTGTGAAGGTGCAAATACTTTTTCACTGCACTTTATATAGAGGTTAGAAATACTGTATTTGACCTTTAAAACCAATTGAAGCATATCTAGTGGAATCATGCATTATATCCTGCTAAATGTGATGTTGATGAGTTTTTTTATACAACACACTAAGGAAAAATGTTCTTGCTGAAAGCATTGTTTTCATTTCTGATGTTAGTCTGGCAGTAAGAGCACCACAAACAAGAGTTTCAGTGCTGTTCATGATACCCTGCATACATTATGGCTTAGCTTGTGATTTTTCTTCGTGACTAATTATGCTGTGCTTGGCCACAGACACCCTAAATCCCTGACTTCTACCTCTTATCAGAGTTGCCAAGAAAAGCTAAGACAGGTGCAAAGTGTCCGGCTGTCATTTTCACAACTCCCTCCACCCTTGTTTAGTAGATCTTAAAATTCAGTTTCTCCCAAATCAACTGTTCTGTTAAACCTTCTCCTCTCATCCTCTCCCCTGTGAGTCTGTCATCTCCTCTATGGTTACAGAGCTGGTTTTGTCGTGTTTGGATGAGCTCATTGGAAAAGGATGCACAACATCTCCACATTGTCTTTTATCTTTTCCCCTGGACAGAAACTTGGACAAAACATCCTGATGCTATTGAGCAAAATGGGTTAGACTTCCACGCACGAGAGATCTGGTCCAGGGTTTAAGGCCTCCTGTTTTTATATTTTTCCTCTTTTTTTGTCTCAATTACATGTTTCAAATTGTCAAACAAGTTTTATTATCAAAGATAACCAGAATAAAAGCCAAAAACTGTTTTTAGTTCATGCTCCGTTATGATGGTGGGCTTGAGTATAAAGTCACAAATTGATTTTGTGATAGAGAGCAAAATTTATGGCTCAATCAATTACAGCAAGTTGTCCAGGCCCTGAAGCAGTAAAGCAGCCCCAGACCATCAAACCATCACCTCCATCTTCTATTGAAGATGTGATGTTATTTTTCTGAAATGCTGGTATCTTTAACCAAGATGTAATTGGAGTTACACATTCCAAAAAAATTCCATTTCTGTCTCATCAGTTTTCTTAAAAGTTTTGGGGGTCATTGGATGTACTCCTTCATTATGTTTAATAGGTTCGCTGCTCCGGGGGAGAGTGTGCTGCTGTTCCATGTTTCTGCATTTGTTGATAATGGTTTTCACAGTGGTTTGCTGGAGTTCCAAGGCTTTAAAATGTCTTTTGGCCACCTGTTCAATTACTTTGTTTCTCTTCTGTTCATAAATTCTTTTAGATTGATGTGTTGCTTTTTGAGATCTTTAAGTCCACTTCATGTTGTTGGACAGGTTCTGTTAAAAGAACTTCTGTCTTCTATGGGTCTGGCAGTAATCAGGCCTGGGTGTGGCTTATGTAATAAAAGTCAGCTTTCCAAAACTGTGGTCTGGAGGCGTAACTAGTTTTTTCTATACAGTGCCAGACTGGTTTAGATCATTAAATAAAATAAATAATTTGAAAACTGCATATTACTAAGAGTAACCTTGTATGATATTAACATTTATTTGATTATTTGAAACACTTAGGTGTGACACAAAGGTGAGAATAAAAGGAATCTGTAACCAGCCAAAAACTTTTTCACAGTACTGTAAATGTTTATATATTTTACTGTAAAGTAAATCTAACAGATAACTCGCATCATGCTGCATAATAAAAGTAAACTCGAAGACTCCCAAGGATGTGGGGCTAACTTAAAATGGAAGACGATGACTTTAGAGCAAAAAAAACAAAACCAAGAGCATGCTGTGAACCAAGAGCATGCTCTTTACATTAAGGTTTCACATCGGTTCCCATTTTTCTCTTGGTTCAGTTCTATTGAATTTATGTTTACTATATTGATCATTGTAAATATGAGACAGCTGAATTTTATGAGGTAACATGGAGAGTTTACCTTTTACACCATTTCTAATAAAGTTTGCCTATAGCTTTAAGATTCTGTGATATTTAAGGCTGTAGTGTATGAACATTAAACCCAAATGTGATCCATGACTTTGTGGTGGTTGTATTTTCCTGTGCTGTTCCTCTCTTTTTGTCTGTGCTGCTTATTCTTCCCAGAGGGTGGGGGCATTCCCTCCTGTTTCCAATGGCTGTTAAATTATGGCATACATTTACAGCTGTATTTATTTTATAGAGATTATTAGGAGAACTGATATTTGTGCCACCAGTGATTGTCAATTTTTACCCACTGTATAAATTAATTTAAAGGTTGAATTTTTATTTTAAATTATTATTTTAAATATGAGATTATGCAATAGCAACACAAAGATGTATAATTGCAAGATAAACAGACAACAGATAACAGACGATGACATGTACTGAGTGATGTTTTATCATTTTTACTATTTCAAGCCCTATAAAATTGACTTCTTTCTATTGCACTGTTGCTTTATGAGCCTCCATTCTAATACTATTTGGAACATAATGATGCCAGAGGCTGGAGAAGATCTTGTGAGTTTCAATGGACAGAATCTTAAAGCAGATAGGCACTGTTTTGTCAGATTTGGCTTAAATTAGAAAGTTATGCATAGTAGCTCAGGGCCAGCTTTCTTGAGGGAATGAACAAACAGCTAGCTTTTCATTGATAGACACTGAACAAAGACGGAAAAGAGAAAGTATTGAATAGAGAAGAAAGAAGAACATAGTGTGGATACGACAGAGAAAAAGAAGGAGTTAAAGGAAAGAGGTGGTCACTTTGTATTTAGGACAAAACCTCACATGAGCTCAAATCCAGCGGGGGCCAGTCATTCCCATTTAAGCATTATTTGTCTGGACACTAGCACTCAGAAAGGCCCGGAAGTTATGTCTGCTGGTTCACTGATCTGTCCAACAGGGATTTCCCACCCTCTTCCTAAACAGGTCAGGACAGCAGTACAAGCAAAATCTCAGAGGAAGAGCTACTGATATCATCAAAAATCCATCATGTGAATGTGAAAGCCAACATGTGGGTTTCATGTATATTCACACTAGTTACTTTAATTTATGTCTACATCATCTTAAATTTCCCACTTAGGGGACTAATAAAGGATTATCTTAACTCATCAAGTTTCAGCTGCATGCCAGAATTCAGCAAAATGTCCTTTCCAGCAATCCACAGTTGTTAGACTTACAGTTCTTGCAAAAGTATTTATAACCCTTTAACTTTTTACTTTTTTCATATTCCAAGCACAAACTTTTTAATGTGACAGACCAAGGGAAAATAGTGTGTAAAGTGAAAAGAAAATGTGTCTTCTAGGTTGAGTCTCCACCGGCTTTACATATTAGAATACAAAGATTTTTGCTCTTTATTCTTTGCAAAATAACTCAAGTGCTGTCAGACTGAATGAACACCATCTGAAGACATCAAGTCTCATGTCCTGCCACAGATTATTAATTGGATTTAGGGTTGGACTTTGACTGGGCCAGTCTACCACTTGATTATGTTTAATCTAAACCAATACGTTTCCCACCCCTACCATGTTTGGTAAACTGCAAAAATGATTGCTTATGATTTTTTTTCAACAAACCAAGAACTCTGGAGTCAGCACATTCCTGCACCTGAGTTGTGGATCTCTTGAGTTCCTCCAGAATTACCATGAGCCACTTAGCTGCTTCTCTGATTAAATAAACCTCTCCACAATTTTCTCCCTGACCTGTCTATTGTGTTCCTTGGTCTTCATGATGCTGTTCGTACGGTATTCCGTAAATTCCCAAGTATGTATGTACTGTGTGTATTTGTTTATTGCCTGAAGTCCTAATAAAATATATTGAATCTCATTGTTGTAATGTGACAAAAAGTGCAAAAGTTAAAGGGGTATGAATATCTTTGCAAGGCAGTGAAAATAACGAACCTGTAGACCTGAGCTCTGGAATGTCCTTGAGGTCTTTGTCTCATCAATCAGGCTTGTTGTAATGCCGTGCTGTCTGCTATTATCAATGTTTGCTCATCAACAAACTTTAAAGCCAAAGTCAACTTCTTTTGTGTGCAAAATTGCTCAATGTGAATCACGCACTAGTAAAAAAAAATAGATTCCTCAAACAATGCATGTTGGACACGTCCGTCACAAATCACTGTCTCTTCTTTGAAAGGCATGTAAAATATTCTGTGTATGCATGGCTGAATTTTAATTTGGGGTTTTATAATCGCCTTCATGTTGAAATAGAAGAACAAGATGTCCTGCCATCAAAGAATGTGGTCACACCGGCAGCAAGTGGGGAAAAGTCTTAACAGAAAATAGTTCTGTTCGTTCAGCAGCTCCTTTACAACCCACATCTAGCGATACCGTGTCAGACCATCACATTTTATGACACGTTCAGTACATTCATGTGGCCCCTTGTTCCTCACTATGAAGCAAAGCAAAGACACACCAGGAAAAACTCATACTTGGCTCAAATATTTACAGTCTGAGATTTTATGATAGGAACCA
The DNA here is from genome assembly GCA_014839685.1 of Anableps anableps. Lineage (NCBI taxonomy): Eukaryota > Metazoa > Chordata > Actinopteri > Cyprinodontiformes > Anablepidae > Anableps > Anableps anableps. Next base: position 8,752,812 of record CM026075.1, on the reverse strand, counting down.
CACAGTGTTTTTCCAATGCTACTCAGTTTTTTTTACCCAGAGTCATCTCTGGCCAAGCACACTAATCCAGTTCTAGTATAACAAGAATCAAAGGTTTCATACACAATAATAGCTGGAGCTCTTTCAATCTCTCCCCAAACACTTTTTTCAGGAATGAGCAAGATAATATCAGCAAAGCATCACATGGCAGAAGCTTTTAACAGCAATTCATGACCGCCTTTCCAGGACAAACACAGACTTTATTTCTAGATAGCAAACACGTGCAAGCACTGATGTCATCTAGAAAATGCTTCTTCAAACCCCATAGTTAACTTCTAATCCTGCTGTAAATTTATAGGTGTCCAACACCACCTGTTACCCTGGTAACAGATTGTTTTACAGGATGATGTTGGCGGGATTTTGCACAGAGAATCGGTTTCACGTGTGAATAAATCTGGCAGAGCTAGACCGAGAGACAAGTCATTAGTGTCAGTGTAAACAGGCCTGTTCCGAGAGCCTCATGGTAATGCTCAGCGTAATAGGGAGTGAAAGCTCAAGAGGTAAATTGGGAGCAAATTCATGATGGATTAGCCAGTGCAAGAATTCCAGATGATTCTGCACACTGCATTGAAGTAATCCAAAAATAACATCAAGAATCAAGTAATTACACAATACAAGCTGAACCTGTGTGATAAATAATGCTTTTCAGTAATGTACTTTTTAAAACTCAATAATGTAAATCCAAAAAAGAATATGTTGGGTTCATGTGTATGAGTCCATCAAACTCCCAGCCTAAATGGAGTTATATGGCTTTTTTTTCAGAAATCAGATATTATAACGCCAACAAAATGCCATTGTTTTAAGACCCTGATATACAGCGGTTAGTGAGTGCAAAAGATGTGCTAATCCCTGTCATAATGGGTATCATTTATCTTTGTATCTTGCTTTTGTTGTACTGCCACCCTTTTCAACTTTATGTTAATAAGGTTTGTTCCCTTGTAGATGGCAATGTACACGTGCAGATTTAGACAAATGCACGTTGTTGCAGGGTTTGCTGAGACAAAATGAGATTATGAATATTTGTGGTTTCTAAAAGCATAGAATTACAACACTTTAGTCTGATAACTGAGTTGTACATGGGACCTGTTCAGCAGGAATCATGCATCACCTTAGCTCATCACCTTAACATCACCTTAGCTCATGCTTTGCTATGCAGGCATTTTGTCTGCACAGACGAAGATTCACTCACCCCAGCATGCTGAATCCAGTTTGGTAAGTGAGATGACCACAGAGTTTGAGAGAAGTGAGATGACCTCCAATATTTGATACTAATAACTATTCTGCAACTTTGGATACTTATAGAATGTGTATAGAGCATGGAGCTCAGATCAGTTGAGCAGTCTCAACTGATCTGATGTACTTTGCAATTATTTGAGTAATTTTGGTCTATTTGACGTTTGCTCAGAGATTTCTGTATGTTTGCATTACTGATCATTGTTGTGTTTTCTGTTTATTTTCTGTGTCCCCTGGTTTACTCAGTGCTCACCCTTAGTGCCTTAGTTTCATGCTCTCCCACACCTACTCCTCATCTGTTCATTTACTCATCTGTGCAGCATTCAATAATCAAACTAGCAGTTGCTAGTCTGTTTCTGTCTCCTATTATCAAAATCCTTTGTTTACCATATTCCTGCTGTCCTCGTTGCTGCATTAAGGTCCTCACCATAAACAAAATATGACACATTGAGAATTAAAAAAACAAGAAAGGTGATGTTGTTGCTAAAAGTAATTTACTATGTCCTCACACAATGGTTCGTTAGTTGAATGCAGTTCAGTGGTACATTGGCTGTCAGATTTAAATAAAACCAAGTTAAGTCCAGTTAACTCCACCAACCTGTTGTCTCTCGTCGCAGGAAGACTGCTTCACCTCAAGATATTGCTTGTCTAATCATGACTTCATGTTGGCAAAAAAACAATACTATACCTATATTGTTCTGTATTACAAGTAACATAAAAAGTTTACATTTTATCAACCAAAGCAAGTTATTTCCAAATGTGTTCATTTTTGTAGCAATGAACTAGATGCCAACAAACTGAATAGGTGGTGTTTTCATACTTGTCAAGCAACTGAGTCTAGTTTTTGAATTTTGAATTTACAAGTCTGTGTATACATAAACCCAAAATTAGATTAGATACCTATTAGATACTAACACATTTGCTTGCAGTAAAATATGAATAAAAGGAATGAAATCTAAATTAAATTTATCAGACATGAGTGTCTGTTTACCCCTTCAAGTGTCTTCATTTTTATTGTTTAATTACAGAGACATCCATCCCTTTGAGTCATACACACAAGTATATACATGTTTGACAGTTTGTGTGTTGGTGCGCACACATTTGAATGCTTTCACTGGTGTAAAGCAGCAAAACAACATGTCTCATCTCTGCCCTAGAACATTGCATCGATGAAAAAATGCATAGATGAGGCTTTTCAGTCAAGTTTGAGATTACACCAGCGCTTGGATGTGTCGCTGGGCCAGGAATAGCTGTACTGTGACTGGCAGTGAGCTGCACAACAGAAGCAGAAGTAACAGAAAAGTTAAGTGAAACACAGGAGAAATCAGAGGTTAAGATGAAAGACTGTTAAGAAAAATGCAAGTAATGAATACTTCATATGTTTGTTCCTTTTGTGTTTTAAAGTTAATATTAAAGTCACAAGATATCCTCGATAAAAGTGAGGACAAATGTATGCTAAAATGTGTCCACTAGACTTTACATTATCTCTCATTTCTGGAGTTTAAGTTTTGATTGAGACTATATGTTACAGGACTGTCAAAAAAGTATTTGCCTCTTTCAGATTTCTTCTCTTTTTGCTTTTTGCTGGATGTAAAGGTTTCAGATTGCACATATTTTAATATGACACTAGGTTAACCAGAGAAAATACAAAAACTTTTTTTTTTTTTCAAAATCTGAATTAACAGCGATTAAACTTTTTTGTTTAGCTTAAGCAGTTTTAGCTTAAGCTAAACTTTTTTGTTTAGCTTAAGCAGCCACCCACACCCAGGCCTAATTAGTGCCACACTATATGAAGAAATTACACAAACAGAACTTTTGTGATCACATGAAGTAGGCCAAGAGACCTAAAAAAAAAACAATACGTCACGCCCCCATCTAAACAAATTCAAGAATAACAACAAAACAAATTTTTTTACATTTATCGGTCTGGAAAAGGTTTCAGAGCCATTTCTAAGGCTTTTGGATTCCAGCAAACCAGAGGGGGAGCCATTATCTACAAATTAACCAAACGTGGAGCATGGGTGAACTTTCAAAGCTCCCCACCTACCAAAAGTACTCCAGAAGGACACTGCAACAACAGAGAACAACATCAAAAGCACTAGGTCCTTCCATCCTGAGTTATGGCCAGTGTTCATAATTCAAAAACAAGACTCTCCGTCCATCAGCTTGAGGCCTTAAGCTCAAGTGCAGTTGGGTTATACAGCAGGACAATGATTCAAGACACACCAGTAAGTTCATCTCTAAACACCAGCAACCGTCTTTGATTTAAAGAACCAAAATTTAGATTGCTTAACCACAGTCCAGACCTAAGTCCAATAGATATGCTGCGGCATGACCTTAAACATGCTGTTCATGCTTGACAACCCTCTAATTCAGCTGAATCAAAACAATTCTACAAAGATTGGACAGAATTTCCTACACAGAGATGTAAGAGACTAATTGAAAGTTATTACTACAGTTGATTGCAGTTGTTTCCCAAAAGGACTGCACAACCAGTTAATAGATTTAGAAGAGAATATTTTCAAATAGTGCTTTGTTGGTTTGGATCATTTGTTTTCCTTCATAAACGAAGCATCATTCCAAAACAGCACTTTATATTTTCTAGGCCTATCTTTGAACCTGAAATTTGATTGCCTGAATTACTGTGACAGACTAGCTGGTTTGTGCTGCATGCCCAAGTGTTTTTTGAATTGTGGAGATAATAAACTTAACAACAAAATAGATGTCCTTGTTATTTTACAACCTGAGCACAACATCATTTTTTATTTTAACAGCTTTATTGAATTTTTTGTACTTGCTTAGATTCTGTATCCTTACAAACACTAAATCCTGTCTCCTGACTCCTGTCAGTATCAGGGATATAAATCTTGACTGAGACATCCCTATCATAAACCTGCATCCTGAAACTTGGTAAATTAAGACACCGCAACTGAATTAACAGATTTGTGCTGCAACTAAGAAACAATTTAAAGTTTTAATACTTTACTGTCTTGAACCCAACCAAGTCTTATGGCACTACTAGTGGGGTAATGTCTCCCTATTTACATATTTTTTAAAAATCAGCTGAGTAAATCATAATTTGAAAAAAAAGAATACTCATATGGTCCCGTACAAAAAAAATGTAGCATTACTTTAATGATCGTAGTATAGTCTTGCTTTACAATCAGTCTATGAGTGATAATTTGCTATGCAAACAAAAGATATTTCTGTGGTGAGTACTCACCCCAAATTTATTCACAATTATTACTCCACCACATTTTTTGTAAGAATTTTACTTTTCACAGGGTAGAATAATGCTGGGTGTTTTATATGTGAACCCTAGTATCCATTGTATTTGTAAATTTGATAGTTATGGTATTTGCAGTTGATAAAAGGATCTAAATACTTTCTGCATTTCTGTATTCTTGAGGAAATACAGTCTCACATGCTGCTACGAAATGGCACATGAGGTTTTAAAATGTTCTACATCCCTTTATAACTTGAGCGAGTGGCTTTTACACATTCCAGGCTCTACCTGCTGTTGAGTCCGGGAATATAAGGTAACTCCAGTTATTATTGTGTTCCCACAGATATGACTTTCAGGAAGTATTATTCCCGCTCATTTCCTAAAGCAAACCCCAGATTACAGGGCAATGAGTGCACTCATGGCATTGCGCCATACTTCACCACCACATTAGCTTTTCGTCACCTCTGAGACATCCACCCAGGTGTGTTTCACTGCCGTCACTGTCACGGTTTACTGTGGCTCTGACTGACAAGTAGGCAGTCTGTCTCTGTTAGGACTGTAATTATGGTTGCTGCTTTGGAAGCCTATGGCATTGTTGTCATTGTTTCTTTAAAGTGACACATAGGGAGAGGGAAAGAGGAAGAATGATAAAGAAAAAAGCTTCTGGATTTCTGCTTGAGTTCAGAAGTGAGCAGAAGAGGTCAAACGGAAGAAAAGAATGTCTGAGATGACAGCAGACACAAACAGAACTGCACTTTGCAATTGGCAGATGATCATATCTGTATTTGTATTTCAACAACTTTTTTGAAGTTAAAAACACAAGTAATATAAGATTAGAGGTGGAGAACTTACAATCAGGATATAACTCAGTTAAAGTGAGTTTTTGGGTCATTTGTATTATATGTAGAAATAAAAGTGTTTTGATAAATCAACACCATATAATCAAGTGAAACAATTAAGACACCATTTAAAAGCCTTTATTTTTACAACATATTTGGGTATATGGACGTTTAGTATCTATTTTAATAATTCTAAAAAAATAAGCAGTATAATAAACTAAAAAAATTGAAGAAAGGATTTTTTTAACATTTTCTGTAAAATGTAATAAAAAGTGCAATTTCTTAAGATAAAAAAAAATTAAAAACACCCAAATTTATTCCTTCAAAATGTCTAAAATCATACACAGGTGCCCTGGAGGTGTGCCCTGTTTAAACTTCAGACATTTAGTTTAGTGTCCACCTGCCTCTACCTCTGTTGAACTGAGAGTGAACACTGTTTCCCTGTATGGAAAGTGGTTTACAAGTGAAGGATATTTAAAACAACAGCCAAAATTCCCTGATCTGGTTGCACAAGCATATTCACCCTAAAGGCAAACCACAAGATGCTAAAAGAAGTCTCCAAAAACCATACAATGTAATCATGGAACCAACAGCATGCTCCTGACACTGTTGATATTAAAGTACGTAATTGTACAATCTGTAAGAGAGCTACGTTTGCACAAGTTTAACTTTAGTGATTGATGTGCAATAAGGTTGGGCGACTGGACAAATTAATTGACCATCTACAACAGGCTGAACCCTTCTCTGATTGCTTTTTAAGAACTTTTTGGGGGGTTTTGCCTACAAGTACTCTCTTAATTACAGAAATAACAATGCTTGATTGAATCCAAAAGACCCAGCCCATGGAAAATATAACTAATGCCGTTTTTAAAGCTGCATACAAACTCCCTCTGGCTGCAAGCAAAGCTTTTATTTTCCCCAGAGAGCCTCAAAATGCAGCGGTGATTTATTTACTCAAACTTATAACACAAAGGCAGATTCCTATGTTCAGAAAATACATGTTTTTGAATTATATTTGCTTGATGAGTTTTTATGTATCTTTCATTGATTATCTTTATGATTTTGATATATTGATATTTGCTCGATGATTTTGATGTATACTTGCTTGATGATATGATAATGTCATGATAATGACCCTTAGTAAATCCAACAAGGACTGGCTGAGAATTAGGAAATGAGGTAATCTTGTTACATTGAACTTTATGTAACGCTACCCAAGGAAAGACGACTGTATAGAAATGTCAGCTTTTTATTTGTAAAAAAAAAAAATAACAAAATTAAATTAAATTATATTTTGTTAAGTTTAACTGGTATCAGTATTTTTGTGTAGTACAATAGGTGTTGATAATGTCTACTAATCCTTGTGAGACATAAGGAAAAACATAAGTCAAGTTAAGTTTATTTGTATAGCACATTTCACCAACAAAGCAGTTCAATGTGCTTTACATCGTTGTGAAACCAGTAACAAACATTACATTTTGTCAAGTGCCATCATTAAAAACATCAATACACATCAAATATGTTGGTCAATGTTCCAGTTATTATGGGTCAAAACAGCTGTAAACACGTGGGTTTTAAGCCTTGATTTAAAGGAACTCAATGTTTCAGCTGTTTTGCAGTTTTCTCAAAGGTTGTTCCAGATTAATGGAGCATAAACACTGAATGCTGCTTCTCCATATTTCATTCTGGTTCTGAGGATGAAGAGTAGACTAGAACCAGAAGACCTCAGTGGCCTGGAAGCTTGGTGCAGCAACAACAGGTCTTTAATGTAATTTGGTAGTAAGACATTCAGTAATTTATAAACTAACAGAAGTATTTTAATGTTTATTCTCTGAGCTACAGGGAGCCAGTGTAAGGACTTTAGAACTTGGGTGATGTGCTTTAGCGTCCTGGTTTTAGTGAGAATGCCAGCAGCAATGTTCTGGATCAGCTACAGATGTCTGATTGACTTTTTTAGGTAGACCGATCTCTCAAAAATAATGCAAGACATCAGAAAGACAGTTTTGGACTTCCACAAGTGTGATTCATCCTTGGGTACAATTTCTAGATGCCTGAAGGTTCCACACTCATCATTGTAATTACATATCTATAAATACCATCGCCATCATAGTGTTCAGGAAGGAGACAGGTTCTGTGTTCCAGAAATAAACGTATTTTGTTATGCAGAGTACATAACAACCCCAGAACAAAAGAAAAGCACCTTGAGAATATGCAATATATATTCAATGTGTGTGAGAGTTTACTGTACAGGCATAGCTATTCAAAGTAGCAGGTTGATACGCTGATGCTTTTAGTGTTTTTTGTTTTTGTTTTTTTTGGTATAAGAAATAGTTTTCACTTTACTCCAACCTGAACCCATTTAACTTCTAAAGCTTCCAAAAAAAATTTGAGCAGTTCAATGCTGCATGAAAATGAAAGCCAACATATCCAGGTGTGAGGTTTCTACCCCAGTTCTTCAGAAAAGGCTGATGAATAACTCGTTGATTTCTGATTTGGTTGAATGGGAGGGTGTGAAATTTTGTGGAGCCAGATTTACTGATGAATGTCATCACACTTCGTTCAACGTTCTGGATCAAAATGATAAGGAAAAAAGTTGAAATGACAAGAATAAAGTAAAGAAAGTACCAACAATAAAGCTGATGGAGTTGAAAGGACACTAGTACAAAGATGTGCAAACGCAAAGCCTTGTACAAATGACCAAGTAACTTTATAACTTAGAATAAGACTTAATAAGAAAGACCTTCTTTCTCATTTAGCACATAAACATCCCGTGGACACCCACCACTTGGGAATAACCAGGCCCATGCTGAGACCTTTGGAGGGGCAGGTGCTAAAAGTTAAAAAGCGGGACATTAAACAAGATCTTAAAATACCGTACAACAGCATAACAATAACAACCGATTTTAATCAAAAAATCACACAAAATTGTGGGGCCTATATCCCTGTCACACTCCCCTCCGATAGTGCTTCTGCCCCATTGGTGGCTCTTGGTGTCTGGGGCCAGGTGCCAGGGTATGTGCCAATTCACCCTGGTGGCTGCCTGCTGGGGCCTGGGTGCCCTGGCTCAGCTGGGGCTCGCTGGGCTTCTGCTGGGGAGGGGGTGGGGGGATTTCGCCCTCGGGGCTCACGTCTCTTTGTCCATGGCCGGATCTGCTCCGGCGTAGCAGGTTGCTGGTGGGGCCTATGGGCTTGTCGCTGCGGCCCCCTGGGGCTTCTGCACTGTGGCTACCAGGGGTCGCCCAGGGCTTGCCTCTGCTGCTCTCTGGGGAGGGGGGTCCAGTTGTTTCTGCGGGGGGCTCCTGGCGCTCCGTGCTGGGGGGGGGGGTCACTGGGTGTCTGTGGTTCTGGTCTTCCTCGTGACATCCGCATGTCCTGGCGGGTGGATCTGTGGGCCCCAACATCTACTACCAAATATTCTTAGAGAGAAACCTTATAGACACAAGCACACTCACACATACATGAGCACACACACACACACACACACACACACACACATATACACACACACGCACACACACACACACCACACACACACAGGTGTCTAGATTCAGGTATTTGTTAGATACATTCTCAGTCGGACTGCGGTTGCCACTTAATACATCTTGTTCTACCTTGTAATGTGTACTTTCCATTGAAGTTATAACTGTCGTTCTTTCTTAGAAATGCATGTTGTGTGTTGTTGTGGATTCTCTGTTTTGTTTTGATTTCTCTTTCCGCAGGTCTCGAGGCAGACTTCAAGGGTGTTGACTTGTTTTATCTCTATGCTCTTTTCTCTTCTCTTCTTCTATCTCCTTTTTTCTCTTTAAACCTTTCCTCCATCTTCCCCCCTCCCCTTTTTTTTCTTTTTCTTTTGGTCTTTGTGTCCATTACATTTGAAACAAACCCAAAGCAATTTTTAATAAAGTTAAACAAACAAAAAAAAAAAAATGGAATCACATCATACTATAACATGGTCATCATATGGGAACAATGCAAAGCAAATATATTCTGTTTTCCCTGATGGGTAAAATGTTGCTGTTGAGGGGTTGCTGCTTCTGGTGCTGATATACTGGACCGTTGCGTTAATCTGAGACTGTAGTTGTTAAAAAAAAAACTATAGGAGAGATGGTCACTGACTATGAAGTATGTTTTGAAATAATCTAAATTGCTAATATGTCCTACTCAAGGGTGGAAGTAACGAATTACAAATACTCACATTCCTGAAATGAAGTAGATATTTTGAGTACTTGTACTTTTATGAGTATTTCTTTCAAGTGTGTAATTTTATTCATACTTAAGTACAATTTAGACCATATCATCTACTTTGCTACTTTCAAAATCAGAAATCACCCCAGTTCTAAAGTCCTCACACAGGCTCTCTGCAGCTCTGAGAACAGACTTTAAAATACTTCTGTTAGTTTATAAATCACTGAATGGCTTAGCACAAAAATATAATCAAATGTGCGATGCAAATAAACTGCTTTCCCTTAATGTGTCTTCAATCATGATGTAAAATATTAATAAACTTTCAAATAAGTTAAATGTAAAAAAAAAAAAATCCTATATTTATTTATCAGGGTAAAGATAGATTAATTTGTTTGACAAATGAATCTCAACTTTAATTAAAATTTCACAAGTATAGCTATCAGTTTTGGGACATCTTAATCTATTTAATTATCGCACCTTTGGTTTTATGCTGCTGTCCAACTTGTTGGTACAGTATTTTCGCCACTGTTTATGTGACATTTTTAGATGTGAGCTCGAAATGGGGGCCGAACCTTTCCTTAGCAGCTGAGCTTCTACAGCAACTTCATTCTATTCACGGCCGCTCACCTCCAGCCCAGATCCTGTCTGCAGAGGTGCGGACGCACCTGGTAGTAACTGTAGGTGAAAGTGGAGCGGAGAGCGAACAGTGAGCAGGCTGTTGAGGCGCGTCGCGGTGACGCGGTACTGTTTCTTTCTATCAGGCTGCCTGACCCAGAGCAGAGGGAGCGACTGAGGCTGCGTATTTTCTTCTCCCTGCCTGTAGCGCACCGGGCATTTAGTGCAGCACTGGTAAACTTTCAAACTCAAAGTCAGAAGTTTTCTCTGCGGCTGAACCATTTCTGTGTTTGGGGGGTTTCCACTACTGCGAAGACAATTAGGAAAGTAAATTAAAACGGTCTTTTCTAACTTCAAAATCAGACCTATATGTTTTACATCACAAACAGGTCTATGTTGAAAAAAATATTCTTGCCAATAATTTGGTAGTTGGAGGACCCAGTCCCCCCCCCCCCCTTTACCATCTGGTGTTCTAACAACTGAGGAAATGGAGGCAGACGCACATCAAGGATGAGAAAATGTTCATAGTTATTATTCGACTGAGGGAAGCCAGATCAGTTTCTTTAGCTAAATTGTTATTGTTAGCTAAATATTATTGTTATATATATATATATATATATATATATATATATATATATATATATATATATATATATATATATATAATTCAAAACAGGGCACTTGTGGCATCAAGGATGAAAGAGGCAGGTGCTCAAGCTCCCCCCCCTCCCCCGCACATGCCTGAGAAGAACACACCAGATTCACCATTCCTTTTCTTTAACATATTTCCACTTTATGCTTAGCGCTTCCAAATTATTCTTGAAATCAAATTTTGAGTATTTTGTGAAGAGGAAAAAAAGTTCACCAAAAACATCCACCTTTTATTCCTTGAAGTAACCCTAATAGTCCTTGATAGTCCAAAGTAAAAACTAAACATTTAGAAGAAATAAGGAGATATTTATGTCTTTTGGTATTAAAAATCATGGTCCTTTGTAGCACACAGTATTTGCATAATGCTATTGCTATCAGCAGAAATAACAGGCTTTCATAGGGTTCTTGTTAGTCCAGTAAAAGAAAATGTTCAACTAAGTACATTCTGGTGTTTGTGCAGACTGTGAGTACTGTTATCTGATGTTGTTGAGCAGCATCAGAGCTTTAGCTCTCCAGAGTCATTCTCTCTACCAGTCCACCATTTTTAACAGCTTGGTTCAGTTTCTTGGATTAATTTACTCTGGTACCTCCAGTGATTCTGGTCAGCTTTGCTGGTCCTTGAGTGGTGTCCTGGATGAGCCCTTCTTTCTGAACCCATCCTCTACCCCGATCTCTTCCCACTTCCCACCACACAAACAAAAACACACTTACTCACCAGATAAAACACACTCTTCAAAAAAACCTGCCCCTACCTGCCCCTGGATGGATACAGATTTTGGTTTAAATCCATAATCATTTCTATTGTCCTCTTCATATTTATGATAAAGTCACTGTTTCCACAGCATGCAACAAAATAGTCCACTTAGTATTAGTATTAGTAATAGTCAACTTAGTATTTTTGTGAGTAACACCACATCAAGTTGTACTGAATGTCTTACATGTAGTTAATAGTCACTTTCAAATGAACAGACATCTGTCGGCAGCATATTTCACTATGAGCCAGAAGGTAAATCAGGCGTGGAAACAGATGTTCAGATTTATACAGAGTGGAGCATTTTTTGCATCAAACTCTGTATATTATTTAAGGGTTTCAAGCTGAAAGCCTCTCAAATTGAACTAATTCTTCATAAACACCACAAGCTTTGTACTGTGGACAGGAATGAAGCAGCTTATCCAACTTCTAAGAGCATTCAGTTGGAAGGGGGAACTTGTCTTTGCATCTTGTGATAAGGTAATTTAGCCAACAGCCCCAGTCTCCAACCTATTCACCTCTTCTGTCGCCCACCCAGCAAGACCAAGGCCTTCCCAGCCTTCATCCCACCACAACAGCTGACAATTACACACACATAACTGCACTGTCACACTTATTCATGCTTTTTCTCACCAATGCTGTAAAAATCATCTCTTTTCCACACACACAGCAACTCAGTGCCAACCCCAGGCTCTCCCTGAGAAATGTTTCATATCAATGCTAAGAAGCAGGTCAAGTATTCTGCAGGTGTAACAAAGTGAGAGAATTGCAATGTTGTTCACTGTTTGCCATATATGTCTCTTTGTTGATCTGTGATAGATTCACAGCCTGTCCAGGGTGTCTCCTGTCCCACCAGGTATAAAAACTGAGAGGCAGTGATGAGTGTCTTAGATCACTGGATCATTAAATCCTCAGTGACAGAACAATTAGTTAGTCGGTCTAACAAACCAATCTCCCATCTTTTCCTTGTCCTTTTCCTTGATCCATGTGATTTCTTTGGGTATTAGGTCACAGCCAACAAGATCAGCCTTAAATGCAGTAGCTTTACGAATCCCAGTGACTGGTACTTTGTCAGCCACTGGCTTCACCTCCTAATTATGCCTTTTAAACCTAAGAGATAAAGGGTTGGCCAATGTATGAAAATACAGCTAAGCACACAAGTGAATGAGTGCACAATTATGTGCATGCCAGTGTATGCGTTGTAATGGGTCGACTGAGAATGGCAATGGAGGCAGTGGGTTGATAGAAAGAGGACTAAGGATAGAAAACATTCACTGGCTGCATTCATTGCTTTGAGTTGTTATTAATGAGTGCACATTAAAAAGGTCATGACCTGTTGCCCTCTTTTTTGGTGGTTTGTGCCATTGTGGCCCACCGACTGTGTTTCAGAACTGAAACAGAAACTGTATTGTAGTACAACAGTCTTTGATAAATATATTTTGCCCATTCCATACTAACTAATATATATCAAAATTATTTTCAAAACATATTAGAGACACAATTGAGGTGTTCACTCCATGTGAAGTCATGTTTAATGCTAATATTTTTTGTAGCATTTTCAGATTTTGTCTCTGACTACAGTATCTTCTTCCACTGCTGTGTCCCCTGGGCTTGTGGCAAGCTGCAAAATAGGTTTTCTTATGGCTTCTGTGTTCCTTTCACAATCCGATTTTTTTTTTGTGTGTGTGTGGTCTTTCACATTTCCAGATATATGTGACTTCTATGTGGTCTCCTGTGTGAACTGCAAACAACCTGAAGGTGTCCCGCATGTGCAGTAGAGGATGCAATGTCACATAGCGAGTATGCTCAGTGTTTGTGGAAGTAAACATGGATGGTACTGGTGGAGCATATCTTGCGATTTTAAATTTGTTGTCTAACTTGAGCCAGCACATTGAAAACTCTCTCCATTAACTGCTCTCTGAATTATCATTTGCCATGGTTGTTGTTTTTCTTCCTGTTTCCGTGTATCAGGACACAAAATAGTGACGCTTGTTGAGTATCAATAATGTATAGATTGGCTGAATGCGACCTGGCCATACAGACACAGGTCATATTTGAAAAGATCAGATATGTATCAGATTTAGGACTACATATCCAAGTGGCCTGCGTCGCACTCGTAAAAATTGGATCTGTGTTGTTCAGACTGTCATGAAAAGATCAAATACAAGTCAAATAAGGGCAAAAAAAATCGGATTTGGGTTTCTTCGGGCCGCAGTGTGAATGTGGCCTTAGTAGCTCCTCCAGAGTTACTTCTTGGCTGCTCTTTTGATCAATACTCTCATTGTCCTATTTGCCTATTTGTCCTATTTGGATGGTCATGGTAGCGTCGCAGTTAGGCCAGGCTTATTCAGATTTCTGATGATACACTGAACAGTGTTTAAATTTTGGGTTTATTGTATTAACCTGTTTTAAACTTTTCCCATAAGTTCATTCCAAACCTCCCTGGTGTTTTCCTTTACTTTACTGATCAGATGAAGTTGCTGGTGTCTGCTGGGACAAATGACACCTCATCCAATTCACACCTTCTGCAACCATATTCCCTGAAATTAATGTTCACCAAAAATATAAATGTCGAGTGCCCCTTGTTTCCTTCCTAGTTCCACCTTAGCAGTCAATGCAACAAGTAAAACACAAATAGCCTTAACCCTTGCCCCCATTCCTACCCAGGCATCAAAACTGTCCTCAAGCATCACCAGTATAAAAGGGCAACACAGATATGAAGACAGTAAATACTTCCCATCTTTCAGGGGTTTTTTCCATAGGCCCTGAGAATCACAGTAATCAGACCTGTTCTAAAGAATTCAAATCTAAATGCATCAACAATGAGTAACTGCATGCACATGTCCAAGCTAAGATTTTGTTGTAATTTTAAAGGCAGTTTATGAACAAATTTACTCCTTAGCGATAAAAAAAATAACCCATTCTGTGCTTTCCAATCAGGCCTTGAGCCACACCAAAGCAAAGAGACTGATTTGGTAGATGGGTTTTTTGCCATTTTAAAGCACAGTCAAGTAACTATGTTACCTATGGTTGTTTTAAAAATGATGTACATAGCAAACATAACTTTAAAGAAATTTGACGTTGTAATTTAGTGCCTTGAAATTGGCTTTTGTTTCTTCAAGAATCTCCTGATCTTTCCAACATTCCACCTTCAGCATGTCATCACAACAATGACTTTCCATTATACAATATACAACCGTTCTTGGGAGCGTTGGACTGAGAAGTAGTTCATATGATAAGCCCAGCAGACTCACAGTTCCAACAGGAGTTTGCTAATTGCTGCAGCTGCTTGTCTGGTGGGGAAGGCACAGGGTAAGGTGCTCTGTGAGGCGGAAGCTCAGCTGGAGACTGCAGCTCCAAGGAGGAGCTTTGTGAGAGCAAGCGTTTAGGCATCCCCAAATGGCTGCCACCAGAGATTCAAGAATTTCTCAAACATGCATGAAAGAATAAAAGCAACATTCCAGTTACGTTTTTGATGATGGAATAATATTATAACATAATATAAAGCTCAAAAAAGTCAATTTTACATAATACTCCCCCTTTAATGCTATACATCTTAAATCTGATGGATTAAGAACTTCAGTCTCAGTGCTGTGTTTGAAAGTTGATCATAGCATACTGGCTGATAGTTTTAAAAAATGGGTGGGATCAAACTGTTGCATCCCAGGTGCAAAAAGGGCATTTCCACAGGTCCTTCCTTCCATCACTGCATCACTGCTCCCAACAGATTCAATAACTCTTTACAACTCTGCTGTTATTTGCAGTTTTCTCATTTCAAATAACATTCCAGCTGTTATTTGAACATCCCTCTTGTACTTGATGGCATAGTAAATGTTGGACTTAAAACCCAACAGTAGGGGAGACCACCACCATCTATCAGCCACCACAGAAGTGAGTTGCCATGGAGACAAACTGCATATTGGTGGATGGACATTAACTAAACAAGGAGCTACACTGACTTCTTAGCAACTGTTCCTGTTGCTTAGATATCAAGAGAAAATACAGGTGCTGTTTGAGCTAAGATCTGAAGAAAACATTGACTTTATCAATATCTTATATAAAAGAGAAACACAACTTCATTTCATTGTTTATTTTTGACATTTATGAAATGACAGTAAATTCCTTTTTTGTATTATTACCAATGTACACTGTTACAATAGGTTAGACAGACAAAGATATCTCAGGGCCTCTACTAAAAAGGCTTCAGGGTTAAAGTCTCTCAAAGGCTTTGTATTAGAAATTTATAATGTGTAGTTTCTAAGCACATACTGAGCAAATAAGAAACATTCCCAGTCACTATTAACATCATTGTCCATTTTGTGATTTGGTGAGGTCATTTCACATAAAAAGGTCCTGCGCCTGTTTGTGTTAGTTGACCTGGAGTTAATCACAAGCGCCATTTGCAGGCAGATATCTGCTAACGGAAAACTGAAAGCCGACTTCAGAGACAGGCTGCATAATCGAGCAGTTGCTAGCACTGTTGCCTTGCAGTAAGAAGGTTTAGGGTTCAAACCTCGGCCTACATATTTTACATATTCTCCATGTGCATGCAATTCTCTCTGGATACTCTCTCTGGGTACTCTGCTGTCTATATCTGCTGATGCATGGATCAATAGGTATGTCTCTAAAGGGACTTTAGAGGCATGAAGATGAATAAATCCTACAAATTTGTCGTGTGCCTCACCAAAACAAACTATTTGTACTGTATTGCTTGATGTTGGGCTTCTTCTGTTAAGAAGAAGATCTTTCCAAAATCAGACTAAGGGAATGGGGTAGCTATATAGCTATAGTCAAATGTTGAATCCACCAGGTCTTTAGTAACCATGTGGCCTGAGAGTGCCAACCACTTAGTTGATTAATCTAATGTGCCCTGCCCTGAAAACAAATGCATTCTTAAACTTTGCAGGCATCTTTGTTTTTACATTAACATAGATTAAGATAGATGGTCATCAGATGTTAAACCTCAACAGTGCAACCTGACCTTTACAGAAATCCAATACTCCTTTGTACTCTGTGACCTTTGAATATATGAACAGGGGTTTTTTTTTTGTTTTCAATGTGACCTTTAAGATACACACAAATAGACTATTTCTTATAGTTATCATCCCCAATCATGAAATGACCCATAATAAGTGATAGGAAATATATGCGTAATAATGAAATGCACAGATGACTGTTGAAGGGTAAGACATCGCGAGAGCTAATGAGATATAAGGCTTAATTAAGAGCCTCTAATGAGCAAAATATCTGACAGGGATCTATGGAAGGTGCAGGAGGGTTATTGTTTCCTGCGTAAACATGAGAAGGGAAATCACCCCAGGTTAGGAAGTGACCCACATTTTACAAGAGGGATGATGGGGGGTGATGCTTGTTCCCCTATTTGCCGGGATCCCCTCCCAGGCGGCCTGCTGATTGGTTCATTACCCTTGGTAAACACATGTATACAACCCCCACCTTGGCAAACACACACTCACAGAAAGGCATCCCCGCCCCCCTTTTAGGCTTTCCATGCTCACGTCTACTGTACAGATTCCTCTAGTCACCCAGTTCAGTTATTCATACACTTTGGTATCCCCCAGTCTGCAGGAATGAGAAGAGCATTGTTTTTTTTATGACACAAAGTTTAAAAACATAAAGACAGATCAGATCTTGAATGATTAAAGATACTTTTCTGCTGTATTATATCTGTTTCACATTGTAAATAAATTCTATTGTTCTGTTTCCTTATATTTTAAATATATTAGTTATGTTTTTCAAATGAGCCTGTACTGCAAAGCATCATCAGGCAACTGTTAACTAATGGTGATTTTTTTTTTTCCTGCTTTTTATGAACTGTCAAGTAGATCTTTATGCCCCCAGGCATTTCAATAACTCACACCAGGGTGGTCTACTTTCACTTCAGATTAAGGCGAGGAGCTGTTTTCAGGTGGGCACTTATGTTGTTGGGGGAGTAGCACAATTAACTCACGTACATTCAAGTAGTTCTCTTATGCTTCATCCTGTCAGTTTTGACTGGAAAGTCCCCTCCATCGGGATGCAATTTCATTTTCCCCTGGAGGGATCTGGATGAACACTCTTTGAAGGTTAAACTTTTGGCTGCATCATATACAAGATAGTTTACCTTTACCATTTGATGCCTGCGCCTATCCACTCTCTACTTGTTGTCACTTCCAGTTAATTCTGCTTCACTTGATGGCTGCCCATTGTCTGTAGGCGACAGTGCTTCTGGCAACTGCACTCAGATGGAATAAAGGACCGACAAAGTGACGTGTCTGCTATGAAGCATTGCTATAGACCCTACAATAAACAAATGAATGCACCAGACAATTAACCAAATCTATGGTGGTAGATTGGTAGATTCAAAATGTTTTATTTTTTAGTTCACATGCTTTATACATCTAGACAATAATAAATGCCATTATTATTCATTTTAAACTTTTTTTTGTATCTAACCATCTTATAAAAGATGGTTAGATACATCTAACCTTTTCACACTGAATTCTGTAATCTTGAGGAATAAGAGAATAAGAGGTATCATATTTCCAACAACGATAAATGTGTTTCCCATCGGGCATATTTACTTCTTTCAGACGGTATGAAAGTAGTAAGGGTTTTCATATTTCATACAAGAGAATGTCTTTCCACCTTTGAAGAGTGAGCTCACGGAAGCCCTGCATGTCTGCCTTAGTCTTTGGCGCCCCCAAGTGTCTGCAGAAAACATTGCATGATCAACAGTTGGGCAAAACCTTGTCCGAACACTTATATTTGTATATAATATAGACGATTTCTCTGGGAATTCTGACTGATCCTATTCAATAATTGTTCAAGTTTCTAATTTTTCTGCTTAACCGGCGCAAATGAACTTCTTGTTATACAAATGAACTACATGTAATATTCATTTTACTGAATTACTATAAACGTAACATCATGGTCACGTGCCTAATAGCCTTTATCCATCATCTTCATTAGACCCATGAAGGTGTGCTGTGATTTCTGGCATCAATATGTTATTAGCAGATCCTTTAAGTTGTGTAAACTGTAGAGCGGTAAACACCACAGGAAGCACATAAGAGCTGCAGTTTGGAAGATGTTTTGACCCAATCATCTAATAGTTGCAATTGCCCATCTGCTTTTAATATGTCAATGTTGAGGACAAATAGTTCACCTGGTGCATCATATATCACAGTCACTAACATTTATTATCCTCACTGGTTTGTGGTCTTAATGTTATGGCTAATTGATATGTCACACCAATTGTAATATGTTGTCAAACAATATCAATACAAAATCTTATTTTTTTCTTTCAATTCAACTTATAAAATCAGAAAAAAAATCAGTCATGTACTCAAATTTTACCTGGATGCTACTAGTGCAAGGCAATATAATTATGAACATTCTTTCTGTTTTCTTTTCAAATTAGTTACACTAGCCATGTGTAAATTGTTTGATACGTTTTATTTTGGTTTTTGGATTCATTTTTCAAGCATACTCATTCTCTCTTTGAACAGCGATTGGTTTTTATATCTTTGTGATACAAGAGAACAAAAAAAGTAACAAAGTTTCTAAAATGTTGTCCCCTAGTGTTAATCAGAGACTTCACAGATTAATGGTATAAAAAAATGCTTGCTGAAAGATAATAGTTTTGGTAGGTCTTACATAGGACTTTCAATATATTTACATGTAAAACAACCAAATGTTTGTGTTATTGTTATTCATTTCATGCATACTGATGATTTTTGTCCGCCTACACTGCTGGTTTGCAGCAGCTACTTAGAGTTTGTGCTAGTTATGGTGTCCAGTATGACATTTAGTTTAACCCCAACAGAAGTGTAATTGTGACTGCTATGACTAAGGAGAGTCAGAAGCTTCATTTTTCATCTTTTTACTTTTCACTTAGCAGATCAAGTATTAGATGTGGTGCGTAGGTCATATTTTAAGAAATGATCGTTGTGATGACAAGGATGAAAAGTGACAGGGCTGCAAATAAACATAACATGCAGAAGATATAATTTAAAATTATTCAGTTTTTACCCACCAGAACTTAACCTGTATGATATTTTGAAAAAGACATTGATGTTGTTTATTTTGTCATTTTCAGAAAGAAGATATTTCACATTTATTTCAGTCCTGCTTATAATGTTTTCTGAAAGGATTTTGGTACTTTTGAGCTTTCAGATTTTTCTCTCTGTTATAAAAAAAAATATTGTGTTATTGTGTTTTTATTAACCCCCAAATAGGGCTGACCAATTTTATTTGATTAATTTACTAATTTTACTGGCTAAATATCACATACAAAATCCAAATTTTCTAATGCAAGATCGTCTTTTTGATGATTCATAAATGAAACCGGAAAATATTTTAAGACCACACAACTTTCCTATAATGTAAAAGCAGTTAAAACTATAAATGTATGCTTCTTGTTTGATATTATGGGATTCAACCTTTGGCCTGTTTCTGTTATTTACTAATTGTTACATAAAACCAATTTTTCATTTGTCCTTTGTTTACTTAATTTTGTGAGGTTGGATTTGCCGATCAAGTTTTTTTTTGGGTGAAGTTGTACCCGCAGGCTAATCTCTTGGAATCTAAATTTTACAAATGTACAATGACGTTACAGTGGCCCTATTTTGACTCTTTATACGGCTCACTTGTGGTGCTATTGCAATAAAGCTATAATGATGAAACTACAAGTGGCTTAGGATGCATTTAGAAGTCAAATGGTTGTCATGCATAATGTCCCAACTTTACACCTTTACTTAGGAAAAATATGTATAAATCCATGTGCCGTTTGAATGAGTAAAGATACTCAAGAGTAGGATCTTTGACTGGTGTAATGTCAAACATTGGAACAAGTGTTTGCATATTTTATGATAGTTCCGTCTGCTTGAAGATTGATATTCACATGTTTTTCTATGTGTTTTCTTTTAGTATGCATTAATTTTGTCAGCAATACAGGTGAATAATAAATAGATGTTAGGTAAAATGTGTTTCCTGCTCGGAATTCTCAACAGTTGAAGGCGGTCTAGAAACTTCTCGCGGGTCTGTGAAAGCACCTGTGTAGTCACGTGACGAAGTGAGCAGCCTGGGCGGCGCCATCTAAGGCGAAACAGAAAAAAAAAATCCCGCTTCTGACTACGTTGATGATGGATAAAGGAGATGGTCCCAGTGCTGCAATTTGCAAATTATGTGGGGATGCCTTTAAGCTTCCTGGTAGGATATTTATGACGATTTTAATACTGTTTAACTTTGCTGTATTTTGTGTTTAACGTTTTACGTAAAGTTTGCTAGTTAGCAGCTGCGCCAACAGGTGGCCAATTTTGTTTGGCAGTGCGCGTGCACGGACACTTTAAAAATATAAATACGAAAGATGCGTAATAATTATGAGTAACTCATAATGAGTTGCAGTTCTTTTGAGGACAGTAATGTTTTACACAGAGCATTTGGTGTTAGGGAATGTAAGCTAATTAAACTAATCTAAACTAAAATCCTCCCGTACATACGTCAAAGCTGGACATGGTGCTGCTTAAATGTGAGGCGGCTCAGCGACTTCCGCCGACTTTTAAAACTGCAAACACGCTACAATGTACTGTACAATTTTCCAAACGGAGTGTGGAAGAAACTTTTGTTTGGTTTGTTCTATCAAAAATTATTAGGACATTAACAGAAATGGTCGTCTCTACGCCCTAGCAGGATTTGTTATGGCAAACTGTGAAGTGAGTTCATCTGCGGATCTAAACATTCAGGCACTAATTAACCATGTTCATATATTTGTTTTACTGCGAAATGAGAATAACACTCATTTCTTTTAAACATTTCTTTGGCCACTATCTAGTCTCAGCGTGTCATCATGTGGTTTATGATGATGTTAATCCCAATTTTATACTCAGTTCAAGTGAGCCAGGGCTGAGGGGAAACGTACAGTTATTTACGTATCTTTTAGCGATAATTTCCTGGTAATAAATTCTTTTTTTTAAACCACAAGTTGGTAACCATTCATAAAGATCTGTTAGACTGTACTTTGTTTTAAAATGTTTTTCCAGATCTGAGAAGTTTGGAACATAATTTAGACAAAGTTTTCGTCAATGTCTGTTGCATTACACCATCCAATGCATTTCACAGAAAAATACTATAAACATATTAATTACATTTAATTCTTTTTTTGCTGTTGTTGACCTCCAACCCTCTAGCTCGCATGCACTCTACACTCACATGAATAAAATGTATACATTTAGAGGTATATGGTGTCCAAATTAAATCAATACTGTAAGAAAACAAGTGTAGTAAGACAACAAATAAAAGCTGAAAAAAAAACAACATTAATATAAAATACAAATCCTGGTGACCGCTCTTAAGCGTTTTATTATTTCAGTGAAATATTGGTATTTAACTTTATACTGAAGCTGCGGAAGCATCTTTAAATTGTTTAATTTTGTCTAGTAAGGAAGTAAAAAAAACAAATTATAAAGCAGTTCACATGGTCCAAGGTACTGTACATCTTAGATGAAACAAAAAAATTAGACAAACAGGAAAAGTCAAAATGAAACATACACCAACAAGCAAACATGTCCAGTCATGATCAAAAGAGGATACCCTTCTTTTAATTGAAGGATTTTTTTTTATTATTATTTCTAAATCATCTGGCCTTTTGTTAATTTTCTGATCATTTTTAATCTAACCCTCAGTGTACAAAATAACATGCCTTCAATTTTAATGTTATTTATTGAACTAAAATATCAAAATGAAAAAGTTTCTATAATGTAAAGACTCCCTAAGGGTATATATTAGTATGGAATATGTAAAATCACTACAACTTACAATTTCACCATGACTAGACTTGGAGATGTGAATCAAAACCTAAATGGGGGGGTGTAGAGTAAAACGTTCTGTTTTGAGCCTAGGCTTGATTACAGAAGTGGATGGAACACGTTTAATTTCAAGTGGTAACTGGTACCGTAGACATGAAGCAATTCAGTTTATTTATATAGGGCTGACTCATAACTAATGTTGTCCTGAGGCACATTGCATGACAGAGAGCCAGTTAACTGTATATATAGAAATGTATAGTCAATTCAGTCTTATCATTTAGACATATTCAATTATAGACACTTCAGTCTGATCCTAGTTCTAAAAGTCAAGATTCAGTTTAAGCCAATTTTGAAAAGGTTTTCTGTGCAGGGAAACTGTGGTAACTTGGCTGTAATCTACCCTCTTGAAGAAGGATGTACAATAAGCAACTTGAAAGACTTTTGGGTCTTTATGTTTAAGAAATTACCAAGGGATATGAAGAAGTTTGTATTTCAATCTGAAAGATCTGGGGAGTGAATCAGTTGGATCAATAATATCCAAATGTTAAAGTGAGCAGCAGACACTCAAAGTTTACATATTTTTATCATTTGGATGAATGATTTCATTTATGGAACCAAAAACAACTCTTCCCATTTCCTTGAATAAATTAAATCTGCACTATCTTCTTATAGTCATTGTTTATTCTGTTCTGTTCTTGTATGTTGCCTTTCAGAGGATGAAGCTGATGGTAACCTGCCTCGTATACTTTTATGCGGCCACATCTTTTGCACAAACTGCCTTGTGTCTATACAGTGTGATGGTGCCATAAGATGTCCAGATTGTGAGGTAAAATTATCAGTCATGTTCTTTCCAGGAGCAGACACAAAGCAGTTGAGAACAATTCTGTCTTGAGAGTTAGGGTTTAATATTGAGGGTCATTTTCAGTTTTTACTGAAAAATGTTACTCAGTTTTAGTGTGTATAAAATATCAAACATTTTAGTAAAAATCATATGTCACCTTGTTTATTTCAGTGTTTTGTGGTTGAATGTTTTGGAAACCTATGATAATATTAAAAAGATGAACTAAATGTTTGCAGTTTGAGTCAGCCCTTCCAGATGGGGGGGTTTATGGTCTGCAGGAAGAAAGCAGAATCATAGGTCTGATTTACACTGCTGAGATGAACCAGCTCAAAAGGTAAAAACAGTTTCCCTTACACCTGTTTTACCCAAAAATAAAAACGGGTTTTCTTCTGTTCCACATGTAAGACTGATAAGTATATGTCATAGATTTTAGAAAGTTATATGTAATATCAATATCCATCTGTCTTGAAGCCTCCGTTGCAATGGACCAAAGGGGTGCCTAAAGAACAGATTATCAACACGTAGAATGACTACTTCCAACACTGATGATGTGAAGCAGGTAGGTACCATTATAATTACTAAGAGTCGTCTGGTCATTTTCTCTCTTCTTTTTTTCTAAATAATCTGTTCTAAAATATACTTTGCAAATTCTTGTTCTTGTCTTTTTTAATATCTGGCAGGTATTTATATTAGAAACTAAAACTCTGAGTAATCACAAAAAAACAGAAAAAAATACATTTGGATTTTGATCTGTTTTTTTTGTTGTTGTTATTTTCTTTCCCTTTTATTAACTGTTTCAAAAGTACATGAAGAAATCGGTGATACGATGCCGGTAAAGGTCTGTAGAACTACAACGTGGTTTATGACTATTTCAAACTTGATGCTTTATGTAAAACATTTATTTATGATATTCACACAGGGCTCTAGAATAACTTTTTCCACTGGTTGCACTGGTGTGCCTAACTTTTTTTCTTAGGTGCACCAACATAAAAGTTAGGTGCACCCAAATTTTCAACTGCATTGCATTATTTAACATCACAGTTTTACAGTTCACATTATTATTATTATTATTATTATTATTTATTTTTTTTTATTATTTTTTTTTTAATTCACTGTAGAATCAAGGTGATATTGACCTGTAAATGATTGTTACTGAAAAAGTGTTTAAAGAGCTTCTATGAGCTGAAATTTAAGCATCTCAAGATAAATTAAACAAAAGAAAATCTAAATTAGAAGATGTTTTAAGGGCTAAACATCTTATGAACATCTCAAACGAAAACTTTTATTACATACAAGCCATTTTTCTTGTGAAAAATGATTTCAGACTTAAACTTAATGAAAGGAAATTTTTCTTTTGCAGCATTAAACTATATTATCATCTCAGCCTCTACTGATGATCTGTTTGCTGCCATGCAATGTTTTATAGATGCATTGTGCTTTTTCAGTGTTTTAATATAAAATGTATTAGAACCAGTAACAAATGCACTATTGCTAGTGTCGTGCCAAGGTAGCTTTCCCTGACAGAATTTGTTTCCTTGTGTCAGGAGCAAAAACACGGGACCTACTACTTACCTACTTATTGATAGAATGACTTTAAATCTAGATCTGCCAGAAGTATGAATAATTTTGGGAGTAACTTTGTTCTGTTTTACTAAATTTTGGTTTAATATGATTCATTCATAGGTCTATGTAGCTATAAAAATGTTGTATAGTGTGTTTTTTTTTTTTTTTTTGTTTTTTTTTCCAGCAAATAACCTTTGGCAACATGAAATAATCAAAACTAAAGTGAATTTTTATAGGACATCTTGAAACCATCACCGAGCCGTCTACTTGTGAACAACGTATATTGAGCATAAATATTTATAAATCAAGTTTACAGAGACATGATTGTCCTCTTATTAGGCAAATGTTCTTAGTTTGTTTGTAAAAATATCAGGTTTTTCACGTCTGCTTGGTTGGAGGCGAAGTCAGCTGGACTGCCCAGTTTGCGCTTCCAATGCAGGAGAAACAAATAACTACCTCGGTACTACACTGTTTCCAGTAAATATGGTGCGTTGTATTATTTTTGGCTTTATTTTATCATAGTAAGACAGCATCTTAACCTTACTGGTCGAGCCGTTGTCTTCAAAACGTAAACACTTCCCCTAATTCCAGTGGCTTTGGCTCAGTCGATCATGTAGACCCATTATCCGATACCGTTTCTGAACCACAGTTTAACATAACCTGGGATGTTGATAACTCCATCTCAGAGCATTGGTAATGATTTTTTTGGACACCTTAGACCTTAACTTTTCTATAATTTCTCTCCTCAGCTGTGTTAACACTGCTCTGTTTACCTGACGAGCCTAGCTGCTCACCTATGACTGTAGGGTACAGACGTGGACACCGAGATGGATAACTGCAACACTGCCAATCAGAGGGGGTTCCAGCCCTTTACTTTCACTGATTGGCTTAGACCACGATATGTACCTAATGTTTGCCTGTCGTGAACCTTAGGGAGACTTTCAGAGTTAAAATATATTATGGTTGTGGAGATTTTTTTGTTAATATTTTTTACCTCTCAATGACTGGTTGCACCAGTGTGACCTGAGATGTTTTCCAGATGCATTATTGAGAAATCCAATCGCATTTGCGACCAAATTGCTCACACTCTAGGGCCCTGTCACACTGTACAACTGAAATTACAACTCTACTGTAGAAATCCAGTGGCACAGTTTGCAGCTTGGCTCAGAGCATTTTTATTTTTCTGGGTTTCTTGTAAGAGCTCAAACGCCATATTGTACTGGAACTCAGTCTGAGGGAGCGTATTGATGCTGACAAGCATGCATGCTGTCATATGGTACAATTGATACTTGGGAAGTGTTAGATTCGTTTCAATCACCAGTAATATAAGGAACGTTAGGAATATTTAAACTTTACACGTGTCACGGTACAGATTACTGTCATTTCCATGCTCCTCTGAACTTGGGGGAACTGCGTCACAATAAAGAACATCGAGCATCTCCATCAATGTCTTCCTTGGGTCCCTTCCTCTCCAGAAAATATTTTAATATACTCTGAAAATGCAACCAGAAATGTGTCTCAGCGGAAAAATTACCTGACATGAAGCCATGTCATGCTGTTCAAAACATATCTGAAACATTATTGATGAAAGCCAAACTATATTAATTAAGTTACTGTCATTCAAATGCAACATACATTAACATTAGGGTCGTTTCCACAGAGCTGAACTAAAATGGATTTAACTGAACCTTCCTTAGATACTTTTCTTTTGCTTTTTCTGTCCTTCTACTTCAGACTGTGGTCTCTAGTTTTCCTTCACTCCTGAAAGCAGCACATTGCACCGTAGCCAGACAGGCAGGAGCCGGCGGCGTTGGTTTTTGTGGTGGTGGTGCGCCACGATCAATTACATGTAGAGGAAACCCTGCACATGTTGTTTTATTTCCTTTTTTTTTTTATTATTTATTTATTTATTTTATTTATTTATTTATTTTTACCACCATTTAGAAACAAACATCACAGATTGTCAAAATATTAACTCTGCGAAACATTACATAATATATAAATTATATAGAAAGAAGACTATCCAATGGAGAAGCATCTTTGAAGTAGGCTACAGATGATCGCATATTCTGATGGCTGTTACCAGAAAATATGACTACATATCTACATCAAAGAAAACAGGTTAAACCTCAGATTTAAGAAATCATGACGTCATTCTTATTGGTCAAATATCATAACAAATAGCACAGATAATATATCTGGTGGTGCGGGTGACAGTAGTTTATTTTTTTTAATCAAGCGCTCCCACTCCTGCATGAGACCTGCACAGAGTTCAAGTATAATTGGAGAAAACAACTCTTTGACTAGAAATAAATCATTTTAAAATTTCCTCATGTCAGAAAACAACTGAGTCATAATTTTAATGATAGTTGAAAAAATAATATATCAATTACCCTAGGTTTAACACGTCAAATTTGATCAGTCACCTGAAACACAACCATCGCTTTGACTGAGTATTCAAAGTGTTTGAGGACGCCTGCAATGCTAAAAACTGTAAGACAGCCTTCAAGAAGCTATCAGGACTCAAATCCATTCGTGAAGCTTTTGAGAAAACCTGAAAATGTGCCCGAGATGATACAAGGGCTGAAGCGATTAAAGATCTCATAATGAGAATGAGACGGCACTTCAGGACAAGCTTTCCACCCTCGTCGAAAATGGGGTCTGTTCTTGGCTCATTTGTCACTTGGAGCCTTGGTTTATCTTGCCGAGCTGCCACTGCTACTTTTCTGATGTGCATCTTCCAGATAAGTATGATTCGATCACCAAAGTCATTCATGCTTTGATTGACAGCAACGTTAATAATATGAGCTTATTCTTTTACTAATAATTTCCAGCAGGATGTAGGTTGGCTTAGCATAATGCTGCCCCCTAATGGTCTTATTCACATAAGCTTCACCACGAATATATAGGTTATAAATATTCATAATTATACACTGGTAATGTAAATGAATGTACTTTGAATCTAACTTGTGTCAGAACATTTTCTATTTTGAACATGTGGAAAGCATTTTTGTTTTTTCACTTTGTATTTATTTGAAATACTGGATCAATTCTAAAAACCTTGTTTTTTTTTCTTTTACATCAATAAGCAATGAACCTTATTTAAACAGATGTTCATTTCAGATATGGTTTCTGTTGATATATTTTGGCAAATGTTGGCGTAATAGATTTTCATTTCAAAATATATCTTTTTTTTAATTTTTTTTTTTTTTTTTATAAAGAGTCAACTGATTTTGGTCTTGTTTAGAGGATTGATGTGACAGCCTTACATTTTTGCTCACTAGCCTTTCTTATTCACAGGTATGTTATTGGCCTTTGGAATGAGAAAACTATCAGTTATTGTTTTTTTGTTTTTTTGTTTTTAAAAAGTCAGCATGCATCCCTAATGTTTATGTGTTCAAGTCTTGTCAGCCAGCCCTTCCAGGTGCTTATGTAGTCTTCATCATTGAAAAGAGGAAAACAACTCAAAAACTGCTTCCTTTCTTGGAAAAAAAAGAACCACATAGGAAGTCAAACCTAATATACTGACTGTCATATCTAGAACCCATGAGAATGACTTGGACTGATGCCACAACTAGACAAAGCTTTATGAGACACACTGCTGCTTGATGGAAAAAAATATTGGATTTCTAATATAATGAAATCATGCATCGGGTTTTTGGGTTTTTTTGTTTTTGTTTTTTTTTTTTTTTTTTATCCATATAGAATTTTTCATTTAAATTGAAATTTCTTATTCAGAATAGACCGGTTTGTGACTTTAATGTTGGAGTGATAAATTGGACATCAACAAAGAACTGTGTTTTATCTAGCCAGCAGACATTGGGAAGATTGAGAGGATAGTAGATGAGTCATTGGTCCAGGCTGCAAAAAATCTTGCCCAGTTGGAAAACATCTACGAGGTAAAAGTGGCACTGTGTCTAAAAATCAGTTGTTTATGATTGTTGTAGTTCTTTTATGAATTGCTTGTCTGAGGATCTTACTGGAGTTTGTTCACGTATCAATGAATGTCATGCTGTGCATTAACTGGTCTTCCTCTGGCAGACTTTGACAGCTGGTCTGGCAGAGCAGGTGAAGAGAGAGAGAACCCGACTGGAGATGGAGATCATGCAGGCCTCAAATAAAGCTCTACACACTATTCAGAAATGGTATAAACGATAACCCAAAATATGCTTGCTTATATGATCTTACATTCTGTTTCAAAATGATGACATCTTGGTATATGTTAATTGATCTTTTTCCTCTTCTGTTTAAATGTCTAATAATATTAGACAAGTTTTATCATTTTCTGAGAGTCCCAAAATATCTCTGTAATTTGTCATGATATTAGAATTTCTTGATCAACAGGAAGGATACACAGTTGAACCAACTATCAAAAATGGAAA
Source organism: Anableps anableps (assembly GCA_014839685.1). Lineage (NCBI taxonomy): Eukaryota > Metazoa > Chordata > Actinopteri > Cyprinodontiformes > Anablepidae > Anableps > Anableps anableps. The sequence goes on along the minus strand of CM026075.1, from coordinate 8,723,682 downwards.
CACAGTTTCCCTCCATCCAAGCAGTGGTGTCCCATGTCCATGAAAGGATTAAAGCCTTGGAGATTGCTATGCAGATGGCCAGAGAAGTACGCCGGGTCCCCTTCTTGGAGCAGTACTGCATCCTGGATAAGGTTCGAGATGGTGTTTAAAATCATAAATGGATGGAGTCCATTTTTAGACCCAATAGAACCACCTATCTAAAGTTTAACATCTCAGTTTTCTTTTTTGTGTTGTCTAACCGCTTTACATTTCTGACTCATTGAAAGTAACCCTCTAGAAAACAAAGGCATTATGCTGGTTGTTTTTCTCATAAATAGGTACTAGAGACACTGCAGACGCCAGTGGATCACAAGACCATTGATTTGAAATGCATCACTGAGGGCACTGGAATGAGGTTGGTCTTAAAAGTTTGAAACCAAATTCAGTTTTAATACAGTTACAGTAAAGTAGATCTTATAATTCTGGGTTTTTGATAGTAGGACCTTAAAAAAAATCATCTCCTCTTTAAAAGGCCTTGAAGTTAAAGATGAAACAAAATATTTAAACACATTGTATAAAAAGAACAACCTTTATTTTCTCGTCTGAAATCAAACCTGAATATACTTTTCCCGCTTTTAGTTAGGATTAAGATTATTTGTAGTTGCTAAAGGTCAGAGTAATTAGTCAGAGGTTTACATCATTGATATTATAGGCCTTTGAGCAATTTGGGAAAGCCTGGATGATGATGTCACAGCTTTATAAGCTTCTGATTGGATAGGTTAATTCACAACATTTAAGTTGATCATAATCACACATTGCTGTTTTTTAAGACTAAAAGACAGTCCTTCATTTTGTGGCATCATTAAAAAAAATCCAAATAAATCAATTGGTAATCATACTGGCAGATATGCTTTTAACCACAAAGTGGCATAAGGATAACAAAGTCAATTTTTGGAGAAGCCATTATAAGTCCTTCATTTCAGTTCCATTGAAGATTAGTTGGCAGAGTTGAAAAGGTGACTGTGAGCAAGGCAGCGTACAAACCTGACTTGGTTAACCCAGGTCTTTCAGGAGTTGGCTAAAATTCCAGCTAGATATTTGAGAAACTTGTGGACCAGTACCCAACTAGAGTGATACAAAGGAGAAAGACAGTTCAGCAAAACGCAATAATATTAGGGCTGCAACTAACTATTATTTTTGTAATCGATTATTTGATTGATTATTCTGACGATTAATTGAATAAAAAAATGCCACATTCTGCAGACTTTTCATTTAACCATCAAGCCTGTATTTTATACAAAATTTGATATACATTAAAAAATACAAATAAACAAATAATTCAATTACTTCTTTAAATAAGAAAATATTCCATTTTATTGCCTAAAATGCAATAGCAAAGTGAGCCTTTAGTGAACGCCTGATCATTTGTAGCAAAGGATGAACCTGCAGCTAAAAATTATTTCTAACATCAACATGTTCTAACATCACATCTGCTCGACTTAACATCAATACATTGTAGGGCTTATCTGTTGATTATTTTTTGGATTAATTGATTAACAAAAGATGTGTAATAGCAGTTTTTTTTTTTTTTATTTGTTGTATTTATTTATTTATTTTTTATTTATTTTTTTTTTTACAGAACTTAACCAGGTGAAGCTAAAACTGCCACTGGAGGAGTTCTGGATAGACCATATTTTTAGACAAATAAGTTTTTTTTTTTTTTTTTTTTTTTTTTTTTTTTTTGTTTTTTCTTCTAATCTTAAATGCAAAATTTATTCTAGAGTTTTGGCTTAATTATTGCAAATTGCCTTTTTTAGAGTCTGTATACTCCAGTTAACAATTATTTGGTTACTAAATTAGTTGATTATTTCAGTAATTAATTGATCCGATTAATCGTTTCAGCCCTAATTAATATGCATGCAGATGAAGCTGTTCCGAATAGATGATGTTGCAGCTGCGGTCTTGATTGAATTTAGGAACGAAACTGGCTAGTCAAGACTATTAAAATATTTGTGTAGTGTAAGTTTCTGAGTATATACTTGGTGGTGTCAGTTCACGGAATGTAAAACTTTGTTGTTTTATATTTTTTCTGCATGTCTGTGTTGCAGCTGTGTTTTTCATTCAGAGAATCTGAGCCAGTGTTTGACATTGTCACTGAAAATAGAGGCCAGTGACTCAAACCCGTGAGTTTAAAACATTTTTAAAAAATTACTTATGATTCTAGGTAATACTTTCAGTATTTTCTTTTTAATTTATGAAGTTCATGTTTATGTACTATTGCTGTAAAAATTCTTACATTCAATGTTGCTGCTGTTTTTGTACCAAATCTTTTACAGATGGGCTTAAGGTGTTTGTCAAGTCACCATCAATCACTGCAAAAATACCACTTGTCTGCTCTGACTTTGATTTGTTGTTATCATTTGTTGACCTTTTAGTTGATTGGTATATTTTATCTGTTAATGCTCCAATGTATAGTCTGCTCTTTTTGTATCTTTATATAGTAACAAATTGCTTTTTAATCTTTTTATTTTAGTGTAATCAAGTACCCAAACCACCAAACAGGCCTCTCCATCAAAAACTCTTCAAAGAAACATGTCAAACACAGAAACAGCTGCTCCAGTTTACCCAGTAACAGTAACAAGCTTCATATCCCAGAAAAACAGCAGCCAGACAGCCCAGGGGCTAGTAGTTCATCAGCCCAAGGCTCCCATCTGATCCAAAAACCTGACCCCAAGATAAAGCTTTCCCAACACAGCTCCTTCTCAGACCTTGGAAGCCCAGATGTGATTATTGAGGAATTTTTCGACGATAACCCAGAGCCTGGTTTGTAGCTCACTTTTAACTTGATCTCAGCTACTAAATTAGGGCTGGGCGATAAATCAATTCTATAGATTCATCAAATTTTTGATTTTTGAAGATTTAATTTTTGGAAAAAGTGGATTTGTTTTTTGTTTTTTTTTTGTTTTTTTTTCACCAATACACTCCTTGTGTTTTCATAGTTTAGAACGATGTCAACGCTTCAGGGGCAACCATCTTGTTTGACGAGCATATTTTACAGTTTCTATTTATTTGGATGGAAATGACAGTCTATTTTGAACAAAGACCCACACAAACTGAGCTTCTCACGTTAGATCTTGATAACTCTAGAAGTTTTTTTTTTTTTTTATTAAAAACGACTTTTTCCTCACAATTTTTTTTTAAATTTTTTTTTTTAAATATTTTTAGTCATTTGCAATTTCTTTTTTTAGAAAAGAAAGCGAGATAAAGAAAAAATAATCGATTTTAAATTGGATCAGGTTTAAAAAGATCGCGAGATTTTATCTTTAGGCCATATTGCCCAGCCCTAGATTCAGGTGTAGTTGAGGTTTAGGTTTTTGTTGTTAACATTACATCTTTCTGTAGTTACTCCAACTGGACCTGAAATGGCCAACAATGAATGGAGATCCCAGAAGAGACAAAAAAGTCACCTGCGTGACAAAAAGAGTAAGGAAGGTGAGAATGCTTTTCCCTTCCATCATTATTACATTTAAATAGAATAGGGTGCTTTGTATATTTAAGACATTGATTTTAATCCCAGCCAACAAATACACGTGTAATTATGTATGAGTGGAAGATCAGTCTGGTAACTGAATAGAAAACTTCAAATAACTTGAAACGCTATGTTCTTGACACTCGCTTTATCTTATCAGTTCTCAATATTGTCCATTTGGTTCTTCATCTTACTGAGTTTTATTGAAGAACTGTTTTTTACTGTGCTCCTTTGCTTTAGTTACTCATTGGGTGGTGGTGACTCATGTTGTGAATCCAAGTCACTTCTATGTTCGCTATGTGACTGAGAAGAGGGAAAGTGAGATTCTTTCAAAGAAGATTAACGAACTCTGCTGTGGAGAAGGTTGCCACTTCACACAGGGAGACACCGTGGAAAGAGGTATTAGTGTTTCTGTGGTTAGAGAATCTGTTGTTTTTTTTTTGTTTTTTTTTTAGCACTTTATCAAGCACCTAGTCAGAAGTATTTGTTAAAAGTACAGTTAAATTGCAGGGCAACTGTGACCTAAGAGGTTGGAAGCCAATCTCCATCCAGTTCAGTTGTGCCCTTGGGCAAAACACTTCACCCGCCTTGCCCGCCGCTCCATAATGCAAAAGTCTGATTTTCAATCACTCTCGACGGTAGCAGTTCCTTCATGGTAGTAGTTGAAATGAGTTTTTTACTAAGCGTCGCCTTTTCTGAGTTGGCATGAATATTTAGCATTGTAGCTTGATGGGCTCGAGGTTTACAGTGTGGTTTTACTTCCACCTCCAGGCTGAAACGTGTAATACAGTTTCTCTTGTTGCGTTTCCACAGATTTCCTTTCAATTTCACACATCCTGCTTTTGACCTGGGACTTGTCCGAGTGATTTTCTCTTTGCATGTGCTGTTGACATAAACTGTCCGGGTCAAATACTTAAGAGATCCGCCTTCTGCATTCCTTAAAATTTGGTCGTAAATTAACATTGGGATATTCGAGTTTTGAAATTTGTTAATAGAGTAATAACTGTCCATGTCTGTGTCAAAAAATACATTTCTGGGGCGTCATGTGGTGCAGTGGTTAGAGTTGGCGCCCCGCATATGGAGGCCACAGACCTCGACGAGGCCATCCTGAGTTCGACTCCTGTCCTCGATTCCTTTGCTGCATGTCTCCCCCCCCCTCTCTGCCCCTTCCTGTTGGATTACTGTCAAATGAAGGCCACTAGTGCCAAAAAAATTCTTTGAAAAAATAAATAAATTTCTTTTCTCTAAACCTTACTCTATATGAATATTTCACCTAAGATGTTTAATTCTTGTTCTCCCTGCTCTTCTCTAGGCTCCATGATCTTTGTAAAATGGAAGGAGGTGGCGTGGTGCCGCGCCACAGTGGTTGAAGTCTTTCAGAAAAGCTATGTTAAGGCTGTGAAAGCCTGTCCAGTCAGTCAGCTGGCCAGTTTGCGGGTCTTCTTCCCAGATTATGGGTTCACTAAAAGCATCACCATCCAATCGTGCGTTTTAATTTGACCAGATTCTGGTTGTTAGTTTATCTTTGATGATACTATTGCAGTATTTATTCTTTTTCTCAGTGAGGTGGGGGTAGCTGAGTCTTTACTTAACACTGTGAACAACCACCTGAGGAAAGTGGGTAAAACTGTGAAAGTAGAGCTGAGTTGCTTTGCTCCTCAGGCCATAAGATGTTCACTGAAGGACCTGGTTCCATATAACCTGGTAAGATCCCTCAAGATTCAAATTCATTGCTACAGAAAGTCGATGTGAAATTGAAACCGTGTGTGTGCGCAGACAGAGGGCTGGAATAAAGAGGCAAAGGCTGAATTCTGCTGTGTGGTTGGATCTGCTGCGGTGGAGATGCGACCTTTGGGTCAGGACAGAGACTCTTTGCTGGTGGATCTAAGAAAAGCTCCCATGGAGCAATCCACTGATGTGCCTATCTCTGTCAGGGAGTACCTTGTTTTCATTGAGGTGGCCAGGTACACTTGTACATGCATTTCTAAGTTATCAGTTAAACTATCTTTAGCATTTATGACTTATAAATTTAAGTTGTTTAGATCATGACTTGAAATCATGTCTTCAACTGCTAAGTGTTGTAAACTTGGTATGGTTTTTCATTTCCAATAGGTTTTATTCTCCAGTGACATTGGGCAGAAAGCCTTTAATGTATTATCCTCCTGTGTATCCGGAAGCCAGCACAGAGCTCGACGCTGTGGTGAGCCACATCAACAACCTCTCAGACTTCTACATCCAGCTGGTATGAAACTAAGATACTGGGGATAGAAAACCAAAACAACTTCTTTAGCGAAACTGTTCCTGTAATCATTACTATGGGAAAGTTCAAGTCTTGACATCTTTCGCATACACCTGTTCACCATTTCTGATTGTTAGTACACTTCTTTTTCTCTACTTCCTCAACAGGTTGACAACATGGAGTCCTTGTTGCTCTCAGCTAAGCTTCAGGATTACTACAATTCACTGAAAGAAGATGAGCTCAGAGTCTACTGCCCTGTAATAGGACAGGCCTGTGTTGCCCCTTTTGAAGATAAATTGTGGTACAGAGCTCAAGTCATAGGTCAGGATGAATAGTCTCTTTTTTTTTTTTCTTTATCCACCTTATTCCTGGCAGTGCTGTTGTAGGATTTATTGTGTTTGCTACTTCCAGTGCTTAATAGCTGCAGCTGGTGTTTGTTTGTAATAATCACACACAGGCATGTCTGAGGTTCAAAATCAACAGCTGAAAATCTCTGCATAAGGCATGTGGCAGTGTGTTAAACGGCTTGGTTGCGACATTAATGTTTGTCAAAAATACTGTAAAGATAAATAAACCGCTTGGAAAAAAAATTAAGTTATATTTTCCTATCAATTGAACTAATGAACTGGGTTTGAATTAGATCTATTTAGTGCTCTGAGATAATCTTTTCTGTCATAGCAAGAACAAACAGATGTTAAACAATTAAAATTAAGACCATTGTTAAGTGGAGCAGCAACACAAATTAACTGATTTCAGAGCAGATCAGGAGTTGGTGCAGTATTTGGTTTAGAAGCCTCTGAACAATTTTACCTGCAGACATAATTAATCTGCTGGTGGATCATCCTGAGTCATCATTAATAAACCTGAGTCCAGATGTGAGTTAGAAAAGCTTAAAATTATGAGCTGTACTGATGCACTCCTCAAATGAAACAGTCTGGCTCTGAGGATCTTTATGCACTGATTTTCAACAGTCTTGGAGATGGTTTGATTGTAACGATGCTGATTTATTCTTATAAACGAATCATGAGTTGTTAGATTTCTACATTCCAACTCAGAAAAGTTTTAAGGGGTTTTCCTGTAGTTTTATTCTTGGACATAAACAGGACAGTAAGTTTTAGGTTATTCAGTTTTTACATAATGTATAATTTTATACATTCATAACTTATTTTTTATGGACGAGCCCAGTTGAAGCATGAGGTCTCATTTTCAGGGAGCTAAGAGCATCCAGAATAATAGAACATCATACTTCAAAACATGTTATCAGGCTGGGCAGATTCAATCAGTAAATAAGATCTGAAACACTGTTCCTAACAAAGCATTTTACAATGATACAGCTGTTTAAAGATCTATAGAGATTAATGAACTGACTGTAAATGGTAGGCCTAATTTTTTAATAGATTATCCGATTACTAAAATATTTGATCGTTTCAGCCCTAGTGACAGTAATGACTTCTTGTTTACCACAGCGATCACAAAGAGTTCGTGGTTCTTTGGATCCTTAGAACCATTAGACTTTGTTTTGAGGATTTTTTTTCTACGTAGTTTTTCTTTATTTCACCAATTGTATCGTCAAAATGCTTTGTTTCCACAGAAACATTTTATGCTTCCATTTTAATCTTTTTGAGGTACCTGGAGAAAATAATGTTTGCCATTCTGATGTGTATCGTGTGGTTTTAGGCCATCCAGGTGGACGAAAGGTGGAAGTGCAATATGTTGACTTTGGCAATAAGCACGTCTTGTCAGTCAGTGACTTGAGGAAGATCAAAGATGAGTTCTTTGCCCTTCCTGCCATGGTAAGACCACAACAACAGGTGTAGCTTGTAAAACACAAAGCACATGATACACAGTCCAAAGCAGCTACACAAGATGCTGATTAGTTGCCATGTAAGAGTGCGTATGTCCTACTGTCCTATTTCTGAATTAAATGTAATATATAGTTCTGGTAAATTTACCATGGTAATTCTTTAGTGGATGTACTTGAAGATACTAAACAGAAAAGGCAAAAGTCAGTTTACAGTACAATATTAAAATTAACCCTTTTTTCATTCAAAAGTATTCAAAAATGTTGTGTCTGTTTTTTTTCTGCCAAGTTAAATTTGAATGTTTTCTTCTTATATCCAGGCAGTTCATTGCTGTTTGGTGGACGTGATTCCTTTAGATGGAGAGAGTTGGAGTGAAGCCTGCACCAAAAGATTCATCAGCCTCGCTCACCAACAACTGGTCACTGTTGTGGCAACAGGTGCTGGCTGATTTTCTTTTGGAAACGTTCTTTTTCTTTTTCTGAACTCTTATTGCAGATTAGTTATTGTCACTGATTTTAAGTCTATTCCTCAGGAAAAGTTCCTAAGACTGAGCCTTTGCCCCTTGGAGTGTTTGTGGGTGGCCTGAACGAGCCAAAAACCAGCATAGCTGAGCTGCTGGTAAAAGAAGATTTGGCCCGCTTTAAAGAGAGGTAATTCTTGTCTGAAGTGGATGGACAAATTGTATTTTTGATTATATGAAAAAAGTGAAACAAATGATTGCAGGAATAAGTGTTTTTATCAGTATTTTACCACACGTGCTCTTCAGTGTTTTATATACCTGAATGTTCCAGCCTGATGCTGGGTTGCTGGGTAAAAATTAATAAAAATTGCAGATTTTCTTGCTTCATCTTGAATAAAATGAGTCCATCAGACTATGAGGGACAAACTTACACTTTTCAGTTACTGAGGAGGAAGATGACATGATGTTTAAATGCTCAGGCTTATTCAGGAGCTGCACCTACACACCCATTGCTTCTTTGTTTACTTCAGGCTATGCTATGCAAGGAGCAGTGTGCCAGGTGCTATAAATCTGCAGCGTTCTCAGCGGTCGGTGTACAAACGCATAAACTTGATATTTTTAAAATACTGCACCTAGGCCAATGCTCAGCTCCTTGCTCTGCAGATCTTCAATGAATAGATTCAAAGAACTGGGCCTGCATCATATGTGACTATAAAATCAATATAAATAAGCAATATAAGATTAGCGCTGTGAAGTGCAGAGACTGATTTTTAGTTTTTGTCATTTTATTACAATATTCTGTATTGATTCTTCCTGTCACCCTCATCCTCTCTTGCAGTATCTCCATATTTAACTAGCTTTCTTATGTTACTGACCCCACTGTTTCTTCTTTATCAGCAGGCTGAAATGCAAAAATGAAAAGCCATCCAGTCCTGATTACGCTGTGTGGGATCCTCCTCTTGAGCTCGGTTCAGCTGCAGAGGAAGCTGATGTTCCAGATCAAGTAATTGTTGAGGAGCAAAATAATGACCCTCTGAAGTTGCAGCCTCAGTTGAAGCTACCTGACCAGCGTAAAGACCTCAAAGTCATGGTCACTCATGTCAACTCCCCAAGCAGCTTCTACGTCCGTCTCACAAATTCTGACCCTCAGCTTAAAAGGTAAGCAGGAATGAAAAGGTTAAATGAAGTCATTGATGGTTATCCATGACTAACTCATTATTTCTCATAAAACCAACTTTCGTCCAATTTCTTTGTCAATTTATAAACAAATTTAGGCAGTTGGCACAATTTCAAAAGGTTTCATGAAGACATGCTGGCCTTCTAATTCAACAGCCATAAATAACAACACCTCTCTTTTCTACAATCTGCTGACGTGTGGTGTAAAGCTAATCAGGGGAGGCTTCAGAAGATAGAAGCCAACTAATGGTTGGATTTGAACATGGGAAGGCTGGATGATTGTAGTCTGATTTGGTTTTATTACGTCAAAGACATCTGAAAATCTCTGTGATTCAGGAAATGTGATCAGTCAAAGAGACAGGATTGTTTTATTTCTGATTTTGGCCCTTTCTGGTGACTCCAGACAGTCAAACAAATAGTTTTGGGTAGAAAGATTTTTTTTTTTACAGGTTCCTTTAGAGCAGTGGTTCCCAACCTCTTTTACTAAGAACCCAACCCTTCCTGCACCAAAAGAAGTTTGGTGCCTCCCACCAGTGCAATGCTCTTGTGACCTTTCAGAGTATGCACACACTTGCAAACAACACACATCCTTGTGTTAATATTCAAGCTTGTGCACATATGAATGCAAACATTACAGGAAAAATTTCCCCAATTAACCATTTCAGTTGTCTTGTTCCTGCATACCTCTGTATAGGCATCCAATTTCAGAACTGAGTAGTTTATGCAGATTCCCCTGAGTTTTCAGGATCCCAGAGGTTGGGAAATACTGCTTTAGGGTATGTCACCATAGACTATTGAACCAAGTTCTTGTTTTGTGTGTTTTTAAAATTGTTTTGGAGATTTCTACTGTTGAACTTCAAAACAGCAATTGAATAAACAAAATTACAGAAGTAATCTTGAGAATCTGTTTCTTTACCGTCTCATTGACATGTCTAAATCTGCAAGATACTATTACCTTGTGTTTGTAAAATAGCATAATTCACCATATCTGTGGATTAAACTACTGGGAGGAACTGCCAGCAAATATCACAACAATAAATTTAGAAAGTAAAGTTACTGACTCTTGTCCAACCCTGAATGTTTAAGTTCAGGACTTAAATGAATCTGTGTCACAAGCAACTTGTTGTTAAAGTAAATCTCATAAGCTTTAAATGTTATTTTAATGTTTGTTTAGGGTATGTGAACGGGTGAAACAGGAGTGTGCCCTAATGGAGCCCCAGGATTTGGTGTGGAAGGCTGATATGTATTGCGCTGCCAACATTAATGGAGTCTGGGAGAGAGGACAGATCTGCTGTGATGTCACATCAAACAACACTGCAGAAGTATTTAAACACAACATTTAACATATTTTTCTTTCTGACATCAGTTTACTGTAGCTGCTAGTTAAAATATTGTAGCAATATGTAAATCTCTGAAGACTTATGGTACTTGGATAGTGTCAGAGACGTATCACAGCTGTGATTAAAAGTTTACACACTTACTAGAGTAGTGAAAAACAAATTTTTTTGGAGCTTTTAATGAACTATTTTAATTTTTTACCATAATGGAATCCAACACAGCAGCATAGAGCTGGTAGTGATTTTTAAAAACAAGAACTGGAACAAACTTTGAGCATAAAGCTGGGTGGATACTTGACCACTTCTTTCCCACTGTGGTCTTAAAGAGTTCAGTTGATTGCTTACTTTCTCATAAATGTTGCTTTTCCTTTTCAGCATATTTTATATGTTTTCAGTAGGATTGAAATCAATGCTTTTGAAGGCAGTTCCAGAACATTGTTTCGATGCTGCATCTTTAACTTCGGCAACTTTTTCCATCTGAGCAGCTGCATATTTCAGTTGATCTTGAAGATGTTCATTTTAGAGGAGGAGCTGCACCCTCTGAGATTAGGGCTTTATATAATTTGCTTCACTGTGGACAGTGACACTGTTTGTCAGAGCAAATTCCCATCCATAATTAGGCTTTTCCCTCGGTGGTTCCTTGGGTTGCACTTGAATGTCCTAAACTACTTACTTTCTTCCTATGATGATCATTTAGTTCTTCTTCCAGATTTGGCCTATTGGCAGTGAATCTGCACTCTACTCATTTACACTTGCGTGAACTATTGATCTTTTTGCAGTTGTTTAAAAATTAATCCCTAAAGATTTTTATTTAATTTCCCTTTGGGATCAATAAAGCATTTTTGAACTGAATTGAATTTTACTAACTTGTGAAATAGTTCCATCTTAGATCCTCACTGAGTTCCCTAAACTCTCCTGTGGCTATGAGTGTTAGTTAGGCCAATGATTATTCTTATGCTGTCAAAGAACAACTACCAGATGTGATCAAACACGATCACTAACAAATAAATCATATTTGGCTTTGTCATGTTAAGAAATCTCCAAACCAAAGCACTATTAGTTAAAAGATTAAGGTAAATATATCTGCATACAAAAAACACCATAAATTCACATTTCTGTGCATGGTTCTTGTTTTTAAATCATTATTCCATCATAGAAGAAGAATTGTTCCAATAGATCACAGAAAGCCCAGATTGAATTGACTGAATTCATGCACATGAAAGGTGGGTGACTTTTTGACCTAAACTGTAAGTCAGGGTTCCCCAGTAGAGTCTTTGAAATACTACTGTGGAATTCAATGGTGTCATTTTAAATGATGGTGACTGTTTCTTTACTAAATGGTACCAGATCAGACGGTGTGACCATGGCAACAAAGTGAAGATCCACGTCAGTAACCTGTACCCTCTTCCGTCCTCTTTGATTGGTTCCCTGGCAATGGAGTGTACTCTGAATGACATCAGGTTGGTTGTAATAACGTGTGAAATGATCGTGAACACACACACACACACACACACACACACACACACACATGGCCTAATTATTTTTACATGGTCAAACATTTAGACAGTGTATTTCAATCTAAAATAGGACTCAGGAGATAGAAAATCTAACAACTTCTTATAGTTCATAAGACAGTTTGCTTAAAAAAATGACAGGATGCTTGGAGAGTATTTAACTGATTAGGCTGCAGGTCACCAAGTGACCCAGGAAGCTGTAAGATTTGATGAGTGTTTGCAGAGTGGTGAAGTGTTGTGGAATGTAAAGCACAAACCAAATACCAATCAGTTTATTCAAGGATTTTTTATTTATTTATTTTTTTACCGTCATACCAGTTCAGATTTGCATGTTAGTCGTACGAAATTTGAACTTAGATCCCAGTTCAAGAAGCCAAGTAAATAATAAATAAGTCGATATAAATAGTTAAAAAGTGAGCTAAAGCTGAATTTAGTCCATTAAGTGCGGCTCGAGTTCAGAAGTCTGACAGCTGAAAGGTAGAAACTGTTGCTCAGCCGTCCGCCTAAGGGGAGGGGCTGAAACAGTCTGTGTGCAGGATGGGTGGAGTCCTTCATCCCTCCCCCTGCATCATGATGTGCAGTAGTCCGAGGTGGAGGGAAGGATGCTCCCCGCAGTCCTCCGTGCAGCCTTAACCACCCTCTGCAGAGCCATCCTCTCAGCAGCAGTGCAGCTGCCGTGCCACACTGTGATGCAGGTGTAGAGAACGCTCTCTGCCACACAGTGATAGAAACTCCTCAGGATGGAGTTCCCAAGTCCAGCCTTCCGCAGCTTCCTAAGGAAGTAGAGACGCTGGTGGGCCTTCCTGACCAGACAGGAAGTGTTGGCACGCCAGGTGAGGTCACTGGATATATTCACACCTAGGTACCTGTAGCTGGAAACCACCTCCACATGTGCTTCTCCGATGTTCAGGGGAGGAATGGAGCGCTTGTCCCTTCTGAAATCCATTACCATCTCCTTGGTCATCTTCACATTGATGCAGAGCTTATTTTCTCTGCACCACTGCACCGGGTGTTCCACTTCCTCTCTGTATTTAGACTCATCATTGTTTGTGATGCATCCCACTACTGCTGTGTCGTCTGCAAACTTCACTGTATGACAGCTGGGATGTGTTGCAGAGCAGTCATGTCAGCAGAATGAACAGGAGGGGGCTCAGCACACAGTTCTGGGGCGAGCCAGTCCTGAGGGTGATGGAGGAGACAGTGTTGTGAATCCTGACAGTCTGAGGTCTGTTGGTCAGGAAGTCCAGGACCCAGTTCCCCAGTGTGGGACTGAGTCCAAGAGAGGAGATCTTCTGCACCAGGGTCTGTGGGATGATGGCATTGAAGGCCGAGGAGAAATCCAGAAAGAGCAGATGGATGTAAGAATTCCAGCTCTCCAGATGGGTGAGGGCTGTGTGGACCATCAATGAGATGACGTCAGCAGTGGAGCAGTTCTTCCTGTAGGCGTACTGATGGGGGTCCACAGTGACGTTGATGGAGTCCAGACCAGCCTCTCGAAGCGCTTCATGACTGCCGAGGTTAAGGCTATAGGTCGGTAGTCATTTAGGCCTGTCACTGTGGAGCACTTGGGGACAGGGACAATAGTGGCAGTCTTTAAGCAGGTGGGGACGGATGAAGGTGTTGGTGAGGTGTTGAAGATGTCTGCCAACACCTCAGACAGTGGGTGTGTACAGTCCAACCAGGGAAAACTCAGAGAGATTAAAATCTCTTCTAAAAGTGACATGGCCAAGGCAGCAGCATAAAACATAGAAGATTGAATACACAAACATATTTCATAAAAAAAAATATCCCGGAGACATCACAACAGCATTAAACATCAGGGCAGCTACAGCAGCCAGGTGAGCCGAAGTCTCCATCCTTTATGATTGACTTGAATTGCCCCAAAGTTATAAGAGATGACAATTTTAAGTCTTTTTGCATATTATTGCAGGCAGCAATGGCAGAAAACATAAAGGCCTTCTTACCCATTTCCATTCTAACTTTTGGAACCTGCTTCAATATGTTCTCCTGACCATCTGCACTACACTTTAGGACTTGGGTGTCCTTCAGTTCTTTATTTCCTTGCTTTTCTTTTTTTCTTATCCTCAATCTATCATGACCTTCCTTCTTTCCTCGTTTCTTTCTTCCTCATGTCCTTTCCTAATTCTTTGTGTGTTTACTGTTTTCTCTAAGTATTTTTTTCTTCCAGGGTTCTGTCATTATAATTTTTCTCACCTCATTTCTTTCTTTTCCTCCATTCCAGTATTTCTTACTTCCTTTCTCCTTCTCCCTCTCGTCACTACTTTCCTTCAATGTGTCCCTGCTTCCTTTTTTCCTGTATCCTACATTACTTCCCTTTCCCTTCCCTTCATTTTGTGTCCTACATCCCTCCCTTCCTTCTTTGTTTCCCAATCCTCTTCGTTCTTCCCTCCCTTTTGGTGTCCTACCTTCTTTCCTTGTTTCCTACCATCCTTAATTCTTGCCTAACATATGTTATCCTTTCTTGTATCCTACCTCCCTTCCTTTCCATCTTTGCTTCCTGTTTCTGTTTTTGTCAGCTCCACACCTAACGCCTGCTCACTATAGAAATACCTGGTGTGGATTAATAGTGAAGTTCAGTTATTTGTATTTAACTCAGAAAGGAAAGGTTTGGTCTCTGAGTGTATGGCAGACAGACAATGAGTTGGAACCCTAAACTGATGAAAAGCAAATGTCTTTTAAGGAAGATACAACAGAAATAAATATAGCCAATGTAAAACCATCAAAAAATGTAGGACAATAGGCTCTAGGATGTAATCAAAATTAGACATTCGTAACATTTTAAATAAAATTAATCATGTGTTTGTTTTGTCTCCTTTTCAACATTAAGAAGTTCTCAAACTGTTTGTCTTCTAGGCCAACAGGAGGCCGAACAACCTGGACAGATACAGCCTGTGACCTGATCTCCTACTACCTGACAGGAGCTTCGGCTGTGATGACAATCAAGGTATTTTCTGTTTTTACCTGCCAGCGTGACATCATTAATTTCTTCTTTTAATTTTTGCTGTGGAAAACGAGTAACTTTGTATTGCTCTATCAGATGTTATCTGTCTGTATGTAATAGCTTCATTTCTGCTTGTTTAGGGTGTGACAGATGAGGATCCATTGCCTGTCGTGTTGTCCTGCTCCAACAGAATGGGAGAATATATCAGCATTGCTGACTTTCTGGTTGACGAAGGCCTCGCCCTCAGGGAAAGAAAACGGTCTGTGTTAGTGCCACGTCATGCAAAATACGTTTCTTGGTTATCTTGAATAACAAATTTCCAAATGCCACCCTTTTTCTATCTCAGCTTTAGAAAGACTTGACTAATTATCAGAAGCTTAGCTGTGTTTTTAATTTTGAGGGTATTCCTGCTTTGTTTTTGTTTTTTGTTTTTTGTATTTTTTTTGGTTGCAGGGTCGCAGTTGTCCAAAACCCCAAAGAACCTGATTCCCACACTCCGACTAGTGACACTGAAGCTTGTAAAGAAGAAAAAAGCAACTCTTCTCTATCTGTTCCTCTTTTTTCTTGCCCATCCTCATCTTCTACCAAATCTACTTGCATTCCTCCAAAACCGTTCCCCCGCTCAGTTATAACCGCTGAAAAGGTGATCAATTAGTAAGAAACTACCATTACTGTTTGTATATAAATAAATACATTTTATTACTACTTCCACTTATTGAAAATAGATTGTTGTATGCTTGCTTCTATTATTTTGTTTTTCTTCAGTTTATTTTTTCATATTTATAAGCTTTAACTCATGTAAAGGGTAAAATAATGTACATAAGAACCTAAAGAATTAGAGGTACAATAAGTAGAACTGTAATCTGTGTGTGGTTGTATGTACAGGTGAAGACTTCAATGTATCACCCTCCAGAGCTGCCATGTCCTGGTCACATCCTTATCTGTGTTTCTGCCATTGGAGATGATGGTGTCATTTACGCCAGAACACAGGGTGCAGGTACACTTTAAAATGATACATAATATCTGATGTTTTAATGAACAACACATATCCGTACTGCAAAGATGATATATTCAAGATAGAAACCTAAAGATGAAGCATGAACTTTAAAATACTTTGGAATCAAAGTGGTTCGCTGTGTCTCACATAGAATCAGATTTATTTTTAATTAATCTTTGATCTGTAGTGGGTAAAATATAGGGGTGAGAATTGATTGCTCTGTCATGATTTTTTGGGGGGGAGGGGGTCATGATTCGATTCAAAATCGATTTTCGAGTCAAAACAAGTTTCTGCTTTAATCTATCGGTGTGCAAATGATCCTCACCATCTACTCCAGTCTGCTTTGCAAGGTCAAATGACAAATGGAGACTTTAAAATGTCACATTTAATACATTTTCAATATTAATCCATGTTTGGATGGAATTACTCCCTCCCTGCATCCCCCGTTTTGTTTTAACGAAGCGGTCATGGAGACAGCGCCACACCTTTCAGCAGACAGCCTCCTCTGTGGACAACAGCATTGCAATTTCCATCCCGAGGTTTTTATCAGTTTGACTAAATGTAAATAATTTCTCTCTGCGTCAGATAAATGTTTCGTACTCAGTTGCCTGCGGAAACAAAAACCAGGTAGTGGAAGTGAACTGGTTGAAGCGAAATATCAACATTGCTGTCCGAGTGCATTTCTGCTTAAAACAGCCACAAACTTCTGACCATTCACACAAAACACCGCACAGAGCTCTGTATGGGGGGAGGGGCTGAGGAGGGGAGTACCCAGTGCTGTGTGCTTAAAAACAGCCCCACACCATGATGTTCCTACCTCCAAACTTAACTGTTGCTGTGGTGTGTTTTGGGTGATATATGTGGTACTTTTTGACCTCCAAACATGGAGTGCATTACAGCATAATCCAGTTCATCATATGAACTGGATTATAGCTCCAGCAGTACTCACTAGAACCTTCAGTAGTTTAGAAAATCTTCTGTAACCAACAGAGTTTTTTTTTGTTTTTTTTTTTTTTTGTTTTTGCGACAATAAGGTTGTTAAGGTCTTGAGAGAGCTCGTTGGTTTTGCCCATCAAGAAATGTTTCTTGTTTGATGCCTTGTTAATACAAGACACCTTTTTGTAGCCCATCAGTTGAGACTGAATCAGCTGATATTAATTAGTGCTAAGGTTAAGGATTGCTTTCTGATTACTGATCGATTTCAGCTGGTGTCATGGCTTGCCATGCTTTTTGGCTCCTCTCTTTCTTCATACGTGATTCCATTTGATTAAACTTAACTTGCAGAACTCTAGGGCTTAATCTCTTTGCATCTGTGGGCAATATGGGTTATTGACACCAGCTGAGAATCTCATGTTAATTGCAGGTTTAAAAAATGCCTTACAGATAATAAAAATCAAAATTCAGTGTGTGGGAAAATAGTATGTTCGGTCAATATTAAGATATATTAAACAAAAATGTCAAGCTTCTGAAAAATATTTATTTTTATGCGCTCAATATTTGGTTGGGCCTCCTTTTACATAAATTACTGCATCAGTGCAGCATGGTATGAAGGCAACCAGCCTGGGGTTCTGCTAAGGTGTTCAGGAAGCCCAGGTTGCTTTGATAGCTGCCTTCAGGTCATCAGCATTGTTGGGTCTAGTGTCTGTCATTTTCCTCTTGACAATAACCCATATATTCTTTATGGGGGTCAGGTCAGTTTGCTGGCCAGTCAAGCACAGTACCACCAGTACAGACATTGAACCAGTTTTGGTACCTTTGGCAGTGTGGGCCAGTATCAAGTCCTGCTGGAAAATGAAATGAGCAACTCCATTAGCTTCTCAGCAGAAGGTAGCAAAGAGTTCTCTAAAAAGTCCTGGTAGGTGGTTGTGTTGGCTGTGGATTTCAATCCAGAACCACCAGATAACATGGACCCCAAACCATCACTGTTGACTGAGGAAACTTCTCTCTGGACTTTAAGCCACATGGATTCTGTGCCATTGCACTCTTCTTCAAGACTCTGAGACTTTGATTTGATTGACTAATGAAATGCAAACTTTACTTTCATCTACCACTGAGCAACAGTCCTGTTCTTTTTCTCCTCAGCCCAGGTAAAACAATTCGGACATCTTTTGTTTAGGAGTGGCTTCACACAAGAATGTGACATTTGTAGCCCATGTGTAGGATTCGTTTGTGCACATTGGCTCTTGCGCAACTCCAGCCTCAGTCCGCTCCTTGTGATGTGCCTCTAAATTCTTCAGTTGATTTTACTTGATAATCTTCTCAAAGGTGCAGTTATCCAGGTTGCCAGGGTACCCTTTTCTATCAGTTTTTCCTTCCACTCAACTTTCTTTGAATATGCAATAACTTTTTCACAGTATTCTAATTTTCTGAGACACTGAATTTTGGGTTTACAAGAAATAAAGGCTTGAAACATTTCACTCTACTTTTAATAAGTTTATATGTTTCACTTGAAATGAGTGACAACAAAACTCCGTCATTGTATTATTATTATTATTGTTTTTTTGTTTTGTTTTTGAACTGTATTTGTAGTGAGATGTGTTTTAACTATGAGTTTCTGAAAGAAAAAAAAAATCGCTGGAACTTTTTTATATGTCCAAGCTGTTTCCTGTTCATTTCCATTAAAAAGGGACCCCACCAAAAAAAACTAACCTGGCTCTGGT
Source organism: Anableps anableps (assembly GCA_014839685.1). Taxonomy (NCBI): domain Eukaryota; kingdom Metazoa; phylum Chordata; class Actinopteri; order Cyprinodontiformes; family Anablepidae; genus Anableps; species Anableps anableps. The sequence continues at coordinate 8,705,027 of CM026075.1, read as the reverse complement.
TCCTGTAAATATTCTTTCCTAAAACTGGTGATAAGAACACGCTGTTTTTTTCTTTTTTGCTTGAGCACAACTGACTTAAATTCAGTTGTTTTTGCAGACTTCAGCTGAACTTTGTGGAAAGATGTCATCCATGTCTTTGTTTCATCAGTATTTAAAAAAGGAAGACATCTAAAACACAGGACAGTGTGCCCTGAATATCGGATTTGGGAAACTAAAATACCTGTTATTCCATATTTGCACATGGGAGAACATAGAGGGCCCCAGAAATAGACCATTCTGCCAAATATGAGCCAGTGGTTTAACCTGGTTTAGCGAATAATGTTTTCTGAACTTCAAAGTGAACTAGTCAATCAACCTAATGAAAAAAAAAAACCTTATATTGTCTGTTTTTTTCCAGAGTATCAGCTCGAACAACTCAAGGAAGGGATTCAGAAGAGCATCAAGACATTGCCTAGACAGAAGCCCTACACCTGGAAGTCAGTCCAGGGCTGTGCAGTCATCGGACCTGACATGTTGTGGTACAGAGGACAGCTGCTGGAGCTGCTGGGAGGACATGTTAAGGTCAGGAGGGGGAAAAAAGTGGGGTCATTGCTATGAGCCATTGAACATGGATTTAATAGCCAGTAACATGAATATCAAGCCACAAAAAAAATGGATAAAACTAATGCAGTTGTTGCTCTGATTAAATCAAATATTGGATAAACTTTTCCTATTAACATCAACACTTGTTGTCTTTCTCCAATTATGAGCAGCCCATGAATATCCCAAACACACCTGTGGACCGATTTACTTTCATTTTAGGCTAAGAGACAGTAACACAAGCTCTGCTAGGGCGTAAAATGGCTGTGATGTACAGGATGCCGTCACTGCTGAAGTGTGAGGGGAGTGTTGGGTAAAGGTGAAGGGTCTTGTGTAAAACGCCTGAGGCTGGAGAGCACCCTGTGATGTCTTCAGTTCGGTGAAAGAAAGAAAAAATACATGTAATAAATGTCTCAAAATCATCATCCTCAAGTCAGTGAGATGCGGCACAGGAAATGTTAACAGCCTTTATTATTCATTGTATCAATAAAACCTCAAACCTTGTGTTTAGCAGTGTTACTATGTAGGAATAAATAGTTATGTTGAAAATGACTGATTTTATGGGTTGTAACGGTGTTCTAATTTCTGTTATTTTTAATACAGAAACATGTTTTCAGATACTTTTTTTTTTTTTTTTTTTTTTTTAATTGCTGTTTCTTACTAATTAAATTAGTTTTCAGTGTTTCTATTGTAGTTTTTTTTTTTTAAATGGTAAACATATATTAACTAGTGGTATCAGTAGAAAACAAATATTGACTGTCTGTTCCCAAATGCACATACTTGAAACCATAGAGGTGGATGTGACTGAGTGGATTGAACTGAAATTAATTGGATTCATTTGAGTTCAAAACAAATTTGATCCAATTTGCATGCTCTGATATTGGATATGAACTCCCTTGTTAGGAGCCTTATGATGACAGTTTTTCTAATTTAGCACCATTTCATAGTAAAGTTTGACCAAAGCTTAATGATGTTTCATGACAGGTACAATATGTGGACTATGGTCTGATTGAGAACATCCCAGTGGTGCATGTGTATCCCATGCTGTTATGTGTCGAGGTTCCTCAGCTCTGCATGCCCTGCCAGCTCTTTGGCATCAGCCCTGTAAGAATGTCTCTGTTTTTGTTTTATTTCGCTTTGGTTGCTTTATTCAAATCACTGATTTTTTTTTTTTTTTTCCCATTTGTTTTATGTTTTCTTTTCCATGGACTGTTAGGTTGGTGGGAAATGGCAACGTGATGGAGTCGCCTTGATGAGGGAGGTGTTACTAAACCGCTCAGTGGACATGCAAGTTGTGGTAAAGTATACCTGGGAATAGAGCTGCAAAATAGATTGGTCGTCATGGTAATATCAATTTGTCCTACAATGCAATTGAAAAGGACTACTTGTGTTTCCTATTTGGTATTCATGCAAGCTCCATTAATATGTCACTGCTGTCGATGCCCACACTTGTGTAATATCAGTTGCTGAGATTCTGAAGCTCTTAAAGAGTGAATGAAGTAAAAGCAAGCTAAGGGTCAAGAAATGTGGATTAATTGTAATCAATGTAATGGCGATATTCAGCAATAGTACTGCGATAACATCTTTTCCTAATATTGAACAGTCCTACTTGGTACCCTGTGTTAAGAAGTTAGTGACATGAGTAGTAAAAAGCACAGACTAGTATGTGAAATCCAGTGGGGATTTTTTTTTTTTTCTTTTTTTTTTTTTTTTTTTTATTTTTTTATTTTGTCTTAGGAGCTGCCAGCTGACCCCCGGGGACCTCTCGCAGTTGAGATCTTCCTTGATGGGATGAGTCTCAGCAGGATTCTGTGTCACATTGAACACGCCTCCATGGACGGCACTCTTTCAACACAAAAGGTTCTCATCCAGGATGGTTTCTATTTTGATTCTCCTAAAAGGAACTGCAGCACTTGAAGTTGCTTAGCAATATTTGGGTTCGTCTGCAGGATCTGATAGCAACGCCTCCTTTCCCCCTCCTGGATGTCTGGGATATCAGCACTGAGGTTTGAACCTAAAATTGTGGCCACAGATTCAAGAACAACTTCTTTAACAAAACCTAGCTATTTACATATATAAGGTTTTAGGCAAACATTTACCAAATTTAACTTTCATAAAATTATTTGGGCTGATATGAAAGATATTTTCTGTTCTGTTTTATTGATTTCAGGGTCTGATGGACCTAGAAGAGCCAGTGTTGGGGCCCTTTGTTAACCCAAACCTTCCACTGGAGGGAGAACACTTTGAAGTCAGGGTCACGCATTTATGGACCCCCAATGAGGTATCTGCTAGCTTCATTGTAAATACTCCACATCAGGGGTCTTGAACCACAGTCCTCGAGGGCTGGTGTTCTGCAACTTGTAGATTTGTCCCTGGTCCAACGCACCTGAATCAAATGGCTGAATTACCTCCTGAGTGTGCAGTCAAGTTCTCCAGAGTCCTGCTCATGAGCTGATTATTTGACTCAGGTGTGTTGAAGCAGAGACGCATCTAATAGTTCCAGGACACCGCCCCTCAGGGACTGGGGTTGAAGATGCCTGCTGTATATAAACTTTTTTTTTTTATTTTTTTTTTTTTAAGGATTTTTGTGGCTCTGGTGGCCTTTATTTGATAGTGGAGTGACAGGAAAGTGGGTTATGAAAGAAGGGGAAGACATTCGGCAAAGGTCAACAGGCCGGGACTCGAACCTGTGACAGCCGGTATATGGGCATAATTGATAGTTTTGTTTCACTTTTGCATAATGTTGCATACCTTCAAAAGATGTGATGGTTGTTGCTAGTGATGGGAAGTTCGGCTCTTTTCAGAGGCAGAGCTCCCAAAGAAGAGGCAGCTGTTTGGGCTCCTGAATAGCTTGCCAGATTTTGATTTTGTTGCATAAAATACGAATGAAAATCTCTTTCTTTCTCTCTCGTGTTTGGAGCCTCTCCTGCTCACTAGAGCCAGTGAGAGCTGAATAGCAAAATGGACGGGGGAGGGGGAGTTGGGAGCCGGCTCTTCTGATTTAGCAGCATGGCCCATCAATAGTTACTGATTAGCTTTTGTTAGATCTCTGCCTGTTTAAAACTGATAAATAGGTTATTAATAACAGCATTTTACTTTCCCTGTCATATAGCTGTTCCTGTGTCCCCTGAAGGAAACAGCTGATTCACAGATGATGGAAGACTCTTTGGGTGAAGCTTTGACCAGAATCAATGCAAACATCAACTCTCTACCACGACTGACCAGTTTTCTGTATGGTAACGTTTCACTTTATTTCTTACCTGCTTATGGACAGACATCAGAGGCATTCAGAGGGTTCTTGTCAGGCATCTTTGTGGAGAGGCTCGTTATGCCTCCACGGGACCTTGGTATCTTGAGTTGACTGTGAACCCATCTGTATGCTAAAGTCAAATGTCACATCATCCATCTTACATCACTTTTTTACAGTAAAATCATAAATCTAATTTTTGTCTGGATTTTACTATGTAACAACACAGGTGTTTGTGAAAACGTATATGACTGAGCATAAAGACCACTTCTGAAGTGATCCACTGTGCAAGTACCAACTTGTGAAAATTACAACTGGCATTTAATAATTATCTCCTTATATGTTTTGTCTGAAATTATTTTGAGATTCAGAAAATTAACACTGGGGTAATTGTGGTTATTGTTCATTAGCAAAGATGTTATTATTAAACATTACTATTTGTAGGAGTAGTAGTATTATACAACCTTTCATCAACGAACATTTTGTTTTGTATTACATTATGTTTGTCAGGGACTCATTACAAACAGTCCAGGTTAGTAACAAGTTAAACAGACACTAAGCTGTTGGCGGCTGTGCTGCAGACTGAGGACAAACATCTTCAATACAGCTACATCAAACTCTTGGTGCTTACCGGTTGTATAAATATCCTGTCTTCTGCTTGAGTTTTAGTAGGCAAATACAGTGTAATATTCGTTTTATTATTTTTTTTTAACTGAGTTTTCAAACTAAATCCTAGTACTAGTACTGGATAGTACTAGGTTTTACTTGGGTAATTATTAAACCAGTAACGGTTTCATCCCAGCTACATGAAAGCTGATTTATGAAGCTGGAGGAAAATAAAACTGATCCGGTTGATGGTTCAGTGGAGGAAAGAACTGTGATCTAAAGAGCTTTATGTTCTACAGATTATCACCACATTATAATCCTGAATCATTTTACCACCCATGTCTACACCATCTGGTTGAAAGCTAAAGCTTGATCAGTATTGGATTAGGCTTAAAATCAAATTGCTGGTGTGTTTTCGGTTGCGACTCAGTGATGTGAATATGCTCATATGACCTTATTTCCGTTTAATGAAATAACTCTGCTCCTGTACTTCCTGATATCTTACACTCGCGTACCTATTTTTGGTTTTTAGGTGGTCCATGTTTGGCAGAGTACAGCGATGGCAAGTACTACCGGGCCAAGCTGATGAAGTTCACCAGCATAGAGCCTCTCATGATCCTGGTTCAACATGTAGATTTCGGTTCTGATGACTCTCTGCCAACCAGCAAGTATGAATTTTCCACAGTGCCTTACCGTTTCTTTCAAACGTTCCACTGAGATGCAACAAGCTTTCTGGCTTCACTCGACTATAAGCCACGTGCAGCTTGAACAAGTTAATGTGGACGACAAACTGAGGGTATTCAAGATCAAATCTACCAATTAAAACTGAAGCGAACCCAACGAGTTAGAAGTTTAAGGAGTTAAGAGCATTTCCACATGCACAATGCGAAGGGAACTCAAATTGTACATTTTGATCTCATCATCATCAATACAGGATCTTGGTGAAAAATTAATGCAACACTGGATGGAAATAAATACATTTCTCTATTCAAATCTTCAAGATACACCCTTGCATCTAGAATGTACTGTAGACAGATGTTTTTTTTTTTTTTTTTTTTTACACTCTGTCTTCCTGCCAGGCTGCGCCAGATGCCAGCTGAGCTGCTGCTGTTTCCAACACAAGCAATAAAAGTCAAAGTTGCTGGCTTCAAGGCTCCGAGTGTCAAACGGAGTGAAGACGTCCTTCCATACTGCCCTGCATGGAGTGTGAAGGCGGTGATGGAAATGACCGATCTGTTGCACAACAACATCACAGCAACTGTTGTTGTAAGTAACATGAAGCATGATTGTTTCTAAACAGTTAAATGTATTCATTGTAGTGTCTTGATGGCATAAAGACAGTCTACATCCAGGTTCTCTACAGAGTAGCCGTTGATTTGTTCTCATGCTCTGTGTAGTCACGAGAGCCAGAGCTCAAAGTGCAGCTGTACGGCGAGGACGGAGAGCTGGTCCAGCTGCCTCTGGTAAACAGCGGACTGGCTGAGCTTGACTAAAACATACAGGTGAGCCTCCAGCTTTGTATCAGAAGTTGAAATGAACTCTTTAACTTGTCTTTAAACTTGACATGTTATAATGAACAATACTTTCTTTGATCTATAAAAAAAAAAGCATGTAAAGGTACTATGGTGGGCAGTTCAGCAACATGTTAATCACTGTAGCAAATCCAAGCAGGGGATATAAATTAAAACTGGGATAGACATAAACGTGCTGCACAATGTGTTTTTATATATTTTGATTTAGTGCATCTCCTCTGTTTTCCAGGTTGCCGTTGTTTTGGGCTTCAAATTTCATTCTGTTTGATTAATGCTGCTCTTAGTTTTTACCTGTTGGGGGGAAAAAAGAAGCTGCACCAATCTGTTGGCTGTTATTGAGCAGTGATAGATTTCACGTTTGGCTCTTGTGTTTTCTTGACCCTTTGTTTTGTGTGTGTGTGAAGCTACACATTAAAGTTCTCAAATGCCATCTGATGCTTGCTGAGTGTTTCCTTTTAATACACAAATATGGTTTTCATGCCAGAGGAACTTGAACAAAAGTTAATAAATAAAAATAATAATAATTTATTAAAAAAAATGTACATCCATCTACAAAGATAAATATTTAATCATTTTTACACAATAAAAAAAATTTAAAAATCTATATGTAGGAGTTATACTTCTATCTGGCATTTTGTTTTAATGCTTTAAAGAAGCAGAGGCACTCAATGAACGTGAGCAGAACGAAGTCCCGTCTCTTAGGTTCCACGTTTGAAAATGCAAATGCTGCTTTGACGTAGTAAATTACACCCGGTTGTCCAGGATGACGTTCCCATCTTTGTCCTTGACCCTGAGCCGCCCTGTTGGGTAGCGGGTTTCTTGCCTGCCGTCAGTGTACACGGTCTTCACCGTACCATCTGGATACTCCCGCCTTTTGTATTCAGCGGTGTGTATTTCCTTCTGGCCTGTGTTGAAGTGGATCTCTTTGGTGCCGTCCCTAAGACAAACAGCAACTACGCCTTAATGAAAACCTCTGGTGGTGGAGCTGTCATCACAATGAGTGGATGAACTTTGTAACCAACTGAATGCTTTTAGCAAGTATCTCTTCAAGGATGGAGTCACCATAGTTTTTTTTTTTTTTTCAGTACTGAATTAAAGTCTAAAAATAATCAGACTACCTTTTACCAAAACAGATTCTTCACTGCAGTTTTTACCACAATGTTTGAATTATTGTGAAGTGAACTTACGGGTTGGCCTGTATGATGGTCCCATCTGTCAGCACGCTTTCCTCCCTGCCATCAGGGAACAGGTTCTTCACCGTCTGATCTGGGAAGGTGATTTCTTTGCGGCCATCTGGAAAATGTTTTTCTGGAACAAGAATAAATGATATTTGAAGCGTCTGTATGTATGTATTGAACTGTTCAGCTGGAGAGGAATGTAAACTTTTAAAGCTTAAGAAAATAAGTGATTTTTTTTTTTTTTTTTAATGATTTTGGTGCTGATTTAGTACTTCACAGTAAAATTCTCTTTTCCGACAGTTGCTTTTTACAAAAGCAATATTTGCTGCTTCCTCATCTTCTAGCTAAGTTTTAATGAATTATAATAGTGAAAATCTGGTTACCTTCCACAGTGCACTTTGAGATGCAATGACTCAAGATTACAACTCCATTGCTATAATTTAAAGTCTAAATATGACATAAACGGAGAGAATTTTATAGTGTAAAACAACCTCAGAGGATGTAATGGCAGTAGTATAAATGAACCAAAAGCCTATATATGAACACACAACCTCGAGGCCAGTCTGAGCAGCTTGCCTGCTCTCACCTGTCTGGTTGTTGGGAAAGTGCAGGACTTCCATTCCATCGGGGTATGTGATGTGTGTGGTCTGAGCCTCAGCATAGAAGTAGATCTGATTGCAAGAAGCATATAGGAGCCAGTTAACAGCAGACTTTAAATTCATCAACTTTTCAATACTTAAAATGAATCTAAATTGGACTCTCACTTATTTTCTAGAGCCACAGCTAAACATCCAAGGGGTCTGACTGAAAAGCTTTACTCAGTATATAAAAGCTCATTGGAGGATAGAAAGTCTCACCACTCTCTGATCAGCTGTGATTTGCTTCGTGTCTCCGTTGAAGAAGGTGACCTTGGCTGAAAGCCCGTCTGCTGAAACTTCTTTCCTGGTTCCGTTGGGAAAGACGATGACCCGATCGCCACTGGGCAGAACCTTTTCTACCTGAAAGTAGCACAAAGAGATTTCAGTTAAAAAAAAAAAAAAAAAAAAAACTAAAATATTCCCATTAATCAAATGACTATAACAGCTTCCATCCCTTAAGGATTTTTAAACTGTCCAATGATTTTATAATTATCATATCTCCAAGCAACTACAGCTGCATTTCAAATTAAGTGTATTTCAGCTCGAAGTGAACCTTGCATAGACTCATTAAACAAGGCGGAGTTTTAATCATGGCTTCCAGCTGATAAAATCAATTTTTTAAAAAAAGCATTTCAATAAAGAAATGTCAGCCTAACCATTTTTTTTTTTTTTTTTTTTTTTTTTTTGCATATTTAGGCTCACTCATGGACACCTTTAACTTCTCTAATATGGTTGAAAAGGCCTTCCTCCCCGCCTCGATTTCCCACAAGACAATATTTCATGGCCTTGCCTTCCAGCCGGTTGATACTCTTATTTAGGTTTTGCTTCGGAGAAAACTGGTAATTAATCTATGTAATGTGCTTCATTTGGTGAACTTAGTTACTGAAATAAATGAACTTTTCAATATTCTAATTTATTGTATGTCTGTTTCTGGTGACGCTAGCCGTTTTAATGGAGCATGAAAAGCTTCAAAAGATAAAGCGGTGGTAAAGGGGTTCAAGCCATTAAACGGCAGATACAAGTCAGAAATAACTTTTTCATTTAAACCATGGTTTACTTCACGGGTTTTCTCCAAACATTTCCCCCAGTTTTCTGTGCTGATTAATAAAATCTGTCTCACCTTGCCATCAGGGTGTGTGATGAGCTCCCGAGCCAGTTCTGGATCATTAGCCTCACAGCTCTCTGGTTGTTCTGGCACTAGATCTATTTTCTGTAAACACACACTACATTTTAGTAACAGAGACAATGACAGGCAAATAACATAGGAAGCAAAGTTTTATCTGGAGGTAAACTTGTTGCATTACTCAACAGAATCTGTCCTAGTGGTGCCACTTACTGGAGAGCAGTCCTGCGGGTCATCTGATTTCTGGTTGGATGGTTTTTCCTGGCTCTTGCTTGTAGGTCTTGGCTTGTCTTCCATCCGTCTGCCAGAAAACGGTGAAGAGGAGGATGACGAGGAAGCTCCTGGACCAGCTGACCTCCTCAGGCTGCTTTTCATCCCTGCTGACGACCACAGAGCAGGAAGAACACCAGACGTTTCTCAGAGGGATTTCGACAAGCACTCACTGGTGTTCTGGACAATGTAAACAGCTTGAGTTTGTATACTTTAAACATCAACCAGAGCAATCTTTTTAATCTGAGGTTATGTTTGTGTCTAAATAATGAAAGTCATGTTAGTATACTTTCTAATTACACTGAAGATGTTCGTTTAATCACTAAAAAAAATTGTTTTCTTCCCATTTTTATGGTTAAGGATTTACATGTACTTTATAAGTTTAAACCTTGTGGAACAAAATTATTACCTCATGAAAATGTAATTATTTCCCAAGTACTTTTAAATTGAGAAATACATTTTAACAGCTTTTTTGAAATTTATTTTTGATTATTTTGGATGCTAACATTGTACTCAAATGAAATGACTCCACTAAAGTCCCAGCCACCTTAAGAACTGTTACGCAATGATGCGCTGTAGCTTTGTAAAGCTCAAAGCCTGTAGAATCCAATTAAAACTCTACTACTGCAGAAGGTACGCCTTCAAGTCAAGCTGAACCATGCTAAGGACAGCCTGGAGAATGATTACGCAAACTGAAAACGTCCTTTTATCCAGCATAAAGGACACACATGACTAACAGAATCAAGGGGGAGGATTTCATTTCTGCGTGTAGAAGTAAAATATTTGAAGCATCTAAAATAAACCAAGGATGTTTGGAAAAAGCTGCTAAAAATCTTTTGCTCTGTTCAACAATAGCACATAGCTCACTCCCCCCCCTTAAACTATAATAGTATACAATGCCTGACAAAAATATTCATACCCCTTGGACTTATTCACATTTTGTCATATGTCAATGTCTTTTATTCAAATTTTTATATTATAGTTCATCACAAAGAAGAAATCCTATACAGTCTGCCACAAACCATGGAAGACGTTGCTCTGGTCATATGAGACCCAGACCAAATCTTTGAGCCAACATAGAAAATGAAATCCTGTTGGAAAACCGACCCTGAGCACACGATTTCCACAGTGAGACACGGTGGAGGCAGGATTATGTTGTGGGGGGATGCTTCTGCAAGAAGGGGGAAGCTGGTCGGTGTTGATGGGAAGATGAAGAAAACCTGTCAGAGGCTGCAAAAACCTGGAGACTGGGGCGGAGGACAACACTAAGCATGCAGCCAGAGCTACTATGGAATGGTTTATATCAAAGCGTAGAGTATTAGAACGACCCAAAGGTCAGACCTAAATCCAACTGGGAATTTGTTGCAAACTTAAAATTGGATGACAGATGCTCTGCCATCCAACCTTACTGAGCTGTAGCTATTTTGCAAAGAACTGGCAGAAATTTCACTCTGAGTAAAACTGGTGGAAAGCTCCCCCTACAGACCTGCAGATGTAATAGCAGTTTGTTATAACATGGCAAAACGTTAAAAATGTTAAGGGGTAGTCATATTTTTCCAGACACTATAAACTCTGTGAAGCTCTTGTTTGTACCTGCAGCTGCTTGACTGCTATCCTTCGAGTTCCTTCCTGCTGTACTGCTCAGCAGAGGGCTGGAGCTGCTTCCTCTAGAGTCCAGGGGGGTCTGAAGAGGACATGTCCGAGTCATTAACATTACAGCTTCTTGATTTGCTCACGATTTACATTTAAACAACGCATCTGTCTAGCAAAACCATTAGAAAGGTTTTTAGGGCTCACACAAAATCAGACAAGATTCGTCAGAGTTCGTTTCCAACACCCGCTTATAGCTGCTTCTCCCACTTAAAAGTATTTCATCGAGCTTACTGCAAACGTTACTCCTTTAGGCACAGATGGCACGCTACTGTCTGATATTCTGGGTCCGTCCTTTGTTTGGATGCCTTTATCTGCAGAGACGGAGCTTTTCTTCCAGGCACTGAGGCGCAGGTTCTCCAGCGTTCGAATCTTAAATCATAAGTGAAAAAGCGGGTGGTTATTAAATGAACTGCTTATTGAAATATCTGGAAGCAGGCTGGATCACAGTCCCAAGCGCAAGTGTGACTAAAAGCGCGGAGTGGTGCACCTCGTCCCGCAGAGAGCTGTTCTCCTGGTTGAGGGAGTCGATCTGTTGTCGCAGGCGGCTGTGCGTGGACGTCCAGCGACTCTCCCTCCTCTTCAGCTCCTCCTGCTGGGAGATCAGCTGCTGCTTCAACAGCTGTTGGAAACGGACAAAACATGAAAACATGAAAGGAGGAAGTTTGTGTTTTTCCAACATTACGGTCGTTTACGTAGTTCAGTCACCTGCGATGTGTGTGTACTGAGCTCGAACTGTGACAACGGTAAAAGGATTACAGCGACATCAGAGTAGCTCCACTCTAAGCACGGTGAGCTTAAGGTCTAACGCTGCGTTTTAAGACGACGTGTTCGCCCCGACGTTTGGATTAAAGATGAGGGAAGATTGGGAAAAAGAGGACGAGGGGTCTCCTAACTGATACTCGGTGTTTCTCCTTTTTTAGGGAGCGCTTTGAAACACCAGCTAGATAGTTAAATGTTTACTTTTGAGACATGTGACGGGCGACCAACACAAACATATAGGTGTGAACCTGGATTTCCTCCCGTTCCTTTTTGTCGGGGATGGCTCTGGCCGCCGATGCATGTTTCTCAAACAGTTTGCGCTCTTTCTGCAGCTTCCTGTTTTCCTCCTTCTTGTATTCCTCAAACTTGGCCAGCTCCTCAGCTTTTGTTTGCTCAAACTCCAGACGCTCTTTCCTACAAGATACAAAAACCAATTATAGAAGAAAGCAGAGGAAAAAAACTATTCTTCTTCAAAAAAAAAAAAATAATAATTTAAAAAGAAACTGGAGAGTATATGAAATAAGCAAACTGGAGTAGGCAACTTCTTTTTCCTTTTAAAAACTGAAGTCTTGAAATTCCAAACATTTTCTTCTCGCCTCACCTGAGAGCTTCCTGTCTTCTCTCGTTCTCTTGCCTAAGCTTGGTCAGTGCAGCGTTCTCTTTCTTAAACCTCTCTATCTCGATCTCCAGCTCAGCCAGTCTCTCTCTGAGCTGTCTGGACTGGACCTGCTGGGCTGAAGATGAAAACACACAACACTGGAATGGAGGAGCTAATCCTACATTAGGTAAGTAGCCTTTACCCTAAATTGAGCAACAGAACAGATCTATCACAGCATTGACAGGAAGGAAGAGCTGTCTGACCTGAGCCATCTTGTGTCTTGCTCTCAGAGGCAGCGGGAGGAGCGGGGGGAGGTGCACTCTGAGCTTTTGGCTTCAACGAGGGGAACAACCTGGTCATGAGTTGAGAAGCTGGCGCAGGTTCGGTCTCCAGGCCTTCATCATCCAGCGCCACAGCTCTGCTCACCGCTACTTTCCTCAACATGGTCGTCTCCAGCGGGGAGACTCCGCTGGCTTTTAGCTGGGGAACCGGGCTAACCTCCCGACAGTCGCTTTCCTCGCTGACGGCCGTGTCGTCCAGGTCGTTCCATGTGTCGTTGTCGTCAAATATAACCTTCCTCCGCTGGCCGTCCCCTTCCTCGATCAGAGTGGAATCATCGGCGTTGCTGGCGTCGCTGTCGCTCTCCTCATCTTCTTCCACCCCATCTGACGCCGAATCCCTCAGACTCTCCTCATCTTGGTAAGACTTCTTGTCATATGTGGGATTAGAAGGGGCTGAAAAACAAACCGGCCCTTTAATCGTGACTTCTTTGCCTCCAAATTCGGAACCGTGGTCAGAGATCTCATCCTTGTGTTGTTCCTCGGATTCCTGTCCTCCTCCATTTTCCCCATTTACTTGGCTCTTGAGCGCATCAACTCTCATGTTCCCCACAGATGCTGCTGACTCCAGAGAAATCCCTTGACGCTCTGACTCGTCAGTGAGCTGGACACCACCGCTCTTCTGAGGGTCGCTTCCTGATGTCGACTTAATCGGGGTGGAGGAGAGTCGTCTCTTGTGGAGCCCGATGGCAGCGTACCTCTTCTGCTGGTCTAAGTGAAGAACCTACAAAGTAAAATGTAAAAAAGCATGTAGTTAACAACCAAATGAAAAAAAGATCATACAATGAAATATGGTTTTACTCGTTCCATTGTTCTCAATCTGTTGTTGAATTTCTATGCAGATACTGAACAAATCCACATAGAAAAACTGATATATGTCTGCTTTTATCAAGATTTATATTAGAAAAACCGCCAAGCAGGGTAGAACAACCAGAGAGGCTCATGGTAACTGGGAGACGTCATGTACACAGCAAATATGTGGAAGAAAGTGCTCTGGACACTGAAACCCCACAGTGAAGTACGGTGGTGACAGCATCATGCTGTGGGAATGTTATAAAGGCCCAGTCAAAGCACAGAACTAAACCCAATTGAGAAACTGCAGAAAGATTTATAAGCTGTTGCTTAGTCACATTTCAGCCGCACTTTTCAGATTTGCATTTTTAAAAAATAATGATAAAAAACCCTGCATGCTTCATCTTCCATGTAACTGTTATGCTCTACTTTCAGTCATCGCAGGAAATTCAATAAAGGTTATGATTGTAACGTTGCAATGTATAAAAGGTTTTGAGGGGTATGAATACTTTCGTGAGACACTGTACCTCTCTGACTCAGAACTATGGCCACATGTTACAAAACCTTCAGAGATTAGCTGTGAGCGTAACCAGCTATGTGTGAAAACCATCCAAAATCAACTTAATGATCTTGTGGACATAAATGATCATAGTGGAACCTAGAAATAATTAAAAACGGTCACTTAAGTTCTCTTTGGATGGTTATGATCACAGTAGAACTGAAGTTTACTCCTTAGGTGAATCTCATTTTATAATGAATGAGTTTAGTTAAGGTTTTAAGCTCAACATAGCAAAGGTTTAAGAAAGAAGTCACTGGATTTTCCTGTCAGATTTTCATACTGAACAGAAATATATATTCAGCACCTTCATGACAAAGGAGGAGTTTGATGAGAAGGACAGCTCCTCAGCCGCTTCCTCCAACAGCTCAAACTCTCCCAGCTCCATGCTTTCCAGCTGCCGGTTGCACTCCCACCGCTGGAGCTTCTCCTGGAACGACAACTCAAAGGAATCCTGCGGAAGCGCACCTCCTCCCCCTGCTCCAGCTTTTACTTCTGCCGATTCCACATTAGAAACACAACTCTTCTCCTTCCCAGCATCACTTCCAAGCCTCCCTGGTCCTCCTAACAAAACCACCTGTTTGGTTACAGGATGCGGCAGCAGATTAGGACCAGTGTTCCTTACAACCTGAACTGAGACGCCTGCGTTATATTCCTTCTCCTGCCCTAGCAGATGCTTTACTTGTCTGTCTTCTGGTTCAGTTTGAATGGTAGCTGGTCCTGTGCTCTGTCTCTGATGACTCCCCAGAACCTTTGTCCGTGCAGCCTTGCTCTCAGCCCTGACATCCTGAGGCGGCGAGCAGAGTCCCCTTACTCGGTTCTCCTTGTTGAGTACGGCGGTTTTGCGTTGGACAGGAAGTTGCGGGACGCCAGTAGAACTACCCTTCAGGATAGAACCAGGTGCAGAGTTGCTGCGGGTGACTGGTCTGGCTTCAGGCTGTGGTTTCTGCTCCTTCTTGTCCTTCACTTTCTCTGCTGAGGCTTTGGAACTGTTGGTAAACCTGGAAAGGCCCTCGCCCCGTTTCAGAAATGGCCTCTTGGGAGGGACTGCAGCGTCAGGTCTGGCTGGCTTCTGTTAATATCAGAATACAAAGGTTGAACAAACGTAAAAACGGCATCTGCAACAACTCTAAAGCCTAAATGATCAACACTTATGTAAAACAAATCAAATGCAAAAACAACCATGGTTTAATGGCAAAGTTCCAGATTTTTCTCGACTCAATTTTCTGTTTTTGAAGGGTTGTTCATATGTAAATACAAAAATTCACCAAAAATGTATTTATTTATGTATGGATATATGGATGGATGTTTTAAAATCCTGCATTAAAAGCAGCCTATTTTTGAAAATTCAAATACATCATGTTGACAACTGAAGAAGGGAATAAACTCAGACCTGGAAACTATTTAGAACATATTCCATACCTTCTGGACTTTTGTATTTGCATAGTGAAATTCAGACATTTATTCTCTTACAGGTTGTTGCTGGGCAGACTTCAACCTCTGCTCCTCCAGCTTCAGTTGCTCCTCCAGCAGCTCCTCAAATGTTTTCTTCTGTCCCCCAATTCCTGGTTTTATAGGTCTGAAGAAGAGCAATGAAAGGCAAACTGTTGCATAATTGTTAGAAATTCTAATATAAAAGGGTACACATGTTGGGGTGTATATGCTGCTTGTTTAATTGAGAGTCTCTACCAGACATTGTCCTTTTAAAATGAATTAAACTATAAGATGTGTTTACCTGTCATGCAAGACTTTTTGCTGCTGTCTGCTGTTGGGTTGCATGAATGCATCATCCGGCTCTGAACTATGCTTTGGATTCTCTTCGCTGGAGTCCCACATACCTGCAGGAATTAAAATGCACTAACATAATTTATTTACAAAAAAATCATTTCAGTTTGTTCAAAGGGACGCTAAGCAGATTTTTTTTCTACCTAAAACCAAATATATTTTACCCTCACTCTTGTTATCATCATCTTCATATTCTCGATGTTCAGAGAGCTGCAGCTCCTGCTGGAGGCCACAGATGCCACGTATCATCTCAGTGCAGTTCCTGTCAGGGCTGTACTGGACCGTGTCTTTTCGCCATTGTGCTCCTGGCAACCCTGGCCTTTCTAAGGATTATAAAATAGATAATGTATGCATCTTTTCCATTTTCAGTAAAAAAAAAAAACAATCATTGACACTATTCAAGACGATTCTTTTACTAACCTTCTGTGCAGATCTGAGGTACATTCACAATCCCTAGGAGTCTCTGCTGCTCCTCCTGCAAACACAGCAGCTCCTCCAGCTGGTGGGCTTTCAGCTGCTCTTGCATGTGCTGCTGCCATTTCCTCAACTGCAGAAATGCATGCGTTATTACACAGGTAGCACAGCTCCCACGCAGACACAGGCCAGTTAACAATATCAAGGTAAAAGAAGACTTAAATATGTTCTCCATCATACAGGTTCTATGGTTTAAAGTCCTTTTAATGTGATGCTACAGAAAATATCAGAGTTATTCAAATTTTCCCTGGCTTCCGAGTGTATACAGCACTGCCCCTCCCCCATCTACTGCTGTGCACTCAGTTAGCTGGCTAAAAGAAGCCTACTACACTTTTCCAATACTAATAAGAAAGACTAATTTGGCTGTTTGGAGTAGTTGTGTAAACTAAAGGAGTGCCACCTATCACTTTTATTAAAATAACACCGTTTTACAACATTAAGTAAATGTTATACATCACAATATAACTGTAATACTTAGGGATGCACCAACATGAAAATTTGAAACTATAACCGATACTTACTGATATTATATATATTTCCCTACACTTCCCACACCACCTACATTGCTTCTCTGCTTCAGTCAATCACCCCCACAATCCTGTGCTGCATCACTATCGCATGACCGAATAAATACATAGCCGACCCCCTCTCCCAGTTTTACCTATAGGACCGATACCAATATGTTAAATGAATAAAATCGGCCGATACTGATGTCGATGCCGATATTTCGTGGATCCCTAGTTATAACTAGGGATCCACTATATGGATAGTATACTATATAGTATACTATAGTATATACTATATAGTATAGTTGCTATACTATATCATATAGCAACAGAAGGAATAGTTATTTTTCTGTTTGAAACAAAAGCAAAAAGATCATATATGTCTATTTTTCATCTTTGTGTCAATTCTGTGATACTATTAAACTACATTGTGTTAAGGTTATCACACCATTAGAATCTTATATTGGGCCATGCCTTCTCCCAACAGGGTTTTGTCCAGTAAGTTTCAAGGGAACTCAACAAGGCATGTTTGATTACAGACTGTTTACCAATGAACTCATGCTGACACTAAATCCAGCTCATGTTAAGAGTATTTACTAACTTCAACACCTCCTTTGCAATTTAAGTCCTGGTCAGCAAGAATACCCTTTAAAGGAGAGATGCCTAAAATAGCAGAGGATGCAAAAGCAGTGCAGGGGAATTAACCATTTGGTCCTCAGGCTATTCTTATAATTTCACTACATCTACTTAGAAGCACAGATGATCCTCCCTACAGATCTTCCCGTAGATTTAACTGATTTTATCCAGCTAATTAACTTGAATGCATACATGTAGTAGACCACAGCACAACGCTGAACGACAGAAATTAAAATCACTACAATAAAAACTTCACCCTGTCAACATTCAAAGTAAAAGTAGAGCTCTAATCTCACAGTGACTTTGAAGACAATTCAGAAATACGCTGCATAACGAAACATAGGTTACACAGCAATAAAGTGCTGTACAAAGAAGGAATTACTGTGATCATAAGGAAAATGTTATGCCTTTTATTTTGACATTGTGCCTTTAGAAAAAAGACAGTAATTTACACAGATTTGACATAAGTCTTCATTTCCATTTATACATATAGATTTGACAAACATTTCTGGAAATCTCCAGTTTTGTGCTTCTTCTCCTCTCTGTGTCTGTGCAGTATAAAGGCAACATAAATGCAGAGGCAACATAAATAATAACCTGCGGTATCAGAATCGCGACCTTACCTCTTCCAGCTTCATCATCAGGGGTAGATCCTGGGTTCTGCTAGCCATTTCCTCCAACGGTCCATCTGAAATTCCCTGTAGTGCAGGGTACAGACAGCTCACCGACCTGGCTCCATCTCCGCATACATCCACACCGAGGCAGCTGCTGTCCGTGGAGGCGGGCAGCGGGGCAAAATCAGAGGCGAAAGAATCGTCCGAGAGCAGTGGAGCAGGTACCGCGGCGGCGATGCGCCGCAAGGACCCTGTTAGTTCCGGGGATGAACCGAGAATCACCCCGGCTCTGGTGCTGCTCGGCATCCACTTGGTCAAGAAGTCCGCCTGGGAGTACTGAAGCTCGGATGGAGATGACATGTCGAACCAAGGGTGCTTCAGTAAAGGTTTGCTAATCCGGGATTTAACAAACTGATTACGGTGACAGGTTAAGGGTTAATTTAATAATTAATGAACGACGTCTAATACACTGCGAATCCATATTCCAGATAAAATGGCACAACACATTAATTTCTGTACAAATACAGTCTAACCTAGCTGTGCCAGGTATAAATAAAAGTTACCCTTACGCATACAAGGCAGTAATATGATACGAACGTAATAATAATAATAATAATACGAACGTAACAGGGAAAATTTATTTCGGCGCAGAAAGTGAATGGTTTGCATTTTTATTTAAATGACGTAGCAGTTAAAAGGCCTGTTTACACTAGCTGGTATAATGTTTAACGTAACGCAACGTTTTTAACGGTTATTACATTAATTACAAAACATGTGCATTTACTGCATCTTTAATCATGTCAAGAATAATTATAATTACCTCTTATAAGCAAGACAAACGTCTTGCACGTGAAAAAGAAAACGTAACACAAGTAAAACAAGCAAAAAATTCGAACCCTGCCGCCATTATCAAAACAAAGCCCGCGAGAGCTGACATCTAATGATGCATTGTGGGTAATGTAGTTCAAGTGTCCTTTTTAGACGCTTTTGCGCAGTTTTTAATCCATTTTAAAAAATAATTTTAAAAAATACATAGAATATATTTCAATGATTTGTGTTATTTTCAACATTTTTTACAACAAAATTCGTATGAAACATTTTACTGGCAGCAAAATAAGGTTTATGTATCCGGTTCAACCAACGGTCCACATTCAAACATTTCAGAATAGTGGCTTTTTTTTTACATGTGTTATTTAATCCACCGTTACATTTAAGCATGTGTGTTTAATTTTTTTTATATAAATTAGCAATTAAAATATTAAAGGCGTGTTAGAGGTTAATAAGATACAATGAAATTGTCAAAGTAGGACGTAAGCTTTTATATCAAAATTTACAATCGGGAAGTAAACTCTGAGTGCTGTGATTGGTCAATCCAAAAATGCCGAACTAGAAAGACGTTGTAGCTGTAGGAAGCGAATTAAAGGATTTTAAATATAATGGAAATAGTTAAATGTAATACACACGGTAAGCTATTATTATTAAGATACTTGTAGTAAGTTGTTATACAGCTAAAATTCACTTTATGTTTGAGTACCAACGGTTTCTGTTATTTATTTGCTTTTTAAAACACCTCTTCTTGCTAACTTAGAATGTGTCAAGGTGGGTTATTTTCCATTCTCGGGAAAAGTTGTAAGATTTGTTAAATACTTCTTTCTCTGTGTCCTCTCGCAGGTAGTGCGTGTATGCTAAAAACCGGTGTGAAAGATGGGCCAAATAAAGGCAAGAGCTTCTATATATGCATTGACAAGCAGGGCTGTGATTTCATCCAACAGGCCAGGTATGTCAGTTGCTAATCTGTGAGCTCTTGTAATCAAGAAAATATCCAGCAGTTTAAAGTCTTAAAGATGTTCTAAGTCTGTGTTAGAAATGTTATTACTAAACACAGTACAGTTATAGTAAAAAATAAAGTGCACTCTCTTTCAATTATATTCGTTTTACATACTCCCTACTTATCAAAAACATGTCAATAACTGTGCATAGGTATCATCAGGCGCAATCAGACAGTTACATGCAGACACTAGGAACACACAGCAGCTTAGACGATACTACTTAAATAGATTTGGGAGTAATAGACACATATGGGTCCTCGTGTGTTGTAATGTTTGTCAAATTAAAAAATAAATAAATAAAATCTGGTTCTGACACTATAAAGCAACCAAACTCACCCTCAACTACTACAACAGGATGATTTGATTTAAAAAAATCTGTTCATTAGAACCTTTTAGGAAGTTGAACTGCTCTGTATTAGAAAAAAAATAACACGGCAATATGGTTAAATATTGCCTTGCACCAGCAGCACAATCAAGAAGGCAGCTTTTCCACTTTTATGTTATTTTTAAAAAATAAAAGTTTGGAATCTTCTTTTTTTTTTTTTTTTTTTTTTTCTTACATTTGGGCTTCAGTTGATATAATCTTAAAACAGAATCCTTTTCATTATGCCATGCTATGTAAAACCTTAGAGTTGAAAGAGAATGAGCTCTGTTTTTACCATGACTGTATATTTTTTGTATAATCTATTGTAATATTGTGTTTTTCTAAGATGATTTCAGACCGTATTCAGATTTCGACTGAGATTAAAATGATTAAATATTGCCACAATTAAATTAACTTGTCATATTCTGCTTTTAATCTAAATTCTCAACATTACCTGCTCTAGTGTCTCACCTTCCCACTGTCTGCATCATGAAGATTCAGTGGTGGAGCTCCAGGCTCTCAGCTACAGTCAACAGCAGCAGAGCCACCGGTGAGCATGCAGGAGGACTGAGTTAGGAAAATAATAACGATTTAGTAATTATTTAAATTAACATTATGAACATTATACCTATGACTCATCTGTTCCAGACTCTACTACAGATGTGCTGTTGGAAAAAGAGCAGGACAGAGATGGTGTGGAAACGTGCCCTGGACTGCTGTAAGACTAACTTTTCTGTAAATTTCCACAGCTGCTGTGCTATGATGATATACACTTCCCCAAAACTCCTTAAATCTATAGACATTTAATATTGATGCAGTCGTATTTATTTAAATATATGTTTTGTTAATAATTGCAGCCAGAAAAAGAAAGGAGAACCCCTCTAACTGACTCCCAGCTGCAACCTTCCTGCCTTCCACATGTCAGAAATCCCTTTAAGGCTCCCGACAAGACAGACAAAGTCTCAGAGTGGAGAAGCATGCAGAGTGGTGGGTGTGAAGGGAAAGAGGGGGAGAAGAAAATTAGCAAAGCAAGTTATGATACTGAAGGAAGACAACGTTCCCAGAAGGAAAATATGGAGGCTGTAGGTGCTGTAGTGGAACCGCAAGAGGAGAGACAGTTAAGTTCATCTGAAACATATCGAGGTAGACTGCTCCCACCAGGTATGAAGGTAAAGAAGAGGATTTCAAGCGAGGAAAGCAGCAACTCTAAAGCTGACTGCGATGATAAAACGGCCGCTAGGATACAAGGCAAAGCTGAGAAAAATTCTTCTGTGGAGAAAACAGCAGAAAAAACAATTTCTACACCAGATATTGTTTGTGGAGTTAACCATTTTGAGAAAATCAGTCAAATGTGCCCTGATCTTCAAACAAACATTCCACAGAAAGCAACCGATAGTCAAACCGCAGCAGAGAAGAGCGCCGCTAAATCTGCACCCAGCAGAAGCAGCCAATCTTCCGGAGGAGCAGATCGTGCCGTTTCAGCAGATGTTAAGTCCGATAAGACAGAAACCCACCAAGAAGAGGAGGATGACAATGTTGTGTTGGTTTCAGTGAAACCAGCAACTCACAAAACTCCTCCGGCTTCTGCAATCCAAAAGACGATCACCAGCTTTCCTGGGTTCCAGTCTGCCGCCAAGGTGGGCGATCCAAATGGGATGCACTGTCTGCTCAGTGCCCAACTCCAACAGAAGAAGGTTGGTGGCTAGCGTAAATAAAGGTTCTGATGCAAAGATTGACGTTAACAGTTAATTTATTTAATATTGTAAAGGTTGTTTTGTTTTATTCCTACAAACATAAAATGTAACCCAGTAACTCTGTTAGTGTTTGAGGTTTAAATAGCCTTTGTGTTGGTTTTTACCTTCAGCGGGAAATTAAAATGCTGTAGCACAAGCTATGAAAGTAAAATTTGATAACTGGAAAACATAGTTGGATATTATTCAGATCTTTTCTGCCGTTTAAGTTTTTGCCCCATATTCATGTGTTCACCTTACTAGGCCACTCTGTCTTCGGTGAATGTGGCGGCTCTGCCAGATAAAGGAGAGAGGTTGAGGATCCAGGTTAAAGAGCTGGAGGATGCTCTGGAGTCTCTGAGCCTTGCTGCTGCCACTCAGCCCGGTGAGTTATACAACACATCATTGTAAATCTCCGTTGCAGAGTTGTTGTGGATGGTGATGCTGTGGGCAGGAAGGATCTCTGGTAGCAGTCAGTCTTGCAATGAATCTAAAGAAGCCTCTGACTGAAGACACAGTTGCCATATGATGGTTTATGACTGTCTCAGTCTCTTTGGCATGCTAGCAGCTCATTATCTGGGCAGCAGAGATGCTATTCCACAGTAACACGTCTTGGATGACAGCATTAGTTGTTGGCAAGCACTGCTAATCCACCTCATTTGCTTTTGCCGTTCCGTTTTAAATCTCTGTCTGACCATATGGTTAGAAAGCTGGATAGAGAGACACTGGGGTCTGAAACAGATTAAAATAAGATTGTTTTGCCTTCTCACTATTATTGTGACTTTCAAATCCCTTCCAGAGCCTGTGGAGGAGTCTAAGAGCAGCTTTTCTGCTGCTCTCAATCCGTTCAGCAGGCAGGGTGGTACCAGTCTGCTTCCCTCTCCTCCAGTACCAGGCCCGATCCAGCACCAAGCCTCTGGCATCTCTCTGGGGATTCAACTGAGCCAGGGAAACGCTCAAACGTTTGGAGGTGGGCCATAGTTAGAATTTTGGAATGTTTTTTTGTCAGCATCTTTTTTTTTTTTTTTTTTTTTACTTCGCTTAATACCTTCCCTGCCCCCTTCCCCCCCAGCAGATCTTCAAATACACCCTTATTATGGTGGCAGGATGACGAATGATCGTCTGCTGGCAGTGAAGAACGCCACCTGTGAGGCCATCGACCATCTTCACAAATCCCTGGAGTCCTGTCCGGATCCTGAGGATGAAGCTTCAGACCCCAGGGGCATCAAGGTTCCCCCCTCCTTCACTCTTATCTGCCTAATCGGTCACAAACTCTGGTGTTCTACTATGCAGCACATTGTTGTAATTTTAAACTCGGATTGACACACATCTACATGCTATGTACCTCAAATTCTCACTGTATGAGTTCAATGAGGTTCCTGCTGATTCTTGAGAAGCCAGTTTTGTGAAAGCTGTTCCATCAGCTGATATTGGATTGACAAGATCAAATGTTTGTTATCATTTTTGGATTCTTGATTCTCTTTTAAGCTGTAATTACCAAAAATAGACAGTTTGTGCTACTTTCTTTTACTCAGAGTGTTCTGTGTCAGTAACACTGACTTTCTTTTATTGACTGGTCAGGTGCCACTCCTGGCCCATCAGAGAAGAGCTTTGGCCTGGCTGCTCTGGAGGGAAACTCAGAATCCAAGCGGAGGAATTCTGGGTAAGGCTTACTTATCTATGTGTCCACGATCTTTAGCCAAACTTTAAAACTGTTGCAGGTCTTGAAATGGAACTAATTAAAGTTGGATCAATCAGTTTTTTTCCTGGCTGATTTCAAATCAAGGTTTTTTTTTTTTGATGTACACCAATATTTACTGATTCTGATTTGTTGATTTTTTTTTTTTTTTTTTTTTTTACTCTAAAGGTGATTGCAGGTGAAAGAGGAAAAAAAAGACATTTACAGGAATCTCATAATTTGCCTTGTTCATACATCAAAACATTTGTTCCTAACCTTTTACCGTTATTATTTTGCCCTTTGTTTGGCTTCAGCGGATGACATGGGTTTGGGGAAAACTCTGACCATGATCTCGCTCATGCTGACAAAGAAGATAGAGGCAAAAAAAGAAGGAGAAAAGAAGGAAGAGAAGAAGTTGGACTCCTGGATCTCTAAAACCGGTAATCCTTATCTGTTATCAATCCTTCAGTTTCAAATGAAGTACAGCTGAGTGAGCGCAGTCATTTCGAAACCGTTCACAATTAGATTACACATCGCTTATCTGGTTCATGTGATTGTTTATTTACCATCCAGATTCCAGCGTTGTTACCTCTAAAGGCACTCTGGTCATCTGTCCTGCCTCCCTGATTCATCACTGGAAGAAGGAGATTGAAAGACATGTCAAGACAGGCAAGATGTCTGTGTATCTGTACCACGGGGCCAGCCGGGAGAGAAGTGCCAGAGTGTGAGAACCACATTTCTGTTAACACACACCTCGAAATGTCTTTTCTCTGCTTTATTTCTCGGCTCTGCCTTTCTAATAACAGAGTTGGGACCCATCAGCATTTTTTCTGTAGACAAATATAGCTCAACCTTCCTGACCATTTGGTCAAGAAGGTCTGAAAGTTATTCGTCCGTCCAACTTGTTTTCCATCCGACTGTCTGTCATTCCATTCATCCGTCCATCTGTTCATCGGGTTATCCATACATCCATTGTTTCATTCATCCAACAGCCAGTTATCGATCTGTCTGTCCACCCTTCCGTCTCTTTGTCTTTGTCTTTGTGCATCCCGTCTTCTTTTCCTTCCAGTCTGTGGTTTTTCCTGGTTCCGTATTTAAAGTCTGTCCACTATAGAAATATCTGTCAATAAATTCATTAGTCATTGGAATTTCTGCTTCAACATGGGCTAAAGAGGGTCAAAAATTCTCCAAATTGGTATCTTGAAAAACTATAGAATTTTTGCCATGAAAAATGTGCAGAAACGCTGTTGATGCCACAATTTCAAAATTTAGAGAAAGCCACACATTTATTTACTTTGCTAATTCTTTGTGGCACATTTGTGTTAGCAGTCATAAAGAAAAGAAGATGGATTCTGGATAAGATTGTTTAAAGCACAAGTGAATGACAAATGGTGAAGACTGTCTTATATCTAAGACTGCAACTAATCATTGTTTTAGTCATCAATTATTCTGACAATCGGATAAAAGAATTGGCACGTCCTGCAGATTTTTCATTTAGTCACTCAAGACAGTTTTTATGCAATATTAGAAATACATTAAAAGAATCAAATTAGCAATAATTCAATTCCGTTTTTTAAATAAGAAAGACATTTTGTTGCTTAAAATGCAATAACATAGAATTCCTTTCGCAAACGCTTGATCATTTGTAGCAAAGGATGAATCTGCAGCTAAAAAAAAAATACTTCTAACATCAACATGTGAAACGCTCAGCCCTTTCTGCTTCACTTAACATCAAGACACTGTAGGACTGATCTGCTGATTTTTTTTTTTTTTCTTTACATATATATATATATATATATATATATATATATATATATAGATAGATAATGTGTATGTATGTGTGTATATGTGAGTATGCAAAGAAGGATTTTGCATAAAATTAAGAAAATTATGCACAACCCTGACTGACCATCCTCTTCATGAGACTATCATTGGAAAACAAAGTCTCTTCAGTCAGAGGCTCCTTCAGACTGGTTGTAAAACGGACCACTACAGGAGATCTTTCCTGCCCACAGCCATCACAATCTATAATAACTCCTTCATTAAATGAGTTACATCAACATTTAATTTCAATTTGGGATAAATAAAATATTTTTTAATTGAATTTGAATATACAAGTGCAAAATGTATATATTTTTTATACAGTTTCATCTTAATTACTGCTCTCAGTATGTTGTTCTTTCGTTCTTTTTTGAGTCGGGATGCACCAATTAAGGATTAATTGATTACTAAATTAGTTAACAATTATTTCAATAATCGATTCATCGTGATTAATCATTTCAGCCCACTTGTATCTCTCTTCCAGATTGGCAGATTATGACGTGGTAGTGACCACATACAGTTTGGTCTCTAAGGAGATTCCAGTCCAAAAGGAGGATGCCGATAAACCCAGCAAAGATGCCGATCATATGGTAATTACAGCAAGTCAAATCTAAAATTTATTTTTATGTGAATTTTTTTTTTTTTTTTTTTTTTTTTTTAATTAGGCTACCAAGTTAGATTACAGGAGCACTGAGATCATAATTTTCACCAAATGTAAAGGAAAGGAGAAACTAAAACAAACTCACCTCAGCTAATATAATATAAATCTGTAGCCATCACATTCAGCCCCTCTGCTGCGAGTGTCCTGGGCCCGTGTGGTTCTGGATGAAGCCCACAACATTAAAAATCCCAAAGTGCAGACTTCCATGGCTGTCTGTCAGCTGAGAGCCCGTGCCCGCTGGGCTGTCACCGGGACCCCCATCCAGAACAACCTGCTGGACATGTACTCACTGCTAAAGTAAGTCTGAATCTTGTTTGTTCGATCTGGTTGTCAGTTCAACTCCTGTCCTATTCCAAAGCTGCAATATACGAGTCTGGTTTTCCAATCAGACAGATTCGTGTTTCATGTTCGTTTACTGCTAAATAACATATGTTTAAATTCACCTCTGGAAAAAGATTGGTTTTCTTTTCTTTTTTTTTTTTTTTCTAGCATCTTGAAAGTGAGGAGGACCCAGTGGAACCAAATCATATTTTTTATTCAATAATGTAAAAGTAAATCAGTGTTTCAGCTTAGGCTCAAGTGAAACGAATCACTTTGGGTCATGAACAACGTTCCGCTCACTGACCGTTTATCTTTCAGGTTCCTGCGTTGTTCTCCGTTCGACGAGTACAAGCTCTGGAAAGCTCAGGTGGACAACGGCTCCAACAGGGGCAGAGAGAGACTCAACATCCTGACGAAAACTCTGCTGCTGCGACGAACCAAAGACCAACTCGACTCCATGGGAAAGCCGCTGGTAGAGAGACCCACACACACTCCCACCGTGATCAGCAACCATTATAAACATAAACAATGAGTTCAGCCTTACTGCAAAAGAGAGGCTAATGAGAAGTGTTGGCTGTTTCAGGTGTGTCTTCCTAAGCGGACCTGTGAAGAGCATCGGCTCAAACTCTCTGAGGACGAGCAGGCTGTGTATGATGTGGTGTTCGCTCAGTCCAGGTAAAATACCAGCAAATGAATGATGACAATTATGTTTCATGTTTTATTAAGAACACTTGAGGTGCGAGAGTTTAATAAAATATGAGGTTTTGGGGGGGTTTTTTATGTAAGAACAGAAGGAGACTTTGTAAAATGTAAATAAAATCCTATCTTCCTAATAATAAGCCCTAATAAAATAGACAAAGTAATTTGAAATGACAAATTTAGGGAGGTCAAAGGGAAATAATAAAAAAACACTTGTTTTTGTTTGTTTTTCTTTTGGAAAGAAATTACATGAGACATCTATGATTTATATAGCTTTGAAAGGAGACGCCAATGACTAAAGTTCAGAGTTGTAGAGATGACTTTGGATTCCAGTTGGCTTCCTTGGAGAAGGAAAACATTCAATGTTTTCAATAAAAGATCACGCAGTATTGGGGAATATTGACGTCTTCCTTGTGACTAGGAAAAGATAAAGAAATTAATGTTTGTTTTTTTCCCCCTAGGTCAACTCTACAGAACTACCTGAAGAGACATGAAGGGAAGGATTTGGACAAGGGAAACACGTCCGGTGTCAATCCGTTTGATAAAGGTTAGCTAGATCACAAAAGCATAAAAAAATATTCTGTAAATGTTAAAACAAGAACTGAAAACATTGCTAGAGGTGTGCTCTCGCTCCAGTGGCCCAAGAGTTCGGTGTGTCCCAGGCTGATGCTGCTGGGTCGAGCTCTCGGCAGGTGTCCAGCACCGTTCACATCCTCTCTCTGCTGCTGCGCCTCAGGCAGTGCTGCTGCCACCTCTCGCTTCTTAAAAAGGTACAGGAGCTTCTTTTTTTTTTTCTTTTTTTTTCTTCTTTTTTTTTTTGTTTAGTTCTTACAGAACTCATCCAATTTTGAACTCAGAAAAAACAAAGAAATGCAATCTGCATGTCATTGCGTGATCATTCCTTTCTACTTTTCTGTGGAGACATTGGACTCGTCGGAGCTGCAGGGCGATGGGATCGTGTTGTCGCTGGAGGAGCAGCTGAACGCTCTGTCGCTCTCCTCGACAGCCACGCCAACAGGCCCTGACCCCAAAGACACAGTGGCCCTGAATGGCACCCGGTTCTCCTCACAGCTGTTTGAGGAGACCAGTAAAAGCACCAAGGTTAGTGACTGCGGCGCACTGACTTTAAAAAGTGCTTCCTAAATTGGTGATGACACAAATATTTGTTTTCATGAGACCAATGGTGATATATAATGACTGGTAGAGTATATGTTCTTTTTATAAATATGTTGTTACTTCTTCCCCATATATTTAGATTTCTGCAATCACATCTGAACTCATGGCGATAAAAGAGAAGAGTGACAATCAGAAAAGGTAACGCCACGAACTGGTAGGGTTGTCCTTGTACAACTTTTTCACTTCCGATACGATACTGATATTGACCCAATATGATATCAGCACGAATCATTCATACTTTTATTACTTATTTAGTCGTGTGGAATGTTAGATCAAGTGATATTACTCAGACAACAATAGGTATGAGAACAACTGACCCCCTTTATTATTAACTGATTGGTCTGCGTACGGGATGCAAGCGCTGCCAGACAGAAATGCTGGAGCGGAGTGCTTCTATTAGAATGCTTATATCGAAGATTTTAGATCCAGTACAATATAACCCGATACTTGTTTTTCGGCTGATATCGGACCGATTTTCAATATCAATATCGGATCAGGACAACCTTGCTAAATGCTCAAACTTGGTTCCATCATAATCTGGTATTTTTAACTTTTTCATCGCATGAGTGTCACAAGTCATTTGAAATTATTTATATAATGTCTTCTTTTAGTACCTCCACAGTCACTGAATGCACTTTTTTCGTTGTTGTTTTTACCTTCCAACACTAATGAAAGATGCGTTTGAGTGATCTTATGATATGTATGGCACATGTGCTTTCTGCCGGTTGCTGTGCAGCGTGATCGTGTCACAGTGGACCAGTATGCTCAACATCATAGCAGTTCATCTGCGGCGAATGGGCTTGACGTACGGAGTCATCGACGGCACCGTGAACCCCAAACGGCGCATGGACGTGGTGGAGGAGTTTAACACAAACCCTAAAGGACCCCAGGTACACCTTAGTTGAATCTGGTGATTCTTAAAATGAAATGCTTTTGGGGTTTTTTGTTTTGTTTTTTTGAGTTACTCAAATGTCACAAGAAAACCCTTTGCTGCCTTTAACATAGAAGTGTAAGAACTTTGTTTTCTTTGCTAAAAGGTTATGCTGGTTTCTCTGTGTGCTGGTGGGGTTGGACTCAATCTTATTGGAGGGAATCATCTCTTCCTCATTGACATGCACTGGTGAGATCACAGCATTCAAACAATACATTTTTGTTTTTGTTTATGCTTTCCATACTACTGGGCTTTAAGCTTTCACAGCTGTTATTGGCCTTTATTGCAACTTTGTCTGACCATCTCTTCTAATGTTGCACTACTTCTACCTCTAAATTGTATAAGATTAAAAAGTACTGGATAGCTGAGTAAGTACTGTGTAGAACCACACTGTGCTGTAATTACAACTACAGGTCTTTTGGGTTATGTCTCAAGTGTTTTGCTGCCTCTAACAGGTTTGCTTCCAAGATGGCCCCATATTTTTTGCTCATTATTTAGATCTGACCATCAACTGGAGCCAGCTACTATGCCATTAGTTATACTGGATTTTATATAGGCATGTCAGAGACAGAGTAAAGGGGACAGAAGAACTATTTTTCTTCCACTTCACAAGCATATTCTATTTAGAGTTCGTCTGTCACATAAGATCACAATAAAGCACATTGGAGTTTAGTTTTAATGCACCAAAATGTAAAAAAGATGAATGGGTATGGATTCTTTTTGCAGCATAGTGTTTTTTTTCTAATTGCACATTTTACAAGCCAAAGGAATAAAAAAATCTACCCTCAGAATCATTTATCCAGGTTTCGGTTTATTAAAATACAAAATAATTAAGTGATTGTTCTGTACAGTCAGTACAGCACTATTTTTACCCTATTGTATTTCGAAATATTAATACAGAAGCCTCATGCCTTTAAATTCTCTGACAGGAATCCCGCCTTGGAGGATCAGGCCTGTGACCGAATCTATAGAGTTGGACAACGTAAAGATGTCACCATTCACAGGTAGAAAAACTGTAAAATCAAACATTCACTTTTACAGGCTTGATTTTCTGCTTACAGCTAATGAAAGCATGACATTTCAGATTAGAATATTACATCAGACCAATAAAAATAACATTTTTAATATGGAAATGTGGGCTTAATGACAAGTATGTTTTAATATCTGCTTAAAAGTTGTTATTTTCGAGAAGTACTTTGAATCTAACAAACAAGCCACATCGGAATGGATATTCTATTTCACTAAGATGGTGTCTCTATTGTCTTTCCTTCTTTGTGTTAGCCTTTCTTACTTTCTTTTATATGTCATGTTTTCCTTCCTTC
Organism: Anableps anableps; assembly: GCA_014839685.1. Taxonomy (NCBI): domain Eukaryota; kingdom Metazoa; phylum Chordata; class Actinopteri; order Cyprinodontiformes; family Anablepidae; genus Anableps; species Anableps anableps. The sequence continues at coordinate 8,674,611 of CM026075.1, read as the reverse complement.
CTCATGTCCTTCCCTTTCTTTCTAGGGATGCACGTATGTCAGCAACACGCTGATATTAGTCATTTTTTAACATATCGATATCGGTCTGATGAATAAAACTGGGGCGATATTATCATCTGCTCATACCATACTGTGATACTAACAACCGATATTTGTTGCCGTTTGTTTCTGGAGGGGTGGAGGGTGGTCATGTGGTATGTTTGGATCATGAGACAGTGATAGTGATGCAGCGCCAGATTATGGGAAGTTTAACTGAAGCAGTGGTGAAGTCAGTGGCGTTGTCGTTTTCATATCGGTGCATCCCTGTTTCTTTCAGTTTGTGTTCTTCTATCCTTTTTGCTTCATGTTCTGCATTTACTATTTGGTTCTATCCTTCTTTTGTTTCCTTTGATTCTATCCTATCTTTCCTTCCTTGTTTCCTACATCCTTTGTGACATTGTTTTCTTCCTTCTTCCTCCATCCCTCTGTTTTTGAATTTTCCAGGTTCCGAATTTAAGGCCTTCCTACACACAAATCTGTCCCTTAAATTCATAGGAATTTATGGGAACATGTTACACTGTCTACACATCTCGTCACGTCTTCTTTGGTTAATAAATTACGTTAAGAAACAACACCAATATACAGTTAGTTCGTTTACCCTACTTAATCTGTTCCCCATTGTTTGTACAATGTAAGCTCAGTGACTGTTCAAATGTATTTGTACAATTTCTGATTGCAGGTTTGTGTGTGAAGGAACAGTGGAGGAGAAGATTGCAACACTGCAGACGAAGAAGAAGGAGCTGGCCCAGAATGTGCTTTCAGGAACAGGAAGCACAGTCTCTAAACTCTCCTTGGCTGATCTCAAAATCATTTTTGGTGTTTAAAAAAAAAAAAGTCCTCAGGTTATCCTTTTTTAAATGTTTACATATTTTTTTGCTTCTTATATTTGTGTTTAATATTGTAAACCTCTGGAAAATTTTGAAATAACCAAATAAGGATAAGGTATTAAAATTGGTAAGTGAAAAGCTATCCTGGTTTGTTACACCAATATAAAACTGGTGACTTCATAATTGTTGTGTTGCTTCACTATCCTCCCTATAGCAACTGCTTCACAGTTGTTGAATTACTTTTTCTAACCATTACATGCAGATACGATTAGAAAATGTCTAAACTTATAAGTGAAAACACTTTCTACAGTAATGCTGCTATATTTGTCGTAGTGTACATTGTAATTGTTGTACTTTGTTTTTATTAATGCACTAAAGTGTAAAGTTTGTCATGTATTGTGTATGCAAGTGATAATTTTTTAATAAATTCACCTTTATTTCAGACAAATTCGTGCATGTCATTTAAAACAAAGTCCATCCTAATAAAACAAAACTCTTCAAGCTGAAGAAACTATAACAAATTGTGTCAATTATTAAAAGCTTGCTGTTCACCATAAGTCATGTTATCTTTCACAATAATTTGAAAAAACTTTTATTCAGAATACAAACATGGTAATGGATAATTCTGTAGGTGTTACATAATTATAACAACTTATGATCAAGACCTAAAACTTGAATGCTACAAATTTGCTCAATTAAAACCTTAAACGCTGAGACGTTAAGGAGTAGGCCGTAATAAATCATTAGGACTGCATAGCTTTTTTAATGTAACCTTTAAATGTGTTTGATACAAAAGAAATGTTTTTTTTCCACGTTGTTTCTGCTAAAATAATGAAAAATCGCAACAGGGTTTCCTGCTTGGAAATTTTTGGCAGCTAAATACAGTTCCCAGTCTTTCCTACAGGAGGTAGGGTGACTTGAACGCCTCACTGTGAGCAGGAGGCGGTTGATTGTCTATGTATGTTCTGTCCAAGCTGAGCACAACCAGAGCGGAGTCTGCTGTGAATGTACGCCACTGTCCCTCTGTCAACACGGCGGCCTGAACCACGAGTCTGAAATAGTGTTTTTTCTTTTAATACAAAGCATTCAACCCAGCAGCCATGGCGGCTGAGGCCGACAAGGTAGAACCGGCCGAAAGCGAGCAAGACGAGGAAGAAGATGTATACGAAGTGGAAAGGATCATTGACATGCGGGTGGAAGAGGTAAGGCTAACGGCTAACTAGCTTCCCGGCTAGCTGGGCAAACATGGCTGGTATTTTTTTTTTCCCCCACTCTGACGACGCATAGCCCTCATGAAAATAAAAACCCTTTTCCAAAATGCACTTCAAGTGATTTTCGATGCAATTAATAGTTTGTAAGTCGCTTAAACGAATGCCAATTGCTAACGTATGCATTTCTACTCTGACTGGCTGCTGTTCTAATCCGTCGCACCGATTCCCTGCACAACTTCTCCCATGATGTCCGCTTGCCTCTCCCCTGCTGAGGCCAAGGACGGACAAATGTTTTCATCATGGTTGCTGCACACCCGCAACTCTAATTCTTTTAAAAAAGACACGAGTAATGACCCAATCACTGTGCATAAAACACATTGGTGTAACTGGTTTTCTGCAAACCTTTATGATTACTGAAGTCTGTCCATGCGAGTGAACTAAAGGCAGCTAGCATATTAGCATTGTAGCAGCTTAGCAGAAACTATCGCTTAAACTGATTTAATACAGTCTTTACCGAAACTGAGCGTGGTATATACCTTGCAGTGGAGATTTACTAGTAACAGCGAAATACAGTTGATGCTTTGGTAGTAATGGTGTTGAAAACTAGTTCCTTCCATTTCATGTTTCAATAAGATAATATTGTTAGTAAATGTATCTTTTCCAAATGTGCATTTATCACAGTTACTGTTTCAGCAGCTAAACGGATCAAATGGCTCAGTGTGTGGTTGTATATTTAGTTGTGGATGACGCTTCCTCGGAGGTGGGGTCAGGCCATATTTCCAAACAAAAGAGCTACCTAATGGATCATAATAGGGAGTAAAAACTATAGCCAACAAGCTCGAGAGAAGACGCATTGACGTGTATGTCCCTAACATTTAAATTTATTTTTATTTTATGAATTCAAAGTGCATCAAAACACATGCTATGAACTGATGCATTTACGGAATGAAAATGGTGGGAGTTTTGATGCGCTTAAAGCTGCTGGATGTAACGCTTATATTTAAAAAAAAAAATTTCTGCATATTTATTGAAATTGTCACTATGGCGTGACAGTATGGTATGAGCAAGGGCGTAACTTTGGATCTAACCATTGGGTGGGCAGTTTTATATATTTACTGAATAATTTATGTTTGTAAAGGGATTCAGGACATTTTGGCGTTCCTGTATTGGAAATTGTAATGCTTTCACTATGTATTTACGTTCAATAATTCAGTTCAACAATTAATAAAAGACTTACTTTTTTCACCTTTTTTCCAACAGTATCAAATATTTTACATTTTTATGATATACATACATTTGTTAATTTTCCAAGTATTTACATAGTGCACTATAATTTGGTTAGGAAAAATTACAACACATAATTTCACAAATATAGCCATTAGTAATTAGGTAAGAGCAGACTAAAACCCTAATGTCATTTTCATCAATTATCCTGAAATGAAATGTGTGTGTGGGTGTGTGTGTATGAAAAAGCAGAGAACAAGTTAGCTGGTCATGTGTGTTTCGTGTGCTTTCTTTTCCAATATTCTCTCTCTCTCCCTCTCTTTGGTCTCCTGACCCTGGGTTGCCAACTTTCTCAACTGCTACACTTCCTCTGTTGCCTCCTCCTTTCTCTCTCTCATCACCTCGGTCACCTGTTCTGCTCTCATTTTCCTTCAGCGTAATACAAAAACACCTCGGTTGATTTTCAAACGTCTCACCAAAAAGTTGGAAAGCATTGTGTAAGAAAACATCACAAGTTTACTTCTGCCCCACTGTACCAGACTGTGCCATCGTCTGTTCTCGAGTCGTACAGGTTTAAATTATTCACTCATGTTCACTTTTCTTTGGTCAGAAACTGCAGTATTTATAGCACTGAGCTTTACCAGTGGTAATCACTCCCAACAACTGACTTGAATAATACAAATGACAGGTAAAAAATCAGCAGGGAACTGATGTCGGTTGATTTTCTTAAAGCTTAGGCAAATATAAATAAAGATCCTTAAGTCTTTTATTTATATTAATAATGCTGAGAGCTTTGCAGTCATTTGATTAAAATCGATTCTTTAAATTTGTTCCTTCTCTCATGAACCTGTTGTTTTGCTGCCATCTTTGCTGCCCGTCATTCCACTTTAAAAGAAACTGTATTCATTTTTTATAATGAATAAAATATTTTACAGCACAGTCTGCTGTTCTCCACTGAGCATGTGAGAGTCGAATGCTATTTTTACTATTTAACACTTTCTGTAGAGAAAAAGGTTTTAACTTGATGTGTTTAAAATATAACGAGTCTCATCCTGGACTTTTCTAAGACTCTCATATTCAGTACTAATATTAGTTATTAATAACTAAATACTTAAAATGGTATGTGCATATTCACTTGAGTAAAACTATATACTTGTTTAATGAGTTTAGTTTATATTTTATTACATGTATTTTTCGCATAATAAAACAAATACTTGATGGTACTCATGTGATGAATTGCTATGATTTATTTATTATTAATTCTGCACCTTTAAACAAGCCGCAGGTTTCTGTTTACAGTCAGCAAAAATGATATGAGAGAAGGGGAGGCTTTTGTATTTACTACTATGTTTTAGTGTCACCAGTAGATGTTTTCCAAGTTAATTGTAGTTTGGGGTTTTTTTTCTGTCTACAGAAACAAAAATGGCTGCTGCAGTGAGATGCATTGTAATGATCTGAAGGACATTTTAATGTGCTTAGCTACTATAGGATCAAATGCTTTGATTTTGACTGAACTGAAGCACCAAATATTTTTTCATCATGATGCAAATCCACCTAGAAGTTCCCAGAGAGGGTTCCTACTGTGTTCTATTAAAGTTCAGGCCATTCAGCTGTAGCTCTGGTGAAGGTCCCTGTGCTTTCAGCCTCATCCTGACCTGGACGATACTCGTCGAGTAAACCTCCACCTCATGTCCTGCTGGGTGAAAATAAGTGATCAGCTGTTGACCGTAATTTAGGCGTTCAGGTTTTACTGCTAACCTCAGCCTGGGTTTTGCCGCTCAGCTTCCACCCGTTCTTGTGTGCAAACAGGCACCAGACTTGACTCTGCAGCTGGTCTTATGAGCCATGTCCCCTCTTGTAGCGCTGTTCGAGGCGCTCAGTGTAACTTTTCTAGTAACGAATGAGGCAGGCCAATGGCTCTGGACTGAACAGTCGCTCTGGACTTCTCCAGAATGGAGATTGGATCAGATTATTTTCATTCAGACTTGCCCAGTTGAGCAAAGTGTAAATGAATTTCAGTTCTTAAGACTTGAAGTACCATCAGCCTCAGACTGTCCAGTTAAACTCAAAAAGTGTATTTTGATCAAGAGTAGAACTACGTATCAGATCATAATCTTTACCGCAGTGTGTTTAATATTCCAACTGCAAAGGAGTCCTTGGATGGGAGATTATAAAGGTTCAGGTAGCATACATTAAAACTTCCTGCCGATTTAATGAATTTAGACACTTAGATGGACTTCCACTGTCCTTTATACCCACATCTAATCTAGCTTTTATTGGCAAGGATGCTCAAGCTCAGCAGTAGTTTTGGGGACTCTGAATTGAAGAAAAAGAACAAGTAAAGAAAATGTGGAATTGTTGTAATGATATGGTCAACACAATATTTGACAAACCTACTGCAATTTTATGCTTTGCTTATATGCAAACCTAATTTAAAATGTAAACAACTGCAACAACCTTCAAGTTGTGTATGAACCTAGAGTTAAAATTGATGTGTGTGTGTGCAAAAGCATAGAACATCAGTGGATAGAATGTGGGTTATAGAGACCCACAACGTGCTCCAGCCCTTCACATCGCTAGTAAAAGCCCGATATTTACCAGCCGCTGTGACCTGTTGGTATGAAGAGTGATACTTCATCTAAGAGCTTTTCTGTTTGTTGTTAGGGCGAAGTGCTTTACAGAGTCCGCTGGAAGAATTACTGCTCTGACGACGACACCTGGGAGCCCGAAGCCCATTTAGAGGACTGCCATGAAGTCCTGTTGGCTTTTAAGAGGAACCAGGCAGAACTGAAAGCCAAGAAAGAAGCCGAATCCAAGAAAATTGTGGTAAGTCTCAATGACAGCAGGTTAATGCTGTTTAAAAAAAAAATTAAAATAAAAATTAAAAAAAACATTTGCAGAGAGGCTTTATGAAGCATGACGTCATTTTCAGTGCTGCTTGTCCTTTTTTCTGTCAGCAGAAACTTTTGCCTACAAAGAGCGACGTGTTCGATGCAGACTCAGAGAGCGACAGCGATAAAGATCGTCCAGCAGAGGCACCCATCAAGAAGAAGAAGAAGAAAAGGATCAAGGAAGAAGAGGACGAAGCCCATCTAAAGGAGAAGAAGAAGAAAAAGAAAGACAAACATAAAGACGAGCTGAAGCCCCTTCCTGCACCAGAAACGGATGACGACGACGGAGAGGCTGCCCTGACCCCGCCCTCTCCTCCAAAAGAGAGAAAGATCGAACCGAAAAAGCGCTTTGTTGATTCTGATGAGGAGGAGGATGGAGTGGTTTCTTCCAAAAAACAAAAGAAGGAAAAGGGGAAGGAGGGAGGGAAGCACAAAAAATTCAAAGGAGAGGAGGGGAAGAAGAAGAAGGTGAAAAGGGAGCGGAAAATGGAAAGCTCGGACGATGAGGCCACCGCTCCAGTAGAGGACGATCTGAGTGAAGGCCCGTCCGAGTCGCAAATGGAGGATTCTGGCTCAACAGAGACTGTTACTAAGCCAGTGGAGAAATTAAGTTTGGAAGATAAGATTAAACAAAAGAAGGGCAAGTGGGAGGTAAAGCTGCAGGGCATTAAGGACCTTATTGGTGATAAAAAGAGCAAAAAAACAGAAGGCAGCCACAAAGACAGTAGCCTCCAAAAACCCAAGAGTCAGAGTTCTAAAAGCAAGGAGGACAGTGCGCTACAATCAGACTCCAGTGACAGCTCCACCCTGCATAAAAAAGCTAAGAGCAAAGGGAATGATGGCACACCGGCCGCACCACAGAAAGGCCCTTCTTCTTCTACATCCTCATCATCCTCCTCCTCCTCCTCCACCACTGTGACGACCAGTAAGGTCAAAGAGGATGAGGCGACCAAAGAGGAGGCGCTGGGACAGAAAGACGCCAGCGGCTCAACCAATCTGTTCGAAAAGTTCCTGTTAAACTGCGAGGCCAAGGACCGGGCTCCCCGCAGGCCGCCAGCAGTCGCAGAGAAAAGCAGCAGCAGTAGCAAACCCACAAAGGTACACTCTCTTACCTTCGTTCATATTCAAATGTAAAGTCACGCTCAAATTACAAATATTCTAACACCTGTCAGAGATTCTTGGTTAAGCTTTTGAGTTGCTAAACACACTGTGTTGACCTCTGTGTTTTTGTTTCCGTCAATGTAAGTTGATAGGAAAGATCGAGAAGATCCCCAAGTCAGCCAAAGAGTCTCCTTCTCAGAAACCAGAGCTGGAGAGGACCGAGAGGACAAAGCAGTCAGATGGTATGCTGCAACGCAGATATGTCAAAAATGTATTTTAAAATTTAAAATGATCTAAACTGCAGAAATTGATTAAAAAGCTAGAATTAGTGGATTAGCATGAAGAGTTTTTTTTTTTTAGTTTTTCTACCAAACAATTTTTTATTGTCTGACCAGAACTGGCGCCGGTCAAGCTTTTCCGGGACCCATGACGATTTGTGGGTTTCTTTCTCTGCTGTGTGATCTCCTGATCCAGATTCAAATTCTTCTCCCCCCCCAAAAAAAAAGGATTTTAATGTATAGAGGGAAAAAAAATGTTCCTTGATAGAGGTAATAATAGCTTTAAAAACAGAAAATGGAGTTGCAGGATTTTCCCCATTTTCCCCATTTCCTAACTTTTATCTGATTTTTCTTTTTAAATCATTGAACACAAAAAAATGCATCAAGCTACGGACTGTAGGTTAATATGTTTCTACATTGAATATTGTGTTAGCTTTTAGTTTTTAACCATTAAATGAATGAAGGACGGGGGGAAAAAGCACTTTCAGTTTTTGATTGGTTATGGCAGATCAAATATGGAAAAATGTGATTTATTTATTTTTATATAGTTTTTTTCCCTTCACAGCTGGAATCCGATCACTCAGATTTGAATTATCATTGTGAAGCTTCTTACAATAAACTCTACTAGGACACATGTTTAGGCCTGTCACAGTAAATTTCGTTGGACAATAAATTGTCCCAGAAATTATTGCGATAAACAATAATATTGTTGTTTTGAGACCATTTTCAAGTAAGATATTGATATTGGCATACTAATGCAAGTTCGTCCTCTCAAAGGCCATTAAACTTTAATTTTGTAAAGAACATTTAACACTGGAACTGGAAGATATTTTAAATGTCCCAATTAAAACACGACAACCAAAAACAATAAATACAATGGAAATGAAAACCACACACAACTGAAACCATAAATAAAATAAATTATGATCTCTCTGTAAACAAAATTGCGCTTCAAAAAAATATTAATCATCAGAAGGGAAATGATCAAGCTCATTTTAATGTATCATGTGATTAACTGATTAACTGATTAATTGCTTATTGCAACAGACCTGTTAATACCAGGTGTGAACAGAGCCTAACCCACAGAGGTTCCAAATTATACATAGTCTCAAGAATGTACATACATCCCGATTAATACTTTTATGCCTCAGCAAGTTGAAGAAAAACAGCTTCACTGCATGTGTAGCTTGTGCAAGTGGGTTGAGTAAAGACGAAAAAGGATGATGGTGGATTCGCCTAAAATCAACAGTCAGGTACTGGGAACCTCCCAACAGGAATATGATCCCAAACATATATATAAACGTTTTTAGAAATGGGTAGAGGAAGCTAATATTAAGCTTCTGAAACAGCCAATACTTTTACCTGAACAGGAAAGGTGTTTCTTATCTCTGACACATTGGAAAAGAAGCTTAATGTTCTGTCTTCACCACCTTCAGTCCCCAGACCCAGCCAGAGTTACGGCTTCAGCCTGGACAGCGATGAAAGGGAAGAGGAGGCCACGGGGAAACCACGGCCAGCTGAGGACTCCAGAGAGCGAAAGGAGCGGGTAGAGGAAGCACAGCGTCCATCTTGGGAGAGAAGAACTTCAACCGATGACAGGAGGAAGAGGAGGGATGACAGTGAGCCCAGACTCTTCATTTCATGTGATGAGAACCAGGAACCACCAGAGGGCAATGACAAATCTGGTAAGGCTGGTTTCCTTTCAGGCTCAGATCTCACTTTCATATCATATATGTCATCCTACAGTTTTAAGTGTTTTTTCCAGTTTTAGCTTCACATCAAGAAGCTGCTTCAACGCTTCGAACAGTCAGCCAATAACCTTTCTGTTTTGTGTTGTACAGAGAGGGGTCAAGCCACTTTGAGTCTAGGAATGGATCTCAACCTGGACTGGATGACACTAGATAACTTTCAGAAGCATTTGAATGGAGAAGATGAGATCTTATCAGGTCCCCCATTATCGCCCAGTGAGTGCTTTTCTTTACACTTTAAATAACATATCTGTTCTGTTGAGCGAGTAAGTCTGTTTTTATCAATGTCCCTCAGTGTGTCGGGGCATAGAAAATATTTAATTGTGTAAAGGAAGACGTTTTAATCAAAGTATGGTATTTGAGTGTCTTCTGGTTTCCAGTTAACTTGGGATTTTTTGAATGATGCATAAGGTGGTGTGATCTGATTGTGTCAACTGGCTCAGTAAGGCAGCTCATCTACATACAGTACTGCAGCAGGGAAGTGTAGGTATGATTTTCTCACTAGAAAACAGTGCTGCCATTTAAGGCCGTATTTGGTTGAACACTAGAACGACCACTATTCTGTAACTGCTAGAGCAGCCACAAGCGGCGCTTTTAACCCTTAATTAATTCACCTCACACTTAAAAAAAATACATGATTAAAATTTTTTTTTAAATTAATTCACCTTGTAAGTTTACAACTAAGGTAATACTTAATGCATTTATCTTCGGCCCGTCGATGCCCACACCCGTGGGCACAGTGCTGAGATTACAAACATTTTTGCGGGATTTTCCCCAATAAATTGCGAGTGTTGCTTCTCCGCTTTTCAGCTCTGTTGTAGAGAACAGTTCTCCTTGCTGTGTGGAGGAAGGAGGTAACTCGCACTTTGTTTTCCGCAGAGTTCCCACAACGCTGGTCTTCCAGGCCTACAAGATGGTAGCCAGTTTTAGATATTAAAGAAATAAAGAAAAAAAATAATTACAAGAAAGAGCAGCCTAACGAAACACCGCTGGAGATGTTCTTTGACAGACTGCTGTCAAGAAACCTTGGAAAAAGCCCTGTTGAACCCATTCATTTGAAAATTGAGAGATTATGACAGCAGCTACTCTACCAAGACATGGTATTTCATGTAAGATAACTGGCCTATAAAGTAGAGCATTAATCTGAGAAGGATTCATAAAGAATCTGGAGGAGCAGCAGAAATCCACAGCTCAGGTGGGAGAATCTGTTGAAGGGACAACTATTAGCCAGAGTGCATTATTCATGTTTGAATGGCCTAGTCAAAGTGCAGACCTAAATCCTGTAGACAATTTATATTAATACTTGAAAACTAATGCACAACATACTTTTCATATATATATATATATATATATATATATATATATATATATATATATATATATATATATATATATATATATATTTTTTTTTTTTTTTTTTTTTAATTTATTTATTTTTTTTTTTTACTGAATAATATTCATGAGTAAAACATATTTTCTGTCTAAAAGTTTCCTAAAGTAAGTTTTCTTTCTTTAATCACAGGGTGTCTGCGCATCCTTAAAAAGTCTTAAATCCATGTTGCTAAAATTAAGGCCTTAAAATGTCTTAAATTCATTTAAAAAATGTAAGTTGGCCTTAAATACATTAATCACAGGTTTTGTCTTGACAAGGCTGTTTAATCTCATATATTCAATGTTTTTTTTTTGTTTGTTTGTTTTTTTTTTTTTCTGGCTAGACTTTTCTGTCAGGCAAAAGTTTGAGTTGCACTCACATCTTTTTTGCATTCTGTGTTTGGAAACAATTGAGGCTAACGGTAACTTAATGCTAACATACCTTTACTAGGTAGCTAGCTTTTTGGTGTCTGTCATGGGTAAGTGCAAATTTATTGCCAGGTGGCTGGGCAAAGTTTGTACATTTCTGTGGAGATTTGGATCTTAAATTCCATTCATAAAGGTATTAAAAAGGTTTTAAAAAGTCTTAAATTTGAGTTGGTGAAACCTGCAGAAACCCTCTGTCTTTCAGGTGAACTGCGAGATGCTGTGAAAAGTGGAGATTACATGGCTGTTAAATTGGCACTCAATTCCAAAGAGGACTACAATCTGGAACAAGAGGTATTTTCTCCTTCCAATAAATTGGTTCTTGTATCCATATAATCTTCTTTTTTTAATTTCATTCTGTCTTTAGATTTGTAGATTTTGTGAGCCCAAAATTTCAAATCAGAAGCACTTTTGACAGCTTGCACCTTGGTTGCCCCATGTGAATGTGTGAGGACTGAAGTCCTGTTTGTCTGTCTCACAATGCTAAAAATAAACACTTATGCATTCTTTAAATGATTTTGTCAAAGCATTACAAATATTCAAAAGAAATATTACCCGAAATAGTGTGCCAAAGACATGCAGTTCTGTACGTGCAAAGCATTTCTCATACAGTGTCTATAAAAAGTATTCACCTCCTTGAATGTTTCAAAGTTTTTATTGCTTTTTAAAAGTCAATCATGAGCAACAAAATTTGGCTTTTTTACCCAAAAAAAACTTTGATGACAAAGTGAAAAACAAAGTCTGCTGCTGAGAAGCATCCCCACAGTATGATGATGCCACTCCCAGGATGGTTTGTTTGTGGTAATATGCAGCGTTTGATGTCCATCAAACTCAGTGTCCTATCTGACGGCCAAAAAGCTCCATTTTGGTCCCATCAGACCAAAGTACTTTATTTCTCTTGATTATGGGAATCTCCCATATACCTTTTGGCAAACTCTAGTCAAGCCTTGATAATTTTTCTCTTCAACAGTGGATTTCACTTAGCCACTCAACCATAAAGCTGTTCTTGATGAAGAACCCGGGCAGCAGTAGTTGTATGCAGAGTTTCTCCCATCTTGGCTGCACAAGCTATGCACTACTGCTTCAACGTAGTGATGGGCGTCCTGATGTCCTCTCACTAGTCTCCTTCTTGCACGGTCGCTCAATTTGTGAGGACGACCTGATTTTGGTAGATATACACGTGCCATATTTTTTCCATTTCTTGATGATGGATTTATCTGAACTCCAGGGGATGTTCAGTCCCTTTAAGATATTTTTGTATCCATCCCCTGAATTATACTTTTCAATAACCTTTTTGCTTGGAGTGTTCTTTTGTCTTCATGCTGTCATGGTAGCCAGGAATTCTGATTAACCAGGGAATAGACTTTCCAGACTCAGGTGTCTTTATACCACAATCAGTTGAGGCACACTCATTCCACTCATTGTGAGACTGCTAGCACCAGTTGTCTCGACCTCTTTTGAATTATGTCAGTCACTTTAAAGGGGGTGACAATTTATGCAGTAACTTATATTTTGTTACATAGTTTTAGTTAATTCTCATTATTTTGTTGAAATCAGTTTTCACTTTGACTATAAGGTTTTTGTTTTGTTTTTTAAAAAAAAAGCCAAATTTTGTTCATCAAGACTGATTTGTAAAAGCAATAAAAAGGTGAAACATCCAATGGGGTGAATACTTTTTATAGGCACTGCAAGTCAGGGATCTCTTTTTATTATTATTTTTTATGAATTTGCTGTTCTATATGTAAGGATGTATAAGTAAAGATTTGACGTAGGGGAAATCTGCTTGCTCCGGGCACTTGTTGCCACATGGATTTGTTTCTCATCATATTCTAAGGACCACCAGTATGGCCTGTAGTTGGTAGGAGACGGTATATTTTTCAAACTGCACTTGAAGATCGACAACCAGACTTAATTTCTTCATACCTCCTAAAAAAACATCCAACCAGGATATTTGCTTCAGCTTCAAAGCAGTTTTGCCTCTGCAACAGAATCAGGTAGGACAACATTTGTATCTTTTAAGATGGATTTATTTTCAAGTAATGTTGTAAGATTGTCCATATTGTAAAAATGTAATTCCTTTACTAATTACATTTGATTGCATGTTCTTTAGCACAATCAACTAAGATGACATTTGTTAATTATGTTTTTATTAAAAGAACATACCACTTAAACCTGAATTGTAGTGTTCTAATGGGTTGGATATTTAAGAAATTCACATTTTGTATTTTAGCACCTTGTTTGATTTTTTTTTTTTTTTTTTCTTTTTTTTTTTTTTTTAATTCATTATTATTGCTAGCTATTGTTAGGAACTAGCCTATACAGTGAATACAGTTAAATTTTTATATCATTACATTTCTCATATAGGTAAGTTGTTTTATAAAACTGTTTTAAGGAGACTATGAAGGATTGCTACTTGTATAAATATATCATGGACATTTAATTAAAATTCTATCTATTCACCATGTATTTGCAACTATGATACATTTAAACAGTTTATACTGTGACTTATTTAGTCTTATAAGACTTATATCATGACTGCAGAGGTATACATTTTTTGGAGTAGGTGCACATTTGAGACAAGTGTTGCTTTTCTTTGCAGAGAATGAGCAAGTGGAAGAAAATGCACAAAGTACCTGGACAAGAAGATCAATTTTCAAGCAGGTACATATTGTAGATATGATTACAAAACATGTCATATTGTCTGCATTAACTTTATTTTTCTTATTTGTAATTTTTTCTTTTTTCTTTTTTCTTTTGATTTAAATAATAATAATAAAAAAAAAACCTTAACTAAAATAAAAGCATAAATGTGACTGGCAGGACACTCCTAAAGTGTAGCTATTGTCTTGTAACTGTGAAGAGCCAGTTCATGCACTGTTAGCTGCGGCCACATCAGTGACACGCTTTGTTAAATGACCAGTTTATTCTGTAACACTGGTATTCCAAGATAAATCATTTTTTAGTCGTAAACCATGCATGCAGATTTAGCATCAGTTCACATTTTTTCACTTCATGTAGCATTTCATCTGACACCCCCATCCTGACTTGCTAAGATATTTATGTTAAAACTCTGCTTGATCCAATAAAGCCATTAAATGTTCTTAAATGGGTCACATGTGGTTTTTGTGCTAAAGATGTGGGTTATTGATACAGATGTTGGGTTAAAAAGACATCACTTGGAGCTCTGCTTGAATGAGCCTGAATCCTAATGGGGCATTGCCAAGGTGCTGAAGTGTTAAAAGAAAAAAGAAATATTGGAAGATGGGCAACAGAATTTCAAAATTAATACCAGAACTAACAAAATCACCATCATATTTGCCAAAATTCAGAAAACCTCTCTGCTTTTTCCCCTTCCCCCTTAATTAATTATCTAAAACATATATTTTCCATTCAATTTAAATATTTATGGGATCTGATCTGGCAATAAGTTTTACATTTACCCCTTTTTTTTTTTTTCGCAGGCAAGCTCATATGAAGAAGAGAGGAACTTGATTGAAGCTAAAAGAAATAAAGAGGCATCAGCAAAGGAGAATATCCCACAAGATATGGATGGTCCACAGAGTGACAATAGAATTTCAAGCTTCCAAACTAGTACAAACGCTGAGAAAGTAACAGTGAAGAAACGTAAAAATAAACTACAGGGTGGAAGCAATAAAACTGAATCCAAGAATACATTATGTAAAACTTCAGTCTCACAAAAAAGTCAAGGAAAGGAACAGAAGATCTCAGATGACACAAATCATGCATTATCAACACAAATGACTTTGAACACTGTTAATTCAGATTCAGCCAAAAATACAGACAAGATGGTAAAGCAGGTAGACAAAGGACCTCAACAAAAGCACAAAGCAAAAAAATTCAAAGCTGCCAAAGAAGGGAATGACCCAGATGAGAACACAGATGGTGCAATGTTGGAAAACACAGACAGTATGGATCAAGTTCTTTTAAAGTCTGACACAAAAGAGATGGTTAAAACACGATGTCTTCGAAGGAGAAAAGTAGTTGAGATCAGATTACCAACACGATCAAGCCTCAGGACCTGCAAACAAGTTCTTGAAACAAAACCTACCAGTGTGGTTAAAGAAAAAAAGGAAACTTACAAGAAACACATATGCGTGTATTGCAAAAGTTATTTTACTCAAATTGCAAGGCATTTGGAAAATAAGCATGCAGATGAACCAGATGTCGCCCATGCCATGCACTTTCCCAAAGGTTCCAAAGTAAGACAGGCCTTGCTGGACCAGATTCGTGATAAAGGAATTTACGAAAATTGTGACATTTCTAACAGTAGCAAGGGAGAAAATTTGACTAAGAGGCAGCTGAAGAAACCAGCCATATCTGTGCGTGACTTCTTGCCTTGCCAGCACTGTCAGGCATTTTATCGTAAAACTGATTTGTGGAGACATGAGCGGACATGTAAAATCAGAAAGGGAGACCAGAAATCTTCTGAAAAGACAAAAAAATCCAACGGTTGCAATTCTGTCTCCGATCTGCTTCCAATATCGGAGTTCTTAACTGGAAGTTGCAAAGAAATCATTCAAATCATGCATCAAGATGACATTTCAAAACATATCCAGTTGGACCCACTTATTTGTAAATATGGCAATACATTGTCTGCCAAGTATGACCATGACAAGTCTCAGTTTGCCTACATTGCACAAAAGATGAGGGAGTTGGGTAGGTTTGTTCTTGCTGTGAATGAGCTGGACAAGACCGTGAAGTACCTGCACGAAATATGTCTACCATCTAGGTTTGAATTAGCCGTTGAAGGGGTCAAAAAAGTCAGCGGCTTTGACCCAACTTCCAGTAAGTTTAAAACGATTTCCCTTGTTTCAAAGATTGGCTATTCTTTAAAACGTGCAGCAGAGATAGCATTTGGAGAAAGTCGCATGACGGAGGACAGTGAAACAGAGGGCGAATTGAAAAAATTCATTGAGCTACTTGACACAAAATGGACAGAGTGTTTTTCTCGCAAAGCGCTTGCATGCTGTTTAAAGCAAGAAGCCAAAAAAGTGGATGTCGACAAATCAACAGTGACTGAAGATTTGATAAAACTCCATAGGTTTATTACAGGAGAAGAGGAAGAAGCAAGGAAAGACTTAAAAGATAACGCCAGCATGTCAACATGGAAGAAGCTAGGTGAAGCCACGTTAGCAAACTTGTGTCTTTTTAACAGGGGAAGAGTGGGAAATATTGGAAGGCTTCTCCTGAAAACTTACTCTCAAAGAATGAGTGGGGGAACATGTGTTCTCTCTGCAGACCAAGTTAGAAAAAGCACAAAACTGGAGCTGGAACTTAGTTCCAGTTTTACAAGACTGGAACTTGAAGGACAGTATGGAAGAAACATGCTGGTTCTGTTAACAGACAGGATGGTTTCATCAATTGACTTGCTTGTTGAAAACAGAGAGCAAGCAGGCGTCTCAAAAACTAACCCGTACCTGTTTGCAAGGACTGAAGGGCCCTCTTTCATAAGAGGATTGGATTGTTTTCGAAGAGCTGCAGTTGAGTGTGGCGTTAAAAATCCAGAAGTACTTCTGTCCTCATCTGTAAGAGAACAAATTGCCACCTGCTGGCAGCTAATGAGCCTCAGTGAACAAGAACTGGACCAAGTAGCAAATTTGGTGGGAAGGAGCAGCCAAGAATGTTATAGGCTTTCTCAAAATGCAACCCTGCTGGAGGAAATCAGCAAAGAACTGTTGAAGATGGATAGAACACTGCCAGCAAGCCGGTCAAGTACTACAAAAGATGGTACGTATGAATTGTTTTCTCCCTCTTTTGGATGTACATGGATCTTTTTGCTTTAATTTCTAAGTTTCTGTTAATCCTGCTCAAGGCAACAAAATCAAGGTGCAAAAAATCTCAGAATCTCAACTTATATTAAGTTAAAATAAAAGAAGGCATTAAAGTCCGATTTAAAGCTAGACAACAGGCATATGTTTACAATATTTGGTCCTCATGAAAACGGACTGTGTGTAACAGCTGAACCACGCCTGTACAAGTTCTCACAAACACACCAGTCACCAGCCTCTTACCTTGGAGGAAAAGTGCTGTGCCTTTTTTTTCCTGCATAATGGTCCAGAAGGTTGCATTGTGAAGAATGCACATTACACTTTTTGTTCAACCCAGAATAGAGAGATTGCTAATAATGGTAGGGTAGGATAAGCTATGCGAACTTCAAATTTGTCATTGAAATAACAGGATCTTTTCGTTCAAAGTTCTAAAAAAAAAAAAAAAAAAAAAAGGAAGGGCTTCTTTTGAAGGTTATCATGCACAACACTGGCTAAATATATAGAAGTTCATTTGGATCCTTTTTTCCATTACTCCCATAAGCTAAACAGTTGAATACATGTCAGGCTTTTATTTATAAGTAAAGGGGGGTTTTTTTGTTGTTTTTTTCCTCTTTTTTTGAAAAAAAAAATAATTTCCTATACTCTTATCTTTTTAGGAACCCGGCAGAAGACATTTTTAAAAAGAAGACCCTGGAGTGAGAAGGAACAGACAGCTGTCAAACGCTATTTGAATGAATTCATCACGAGGATGAAAGTTCCAGGCAAAAAAGCATGCAATGCTTGCATAGCTGCTGAGCCAGATCTTGGAGGAAGGTCTTGGACAGATGTTAAAAACTATGTCCATAACACATTACAAACAATGCGAAGGAGAAATAACCAGCAAAGGCCTGATGGGAATAAAAACGTATTGAATGCAAAGAGTTCTAAAGCTTCAGACCAAACCGGAAACTCGGATATGGAGGAGACGAGTGTTTGTACGATGACAACCGTGAACCCAGATCACTTGCAAGAAAGTAGTTTAAACTGTTGCATGACAATGCCACCTGCAACAAACTTAAGAGAACCATCACCATTCTCCCAGGAGATGGCTGCTAGTTATACACCGTTCTGTTCGTCAACTACAAACATGGTCCATACAAGTCAGCCTTTGATTTCAAACTTCACACCACTAAATGCTACTGATACTCAAGTGGTTCCTACATTTACCCCACACCACACTACAAATACTCTAATGTCTCCTGTATACACATCAGAGAACAACCACAGCCTGTCCATGTCTTCTTTTTATGCACAGAATACTACAGGTATGTTGCATTCATCTGTGTATACCCCATTGGAAACTACAAACTCACCACTGATTCCTTCCTATACACATTTTAATACCCCATGTACTTCAATGGTTCCTACATATACACAGTTAAATACTCTAAGTGCACCTATGATTTCTGCATTCTCTACACTAAATGACAGAAGTAGGCCTGTCATGTCTTCATTCACACCTCTTGACCATTCAAGTACCCCGCCTTACCACACCAGCCCCCCCAGAGTCCATACAAGTGCACAGGTTGTTCCTTCAATCCATGAACATGGCGTTTCTGAAAGTTCACCAGTGGTACAGGAAAGTACACCTGTGTCCTCTGTGAAAAAACGAGTCCCTCCGGGTGTGAAGCCTCAAAAAAGAAACAAACGTTTATGGAGTGAGGAGGAACAGGCAGCAGTAAGACGGCAATTTGGAGACTTTTGTCAGCTAGCGAAGGTGCCGGGGAAAAAGGAATGCGATAGATGTTTAGCTGCCGAACCAGCACTGAGCACCAGAACATGGAGGGAAGTTAAATATTTTGTACATAACTCAATTCAGTCACTGAAAAGAAGAGGTCATGCAGTTGCTTCCAAACCGGATAGACCACCAGAACCAGAGACTCAGACTTCAAGCAATGAGTGGGATGGTCCTGTGTATCTGTCCCTGTAAATAATTTGACTAGACTTGCACAAAAACAGTGTGAGGACTTGAGAGGTCTGTGGCTTTAACCTCAGTCTGATTGGGGTGGGGGGAAAAAAAAATCTAAATTTGTGTCGTCCAATGTCTGTTGGCTGTCTGTTTGCCTTGATCTCACTTATGTTCATTCTTGCATTTGCAGACAGTTCTGTCGTTTTACCAGTTAGATTTTTAAAAATGTCCTCATGTTTTCAAAGTCCAGTGAAGCAAGCTTCTTTGTTGCATGAATATACTGAGATGTGGGAAAGTAAGAATGTGTCGTAGCCTGACTCGGTTTAAGCAGATTTTTGTTAAATATGACAAGTTCAAATAAGACACTCTTAGTGTTTTGCTACCCATCCATATTACCTATAAAGTGTTCTATATTAGACTGGAATGTGAATTTTATTGGACAAGGATTCGCAGATTTCCATGGGAAGCCAGTGACTTGATACATTTTTAACTTTTTTCGGTAAATCCCATGACTGAATATCCAAAATATCCAGCTCTTAAACCTTTTTAATTGGTGATTACTGACTGAGAATTAATGAATTATATTTGCAACTTGCCTTTAGGTCCTTTTGTTTCCTGTTGTACTGTTTTTAGTAGCATTTTATGTATTTTATTTAACAGAAAACTTTTTAGAGAACCCTTGCATTCAACCCAGTCAATGTGAGAAGTGTACCCTGCTGTGTATCATTACTATATCATGTCTTCAACCAGTAGCCTTTATTGTAGTTAGATTTTTAACTTTCTTGTAATGCTATAGCGTAGGACTTGTTTTGTATACTTTTCACTAAAACGTGGACAATTATTTAGCTGTTTTTATTGAGAATCATATTATTGATCAATTGCTGTGGTTTTTCTTTTTACCCATTTGTATTACAAAATATTTTATAACACTAAAAAGTGACTGTTTACAACATTTTATTTTATTGTACTTGATTGACACTACCTTGAGTTAAGATGTTTTTCTTTTACTGTTGGATGTTTATCATTAATCTGTACTTGCTAAGATCCAATTGCCTTACTGTGATGAATTTAGTTTTAACCTTTCTTTCCACCTATGATCGCATCAAGCATGTGAATTTTGATCTTGATGTTGGGTTTGGGGTTTTTTGTCAGTAAGATTTTCTTTTAGGTTTTTTTTTTATATTATTATTCTTATTATTATTATTGTTATTAATTTTTTTTATTTTATTTTTTTTATATTTTTTTTTGGAGAAACAAAGGTGTGTGATTTTTAACTGCTTATGGATTGATGTTATCAATGTGCCTGACTGAAAGTGGTTGAAAAGATTAATTTCCTAAACTGTGGAAGGAACAGCTTAGTTGAGTGTTGATCCATATTGCTTGCATGAAAAACAACAAGAAGGAAGGTGAATTGCACCCTGTCTAAACAATGTTGCATTTCAGTACAAACTTTTCTTTTTTTTTTTTTTTTTTTTTTTTTTTTTTTTTTTTTTTTTTTTTTTTTTGGACATTCAGCAAGGTATATGCTATTTAGATTGTGTTTTGTAGATATTCTTCAAGAAGTAAATTAAAAACAGACATCCTGAAGTTATTTTTTTCACTGAGATGAAGAGGGAGAACTTTCTTCTAAGGTCTAAACAATACACACTTGTTACAGAGACTTGTTTCTAGCCTTAGTAGCTGCTAGTGAACCTAAGTTGAGCCTGTGTTCACGTTCTCATACCAAAGTCATTAGTGTCACTGTCAGATGTATCAGTTTAGCTGAAGGGGTGGTTGGGGGTCAGATACAGTAGCAAAGGTTAGTAAGAGATGGAGCAGGGAGGTTTTTGTTTTTGTTTTTTTGTTTTTTATTACACATGCATAGCTTTGTGGGAGTTTTTGTTTATATGCAATGTTACTGTAAAAACACTTGTTGCTTGTTTATCCTGTTTACTGTATGTAGCTTCAGTTAATGTTTCACTGTAAGGAACTTATAACTTCTAATAAAATTCTTCTGGCCTTGATAACTTAAGTCTTTTGAGAAAAGGTTTTTTGAGGGGTTTTTTTTCCCTCCTTTTGCTTTTGTGGGAGGTTCATTTTGTAACCTGTGTCACTTTGCAAGTTTTTTGCAAGTTTTTTGGGGGGTTTTTTAGATGAAACTTCAAAAGTCAGAAACCGATATTGGTATAATTTGTTTTAATTGAATTTAGCATTTATGGCACCTCCATAGTTATTTAAAAAGAAGTGTCATGGTATTTTCATCTTAATAATCAGAAGTCATTCTCTGCTGAATATAATGTTGAAGCATTCGGTAAATGTATTAAGATTTAAATCAATGTATGTGTGTATTTGGTGCAGTGTAAAAAATTTTATACAAGTTTTTCTTTTCATTTTAAAAAATTTATCTATTTTACGTTTTCCTGTACAAACTCCTACGTTTTGTCATTTCATCAATTTTGTGTTTAAAGCTGGCGTCTTTTTCTCCCGTTTTTCCGCAGGATGTGAGTGGCATGTCCCTGTGCATGCTGGCTGCAGCTGGGGGGCAGGATGACATCCTCCGGTTGCTAATAAGGAAGGGAGTGAGGGTGAACGCAAGACAGAAGAACGGCACCACAGCGTTAATGCATGCCGCTGAGAAGGTATCCATTACTCAAGCTGGCTCAGGCTTCACCTGCCCTTTTCATTTTCATCTAAGAAAAAAAACAAAAACATTTCATGATCTTTAGAAGCGTGAACAGACAAAACCTCACAGCTTTATCTGTCTTTGCTGTCAGAATTTTTTGACTACTGTTGCGATGCTGCTGGAGGCAGGCTCCTACGTCAATGCTCAAACGCTGGGAGGAGAAACGGCACTGATGAAAGTGAGTAGAGCTGCATAATATTCCAAATCTCAATTTTGAACATAATGTCTGTGTGTTCAGTATCACAATTGCAAAAAAGTGTCTTGATTCAGTGTCTAGTAAGCTGGTGTATTTCATGTTTAAACATTATTACTCTGCTTGCCCACAATAAATTTGGCTACCTCCAAATAATTATCATTGTGTTGTTGAGCAATATGATGTTTTTATTTTGTGCAGCTCTGAAGGTAAGTTCTGTTTTTCTTTACACATAAATCTGGAATATTTTTTGAGCTTTTTTTTTTCATCTTTAAGTAATGCACATCCCCTACAATTACCACCTCAAACTCAGAGGGATTCTGGCATTTTTTGTTGCAAATAACTTTATGATCTCAAAAAAAAAATTGTAAAAAAAATATCTTACAAATTTCTGACTTTATATTGTCAGAGAATATTCTAGTTTCAATATTGTAAATTAATGCCTTTTAATCATGGAAAACTTTTTTTTTTTTTCTAGCAAATTTCTGACTTTAACATCAGAAGTTCTTTCTTGTAAATATGTGAAATCTCACAATTTAAGTTTTTTGGTGGAAATATTGGGACCATTATCTCCGATGGCCCTAATAGAATATTATTTATTCATATAAAATTTTAATATATGTTATGCAGGAGGGTTTTTTTTGTGAATAAAGTTTAATATCTTTGGAGGTTTTTTTTTTTTTGTTAATACAGTGATAGTCCAGCATTTGTAACATTTTCAGACAATATTAATCTTTTAAATTGAGACATTTGTTTATAACACTGTTAATGTTTGTTTTTTGTCTTTTTTTTGGAGGAGAGTTGTGGCAGGAAACAAACATGCCTATTAATAAGTGCTCAAACAATACAATACAAAGTATTCCAGCTGTGTACAAAACACTGAATCAGTATCTTGGCAGAGCTTACTGAATTTAATCATAGCAGTACATCTTCAAATATTGAGTACAGTGTTTTAAATATAATGCAGCAGTGGTTAGACATTTTGCAGTGGGAAGCTGGTATTCTGTGACAATAAATATTGCAGATATAAAGGGAAGCTGTAAATGTGTAATTTGTGTAGCCTTCAGCTTCTGTTACAGTAATTCTCTAAAAATGTCACTGAAAGAATGAGATCAGTTTTGTATATTTGTTGTTAGAAGCTGTTTACTAGATACAGGCTGTTTTTTTTGCGCGATAAAACCAAGCTTAGTTCAGTTGTGCAAATGTTATAAATCACAGACCTTGTACAGTAGCTGAATTTTTAAGGCATAAAATAATACAAGATATTTAGAGAGATTTCTTTTACCTTCAGGCCTCTTTTTCGGATGGGTCAGAGGAACCTGATCTCCACACTTTTGAAAATGTTTCTATTTCAGGCCTGCAAAAGAGGGAATGCTGACATAGTGCGCCTCCTGCTGGAGTATGGAGCAGACTGCAACATTCTGTCAAAACACAAGAACACAGCTTTGTACTTTGCCAATTTCAGCAACAACCTGTTGGTGTGTGAACTCGTCAAGGACCACATCAACAAGTACTATTTTCTGCTTTCATAATCGCTCTTCTCTCTTAAAGTTTGGTATTTACAGTCTAAATTTTAAAGTAATTGATCCTGGAGGAATATTTAGGAAAGTCTTAACCTCATGAAGTCTTTAAAGTCATTCTGCGTATAGGATGGAGAAATCTGTTTGATACATGTCACATCCCATTTCGCAGTAAAGCAACATTGATTGACTGTTTGTTTATGTTTCTGGCCTTCAGGCTGTCCAGTGTGGCAGAGGACACCATCCGAGCATACTTTGAGTCACGTCTGGTGGTGCTAGAGAGGGTATTCCCTCTGGCTTGCCACAGGCTTTGTGAGGGACCCGACTTTTCCATGGAGTTTCTTTTCAAGGCACAGCCCCAGCCAGAGGGTAAAACACTTTTTTCCTTTTCCTTTTTTTTTTTTTTTTTTTTTTTTTTTTTTTTTTTTTTTTTTTTTTTTTTTTTTTTTAAACATAATGCTTAAATAGGGGGTGGGGGGATAAGACTTTTATCATATTTTTTATTTTACTTTGTAATTTAAAAAAAAACAAAAAAACAAATGCTATGAAATTTGCATCTGAAATGGGCAGCATTTCAATATGTATGCATATTTTTCTAAGACACAGATGTGTATGAAAGACATCGATGTCCTTAGACTTCCACTGTTACTATGGTTTCTGTTCTGGCTGATAACATAAATCTGTAAAACAAATCTCCTGCATGAGGTAAGGTGCTGTCATTTTGCTTTTGATGTAGACTTCAAATCTTTTTTGTCCTGCTCCAGGTTCAGGCATTCTGCTCTTCATCTTTCACGCCAACTTCCTGAATGAGATCATAGCCAGGCTCTGCGGGCCCTGTTGTGTTCATGCTGTCGTGCTCAATGACAAGTTCCAGCTGCCTATTTTCCTGGTTGGTTGAGTCTCTGCAGATTCTGCTGTTTACTTTTATTGTGAAGCTGATTGAACCAGATAAAAACAGTTTAACATGTAAAAACAGAGGGTAGTTGGAAAACAAACCTACTACACCACCACCAGGTCATGTCTGCACATGTGCGGTTAACAGTCGTCATCCCACTGTTGCCAACTTTACAACTTTGTAGCTATGTTTAGCGACTTTTCAGACAAAAAAAGTCGTTATCTACCCAAATTGGAATCGGCAGGTCAGGTGCTTTAAAGGTCAGTGACAGGCCAAAAAAAAACTGCAATCGGTGCACCCGTAATAACACCACTGGTTTTCATTATTTGGTTTATTTTTTTGTCTCACTAAGGTTCTAGGCTATAAATTCATGAAAACTATCCACTTATACATCACTAGTCAACCAACATCTTCCATGTTCATTTTAAAACAGCACGGTAAAAAGTTACACAGCAACATTTAAAAGAACTCACTCTCTTTTTCAACGAAAGCTTTCACTGAATATGTTTGGCCTTTTATACAAGCAATGTGAATCATAATAATTAGATGTTTTGGTTTTAGACAGCCTGACCAGCACCAAGTAAAAGAATAATCAGTAGTTAAAATACTTTCTTCATCACAACCAGATCTATTCAAACTGATTTCATAACACTACTTACCTTCTGAACGGATATATTTTCAAACTTATTTGGTTGGTTTATGGAAATATACCCAATGTAATCTAAGAAATCACTTTTTTAGTATAAGCTATTTTATACCGCGTAGTAATCAGTCGGGGTTTTTTTTATCCTAATTGTCCTTTTTGTGTCTTCAACATTTCAGGATAGTCACTTCATCTACTCCTTCAGCCCAGTTCCAGGGATTAACAAACTCTTCATCCGTCTCGCTGAAGCACCAACAGCCAAGGTGACAAATTTACAGTCACACATGCGTACAAGCCTCTAAACTCTTCCAATACCATCTCTGCTTCTAATCCAGTTGTTGTTGTTCACTCGTTCATCAAAGGCAGAATTAGCTGCTCGTTTCAAGTTCCTTCATGTGAAATCTATCCCTACGCAGGCTGACAAAATGCAGTAAAATGGAGGATTGATTCAAACAGCACCAGGAACAGAATTCAGTGGAAATATTAATGTTATGCATTGAAAGTGGGTCATCCTGAGTATGTAAATGAAAAGTGGAGAAGGGATTTATGCTGCAGGGTAGAAAAGCTTGTATTTATTTTAGGTTGCGGTAAGATTTTGATATAAAATCTAGCTGAGTATAAATAAAATGCTTCTTGGATTTTGTTGAAAATATTTTTTAAAACTCTGTTTTCTGTAGTTTAGAGTATTTCTGCTTTTCAAATGCTTGGTTAGCTATTAGCTGCAATGTGTAGCATCTTAGAGCCACAGAGTCTCCATAGCAACCACCAGACACCGTCTACATCCCAACCTGTTGTGTGGAAGAGATGCTATCTCTCTTACCTTCACAAAGGTAATCATGTGGCGTTTACTGGAACCTGGAACTCTGAGCTTTGGTGAATTGAGACCAACGTTGAACTTTTTCGGATTCACCACTCCAGGTGGGTCTAGTGCACAACAAAGGATGAATATGTGGAAAAGCTTCTGTAGCCCACTGCTAAGGATGGTGAGGGGGATTTGCAATGCTGTTTCTCTTCCAGTGACCATGGGAACCTTGTTAGAGTGCATGGCTGGGTCTTTCTGCAGGATAATGATCCACATCATATGGCCAAATCAGTACAGATATGGTTAGTTGGACACAAAACCAACCTTCCTCTATGGGGTTTCCAGTTCATGTCCTTTGAGGTGAGCTGGAGAGATTAGGGTCTCTCTCTCTCTGTTTCATCCTCTGTGTGACCTTTCTTCCTTCCTTCCTTCATCTACTTGCAGTATAATATCTTAATAACCACCTCCTGCAGAAATATCTGCCATTAACTCATAGTGTACATTAGAATTTATATTTTAAAATGAACCTTAAGGACTAAGAAGTCTAAAAAGTTGAGATTGCAAATGTCTGTGATTCTTACATTAAAGATGCGTGGGAACCCTACTTCCTGTGTCCTCCAGCTGTGGGAAATCTTATAGAAGCAGCCGTTACAGAAGCGCTGTCCGATTGGCTAAAGGGTGGGGGTGAGGGGTGGGGTATATTAATATTATTATTCCATTTATTTAAAGTCTAAGTTCCCAGTGGTAAAAAAAAAAAATCACATGAGCCCGCCCTAAAGTTGGAATCCTGAGTGGGAAAGTTGGAGGTCACTGAGCAGCTCAGATTTCAGTATCCACTGGTTTTACTGTTGCTTTACCACAACAGTCAGCAAATCCCACTGGTTTTCCGACTTGCAACGAGAACACACTCATCGTGGGCATGACGTCATTCCCAGATCTGAACCCAGACTTCCGAGGCAAACTGAACGCATCATTAGATGGTGGAAAAACAAGGGCTAGGTTTGGAGTCTGTCTGTATATGTAGCAGAACACAGGAGCTTTTTCATCTCTTTGTGCAAATCTTTTAGTTTTTTTTACCTAGAGAAGTTCAGTCAGTGTCTTGATTTTTTTTTTTGCTGCTTCATCAGTTTAAGTTGGGAAGCCAAATAACAACCATCTATATACACTTCTGCCAAAGGTCCTATTGACGAGCCTCGATAATCATGTGATATTTGCTCTCCAACTTGTGGCTCAAACATTAAGAGCTGCAGCTTTAGTTCAAACCTCTGGTGATAAGGAGATGTGAAGGCAGCTGAAGAAATGTCAGTCCTTTAAGGCTCTAAGGAACTGAATTGGAGAAAGGAGTTCAGTCATAGATTTTAAAGAAAATCTGCAGATGGTGGCGGAGGTTTGCCATTAGTAGAAGATTCTACCCTTTTCCATGAGTTTGTGTCCTCTCAGAAGCTCCAAAAATCACATTTTGCAGATTTAGATGGAAAATTCAATTTAACCTAAAAGTTTATTTCTGATGGGGAACCATTCTTTACATTATCTAGCACTTTAAAAATGCAATTGTGGAAATTCTTCGGAAGCTGGTTTATTATCCGCCCTTTTTTTTGTCACAGTTCCTGTTGTTGCATATTCAGTGGTGGGCACGGCTAATTAAAAAGTTGGTTGTGCTAACCCTAAAGTACTAATCATAAACATTTCTGGTAAAGCCAAAGCACTACACCAACATGGTATTTAGCGAAAGCTAATGCTAAAGCGCTAACTTCAGTTCAGATTATATCTGCCCTTGAAAGACTACAACCCTCGAGAACCAATTTAATGTTTTCTTCTATAATGCCCTTAGATGTTGTTTGTTTATAGCTTGTTCTCTGCTGCCCTTTTTATTTCCTTCCTTTAGGTTTCTTGTTTTAAATAAAGTTACTGAGGAAAAAAGAGAGAGAATGTGAGAAGAGGAAACAGAGCTCCCGAGTAAACAGCCTTCACCTCCTTCACAGTCCGAGCATGAATATAAACGTCTTACTACTTGAACAATTCTTACCAGTGGATAACCAAAAACTTCAACATAGATGTCGAACTTAATTCAACTGAAAGTTTACAAAACAGCCAATTAGAGCTTTAGAATTTATTTAGGGGAGGCTAAGTGTGCTAAATGTTTTCAAAGTTAGCAAAAGTACAAAACAATAAAATTAGCTCTACTATTAGTGGATTAGCAGAAGTATGCCTAACACTGTTCATATTTTAATTATTGCTTCAATCAGATGTGGGCAAGATTAGATCATGAGCTATAGCCTTACTTGAATGACATGTTCTCTTTCCCATTTTGAAGAGTGACTAAATGAAATGAGCCTCTGTCTTGTCATATTATAGGTGTGATATTTAAAACTATGAAATGGCCTACAAGACAGGAAGTTTGTGATTACATCACTCAGGAGGCTGACCGTACGTGGGGAACTTGTTCCTAACGGTTTCTGTCGTCTCCTTTCCTCAGGTGAAGCTCCTCATCGGTGCGTACAGAGTCCAGCTGCAGTGATGATCACATCAGAGCCTTTTCACTATGCTGCTACCTGACTCCGACCTGAGCCCAGCTTAGTGTGAAGCTGTGGAGTTCATCTTTCGCTGATCAGCGCAGCCTCTGGGTGGGGAGTGGCAGCCGGATGCTCAGTTTCTTTCTTACCAGAAAGACTCCAAAGACTGAAATCCCTCGTGTGTTGTGCCTTTCTCTAAGTTCCACCTGGTGACTGGGTGGATAGTATAGATGCTTGTGTTGATTCTCAGTCTAGCTTGTGAATTTCTGTGTGGTATTTCTTTTGCATTCCAAGAATATAACGTTTTGTTTGTTTTTTTTTTGTTGTTGTTTTTTCCCTTCACTTCCCTAGTCCAGTTTTAACCATTTTAATTGTGAAGGTAAAGTCACTAAAAGTCAGTCCGGATTTCCAAATCCTTGTCAAACTGTAGCAACAGCTAATTTTGCTAAATTGGTGACCAGTTTAGTAGTCAAGTCACTACATCTTTCCACAATAGATGAAGAAGGAAGGTGAAGAGGCAGAAGCTGAAACTAATTTTCTTGGGTTTAATGTTTCCTCCATCTGGCCCACTGTCATGTTTACCATTTTTTTCTACACCAGAGGGAGGTTCTTTTTAAAATGAGATGTTTTAGCCTTCCATGTATCATTTTTTGCATTATTTTTTTATATATATTTTCCAGTTTGTACATATTCACATACGATGTATAAATATAAAAACGAAAAATATACGGTTATAAAATGTCATGTGATGACTGCTAACGTTTCATGGCTTTTTTTTTTTTTTTTTTTTTTTTTTTGCCACTGTAGGAGTGGGTTAAGTTATTGGTGCTGTAAAAAGCTCTGTTTTAAGGCCTAACATGTCTCAAACCTACCCTGCTTCATTTTGTTGTAACTATGAGAAAAGTTTTGTAGTCACTACAAAATTTAGGTATTTTTACAAAGGTGCTGTACATGACTGCCAATTAAAACTTTGACTTAATTCTCATCCTCAGTCTCCTGATATTTCTTTTATTGCTGCTTTAAAGGTGATGCTAAAAAAAAAAGCCTAAATGTGATCTGAAGTTGTCTCCATTGATGTCCAGTTTGCATATAAACAGTTGTACATTTTCATACATTAAATCTGTTTCATGCATGTTCTGTTCAGATGGATCAAAAGGTTTGATCAAAACAGGTTTGTTTGCATCCCAGCAACTAATGCAGCTTTAGCCTTTTTTTTCCCCTTCACTTTCTGACTCCATTTATTAATGCATGACTTGCATAAAGAACATGTGGTCAATGATAATTGGGTCAGTCTCAGTGTTTACAGTGCCTTATGAAAGTATCATACCTCTTAAACTTTTTTTACATATTTTTTTTTTTGTTACAAATACAAACTTCAATGCATTTTATTGGGATTTTTTTGTGATGAAGCAGCACAAATTAGAGTACTATTATGAAGTGGAAGGAAAATGATAAACAGAAAAGCATAAATTCCCAAATAAAAATTTCATTTTAAATTGGAGAAAAATAATTATGGCTTATGAGAACTTTCAACTTGCCCCGCTGGCCAAACATTTGGACACCCCTGCTATAGATCAAGACATTCATCAATTAGAATGGCCTAGTCAAAGTCTGCCCGGACTTAAATCCAATTGAAAATCT
This sequence comes from Anableps anableps, assembly GCA_014839685.1. NCBI lineage: Eukaryota > Metazoa > Chordata > Actinopteri > Cyprinodontiformes > Anablepidae > Anableps > Anableps anableps. Next base: position 8,644,889 of record CM026075.1, on the reverse strand, counting down.
GTGGAAAGAATTGAACCTTTTTCTGCAGAGAAGCTGTCCACTCAAGCTGAATGAGATGGAGCTATTATCTGCAGTAAAATGGACAAAAATCTAGTCTTTGGATGTGCAAAACTGGTAAAGAAAAATCCTGGAATGTTTGCAGCTGTAATTGGATCGATAAGGTGGTCCTAAAAATCTTTCTTAATTCAAATACATGCAGAATGTTCCAGACTTGTGTTTTTTAAGAATTTTGAAAACCATTTCTATTGTTGATAAATTTCACAATGATCCACCACTTTGTGCTCATCGGTTCCATTAAGTCCCAATAGAATACATTGAAATTTGTGGTTGTAATGAGACAAAAATTTAAAAAAATTTAAGGGGTATGAATAATTTATAAGGTACTGGAAATGCTTTTTTTCTGTTCTAATATTCTGCTCTGTTATTAACCAATTGCGTGGATTATAATAAGTACTGTTAAAATTACAATCCACCATGTATGAATCCAAGTAAAGTAAAATACCAAAACAAACTATATGAAGTCACTCTTCATATTAAGAGCTTGTTTGGATGTAAAATTGTTTGAGAGCTAAGCTGATTTTATTAAGCAGAATTTGAAAATGCCAAAAACATGCTTAAGAAAAAAATGAAATATTATTTTTTGCATTTAAGTGGTATTTTTCCACAGAAGGAAATCACAGAAATTTTTTTAAAAATTAAGGAATATATGACTTTGCTATAAATTTTCATTTTTCACCTGAAAGGTCGATTCAGATTAATTTGAAAAAAGATGTTAATTATTCACAATTTTGAAGGTATGTTTTACAAGGTCAAAATGTTCAGCTGATCATTTTACAAAGTTAATCAATCAAATCCATGACCAGAATTTTTTAACACTGTTAATCAAGGGGCACTGCTTGGTAAGCAGAACAATAAAGACTAAAAACCTCTCCAAACAGGCTTGAGGAGAAACACAGATTAAGGCTGCATTATAAAGCTTTACAAATTAAAAAACGGCAGTGTTAAAGGCAAACAGACAATATCATTTGCAATCAAAACGGTAATTAAGAAGCCAAATGTTAACTTAAAGGAGTTGCAAAGCCCCATAGAAGAAACCTAAGTGTCTTTCTATCAAGATACAGAAGATCTTTGTAGGTTTGCCAGAAAAGAATCCTTATTTAAAAATCAAAAGTTTGAATTTCATCAAGAAAATAAACAAACTTGAATGTTTGAAAGAAGTCCAAATTAGTCTAAAACTGAACCTTCGGGTAATAAGGAAAAGACTATTATAGTAAAGACACACATAACCAAAATTCCACTGGATTAGGTACTGGAGCAAAAATAACAAATACGGAAAGCATCGAAGCAGTGCATATGATTGTATACATGCTGTTAGTCTGAAGAGGGACTATTTGTTGCAAATAAAATGTGTTGATATAGCAGCTTGCTGTGTGGATCTACATCAACTTACATGTGGTACAAACCCAAGATCTCTCACCATCAAAGCAACAGTCTACAGTAAAGCATGGTGATGGCAGAATCATGGGGATATTGTAAAGGGTATTAGTCAGAAATAATACAGCCAAACTAATATTGGGATATATTTGTAGTTTATTCCATACAACTCTCTGATTCACATATGTACTAATTATCCACATTTGTAAGTGTGTGTGTTTTCTGTGTGTACATAGCTTTGTGATCTGAGCTTCTGTCCAAAGCTATTGTCAATTCACAGATAGAGGTGAGAGAGCAGAGGAAGGAGGAGCTTCACAGCACGTTATTGGGGGGCCCGCAGTGTGCAGTAAAAAAAACTAAGGGATGACTCAAAGCACCCTGATCCAGCATTGAGGGTAAATTTTTAATATAAATGCAACTTTGAAATCTTCACAATAAAGCTTGCTTATGAAGAAATTAGGCCAGTTAAATGGTCAGTATCCACTTCCACATTTCAAGCCTGGAAGGATTTTGATGCCCAAGGGGCACAGGGCTGTCTGATCTCTGCCCGCTCATACAGTGCTATATCAGCCAGTGGACATTAATATTTTACATGAAAACAAGGGCAGGAGATTAATTAGAGCAGTGTTTCCCAAAGCTGGTCCTCAGGCTCCTACCTCAACATAAATTCAAGCTTTTCTAAAAGCTTTTAATGATCCATCAACTCCCATTTCAGATGCACATTTCATAAAAGAAAAAACCCAAAAACATGTTTCATGTTAGCCTTGTTTGAAAGCAGCGGTGAGTTATTTGGGGTCAAACAGGATTGGCCACCACACAGCGGAAACATATTGAGGTCAGACCAATTAGCATTCTGGATATTCTTTGATAAAAATGGACACAGTAAGCACAGGATCTGTAGCCAAAGCTGCTCTTAAGCCATGAAAAGCCCTGTCTGAAATAAAAATCTAGTCCTCTTGACAAACGCTGTCTCTTGTGATGGTACCATGATAATAGAAGGAATCCACAGATTTCTGGACAAAATAAGGTTTCAGTGCAGTGTTTCCTGGAATATCCATGAAAATACTTAAAATCTCATCCTGCACTTTAAAAACTTATGACTGTGAGACATGAAGGTATGGATGATGGATCAGCCTTTGTGCAGTGTGACATATTTGCAAAAAGAAGTCAGGCCACATAACTAACCTTCACCCTTTGGTATCCTAGACACAAACAGTAAGACCAGGAAGCCCTGAAAGCCTTGGATTTCTTATTTTTTGAACCATGTTGCAAGCTATGAGCAAAAAAAAAAAAAAAAAAAAAAAAAAATCCAGCATGGTTTGATACTCTCAGCAGTAAAATTCTCAAAAGAAATGGGAGGATTATTTCAAGTTTTTAAAAATCCATCCATCTATTGTGTCTATCTGCTCCTCCTTGCAGGGTTGCACTGGTGCCTACCTCCAGCAATCTTTGGGCGAGAGGTCGCCAGTCCATCACAGGGCAACATAGGAAAAACAACCATTCACACACACCTAAGGACAATAATAGAGTATTCAATTCACCATGTCATTTCATTCAGTCATGTTTTTGTTCCATGGGAGCAAGCTGGAGTCCCCAGAGAGAAGCCACACCTGCACTAGGAGAACATGTAAACTTCATGCAGAAAGACCTCAGGCCGGGATTCAACCCCAGAACCTTTTTCTTCTTGCTGTAAGGCAACAGTGCTACCAACAGTGCCAACATTGCTTTTCTTAACAAAAAACAAATTTTCACTTTGTGTACAAATGATTTTAGATGTACAGTGCACTGCAAAAGTATTCATGCCTGTTGAATGTTTTCACTTATTTGTCACATTGCAAGCATAAATTTTAATGAGATAGACCAACTCTAAGTAGTCCAGTGGAAGGAAAACAATTCATGGTTTTCAATAAAAATCTGAGTCAGCACTTTGCAGCACCACTTAGCTCCAATTAGAGGTGAAAGTCTTTTGGGGTCTGTGTCCACCAGCTCTGCACACGTCTAAGATGAAATATTCTTTTGACATTTCCAGGATGTCACACAATGTTTCAGTTGTTCTTTAAAGTACATCCATAGGTGTGTCTCCAATAAGTGCAAACTTCAAAATTAACAAGAATCAGAAGATTATAAAGAAACGACAACATGAGGTGTTACCTAAATCGTGTGAAGGCATGGCAGCTGTGATGTATGTAAACTTCTAAAATTGAAGAAAGCTTTCAAAAATTCTCCAAAACAAAATCTTGCCCCTTTTTCTGGAATTTAGTAAGTAGAAATAATATTGGTAATCCTTAGTGACCTAAAACTCTAAACATTTAGCTCGATTTAATGTCAAACAGCAAAGGGTATGTCTTTTTATACAGTGCATGTGCAGCATCATGCTGTGGGCAGGCTTTTCATCAACAGCGACTGGAAAGCAGCTCAACTTTGAATGGAAGATAAAAGGAGCTAAATAAAAGACAATCCTGGAAGAAAATCTGTTAGATGGACAATGAGCCCAAACATACAACCAGAGCTATAATGGAATGGTTTAGATCAAAGTATTTTAATGTGTTAGAATGGCCTAGTCAAAGTCCAGACTGGAATCTGTGGAAAGACTTGAACATTTATGTTCACAGGTGCTCTCCAATCAGTTGGACAGCACATGTACTGTTTTGCAGTGAAGAATGAGCAAGAAATACCAGTTTCTAGACCATGCAGGTAGAGACATACATTTATATCTGTAACTGCTAAGAAAAGTGGCTCCTCCAAGTATTGGTTCAAGGGGTTGAATGCATATGTACACTAAACGTGTCAAAGTTTATCTACTCCTTTCTTTTCACTTCATGTTTATCCCACCACTTTGTCTTGGCCTGTTACATAAAATCCCCCTTGAAATATATTAAAGCTTTCGGTTGTTACATGACTAAGTGTAAAACATAGTTTTGGAAAGCACCATATGTTTCAGAAACACCAGGCTCCACCACTGAGCCCTTCCTCTGTTTCACTGAAAGGCTTCAAATCTGATGGGGGGTTTTCGGGGCAGGGGGGGTATCTTAATATTGATCTTTACGGGTTCTGTAGTAAGATGCTTGATCCATTTCAATAAAGAGATCATGAGAAGATTCTTTGGATCTGTACTAAACTGAAACTCAGAACCACAGTATTTTTACTTCAGGCTAGGTACTCTCCCACTATAAAAGGAAGCACATGTGATGTAGAAAACTAAGATGGTCCAGATTACAAAGACTTACTTGTTTATTGACCAACTTTGCCAAAGGAAGTGCTGAAAAACATACGTTACAACAAAATGGTAAAATGTGGGGCAACAACTTTTCAAGCTTAAAGCTAAGAAGTATTAGATATTGGTCTCCCATAGTTTAAAAAATAATCCTGCAAATTTCAAAGGACTGTAACCGAAAGCAACAGAATAATCCAATCTTTGCTTATTCAAAAAAAGAAAACATTTTTTTAGTGACACAGTATTCTGGTAGGAGGAATATTTGGAAATAATCATTAATTTGAATCTTCTCCAGGTATTTCTGAAGAAATTCTGAATTAAAATTTTTCTTCTTACAAATCAAAGAATCCATCTTGTATTAAAGATGAGATTATTCTGTTTGTTCTCAAAGAGCACTTCATTCTCAAATTGCAGGTTCCTTAATAATAGAATGGGAGGTAGATATTTTAGTTATCAGGTTCCTGTTCTGTGGGAACAGCTCCCAGATTATGGCCATGAAGCAGACAGCCTGTCTACTTTTAAAACTAGGGTCAAATACTTTTTCTACATAAAACTTAGGTTTTTTTCCTGAACTTTATTTACCAACCACTTTTTCTTACCATGTTACTTTCTCCTACTACTCTTCAATTATCCATTATATGCAGTTATTGCTGCTGTGTTCTCTGTTTCTCTCTCTCTCTCTGTTGCTGATATCAATAAATTTAATCTAATTTTTCATCCTAAAGATAGAACTCTTGGCTCAGTGCTTTTGTGTTTAAAAATGTATTTCCTAGAAGCTACTAACAGAGCTAGTGTTTGAATTACCTCAGCATGGGAAGTACTCAGTGTTTCTTTATTTTGTTCTGTTCCATACCTGCTCTATCCTCTCCAATAGCCAGTCATTTGCTGCAGATGGATACTCATAATGAGCAGGAAAAGACATGCTGGAGGTTCTACCTGTGAAAAGGGGGTTGTTCCTTTCTATGGTCACCACATGATTTCACAGGATGAGAAACTGCTGTGAAGTCAGTGACTTGATGCAAATAGCTGGGCTTTTTTTTTTTTTTTTTTTTTTTTTTGGACAGATAAATTGTTTCCAAGACTGTTCTGGGACCAAACTGAAACCTAAGTGGTTGAATTATATTGTTAGGTTAGACTCTAAATTTCTGGATATAACTTGAATCTGTCTGTCAGGGCTACATAAATAAGCTTAACTGAATTAATTTAAAGTGTATGTAGTTACATCTGAATGTTGGATTGTAATGAACTGAATTACCATTGTATGTGAACGGGACCTGTTTGTAAAGTGGTTTGAAATGACATGTTATTTTGCGCAATATAAACAAAATAAACTGAATCCTGTCTGTAAATTCTAGTGCTTTCTGTATTGAAGATATGGATTGTTATGACTGTTTTTAATCAGTCAGTTCTCCCAAGCATTAAAAAAGAAAGAAAGAAAGAAAGAAAGAAAGAAAAAACGCTCGTCGTTAGCTGAGTAAAAGCTTTTCCATTTAATCTTGTAGCCATATTTAGGGCGCTTTTCTTTGCGCATGTATAGAAACGGAAATCTCTGACATTTTATGCAGGACACAATAGGCAGATCTGGCAACCCCAGCAGCGACTCCATGTGACTGATTTGGAATTAGTCAAATGTATCCTGGACCTGCTTTATGACTTAATGTGTTGAATTTCCGACATGTGTGAGGCTACATAACAAGAGATGTTTTCTGCACCACCATTCCAGCGCATAAATCAGATCTCCGCATTTCAGTGAGATATGAACGCACCTGGTCCGCCATGTTGCCAACACGATCATCTGTTCACAAAACGCACCAGATTTACCCCAAGAAAAGCCTTCCTCTAATTCGAAATGGTTCTGCTCTGATCAGAGATAAGTTCAAAATTCAAATTCATTTTGACAACATCATGTTCATGTTATCATAAAGCAGTGAGAATTAATAAGGTGGTATTTTTGACCAAGAATTGGTGGTTATTAGCTGCTTTCCTGGCCTCTTGCTTTCTGGCATACGTCTGGATGAAATTAGTGGGGAAACCCGACGTTGTACCGACCAACACAGCTGAGAACATGAACTCTCTCAACCCTGATCCCTGCTTCTGATTGGACCCGCGCTCTGTGCAACGCTGCAGCTTGTTTTACCTATGAGCGAAAACGCTTTCCAACTTTAATAAACGCTCACTTCCGAGCTGAACTCCGAGTCAGTTGTCATGAGAGACATGATATGCGCCGATAAAATGCAATTAACGTAATGGGGCGTTTTAATTGCCAGCCATGCACCGCTGATTGCTGCTGCTGCTGCGCTTGCGCGACGGACGAAAGAAATATTGAGGAAAAACGAAAAGAAAAAAAAAATAGCAACTCTTCAGATAGTATTATGTAAGAGAGAGGGTTCACTCTGTCTCTACTTCTGGTTACAGGGGGAAAAATGCATCAGAGGACACGTTTTGTTGACGTTTTAGGTATACAGGCGATGACTATAACTTACAGATGATCAAAACTCAAAATTCTGTTGCTCAGAAAATTACATAAAACTGATGAAAAATGATTTCTAATACAGAATTGTCAAGACAATGCTGTGGTCTACACAGTTCCGATGAAGAACGGCAACTTAACCGTTTTCCAGCTGTTATTAACACCCTCCACAAGGAGAAAGTCATTGCTGAAGAAACTGGCTGCTCACAGAATGCTGTATCCATATTATGTTAATAATATTATATTAATGGAAAGCTTAGTGGAAAGAAAAAATGTGAAAGAAAAAGGTGCATAAGCAACAGGATGACCATGATGATTTGGAGAGCTTTCAAAGTCAGTGCAGGCATCTACCAGGACTTTTTAGAGCACTTCACATTTCCCTCTGCAGACAAATTTTAAATGCAGATACGCTGAATGCAGCCAACAAAGCAACCCAGGCTTCCTTAACTCATCCGCAGTGCCACAGGCAGATTGCTTCCATGCCTCGCTGCAGTGATACATGCAAAAAAAAAAAATCAAATACCAGTTGCATGTACTGCATAGTACATGGAGATACTTTTTATTTGGCCAACAAAAAAAACTTTTTAAAAAATTTAACTTATGTTTCAATCTTATGAAAAATTTAATTATGGGTTTTCATCATCAGCTATAATCATCTAAATTAACAGAAATAAAGACTTTAAATATACAGTTAGGCTCATAATTTTTTAAATGGCTGGTGGATTTGGGTTTAAACTAATCTTTTAATTTTACCAAGATGTTTCCTTTGACTAGGTATCATTACTGTTTTGAAGTCTTGATTTAAATCTGACGAAGAATCTGTGGAGGAAGCAAAACATTCTACTGATGGCAAGGATGCCGTCCGTCCTCAATGACTTGGAGTTCATCACCAAGGATAAACCATCAAAATATCAAAAGAAGGATGCGAAAAGTAGATCAGACATAACAACATGCATTTATTTGCTGTAATACCAATAAAGGCAATCTTGTAACTGATTATGGAAAAGAGAATAAATACAGTTTGATTTATTGATTGACTTGCCATTTTTAAAATTAAAACATAGATTTTCGATTTCCATCAAAATGTTGCCAATTGTACAATGTCATATTAACTTTGAGAGATGTTGCTTTGCCTTTTCCAGTACCCCCCAAAATTTGTTGGTTTAATGAAAATATCTTAAAATCTCAATCTGCGAGTGGTATGAATAACTTTGAGCCTAACTGCGTCAATCTGTGTGTAAAGAATCTATGAGCTTCAGTTTTTGTGTTGAACTCTAAAATAAAATACATTTTCAATTACATTCTAATTGAACTCTAACTAAAATTAGAATGTAATTGTTGATATCTCCAGTACCTTTAATACCATCCAGCCAGGATTCTGAGGGACAAGCTGGAGCTGTTAGGAGTGGACCAAGGTGATATATCCCATTGGACACTGGGCTGTGTCTCTGACGGACGGGTCTGAAGTACGGGGGCCCCGCAGGGAACTGTGCTGGCATCGTTCCTCTTCATCCTCTCTCTCTCATAGTTTGTCTCATCACAGGTGAGGACGACTCAGAGTACAGACAGTGAACTCAGGACTTTGTGGACTGGTGCTGGTAGAACCACCTCCTGATCAACGCTGCTAAAACCAAGGAGCTGGTGGTGGATTTCAGTAGGTGTAGACCCACCAAACTGACACCGCTGAACAAAGGGAGTGTACTTTGAGACAGTGGATTCCTATGAGAACCTGGCTGTTGACCTGAACTATAAACTGAACTAAAATCACAACGTTGATGCTCTTTACAGGAAGAGTCACCCCATACATGAAGCTATTGCTGAACTGATGAGCTCCTTCAATGACAGACTGCTGAATCCTAGGTTCACAAAGGAGCATTACTGCAGATCCTTCCTCCCAGCGGCAGAGCTTTCCTCCCAGCAGCTGTTAGACTCCATAACCATCACTGCTCCCAACAAACTCAATAATGTTTACATCCATGCTATTAGTTGCACATCCCAGCTGATATTGTATAGTCTTTTTTAATTTATTGTAAACAGTCTGTTGCTGCTTTCTCTGCATAAATATATACGTATTGTACTTCTTTTTAAAAGTAAAGTTTCACATCTTTGGATCTAAATATGGTATTTTTTTTAAATATTTTGTCCTTGGGTTGAATGTGCATGATTCCATTTGCTGCTGGTGCACTGGAATTTATCCACGTTGGGATGATTTCTTCAATACCTAATTGTTTTTAGGTCCTGCTGGTACAAAAGTATCTCCACTGTATGCTTCCCCAACTATGTTATTATTTCCCCCCTTTTTTAAGGCTTTGTGGCACTAGTGGCCTCTTATCATTAGAAGCTGGACAGGAACTAGGGCAGAAAGAAAAGGGGAAGACATGTAGTAAATGGTCCAGGCTGGGAACCGAACCAGGACAGTTACATGCATAGAGGACTGTACCCTCAGCATATGGTGCATGTGTTTGAACATTGAACCACATGACACCCCCGCTATCACCATGTTTTACTACAAGAATGGTTTTCTCAAAAATGAATCAAAGTGAAAATTGTTTTCTCACTCCCAGAAAGGGAATTATGTTTATTGATCAGGTGATTTTAGAAATGTATTTATATTAACAAACAAATCCTAAAAAGATTCACAAATAGTTCTTTAAAATACTTACCTTGAAATTATGTTTTAATACAAGTAATCGCAAATTCCTTACTGAAATGGGGCTGAAGAAACACCAATATATTGAAGAATTCTCGCAACAGATGTCTTTGCATGATCATCTGTGGATGTAAGGGTAAGTTCTTTTAAAAACATTCTGACCTGAATGCTCTGCTCTGTTAAGTTACTTACTGTTTTTGCAGATCTTGGAGATGGATGAAAAGAAACCAAAGTCTCAAAAGATATGCTGCATCAGCTGGAAATGTTCTAAGTCCTGAACTCCCCTATGATGTTGAGTCTGCTCTCTGCTTTCCTGTATACATCCTTAGTTTTGTGTGTAAGGTTTAATGTTAAATAATGCTAAACATAATCCATTACAGCTGGACATCTTTTGGGGTAATCTATATCTGCTTTGCAGACCTATGTACTGAATGTTTGGTTAAATCTATGCCCATTCTTCTTTGCTGTCAGCTTGGATGGAGATTTTCTGTAAACGTTAATTTTTAAGTCTCGCTACAGTCTCCTTTGACCCCAGTCTCAAGTCTTTTGCAGCCCCAAACACTGTTTCTTCCAGAGTTACCATCATCCCATCAACTCTGACCAGCTTCCCTGTCCCCTCAGAGAAAAGGTACCCTTACAACATGATGCTCCTCACACCATGTTTTGCTGTGGGGATGGTGGGATTTTGCATGAAGGCCAAAAAGTTCATTTTTGATCCCATCTGATCAGTGCACCTTCTAAACATGTTTGCTCTGTCCCCTTAATAATTTGTGGCAACCTGCGTTCAGTCAATAATTGCAGTCTCCAGTCAGATTTAAACACTGCACAATTAATAGTTGTTCTGTCACCAGACTTTGTTGCGATAGAAGGATGTTTATATTCAGATTAAAATGCACACAGCAAGACTCATTACTCATTGGGTCAATTCTGAAGGGATTTTTTTTTGCACTGGATTTTATGAAGAGGAGTTAGAGTAAATGGAGCTAAATACATATGCAGACACTTTTCAGATTCTTATTTGTAAAATAATGAAAGAATAAAAGATGTATCCTTATTCAGTGTCACAATTTTGTGCTACTTTCTATTGGAGAATCACATAAAACAACAACAACAAAAAAATCACATAAAACAGCAGGTTGAGCAGACTCTACCTGCTGAGGAGGCTAAGGTATTTTGGAGTGCAGGGGTTGCTCCTGAAGACCTTCTTTGACTCTGTAGTGGCATCAGCCATCTTCTATGGGACTGTATGTTGAAGCAGCTGCTTATCTACAGCTGAGATGAAGCGGTTAGATCAGCTCGTCAGGAAGGCCAGCTCTGTGCTAGGAAGCCCCCTCAACCCAGTGCAAGTGGTAGGAGATAGAAGGACTCTGGCTAAGATAACATCACAATGTCTCCCACCCCATGCATGAAGCTGTTGCTGAGCTGGAGAGGTCCTTCAGTGACAGACTGCTGTATCCTAGGTGCACGAAGGAGCATTATAGGAGATCCTTCCTCCCAGTAGGTGTTAGAATCTATAACCATCATTGCTCCCAACAAACTCAATAAGTGTTTACATCCCTTCTGGTATTTGCACAGTTTTACTCATTTTAGATCACTTTTCTGCTGGTATTGTTTTTCTGCACTGTCTTTGTTTATCATATATTGTAAATAGTATGTTGTCTTTTTAATACATAAATACACATGCACATGAAGTACATTAAAAAAAAGTCAGTCTACTCAGTTGCACAACCCTTGGATCACAGAACACTAATTCTGTAAACTGCACAGTATTTTTATGTTATAATCTTGTACAGTATATTATTCTTAATCTTGTTTTTTATAGTTTTAACACTTTTTGATCTTTTTTGTGAACCTACACACCTCTCTGCTGTTACACCTGAATTTCCCCGACTATGGGACAATAAAGGATATTTAATTTCTATTCTATTCTATTCTATTCTATTCTATTCTATTCTATTCTCCCAATAAAATGCATAGGAGTTTGTGATTGTAGTGTGGCTAAATGTAATTCAGAGGGTTTGAATACTATTGCAAGTCTTCCGTACAATCTAAATGTACAGTCTAAAAAGTTTGAATGTTACATCATTATAAATGCAAAGATAGATTTGAAGAGACTTATTCTCCGGATTGAAAAACTCCCAAGAACACGTACTCATCAGGGAGTCGGTTATTTGTGATATAGACGATCTTTGTGGGGGAACGTGAAGGGTTCTGCGTAGTGCGCACGCGCTTCTTCTCGGATTAATGTCAAGGCACAAAAGTGGCGCTACAGCGTTTCGAGCTCTCCTCCGGTAAGGATATTTCCCACAAGGGTTTTATTTCTCACTTTCGTGCCTAATTGATTAAAGTTTCGGGAACTTGTGCGGGGTACCAGTGGGGTTCCTGGGGAGTCTCTGCGGAGTCACAGCGGCCAAAGGAGATGCACTGAGAGCTGAATAAACAGTTAATTTGTCTATCTTTTCTCCCCGGCTCTGTGTACTGTGGCCGCTGCCGCCTCTAGACTCCAGTATTGTTCAGTTGGCTCCCTAATGGCGGACAGCAGGCAGCGCTGCTTTCCGCTGGGGGGTTGTGGGAGGTGTGTGGAGGGGGTGGGAGAGGGATCGATTTTATCTGGTTCCGAGACAAATAACTAACACCCGGATTTTTGCAGCCGTCAAGCATATTATCTAAATACGATTTATTCGCTTCTTGCTGTTTACCATCACCAGCGCATGACATAAATAAAGGCAGTTCATGTGAAGCGTATGGGGAAGGGCGCCTCTAGTGGGGGCCGGGTATATTTGCCACTGATTGCGCCAGGGTGGACTATGTGCAGGCTAACTTTCCAATTAAAACCCCAACGTGACAGGTATCCTCGATATTGGTCTTTTTAGCTGAATTTCGGACTTGTTTTGATGTAACTGGTATGTGGCGCACCAGACAGCCCAATGGGACCAACAGGATGAGGTGTGCGCTTATAAACGTTCCCAAACGTTTGGGGGTTTTGTTTCTGGGTGTCGAGCTGTGTATTGTGTGCAAAATTCGCTTCCATGCGTTTAAATCTTAGCAAGTTGATGTCGTTTTTTAGCGGCGTTTTAACAATGGCGCAGTCTGTGTCGGCTCTCCTCCCCTCGATCCACCGCTAATCCAATGGCTGTTTGCGCCAGGAAGGGCAGGGGTGGAAACGGAACACCCTGAACCACGTTTCTCCAGAACCCCCCCCTCCTTCCAACTTGGAAGCTAGCTTTTCCTTCAACTCGGGTTATTTATGGAAGAGTTGCGCAGCCCAGGTAGTTGGTTTTCCTGTCTTTGATCAAAGTTTTGGAGCAGCTCTCCTCATCGCCAAGTTTAGCCTGGATAAAGAGCTGGAAGCAAGAGGGAAATGAAGGAGGATTGGGGGGAGAGTCCCCGTGGTAATCGGGCCCCTGGACCTCATTTGCTGGTATGGTGGTCGTTCCAAATCCTGGTAATTATCAAGGACACGGCCAGGTTGTCGCCAGAAAGCTTGCTACACGCTGCCTTCCTGTGGTCATGTTTTCAGTTTTTCTCATTCAAGCTCATCAGCTGTAGATCAGGGTTTTAGTTTCATCTCTCTGCTGCCAGGTAACCAGAACGGGCTGTTTTTCAGCCCATCAGCTGCTTTGGGGGGTGGGGTGTTGTGGTGGCTGCGCATTACGCATCATATCCTCAGTGACATAATACTTATATAATGAGCTCACGCTTTTAATTTGAATGAGATATGCTATCTTCTCATTTAGCGCAAAAAATGCTGCATATCTCCACCTTGTGACCTGCTCCAGAAAACATCACGCTCAAGCCGGATGGTGTTGGAAAGGTAGAGGAGCACCTATGTTGAGGTGGTGATGTGGCGCAGAAGCTGATTTGCCCACGAAGGGGGTTTTGTTGCAGGGAGGCGGTCTCTCCACAGCGCCAGCCCCTCCTTATCGGTCCACCTGGTGTTGACGTTGGGAGCAAGGTTACATGTCAGAGCTCATTAGTGCTGGATCCTCGTTTTTCCTCTCATCCACGTGCACGCAGACCGTCTCACAGCTCTGCATTGCAGTCTGAACTCAGTCTACACCAGGCTATTTTTTTCCCCCTTCAGAGCACCACTGCTTTGCACTGAGATTCCCCCCCTGTTCATGAGATGGCAGGCTGAAAAGCTGGCGTCCATTGCTTTTTGCAGCTCAGCTTGGCTTTGGGGAAGTGCTCCACATGTCCCAGTATTTTACCACCAGTTACCATGGTATTTGCAAACAGATGTTCTTACCTCAGCACATGTGGTCTGATGACATCAGCCTGGTTCTGGCTTATAAAGGTAAAACTGCGATGTGCAGCTGCTTTAGGAGAAATGGCTTCAGAGTGATTCTGTTAGAAGCTGCTAAAAAATGACACCAAGTTCTGGACTGACATTTTGTTTTGCTGTGTTCTTCCTGTCACGTGAGCAGACAGCCAAGTCTTCCTCATTCAGCTTCAGTGTTTTGCAGCAAAGCACATCTTGATTATTGTAGGGTTTAGTGTTTTGCAGTGTTTGCAGACCCTACTAACATAAACATTTAAAACAAAATCTATAGTATAATTTAGTTGCTTTTATTTTAAATGGAAGACCAAGCAGTTATTCCTACCACTGCTAAAATAATGGCATAAGATTTTATTTTATTTTTTTTTACATTTTATTTTAATACATAAACTATAAATGCAACATAGAATAAACAACAAAGGGAATTCACTTGTGCTTTTTAGTGCTTATTGGGCAGAATATAATATACAGACCTATTCAATAAATTAGAATAACACTGAAGAGTTTTAGTTCATGAATTTTATTAATAAGTGAAAAACATTATACAAATTAATTACACATGGATGTTTGAAAGCCTTTATTTTTTTCTTAATTATGATTATTTTCTGCTAATGAAAACATTTAAAATTAGAATATTACATCAGACCAATAAAAAAACTATTTTTGAAATTTGGGCTTAATGAAAAGTATGTTTAATACCTGCTTGAAGGTTGTTATTTTCAAAATGTGCTTTTAATCTGACAAACAAGATTCATAAGACGTATTTTCAAATTTGTTGAATATGACTGTACCCTTTTGCTTTTTACGGAGTAACACAAGTTTTTCCAGTGACAGAGATCTTGCCTCACACCATCACATTTTGCTCCTTCCCCCCCCTACTTACAGCTGTGCACTGCTGGTCAGCAGGCTGAAAGGAAGTTACTTCACCTCTCTGTCTCTTAGACAAATTTGTGTCTTTAGAAGTATTTCCAGGACAGGTGCCTCCACCAACAGCAATTAAGCAATTTTTCATTGCTAAATTTTTCATTGGCATAGATCACATACTCAGTTCAACTCAGAAATGCATTTTCCTTACTAAGGTGGCACCATTAAACGGGAAATAAACTCTGCTTCCAACGGAATGAGATTTAGTGTATAAGATTAGATGTTGCAACAGAGAAAAAAATAACTGACTCACTGACATAATTTTTTTTTGCAAAATTTGTTTCTAAATACCAAAATTTATCTTACGTCTACATGAGGGAAATGTCTACTGATGTTGTTTCAGCCAGCTGACCAGCTGTGTGCAGCAAGAAGTGGAAGAGGGGCAGCGTTGCTTTACTTTCTCCATACAGTGGTTAAAAATCTCTGGTTAGCCTGACACTTTCTTTAGAATCCATATAATATATATATTTGTGTGTGTGTTGAAAACATCGCTGTACTTTTGTAGCGGTAACGGCATACCTACTCTTGAGTGCTATATTTTTGAATGAGTAGCTAATTTATGCTCATTTACATGTTTAGATATGAGCCTGTAACATGTTTTTAAGCTGTTTAACTCTTAGTTGCTTTGTCAACATCACGAACTTAAGATCTATTCTAGTCGGAAACAGTCAAGTTATGAGTAAACAAGCACAAATTCATATGTTTAGTGTAACCCAGTGCTCCTTCCCTCCACCCCCACTTCCTGCTTTTCGCTCCTGGTCAGCTGGCTGAAAGGAAGCTACACTACACTTTTCAGTCTTAGACAAATTTGGCTGGACAGGTCCACGTGTCAAACTCCAGTCCTCAAGAGACGGTGTCCTGCACCTTTTCAGATGTGTCCCTGAACCAACACTCAGGAATCAAGTGGCTGATTTATGTCCTCGGCATGCTGTCAATTTCTGCAGATCCCTGCTAATGACCTTAATATTAAGTTTAGGAGGGTTTAAGCAGAGTTGCATCTAAAAGACGTGGGATTTTGCTTTCAGTGACTTAAGAACTGGCATCTTTGACACTTTGAGTATTTGATTATCCTGATCAAGGTAACGTCACCAACTGCAGCAGCTAACTATGGTTAGCCGTTTAAAGATAAGATAGCTTGACTACTTAACCAGCTAGGTAAGCTTCTTATATCTGTTACTCTATGAAGAGAAGTGCAGCAAAAACGTTATTTGTTTAATAAGTTCTTGAAATCTATAGTTCTAATATTTATAATCAAAATGACAAATGACTTGCATATTTCACCTAAATACATATTTTAGCAGCTGTAGGAGTTTCACTTTCCTGTTTAAGATAAAATCAATCATTTTTATGATCCCATGAAACTGATGTTTTCTACTCAAGGTTATCATTCTAAGTGACCCTTATATGGGCCTATACTTTGCTGGATGTTTCCGAGATAACGGGGATCATAGTCGCATCGGAATTGGAAGGTCAGGCTTTTTAAAGATCGGTGATTGGCCAGAAAACTGCAATCAGTGCGCCTCTAGTAAACATTCTAGTAGCAACTTACTGATACCCCCATTACTGTGTTGCATCAGACTGATTTCCCCCATTGAGGTACTTTTTTCCCCTTCCATTTACACTGCGATCAACTGTGGGATACGAATTCACATCCAGCAGAAACTAGTCAGAATCCGTGGCAACCCACCCTACTGACTCTGGTTGTTTGCCAAAGAAAATATGATGCAAAATTCCCAGAAACACAGAAACTAAGCAGGGTTGAGGCTGGACACGTTAGCCATACCATATCCTTGTTTATACAATAAAAAAATGAAAAAAATTTCCAGTCAATTGCTTACCTGATTGTAACATAGACATCTGTTATGGGTGCTGAATATTTCATAATTTTACCCTAATTAATACAATAAAAATATTCTCATTTATTTTTCTATTATATTGAACATGGTATTGAGAATATTCCCAGTATTGAGTTTGAAATTTAGGTATGGTAACAAGCGTAGACAGGAGCAATGTTTACATGCACTGTAATATTTTTTGACAGTGTTGTGTGTTATTATAGTGTTTAAGTTTATTCGTAGTTTATTTGTACGCATCATAAAACATTGTCCGATTAGTGATGTGCATCTCAAGACACGTCTTCTGTTCTGTCGTGATATTTAAGCTGCCAGAAGGTTTTATTATATCCATATTCAATAAAACGCGGGTGGAGTGTGTCAACTTTTCACGTACATCCATTCTGCTCTTTACTGTCTCTCCTGGAGCTTGGGTAAAGTGTTGCTGTCCAACATAACCCTTTCTTTTTATTTACCCTGTCCTCAATTTAAAAGTTATGAAAATATTTGGAGAAAGAAATGGTGCATGTCACTTTTAAAATATGTCCTGAAACTTGACATCTTGGTAGTCGTGATGAGTCGTCACCAGTAAAAGTAGGATGTGTCCCAGTTTACAACCATGTGATGTCTCATAGGGAGGCCGGGGGGTCATCCACTGGCTGCACCCGGCACTGGTTCAGATCCAGGACAGAGGATTTTCGCCCGCCTTATCAGGCACTGAAAATGAATGAAAACCCACCATGCTGAAATTCAGCTTGACTGAAATGTTCATGAGGTCACAGTGAAGTCAATGCTGTGAAATAGTGTGTGACCAGACGCTTTCTAACCCTGATGCTGCTGTGGCACGGTGTTGGGATCAAAATGGCCACCACGATGATGCCAGGATGTTGTGGTTCTAGGGACGTAGCGTTGAGTAGCCTCGACTATAGCTGAGATGTGTTCGTGTGCTTTCAGACTCTTCCTGTCTGGCGTGTCTGTTGAGGGGAATAACGAGCTT
This sequence comes from Anableps anableps, assembly GCA_014839685.1. NCBI lineage: Eukaryota > Metazoa > Chordata > Actinopteri > Cyprinodontiformes > Anablepidae > Anableps > Anableps anableps. The sequence goes on along the minus strand of CM026075.1, from coordinate 8,627,089 downwards.
CAAAGATCAGAGTTGGCTTTTGCATCCGTTTATGTGTGTTTCTGTGCTGCAGCTGTCAGCAGTGATGTGATATATGGGGCTCGCAGCCACCCTGACTGCTACGTGACACACACAGATCAGCTTTTAGATTGCACACATCCTCCAAGGTTCTCCCCGACTGTGATACCAAACCTGACAGCAGAGTTCTGCTGTTCATCTTTGGTTCTAGATTGGCAGCTCTGATGGTGCGTCATTGTTGCATGTGTTGGTTACTTTTAGCTCCATCCATAAGGTAGACATTATGCTGGTTGGTATGGCGATAACTAAATCAACATCACCCAGATGAGGCACACAGAGCGAGTCTTTTTAGAGGTGGTGGGCCTTACCATCACCCTAGCAACGAAGGTGTAGCTTCACCGGTTGCCAGGGGCAGCGAGTGAGTACCTTTTGTGGAGATGTGAAAGGCATCAGGTGAGAGAAGGTGTGGAGTCCCACTAGTTGGGTGGGGGGGGTAGAAAACGAAAGATGAGGAGGCAGGAAGCAGCTCATACTAGAGATGCACTGATAAGTTATTTTGACTAATTTCAGTCTGCAGTTGATTCAGGTGTGTTGGAGCAGGCATGCATCTAAAAGTTGCGGGATAGTAGCTCTGCAGGACCGGAGTTGGGCATAGAGGTGGGCATTTATCATATAGTTATCGTGATTATTTCTTCTTATAATAGAAATTTGGATTTATCATAACAATAAATTACAATTAATGATGTTTGAAAATCCCCAAAATTGTATTGTTTGGGATTTTTTTTATTTTTTTATTTTTTTACTATTTTCTCCACTGTTGGTTCCATAAAAGCATAAATATCAGTAAATTAAAAAATATGATACAATGCAGTCGTCATGTGCTGTTTAGTAATAAGAATATCACTTCTTTATGTAACTAGTGTAACTGTGATTTTTTTTTTTTTTTTTTTTTTTTTTTTTTTTTTTTTTTTAATGGCAGTCACAGCTATAACAGTTTCCTAAAACAGACTTCAAAGAAGTTGTAAATAGTTTTTAACATCACATGTATTAGTATCACAATAAATACGACAAAATAAAATTTAAAGTCCATATCATCCATCCCAAGATGGGCACCCCTGATCCTATTGCATCTTATATTAGCAAGTTTAGCCTTGGTTTCTGTGTTGTTGTTTTTTTTACCTGCTGAGGCCTGTTCTGGGTCAGTTTGCTCTTTTGCTAATTCAATCAAATGCACCAATTGAGATTCTATTGTGGACTGCTTGGTTAAAACCTGAAGAAGTTGGTTATGACACAAGCAAAGTGACCTGTCATTGCAGCCTGAGTAGGTAACCTACATGCCTTTCATGGAAAAGTGTCCTTTCTAACAGCTTCTCATACCTTTTAAGCATACTTTGACTTCAAACAAATTTCAGATACTCAAAATGGTTACCTTTAGTCATTTTTTCTTCAGAAGGTTGCTAATTATGAGTATCAGGCTCTCTAGGCCAGTAATATGTTTGGTGATGTTTCTTGTTTAGCAAAGCCAACAGATGTGGTTAAATGTATCTTTTTCAATAAAGCCATGTTGTTACGAATTTCACTTTACCCAGTGGCTGGATGATTACTCACTATCTGGCATCTGTGTTTGAATGAATCCAAAGCAGGAAGACATTAATACAGCGTTAATCAAGTATTTGTTTATTTCTAACAGCTCGTCATTGTGGCATTTATCTGATCGCCGGTCAGGGTCGGTCGAGCTAAAAATGGCTCTATTCAAGTCACCAGCCGATTTCTCTGTGCATCTCTACACAGGTCATTCCTCGAGACATTAACCACACCGTTGGATCTGTCGCACATTGCCTGTCCCCATTTTTGTTGTCGTAAATGTGACATGAAAAGTTAAGCCACCTATTGTCCTTCAGCTCTAATAAATTATACTTAATTGAACGGTTTTAGCAGTTAGACTCAGCAGAGTTAATCAAATGTGCTGCTAAAGAACAGGACTTATTTTTAGAAAAGCTAACCCAATGAATTCATCTTTATCAGGTAATATAATTTAGACTCCATCTGTGAAATTATTAAAGAAAACTGGTGTTGTCACGTTTAATATTTCTAATAAACAAGTCAATTACTGAACTAGTTAATGACATATTTCCTTTAGCTTTAATATGAATTAATTGCAGCCTTTTTATTTGTTCAATGTAATAATAAATAAATAATAAACAGACGTGTGACCTAAATCACACATCATCACTACAGCAACGCCAAGACATCCATTTTGACTGACTGCATGCAGAGCATCCAGAGAAACGTCGCAGTTTCTTTGAAGTCAAAGCGCAGATTTAGGACAAGCTTGAGGAAAAATGTGAAAGTGGATATTTTAAAGGGATAGTGCAACTGAATTTCAGAGAGAAAAGTGGAGATCGACCTAAACCCATGAAAAGGTAAAACCGTGGTAATCAGAGGTTTATCTCAGGGGATACCTGAGCTACCTGTACAGCTGTCAGACATTGTAAAACTAATTACTGGTGTGGGCTTCTCCTAATTATGTCCTAAATGGCTTTTGTTTGACTTGCCAGGTGGTTGCCTTAGTGATGGATGGGGAGTCAGAGCCAAACCCTGTTGTGGCAGAGGATGTAGAGGAGAAGGCGGAGCTCCTCGATGCCACTCCTTCCTCCCAACAACCGTCCCCACCTCCCTCTGAGGAGTCTGGGGAGCCAGTATCCATGGAAACGGGAGATGAAGCCACAAAGGAGGGTGGCACAGAGGACAATGATGATGATGTAGTTCTTGTAGAGGAGGAGGCTTCCCAGCCTCCTCCTGCCGCTGCAACCACCTCTCAAGACGAATCCAACGAGGAGAGCGCAGAGCAAGCAGCTGCAGATGCTGCAGCAGAGGATGCAGCAGAAATGCCTTCCAAGAGCCCCGACTCTCCTCCGTCTTCCAACGCATCCGTGGCGGCGGCGGCATCCCAGAAGCCTCCAACCGCAGCACCAGAGCCTATCGTCATTGATGACGAGGAGGACTGTGAACTGAAAGAAAACTCTTCCCCCTCACCTGTGCCCCCTGGAGAATCCTCTGCTTCTCACTCACCCGGTGCACTGAGCAACAATGATTCAGAAATCAGAATCTCCAGTGTTACCACTCTAGGCTCCAGTAACCAGAAAAGCTCTGCAGCGAACACACCACCACATCCAGACGATGCTCAGGCAGACATCAACCTGATGATAACCTCTGTGACGTCCCTCCAAGGTGGAGCAGCTGCTGTTGTAGAGGTGAGGGTTTGCATTCATTCAAGTCACACGAAGCAGAAACACAGGTGAAAACTGGCATCTTGTTTTGCAGCTTCACAGCGAGCAATGTGGCAAATAAAGTGATTTTTGTCAGGCGGGGAGCAGATACGTTACAGCCATTTAGGGCAAATAGGACAACACCTGTCTTTGCTTTTTTTATTGCCTTGTTTTCAGATGTTTCTAATGCAAGAAGAAACTGTAACCTCTGTTGCATCTGTTTTTAGGCGGGTGAAAACGAGACAGAGGAGAACGGTCTGCAGATCAGCAGTGCCTTCAGTCTGAATCCTGAAACCCCATCTGCTCGACCAACCGCCTCCTTTAACCCTGGCCGAGGCTCAGGCTCCGCCAGCCAGCTGGTTCAGAACGGAGACACAGGGACGCACAAAGGAGCAGGTAACGAATGAAGTTAACCATTTCCTGCCAGGTAAAGTGTTAGAATGGACATGAATGTAGGCCCTCTGTCGCTTTGGTCACTGGAAGATGGGCAAGCTAGTGGAACTCATGAAGAATTAAAACCTCCTGCTGCCTTACTTGGTGTCATCTGAAACTAGCACACGAGAGGATGGACGAAGTAGCGGACTAACTAAAACACCTCCCAAAAGTATTCAAGCCTTTTCACATTTTGTCACATTACAACTACAAACTTTGATTTATTTTTTGGGAGTATATCTGATAGACAAACACAAAGTATTAGAAAGAAAATGATAAATTAGAAATAAAAACTGGAGACTTTTTTTCCCAGTCCTCCTGAGTTAATGCTTTATAGAACCAACTTTTTCTTTTTCTTTTTTTTTTTTTTTTTTTTTTTTTTTTTTTTTTTTTTTTTTTTTTTTTTTTTTTTGCTGATTCTTTTTATTGCTGCTGTCAGATTTAATAAGTATGTCTGCCAACATAAAATTGGGTCATTCCAACACATAAATGGGTTTTTGATATAAACTGCTCCATGGTAGCTCTGGCTGTATCTTTCAGGTTGTTGTCCTGCTAGAAGGGGAACTTCTGCCCTAGTCTCAATATTTTACAGCCTCTAGCAGGTTTTTATTCCAGTATTGCCCTTTAGTTAGCTTTATCCATCTTCCTGTCAACTCTGACCAGCTTTCCCTTTTCCTGCTGCAGAAAAGTGTCCCCACAGCATGATGCTACTACCCTCATGTTTTACAGTGGGGATAGTTTGTTCAGGGTGATGTTGGTTTTTTTCCACCACAGATGACTTGATTTTGCTTTTAGGCCAAAAAGTTCGGCTCCCACCCGAGCCGTCGGATTCTGCAGCTCCTCCAGTGTTACCATAGGCCTCTTGTCTGCTTCATTCATAATTTTCAGTTCAGGTGGACAAACCATGTCTGAATGGGTTTGTAGTTGTGCTATACTCATTCTGTTTTTGAATGATGGGTTGAACAATTCTCACTGAGCACCGTTCAGGGAAGGGCTGCAAAATTTTGGGAGTCAAAAAGTTGGAAAATTTCCATTGGAATAAACCTGGAATTTAAAATAAAAATTAAAGGTTGGTACTTTATGGATTTTAAATGTAGTTGGGAAAATATCTTTCAGTACAACCTTGACTACAAACTACTAATTATCATGCAAGTACACTCAATCACATGTATTATTCCCTTTTCACATAAACGAATGATTTCTGGACCCCTGAACTATTGAAGGCACACATTTGAGTCTGTGGACTGCATAAAGAGAAATTTTGTTGATATTATTGGGTAAATATATTTGATGTACAGTATTATTAATGTTCAACTTACAAATAACACTACAAATAAGACTGCCTGTGACTAAACCAATGTTTATATTTATCTTTGGATATGGAACAGTTTGAATAAGTTACCCCAAATTTCCAGGTAATTCCTATAAATTTCCATAGAAAGTTTCAGTGAATTTTCTAGGTTTGGAACCCTTCATTCAGAATTTTAAATGTTGGAATATTATCTTTATAACCTTCAAACATCTCCATTTTTGTAAAAAGCTTTGAAAACCATAAGTTGTTATCCTTCCATTTCACAATTATGCACTACTTTCTGTTGGTCTGTCTCTAAAGATCCAGATAAAATGCATAGAAATTTAAAGTTGGAACAATAAATGTAGAAAAGTGACGGATACTTTTGCAGGCATTATTCTTTATGATTAGGTTTATATTATATAGAACCTGTGAAGGTGCTTTACTATCAACAGGTTTTGTCTTTTTAAAGACTTTATGGACATTTTTGCTGCACTTTAATCCTTGACTGGGAAATTACTTAGGGCAGAAATTATTCAGCTCTAGTTGACCAGTACGTTTAGCAGTAGTACCACACTACTACATCCAGATTGTCATGATTTAGAGTTTGCAAACTATGGGTTGACTGCAGGATTCTACACCTCAGCACCTGATTGTGTAAATCAATATTTCCAGAGTAATCATCATTTATTGATTTCACATTAAATGATTTGCTGGCACAAAAAGCCCCTGAGTTTAGATGTTTTTATGTTTTGGTCAAGTGGCGGAAAGGTGCTGAGGCAGCTGATTTGTTCACATTTTTAAAACGGCGTCATGTTTGCTGTTTCAGCCAGCCTTTTTGAAGTTTTTGTTGGAATGTATTGATTTTTGTTAGTATTGTTGGGATACTCTCTTGTTGGGCATCTCGGTTGCACAGGGATTTAAACCTTTGCTGCATGTCTGCAGCTTTTCAGATTCCACATTTGTGTTTTGCCTCTTTGCCTCCTGCAGTTATGTTTCCAATAAAGAATACCAGAAGCGTGATCCCAAACATGGAGCCATGTAGGGAATGCTGATAAGAAAATCAGACGTAAGATTTCTCTTCCTTCTCCTTATTATAGACTCATGGATCTCTCAGTCGGCCTCAGTTCCCCGCAACCAAAAGCAAACAGGGGTGGACTCTCCGTCGCCTGCCACCTCGCTGCCCAAGCCTGCAGGCCAGTCTTCCTCCTCTACTTCCTCCTCAGGCTCCCAGACACAACCCAGAACGGTCAAGGTAGGTTCTCCTGGGCAGGGATCGATCGATCTGATTTGTTCTATCTATTCTTTTAGAGAAAATTGCTGTTAAAAACGTATGTAGCTGCAAAAATAGGATTATGAAGAAAAAAAAGGCGTCCTACACTGTATTCCTCATTCTGTTGTCAATCAGTCCATGATGTATGGATGGATTTATGGATTTCTGCCATAAATTTATATCAGACTTATGTATTTATGTTTAAAAAATGGGCTCAGAATGAGAACTCAGTCATTCTTCCATACTTTTCCAGACCTGATCTAAGTTTGGAAAAAGTATGGAATTGGATTTAAATATTTTTTTCACTTATGGATGTATGGGAGAAATAAGATTATGGACAAAATAATATTGTATTCTTTATCCAGATATCCATCCATATATTTATCATCTGTATCTGTCCATCCTGCCATTCATTTGTACTAGGGGTGCTCCCATAAATCTAAATAAACTGGCCCCGATTTCCTTAACTTTGGGAGATCTGCTATCTGCCGACACTTGCATGTGAAACCGATCTTATCTACCTCCGTAAAGGTTCTAAAATCAGCCACTGTCCTGCCGAGAGAGAAGGCTAACTGACGGACCCACCCACCAGTAATACCCAACCCAATAATTAACCTCACTGTTACTATATTTAGCAACTTTTTAGACAAAAAAAATTGGTATCAACCAAAATCGGAATCGATGGGTCAAGCTTTTTTAAGAGCAGTGATCGGCCAGAAAACTGCAGTCGGTGCACCACTAATTTGTACCCATCCAAGTGTGCATTCATCCAGATGGATGGATATCTGCCATAAACTCATAGGAAACCTTTGTGTTTGTACTTTTAAATGGGCTAAAAGGAAACTTTACAAACCTGAGTCAGGGAAAGTGTGGTATTTTGACATGACAAATGTGTAGGATTTCTGTATTTGGAAACCTTCCCTCTGTTAAAACCTTTATTTGTACCTCACAGGTGACCTGTGCTAACTGCAAAAAGCCTCTGAAGAAAGGCCAAACAGCCTACCAGCGAAAAGGCTCCTCACACTTGTTCTGCTCCACCACTTGTCTCTCTGCCTTTTCACACAAACCTGCACCCAAGAAAACCTGCACCATGTGCAAAAAGTGAGCCATTCATGTTCTCTTTTTATGCCTTTTATTTTACTGTTACAAGCTCATTACAGACTTTTACTTTAGTAACAAGTTTTTTTTTTAAGTTCACTGATCAGTTTACATTTTCTCTCGATGTTTTTTTTCATCCTCTTTCCTTTCCAGGGATATCACACACATTAAGGGTACAATTGTGGCCCAGGTGGACTCTAGCGAGTCGTTTCAGGAGTTCTGTACCACTGGGTGCTTGGGTGCGTACGAGAACAAGAACAACCCACCTAAAACAGGCCTGAAAAACAAGTGCACCGTCTGCGGAAAACTCACAGAGGTCAGTCTGTCTAAAAACCCTCAAGATTTTCTATGTTTATTGACTTATTGCTTGTCATTCAAGAAGTAAAGGTACCTGATAGAGCTATGTTCACAATTGCAATTTTACTGGAAATTGTAAACCTTATTTCTAAACACAGGCTACAGTTTTGGATTTATAGGTCCTGTTTGTAGGACTTCTCCTTATAAACACTGGTCAGCGGTTCAGGAATTCTTCTCTCTGGTCAGCACTATAAAGAATATTCACATCCATCTAGTGCTTTTACAAACTCAGCTATTGATCCTCCCAATACTGCAGAGGCGCCTTTCTGGTTCTGGAAAACCGAACTGCTTAGCTATTTTTTTTTTTTTTTTTTTTTTTTTTTTTTTTTTTTTTTTTTTTTTTTTTTATAATGAAACCTGCTCTGGTACCAGCTTTGAACAGTGCGTCACAAGCTTTGTTTCCGTTACAAATGTGCGCAACACTTTGTCGAGATTATGCTAATGTCGAAAACATAAAATTTCCCAATTGCAGTGTTTCCATTAAATAAGAAATGCAATTAAAATCACACGTGAATAAGCTTGTTGACACAATAAGCCATTAAAAATCATGGCAGTGACGGCTATAACGCTTACATGAGATATATCCGTATTTTAGCCACGGCACTAGCGCTTATCATGCTGTGAAACCTCTGATGGAGCCAGCTACGCATTGTCCAAGGATGCCAGTGCCTACAAATAAGCGCCTTGCTGCCATATACAAACTGGCGTGACTCATCTGATGCATAAAGTTTCAATTGCAGTTTTGCGAAATACACAAATTTTTTTTTAAAGCAGCTGAAATTCCACCTCATCCAAGCGCAAAAACTTTTTATCGAATTTTTTTTTTTTTTTCTTCTTCCAAAATTGCAGTTTTTCTAATAAGCAAGTTTATTTTCGTAATTCCAGTTTGTGCAATTTTATGGTCAATGGAAACGCAGCTACTGTAATCTTTCTTACCCATAAACCCAACTCCAACAGTGTTTTCAACTGATTTCCTCAGTGGTCTTGCCATAATTCGGTAAAAGATGAAAAAAAAAAAAAAACCCCAGATGAATTCATTATGTAAAGAGGTAGTTCATCAGGCTCCATGTATTAGTGCAAGAAAAATGTAAGCTGGACATTTATTTGTAGAGAAGCATTTGTAGCTCCTTTTGTCTACCAGACCACATCTGTCTACTTCTGCAGTATCCATGGTGGAGGTTTGGTCCGGTCCAGACGAAACTCAGATTGTTTCTCAGGCTGATCTAAATATTGCATCATTTATTATTCTATAGCAGAGACTCTGTTTTGCTGGCAGGACTCTACCTGGGGGTTTTGTTTTTTATGGCATATTACATGGCAGAGTTCTGTTGCATTATCTTCCTTTTATCATTCTCTTGTCAAACTATATCCTTCACCATCATATTACTATTTATCTCAACTTTGCCTTATTGTATTTCCCCTCACATAATGAATTATTCATCTTTCGATCTGACTTCAGTATTATCTAGTTCCATCTGTCTGACCTCTCTTTCCTGCTGTCTCTCCATCACTTTTCTCTCCAGGACCTTCACTGTCTACAGAACCAGTGCATGGAAAAACAGCCGTAGCTAACACTAAGCAATTCTTAGTTTATTATGCACAGATTGTTGAAAGCTACATAAACAATTCATTTAGATAACTGACACTGGGATGTCAGTGATCTTCTCTGAATCCAGCATTTAGTCCTGCAGAAGGTCTTCTGTTTATTTTGTATGCTTCATGATCAAATTCTAAGCTTCTTTATTCATTTTACACATTCTGCTAAGGTGGAACTTGTAGCTGTTATGTGATATACGGAAATTAAAGTTTAACTGCACAGATAATCAGTTTTTGGTTTTTTTTTTTTGCTGCTGTATGAACGTTTTATTCTTCCCGTCTCCAGATTCGGCATGAGGTCAGCTTTAAAAATGTGACCCATAAGATCTGCAGCGACACATGTTTCAACGTTTACCGCAAGGCCAACGGGCTGATCATGAACTGCTGTGAGCAGTGTGGCGACTATCTGCCCAGTCGGGCATCAGCCAACCACTTCCTGCTGGTCGACGGCCAGCAGAAACGCTTCTGCTGCCAGAACTGCATCAGGGATTACAAACAGGTAAGACATGCCAAGACATGCGGAGGAACTTATTATTTGTATATTTATTTTCATTGGATCATTACGCTTTGTCGCATCATGTTTTGACGAGACGTTTTCCCCCACCAGGCACACAGTAAACTTGCCACCTGTATGACTTGCAAAACACTAATCAAGACAGGCGAGGTGCTCCAAAGCCTTGGAGCAGGCGGAACCATGAGCTCCTACTGCTCTGTCAGCTGTATGAACAAGGGCAAGCTGACATCATTCATCAGTGAGTAGTCAGAATACATAGCTTTCAGCATTTAACAAACTGTTGAACAACACTTTTTATTTAAGCTAATGCCAAAGTGGTTTAGGATCAGCTTTAAATGCATGTCTCAACATCGATTTCATCTAGTATAAACCAGGTTATGGGTGCACATCAGTTAGTCAGGTCTAAGTTTTCCAGGCATGGATTTGGTTTGTTCCTTATTCAGTATCAATAATCTTGAATTAATATGTTTAGGTCTAGTGGTATCTGTGCTTGCTGGTTATTTAACATAATAGGAAAGTTAATTTTTAACTTAGTTGTCACCTTATTATGAGTAACAGTTACAATTTTTTTAATTTGTAAATTAGTTGAACACATTCTTGTACCAAGAGAGGCATACAAATATCCGAAGTATGTATTTTAATTTCATAAAATTTTGTGTGCAGACAAAGAACCTACATGTCATTTCTGTAAAAGAAGCTCATTACCGCAGTACCAGGCCACGCTGCCAGAGGGCAACATCCTTAACTTCTGCAGCTCACAATGTGTTACCAAGTTCCAGGTGAGAACTGTGCAGTCATTTTAAAACAAAAGATGCTTCTGCTGTGTTGATGCTGTAGATTAAAAGTAAGCCAACTTTTTAATAGAGGGGAGGAAATGCTACACTGTTTAGTGTGTGAGGGTGACTTAGGTGGTTGTAAAAGGAGCATATATTTATACTTCAGCAAATCTTACTTTGTTTTTACTTCTCAGTAAAATAGAACATCATTAAATTGTTTATATTCCAGTTATTCAATTCAAAACGGAAAACGTTTATGATATAGATTCAGCACATACAGATTAATATATTTAAGAAGGTAATGTCTGTTGATTTCAAGATATTAACCTATCATTTGCAAAGGCAGGTTTGCACCATATTAAATCAATTAATTTATTTAGTTTTATTTGAAGAAGTAAACAGTTACACAGCTGACCTTTAGTTTCCTACTCGATGCCTTTCTTTACAGAACGCTACTCTTCCAACAACCACCAATGGTCAGACGCCCCTCAGCAACAGCTCTGTCCAGCTGAAATGTAACTACTGCCGGGGAACATTCAGCTTGAAGCCCGAAATTCTGGAGTGGCAGGTCAGAACGTCAAAAAATGTCCAAAAATAACTCCGCAGCTGTCGGAGGTCCCTGAACTGCAAGCAATGGGCTTTTTGGATGATAAAGGAACAGTTAGCAGACATTATATGAATGAATTTTTATTTAATTTAAGCATTTCTGTCTCCAGTGTAAAAGTAGAACTATTAAAATGACCTGATTCTTTCTTTAAAATAGAAATAATTTCTTCTCTTCATCTAATATATATTTAAAAGCATTTTTCACTCACTACAAAATATCTTTAGCCATCATGTTTTTTGTAGATTCAAAGATGTGAGGAAAACATTTTTTGTCTTTTTTATGACCAAAAAACCCCCCTAATCTTGACTTGAAATGGATGCAGTAATTTTTGCATAAATGTGTGTGTTTTTTTTTCAGGATAAGGTATATCAGTTCTGTAGTAAGACATGCTGTGAGGATTACAAGAAGCTCCACTGTATTGTGACGTTTTGTGAATACTGCCTAGAAGAGAAGACCCTTCATGAGATGGTCAAGTTCTCTGGTGTCAAGAGACCATTCTGCAGCGAAGGTACCTCCTCAAGGACACTTAATAAATGCAGCTTTTCCACGAGAGGTTTCAAGTGGGTAGAATTGAGTATTGTTCAAGCTGATTACTTTTGTCAGACTGTCTAGGTTCTTAAGTGGCTCCTTTCTCCTAATTTAAAGTCCTTTAGGCTTATTACTCAAATTTGAGTAACAGGCTTCAAATGGTCTCGCTTTTCCTTTTCCTTTTCCTTCATCCTGTTAATTTGATTTTAATGTTTGTTCTGTTTCTTCAGGCTGTAAGCTTCTGTTTAAACAGGATTTTATCAGCCAGCTGGGGCTCAAGTGCGTGAGCTGCAACCACTGCAACCAGCTCTGTAAAAGAGGCATCACCCGGGAGCTCGGCAACATGACCCGGGACTTCTGCAGTGAGGCTTGTGCCAAGAAGTTCAATGACTGGTATTACAAGGTCAGCTCTCATAAAAAGTTAAAACGATTATTCACAGACGATGTGTATTTGTTGAAATAGGGCGCTGATGTACTGAAATGGTTCTCTCTCTTGGCCACTAGGCGGCGAGATGCGACTGCTGTAAGGTGCAAGGAAACCTGACGGAGTCGGTGATGTGGAGATCAGAGATGAAGCATTTCTGCGACCAAGAGTGTCTGCTGAGGTTCTACTGTCAGCAGAATGATCCCATCATGGTCACACAGAAGGGGCCAGAGAACACCACTTTGGGTACAACCTGAGTTTCTTTGTGTACATTTATGTTTGTTTTTACGGGGAGCTTAAGCCTTTCAGCAAACATGCCTGCTGCAGGATCTCTGAATAACTCTGACGTGAAGTTTCTTATGCTATGAACTCGATTTGATTAGCTGTAGTCAGTATAACTATCAGGAAAAGTAGGTTAGCTGTGCGGAGGAAAGGGAGTGTTATGGCAACAGATCCAGTATCTGTGTCATTCTTGAAGCACTCTTGGAAAAGTAAAGGATGTGTGCAAAGCTGTAAATTTAATTAGAAAATCTTTATCAAGAAAAAATCAAATATAAAAAATATAGAGCCAGAATCTGTTATTACAATTTCTTTTCCTTCTTTCCAACAAAACACAATACACGCAGTCATAACATGTATCGATCCGTGATTCTGCAATCCTTCTGCAATCTCTTTGATTTTCCTAACTAAATATACAGCTCAACAGGAAGTAACGCTTTTAAAAATAGAAACCTAAATTTCACAATGAAGTTAACCTAAACTAATACTAACCTTACTAACTAAAATGACAAAAAAAAATTTAAGACAAAAGCCATTGCACCAAATGTATAACCTAAATACTCTTTATTACATAAGTTTATTATGACTTCCATAAAGGAAAACTAGCAAATACAGTGCTGATAAACGATCCAGACATATGTTAGGTACTTCTATAACTATTGCTGCTAAAACTGACTTCATATTCCCAGTTCATTTTACCCTTTATTCAAATCAAAAAGCATTAAGCTTGAAGAAATTTGCTGTTTTTGAGGTAAAAATGTAATCAATGTCTTTTTTTTTTTTTTTTTTTCCTTATAGGTATAGACATGCAAGCTGCAAAAGCAGGGGTAAGGAAGTTAATGATTGATAGCAATAAAATGATCAAAAACTCATAATTCTTAAGAGCATGTAATTATTTGAAATACATGATTAAAACCTTTCACACCTGTAGACTAACCTCTGTTGTTTTCTGTCTGTGCAAACTGCTTAATTTTCTCTCTTATTTCAGCTGGTGAATCAGAGTGCTATGGCGTACTCCAGTGGGGGTGTGATTAGAGATGTGAAGAATAAGGCAGTGCTCTGCAAACCGCTCACCCTGACCAAAGCCACCTACTGCAAACCACACATGCAGAGCAAACATCTACAGACGGGTAAAAAAAAAAGCATCAGTGTTGACAGAGAGCCCGTTGAACGTTTCCCACATTTTGTCACATTACAACCACAAACCCTTAAGACTTGCAGCTGTATTTGCAGGAAAATGTGATTCTGCAAAAAGTGTTGAGAATTATCACCTACTCTCTTTATCTATGAATCTTATTAAAATTAATAAAGTTTGTGGTTGTACCATGACAAAAAATATAAAAGAAAGTTAAAAGGCTCTTAAATAGTTTTTGTAAGGCGCTAAAGGTCAGAGGGAAATGAGATGCATTTAAGGTACATAGTTTAAATGAAAGATGTTGCACAGAAGGATTATGCATTCAGTCATTTTCTCGTAGTGTATATTGTGATCTGGTATATCTATGTCTACAGATGTAGATGATGGTGTGAAGAGGGAATATATTCCAGTACCTATACCTGTGCCCGTCTTCATCCCAATGCCTATGAACATGTATGCCCAGGTCACCCCTACTCCAATCTCTATGCCTCTACCGGTAAGCTTCATGGTTCATGAACACATACACTATTAAAAGAAGACATGTATGCACATATGATGAAATTGTTTAGGATAAATTAAAAAAAAAACTTCCTGCAATTACAAATATTCAAGGTGATCTGATTTACATAAATTTTGCTCCTTTCAGGTTCCTGTGCCTGTGTTTCTGCCCACCACCCTGCAGGGGGCAGAACCAATTATTCAGACCATGAAAGATCTGAAAAACGAGGTGCCCTCTAATGCCACGGCGGATGTAATTATCAAAGATGACGAGAAGCCAGGTGAGAGACTGTTGAAATATTCTGAGTCATACGTTGCTCTGCTGAAGTGAAGATGCTTTAAAAACAGTCAATTAAATAAATCCTGCTGAAAATGTTGACACTAAGAATCTGCCTGGTTGTACATTTTAGATGTGAAGGCATTGACAGTGAAGAGAGAGTGTGTTAAGGAGGAGTCCTCCAGCAGCAGCTCCGAGGAAGAGGAGAAGGTGGAAGTGAAGGAGGAGGAGGAGGAGGACGAAAAGTATGACCCTGACCTGGACCTAGAGGCAGACTTCCCTCAAGGTAAACACCGTGCATCTAGGTGTCAACTTCACAACCAAGCCATCGTCGAAGGAATACTGGGCTTCGCAAAAGTATTCACACCCCTTGAAAAATTCCCCATTGTTACGTTTCTTCCTTGACCCTGCAGAAGAAGAATCATCCCCATGGCATAATGCTGCCACCCTCATGTTTCACTGTAGGGCAGAAATGATTAATTGTGATGAATCGATTATTGAAATAATTGTCAACTAATTTAGTAATCAATTAATCATTAACTGGAGTATATAGACTTAAAAGGCCAATTTCTGAAAATCATATTCAGAGCAGTAATTAATCCAAAACTGTACAAAAATCTATACAGTTTGAATTTAAGATTAAAAATCCTCTTTGTCTGTAACTATGTTCTACCCAGAACTCCTCAAATGGCATAGTTTTAGCTTCACCTGTTCAAATTCTGTAAACATAAATAAATAAATAAAATCTATTAAGCACCTTTTTTTTTATCCAATTATTGATTGGTTAATACAAAAAAATAGTCAACAGATTAGTCCTACACCGTGTTGATATTGATGTCAAGCAGAAAGGGCTGAGCTTTTCACATGTTGATGTTAAATGTATTTTTTTAGCTGCAGATACATCCTTTGCTACAAATGATCAAGCTGGAATAAAGGAATGCTACCTTATTGCATTTTAGACAATACAATGTTTATTTTCTTATTGACAAAAGGAATTTGTTTGTATTTTTTAATCTATTTCTACTTTTGCATAAAATAAGCTTAAGTGGTTAAATGAAAAATCTGCAGAATGTGCCAATTTTTTTTTTTTTTTTTTTTTTTTTTTTTTTTTCTGTTTAATGTCAGAATAATCGATTACTAAAATAGTCGTTAGTTGCGGCCCTATTTCACCACATGGATAGCAAGTTCAGGGTGACGTGCATTCTTAGGTTTTCTGTCTCTTATAGTGTTTTGCACGTTGGACAAGGCTGAATTCTGGTCTCCTGAAACAGAAAATGGGACGACTTCTCGCTTTCTTTTAATGATGGCTTCATTCTTTCTCCTTGGTCTTTATGATGCTGTTTGTTCACTTATGTTCTTTAACAAACGTCTAAAGCCTTCAAAAGAACAGCTGGGTTTATACTGAGATTAAAGGACACACAGGGGGACTCTGTTTAATAGGATGACTTCTAAGGCAATTGGGTTCACTGCATTTTTATTTCATGTCGTGAACCTTGAATGTCTGAAGTTTGTGGATCTGGCGTGAAAAATGTGGAACATTTCAAAGGGTACCTTTGCAAAGGACTATAGTCGTATTAAGACTTTGGTATTAAAGGCAAACTGTTACTGAGTTCATAAGGCTGAATCATTTGAACATTCAGCCTGTGGTGGTGGCCAAGATCCAGGGGTCCCTTTAATTCAATCTGAACCCAAGGTCCACATCCTCATCGTAGTCTGTTCTGTTATCTCACTTCTTGCATCACATATTTGTCTGCTGAGGAAGAACTGAAACCTGATCACATTCTGGTTTGTTTGTTTATTTAGATTTATCCAGTTAGTTGTTGGGTACATGAACAAAAGCTGCCAAAAATGATGTCTCTTTGTCTCTGAGGGCCATTATGATCTTCTTATCGATTCTCCCTGTTTTAGTTTGTCACTTAATACAACTTTTATCTGGCGCCATCTGAATCTGTGGGTTTTCTGATGGTTCAGTACAACAGCTGAGATGGATATTTCTTCCTCTGTGGATTTTATCAGCACTGTCAAGGCACATGTTTTAAGGTTTGATTTTTATCAAGGGATTTTGAAAGTCATGACAAAGGCAGGCAGAGTTATCTCATCATTTAGCTTTATATTTGGTTGTGAAAAACAGTTCTTGCTGCATAATTGAAAGTTTATTGGGTTATCTCGCATAGTTAGTCCGCTATTGTTCACATACAGTGGGGAAAGTAAGTATTTCATACACCACTAATATTTCAGGTTTTTCATCGTAGTTAAACCTCAACTGAGATGGAATCTTAAAAAAATCCAGAAAATCACATTTTATGACTTGTAAATAATTAATTTACACTTTATCGTATAAATTATTTGATTCAATAGAAAAATAGAAGTTAAAATATTTGGCAGAGAAAGCTTTTTTTTTTTTTTTTTTTTCTTTTTTTTTGAACTATTAGAGGTCAGACGTTTCCTGCAGTTCTTAATCAGGTTCGCACACACTGCAGCAGGGATTTTAGCCCCACTGCTGCATCAAGGTCTTCTCAAGTTCTCTTCCATAGCATTTATTTCGTGTCTCACAATGAAAATGCCCCCAGCATAACCTCATCAGAAGCTCCTATTTCATTATACCAGCCAGGATTGACTAGAGAAAAGCCTGTCGGCATCAGAGAGGGCAGGGTCCCACCCTCTATATATAGGGCTGATGCTGCGCTGACAGATTATTCAAAAACCCCTTCTTGCAATGAGCAGAAGTTCCAACCAGCTCTTTTGTAGGTAGTGCCATTTTCTCTGAGCCTAGCTAAACTGTCCACCATCACAAGCACAAGCTGGGTCGTTGAGCGCTTGGCTTGGGGGTTTTGTTTGGTATCACAGCGAGTAGCTATTCCCTGGTAGAAATACCGCCAAAAAAAAAAAAAAAAAAGCTGACTCACCATAAAGTTGCACATTGGCAGTCTAAGAGTAGCAATATTCCTGCTGTAAAAGCTACCTACTGGGAAGCTGCAACGCTACCCCCACCCATAGTCTAACCACAACTGGTTAGCTTAGCTGTCGCCAGCTATCTTTTGTAGCTTTACAGCCATATCTCCCCGAAATATGGAGACCGTCAGGTCTTCTAATAAAGCGGAGGAGAGCCCACAGGCATGAACCTGCCCATGCGGTAACACAGTTTCAAGCTGGGACACCCACCCATCGTGCATGGTGTGTCTCAGGCTGAAACATGCCCAAGCAGCCTTTGACGCTGGGAAAGTGTGCTCGCACTGTAGCTAGTTCTCACTCAAAGTGCTTCATCGCTATTTGGCCCGTCAGTCAACATTGTCCAGCAGCGACCCACTTATGGCTTCTACAGCATCTGTACTGGAACTGGCTGACCAGTGATGCAGAAGCCGGGACGAGTTGGGGCGAAATCCTCGACTCCGTGAACCCACTACCATCTGGGGTCCCAGAGCTCGGCTTCAAATCCTGCTCGGTGGATTTCCCCGCAACGGGAGGCTACGAGTTTCTGATCCTGAGTCGGAGCTACCTTTCTCCAATAACGATGAGGATTATGACCCATCGCCTCCGCTTTCAAGTCGGGTTGCAAAACCTGCTCCCTCTGGTGCAGGCCAACCCGGTCATGAAGACTCATCCTCGTATGAACTGGATTTCGACTTGCACAACGTGTGCAAATGCGCTGCTGCAAAGCTTGACATCCAGTGCCCCGAGGTCCAACCTGAGGTCCGCTCCTGCTTCAACAGGAAAAAGCTGCCAAAAGCACAGAACATAGGCAGACAACTCCTGCCAGTTTGTCCGGAGCTGCTGGAAGAACTAGCCGTCTGCTGGTGCCATAAGCTTTTCGAGGAGAAGCATGCAGTGGCTGGCAGTTCGGTGCTGGACTGTGACAGGATGGATAAGTGCGACACATCTGCACTCGAAGACTACCATGTCAGCTGGGGTCCTGTCCTGCCTTCCAGAGCCGACCACTTTCAGTCCAGCCTGACGGATAAATCCTACCGGTCCAGGCTCTTGAACGCCTTATTTCTGCTAATGGCTTACCAGGCAGAACTCAAAGAGCAGATGACCACCTCACCAGATGCTGCACTATGGGAGGACGCATGCATCATTACAAATCACTACCTATAACTCCACAAGGTTGTGATCCAAGTTCTGGGTAGAACCATGGGACTCATGGTCCTGCAGGAGAGAGCCAGGTGGCTGAACCTCACCACACTCTCCAGTAAAGAGGAGGAGGACCTCCTGGACACCCTCATCACACCTGAGGAGCTGTTCGGTGCACTGGTCACCTCAATCCAAAAGAGCTGGGAGGAAAAGAAAAGGGATGATGAAACACTGAAATTGTCTGCCCAGGTGTACATTTGCCACTGGGACCACATCACCTTGATTACGTCCCACAAGCACATTTATCTGTTTGAAAGAAATAAATGTACACACACTGTTGCATCCAGGCTACGAGCTGAGGGTGCAGATAATAGTAATACAGTAAAACTAGTTTAAAAAAAATTGTAAAACTGAGGGATTTGGGCCATCCTTTTCCAGAAGGACTGAGATCTTTCCCCATTTCAACAGCTCTGCTGAAAGCGAGACTCCATGCGCATGGGTTGTGCAGACCAAGGCTGTTTGCCACCTGACGCCAGAAGCGGGCGCTCTCAGCTCCTATTTGACAGACTTGCCTGTCAGCCACCTGTCAGTAAACACAAATCTGTGGGGAAAATGCATGAACTCAGAGTGGGTTTTGAAAACAATGAGGGGATACAGGCTGCAAGTTGCGGTAACCCCTCCATATTTCAGGGGAGTAATTCAGTCGCAAGCAGAGGTGGAAGCCACTTTTGTCCTACAAGAGGAAATATCCTCATTAGAGAAAAAAAGCAATAAGGCTGATCCCTCAAATACTGCCGTGAGGGGTTTTATTCATGTTATTTCCTTGTGCTGAAGAAAGTTGGATGGGGGATGCATGCTATTTTAGATCTCCGGGCGCTAAACAAGCATTTGAGAAGATACAAATTCAGAATACTGACCCACACCTCCCTGCTGCTCTTTCTTGGTCCTGGCAATTGGTTTACGTCAGTCGACCTCAAGGATGTTTATTTCCACCTCCCCATTTATCTACCACACAGAAAAGACCTCAGATTTGCATTTCAGGGAGTGTTTAGAATATCTCGTACTCCTTTTTGAGTGTCTGTCTGAGCCCGAGTGTGTTTGTAAAATGCACTGAGGCAGCTGTGGGCCCGCTCAGGAGGCAGGGCATCCGGTTGGCGATGCTGGTCGCTTCGTCTTCCTGCCAGGAGGCTGCAGACCACACAGCTGCATTAACACAACATGTGATGGATCTGGGATTCGAAATAAATATGGAGAAGAGTGTCCTACTCCCAACTCAGTCCATTTCTTTCATAGGTCTCTCCCTGGACTTAGTTCAGGCCAGAGTGAGACTAACAGAGGACAGAGTAAAAACAATGCTGGACTGCTTATCCATGTTTCACAGAAGAAGTCTGATGTCAAGCTGACTCTGCAGAAGGCTTTTGGGCCTAATGGCCTCAGCATTAACAGTGGTCCCACTTGGGTGTCTCCATATGAAAGGAGTTAAACGCTGGGTGGCCTCTCATCAGAAGCTGAATCCACATTTCTCACAGAGTGAGGGTTTCTGCAGCCTGCAGGGCAGCGCTGCGCCTGTGGTGGAACTCCGATGTTTTGACACTGGTTGTTCCAATGGGAGTAGTGCAGAACAGGAAAGTTGTCACAACGGATGCTTCCCTGACAGGCTGGGGAGGTCTGTGCATACAAAAAATGGTGAATGGGTCTTGGGGCCCAAAGATGCAGTTAGCCCACATCAATTTCCTGGAGCTGCTGGCCATTCACTTGACATTGAAACATTTTCTTCCACTCCTGAGAGGTCACCATGTGCTGGTCAAAATGGACAACACTACCGTGGTGGCTTATATCAACAGGCAGAGGGGGTCTGAGATCGTTAAAGCTGTGCATGCTGGGTCACAAACTGATCATTTGGAGCAGCAAACATCTTCTGTCCTTGAGGGCAACTTGTGTCCCAGGAGTACGGAACTGTGGAGCAGACCTCCTCTCCAGAGGGAATCCTCTGTATGCAGAGTGGAAGGTCCACCCGGAGGTGGCCAGGCTGGTCTGGCAGAGGTACGGACAACCATCTGTGGACCTTTTTGCCTCGCAGGAGAACTATAAGTGTCCCCTGTATTTCTCCCTGCACGATCAGAATGCACCTCTGGGGGTGGATGCACTAGCCCACAGGTGGCATTGGGTTCTGCACTATGCCTTTCCCCCCATAGCTCTCATTTCACCAGCGCTAGCGAGGGTACGAGCAGAAGGCCTGACAATGATCCTCATTGCACCCCACTGGCCGTCGAAACACTGATTAGTGGAGATAACGCAGCTCCTCTGGGAGGACCCATGGCCCCTGCATGCCGGGATCTGCTGTTTTAGGCACGAGGACAGATTTTTCATCCCCACCCAGAAAGGCTGGCTTTGTGGGCTTGGCCCATGAGTGGTTCACTCTACAATCTGTAGGACTCCCACAGAATGTGATCGAGACTATACAGAGTGCTAGAGTTCCTGCAACAAGATCTCTATATGGGTACAAATGGTCTATTTTTGAAAAATGGTTCCCCTAAATTCACAAAATCCCTTTTCAGTGTTCCGTAGCTGTGATTTGAGCTTTTCTGCAGAACCTGATTGATAAGGGAAAGGCTTTTTCCACTATCAAGGTGTGTTTGGCTGCAATTTCAGCCTGCCATGTGGGTTTTGAGGGAAAAACTGCAGGCCCGCATTCCTTAGTGGGCTGGTTCATGTGGGGTATTCACAGGAACCTCCCTGTCTCGAGACCCATGGCTCCCTCATGGGATTTACCCCTGGTGCTGGATGCTCTCTCTGCCTCACCCTTCAAGCCTCTGGATCGAGTTGAATTAAAACGAGTAACTTTGAAAACAGCACTTTTGTTGGCATTGGTTTCTACAAAGCGTGTGGGTGAAATCCACACTTTGTCTGTCCACCCATCTTGTGCAAGGTTTTTTCCTGACAAAACTAAGGTGGTTTTGCTCTCCAACCCTGCCTTTGAGCCTAAGGTCTTGGGGTCATATTCTCCTATTGACTTGGTGGCTTTTAATCCCCCTCCTTTCTCTTCACAGGAGCAGGAGAAGCTGCACAGCCTTTGTTCTGTACATGCTTTCGATATCCATTTAGAGAAAACAAAACAGGTCAAGAAAAGTGACCAGTTGTTTGTCTCTTGGGCTAAGAACCTTTATGGGAAACCAGTGTCCAAACAGTGGCTTGCCCACTGGATCACTTCTGCGATTTCTTAGCCTATACCTTGAAAAGGCTTCAGCCTCCAGAGGGGCTGGTTGCCCATTCTGCTAGGGGCCTAAACTCTTCATGGGCCTTGCTGAGAGGGCTATCTCTGCAGGAAATTTGTGCCGCAGCAAGCTGGGCCTCAACTCACACGTTTGCTCAGTTTTACAAGCTTGGCGTCACAGCATCATCGCTGGCTCATTCAGTACTCAGTGTAAGCACTAAGGATACATGTGGCCTGTAAATAATAATGATAAATAAACAGCTGGCACATAATGTGTGTTCTGCTGAGCAATACGGTAGTCAGTATATTTTCATTCCCACTGTGAGACACGAAACAAATGCTATGAAAGAGAACTTTGGGTTACTTTCATGAACCTGGTTCTCTGAGTAGCATGAGTAAATTTCTCACTAAGTCACTCTCCTTGCACTGACGTTATGAGGAAGATGTGTACGTTTTTTGTTTTTTTTTTAAATAAACTGTCAGTGCAGTGTCAGCCCTATACATAGGGGGAGGGACCCTGCCCTCTCTGACGCTAACAGGCTTTTCTCCAGCGAGTCGTGGCTGGTGTAATGTAATAGGAGCTTCTGATGAGGATACACTGGCAGCGTTCCCGTTGTGAGACACTCACTCATGCTACTCAGAGAACTGGGGTTACCAAAGTAACCTAAAGATCTTTGAGGTTTTGGGGCTGTCGCTGGGCAACATGGAGCCTCAGCTCCCTCCAAAAACTTTCTATTGGGTTCAGGTCTGGAGTCTGGCTCAGCCTCCCTAGGACCTTGAAATGCTTCCTATGGAGCCACTGCTTGGGTGCTCTGCCTATGTGTTGTGGGTTATTGTCATGCTGGAAGACCTAAACCACGATCCATCTTCAGTGTTTTTACTGAGGGAAGGAAGTTGTTGCCTAAAATCTCACAATACATGACCCCATCCATCCTCTCCTCAACACAGTGTAGTCATCCTGTCCCCTTTGCAGAAAAGCATGATTCGTCCACTTCCATGCTTCACAGTTGGGCTGGTGTTCTTGGGATTGTCCTCATCAGTCTTCTTCCTCCAAACACAGCGACTGGAGTTTATACCAAAAAGTTCTATTTTTGCTCTCATCTGATCACATAACCTTCTTCCATACCTCCTCTGGATCAACCAGATGGTCACTGGAAAACTTCAGATGGGCCTGGACATAAGCTGGCTTGAGCAGTGGGACACTGCAGATGCTGCAGGACTTTAATCCATGACAGCATAGTGTGTTGCTATGGTAACCTTTGAGCCTGTCAGGTCATTCACCAGGTCCTCCAGTGCAGTTCTGAGCTGATTCCTCAACTTTCTCGTGATCACTGATTCCCCACGAGGCCAGATCTTGCATGGAGCCCCAGTCCGAGGGAGATCGGCAGTCATCTTGAGCTTCCTCCATTTTCTAGTAATTGCTCCATCAGTTGTTGTCTTCTCAACAAGCTGTTAGCCTGGTGCCCTGTAGCCCATCCCAGCCTTGTGCAGGTCTACAGTGTTGTCCCTGGTGTCCTGAGACAGCTCTTTGGTCTTGCCTATAGTGGAGATGTTGGAGTTTGATTGTGTGAACAGGTGTCTTTTATACAGCTAACAAGTTCAAACAGGTGCAATTACTCTTGTAATGAGTGGAGGATAGGCAGGCCTGGGAGAGCCAGAATTGGTAGCTGGTAGGTGATTATTTCATGCGATTAAAATGCTAATTAATTATTTAAATATCAAACAATGTGATTGTCTGATTTCTGTCTCTTACAGTGGAGCTGTACCTATGATTAAAATTACAGACCTTTCCACTCTTTGTAAGTGGGAACTTGAAAAATCAGCAAATACTTGTTGTCTCCTCTGTATTGTTTTAGTAGACCATTTCATAGGGTGTTGGTGAGCCACAAGGTCTGGTCTGAATGTGTAAACCTTTGGGCTGGTAATTACATCTGGATCTGGTACTTAGTTTAGAAGGTAGCATTATTTGTAGTGTCTGTCTGACAGATGTTTATTGTTGCCGAGGTCTGTCCAGTTACACTAAATACTTCAACTATACTTATTACTGAATGTCTCCTCTCTGTTGGGTTTTGCCTTCGGAGATTGCATTTATAATTAGAAAGGTAACCAACATGGAAACCAGAGAGCTGCTTAATGGAGCTGCGGACTGATATTTTCTCACCTAAAAATCTGATGCGCTGTTATAGATGATTCAGATTGCAAAACTTGGATCTGAAAGACAAACTGTTGATCTCTTGTCTCAGCCATCTTGTGATGTCAAACCCAAATGTTTGCAGTCTACAGCATGATGGAAAACAATTTGGCTTCACTGTTTGGTTCTTTTGGAGAGAAGTGTGAAGGAAGGATTTTGACTCCTGAGAATTTCCCCAACTGGATCCTTAAGTGAATGGATTTCTGCGTATATTACCATCATTTTATACAAACTGATGAATAAATCAGCTCATGTTGTGAATTGTCTCAGCATCAGATCCTGTTCCGGTGTTGGAGGGAATGGATGAGGATATGGGTTTTTCTTTGCCTCCGGTCCTGGCAGAGGAGAAAGAGGAGCTGCAGGAGTCTGTACCTCGACCACAGGCCAGAAAACTGGTGCGTAGACACAAACACATACATATAACAGAGTTATTCTAGTCATCAGCTCTGCTTGATTACTCTGTAATGCTTCTGTTATAGGGAAATAAAAGGCAGGCCATGGAGGATTTGCCTTCATCCTCTCCATCACGTCCAAGCAGCAACTTAGAAGGCAGATCGCTGCCCCTTAAATCTCGCTACGGCATCAACGCCTGGAAACGCTGGGCGCTGTCCCTCTCTGACCAATCAGAAGACACCAAAGAAAAGGATACCTCCAAACCAAGTGAGTTTGATCCAGCCATACTCTGCTGCAGAAGAATATGAATGGAAACTAGAATGTAGACTTAAAATGAATGATATATATGCTGACATTTACAAAAAGAAAAGGTTATATGGGTCTATTTCAAGGACTTTATTGCAACACACAGTATATACCTCAATACTTATTAAAATTAATACTTTAATACTATTAATGCTACCTTCAGCCCTGTAATGCCTACAATGTGGGATTTCGATTCAAATACACCTTTCTATTAGGTGCATGTTTGTATATACATATAGAAGGGGAAAAATTCAAATTAGGTTTTGCCATTAACAAAGATGTTTTAAAACAGAAAAATCTGAAAAAAGGTACCTACTGTATCCTTCAAAATCAACACTTTTTGCTTGAAATCTCAATACCTAAAAATCACAGAGCCAGAAGTTTAGGATTTGATTACAAGGGAAAATGACAAAATAAGTCCCATAACTTTGCTGAAACAAGGTTCCTACCTGGCCTAGAAGTATGGAATTTTATTTGTTTTTATTTTCCAAGCCCAGATAAGGATTGGAAAAAGATACAAGTATAAAAAGTGTGTGGAATTTATTATTTTTTTTTAATCTAAAAGATAAAACACTTAATTTGTGAGAATACAGTTCTTAAACTGGGTCTAGTTTGGAACCAAACTAACTCATACTTTTGATTGTTTTTTTTTTTGTTTTTTTGTTTTTTTTTCCCCAAACAACATCAAAGTATCAAGGTTTACAAACTGAGATTTAAATAAAACATATTTTTTGCATAATAATCCAGTCCAGATTTTACCAGTATACATTTTACAGATGAGGTGAACAGTAAAACGGCCACTGATGCTGCTGGATCTGAAGATATCTTAAGCATCGCTGTGTTGCCTGGTTTGTGCAGCATAGGAACTATCAAACCCACCTCGGTAAAAATGCTTGTTTAAAATATTAGAAAAAGCCAAAGAAAAATGTTGAAATTTGAGTCTGAAAAAGTCAGGAATTTTGAATTGGATCATTTGCGTGGTACCTGCTGAAAATGGCATGAATGATGCTTTCTCTATGAAACCAAGAACTGAATCATGGCCATTTTCACAGCACAGCTGAGGGCATTGCTTGGCATTCTTTTCATAAGATTTTTCTCTACTTTTGGAGATTACGTGGCATTTTTTTTTTGAAAACAGCAATGGTTCTTTCCTTTCAAACACTTACATCTCAGCAGCTGTGGGTGATCCTGTAGACATACAGAGTTAAAATCATCTTTCTGTATGTAGGTGGTATAACAAAATGATGGTACTGCACTCTCCTGGAGCAGTACTTCAAGTTGTGCTTAGCAAAGAACAGTTGGAGGTTTTTTGTACCATATCTTTTTTGTGAAATCACTCTCTGATGATGAGCCCAGTGCCCCCCACCTCACCCCCCTTCAGAGCCAAGTAATTTATTTACTTTGACATTATTTTATCAGAACATTAGTTAATTCACTTATGCTCTTTGCTTTTGCTGTTGTCACTCTTCCTTCTCCCTCCCCTGAAACATAAACACTTAGTCCCCTGGAGAGCGTTCCAGGTTGGTGGTGGAGTTTGCTGCAAGTTCAAGGAGTCGATGCAGTTATTGGAGACATCTTACTTGGAACAACATACGTTACTTTGATTATATTTTTGATACGTCTTCCTCCCCTAATCTAAAGTTGATTTGTAGTAACAGCCTCTGTTTATTCTCGTTTCTTGCAGCGCGGTCGAAAAGCAACCTGTTGTCACTGAACGCAGAGGAGCTGAATGCTGCTCTGTCCCGATTTGTCAGGGAGGTCTGCAGGCCGAACGGGGAGCGCTACTCTCCAGACAGCATCCTCTACCTCTGTCTGGGAATTCAGCAGGTCAGTACACTGAAATATTTAACCCCAGAAACACAACCCTTCTCCGCAAAGCAAAAATAACCAGTACAAAAATAGTAGACAGATTGACACTAACTCAGAGGTTACCCTAGCATCCTGTCTATAACTGTTCATCATGCTTTCAGCTCCCCGATAGCGACATGCATTTAGTTCAGTGTTCAGGTCAGAGATGATACTGCGCCTAGTGGTCATTTACATGAATTGTAATCTGTCAAAATGACTGATGGCCTCCAGATTTTTCTGTCAGTTAAAAAAAAAAAAAAAAAAAAAAAAAAAAAAAAGGCTAAAGAGAAAATTTTCAGTTAACGCGTCCCCTACACAAACCATACATGATATTGCACAAGCGGCTTCTGTTTTTCTGGAAATTTGTGAAAATTTTGCAAAAACACTTTTTTTTTTTGGCAGTAGACACGACCGTAATTTTGCCATTTACGTCATCTGTCAAATGTTTTCGGGTTTTTTGTTTGTTTTTTTTAAGGACTCTAGATCAGCTCAAGCTCAAAAATACCAAGTCTGATTAACAATTATTCTACACTTAACAGAGATTTACTAGAACACAGTTTGAAAACAGTGAGACCTTAACTCCATTTGTGAAACCACAATAGTGGGGAGAAACCAGTGCAGTACCAGTTTTTCCATTAGGACCACCCTACATTAAAATCAGACTGATTGGTCAAGCATGTGTGTGCAAACAAGGATTGATGTCCTGCTTTGAAAACTGCAGCACTTGTAGAAGGATGCGAAACCTGAACCAAATTAAAAATGTTTTGAATTTGTGAAATGTTTTTATTCTTCATGTAAGAAGAAAAAATGGGTGATTCTTAGTTTTGATATAAACATAAAAATCTTCTTGTCCCATCTAAACCTAATGTCTTGTCTCATGAGCAAAACTTATACTTACACCCCAATAACCACTGAAGCATTTAAATCACTTGAAGGCAGAGAACCATGGTTTGTCTTCTCTACTATTTTATAGAATAAAAGTTTAGTGAAGTATCTTTTTGGGGGTTGTGTTTTTTTTTTTTTTTTTTTTTTTTTTTTCTTGTTTTCAGATTTGAGCACAATAGTGTATAAATAAACAAGTTTTTTAATTAGCTCTATTTTTAACTACAGTAATAAAATAAGTTAAAAATAATTTAATTCCACAATTTTAAAACTTGTTTAAAACAAATGAAAAACACAAAATAGCACTGGCTGGCAATGCTGTTCAGTTTTGGAGGTAGGAACTAAGTTTAGGGTGAGTGTTTTCAGTAGGACAGGTTTCACCGCTGCACGCCCTTTTCCCTCCTCTTCACCCATGTGAATACCAGAGCACAGCTGCTGAGAGAACATTTTTATCAAAGCTGATCAGATGTCGAAGTTTTCTGACAGAAAAATGTAAGAATTAATTTAAAAGGCTATTTAATCAGTTTTGTTTATAGAGCCACTTTATTGAAACGTTTTAGTCTTGGACATACATTTGGCTGCAGTTCTCCCTTTGTTTAAAAATATGTCCTGAATATAGTGATGTTTCCATCTGGTGTTTTTTGTTTTTTTTTTTTGTTTATTTTTTAATCAGACACTGGTCTAAATGTACTTGTTATTGTGTCCAGTGATTATATCCATTGCTGTTCACATCCTGACAAACTGTGATGTTGATCTTTATTATGAGGACACTAAAGCTTTGTCTACAGACAGCCTCAGATCACCATGTGTTTGTCTGCTGTACCAATGTATTTTTTTGTTCGAAGCGTCTTCACGCCAAAGGCCGGAAGGATGATCTGTTCAGTGACCCGTGTTACCAGCAGTTTGGAGAGGAGCTCAACAAGGTGCTCAAAGACTGGCAGCCCAGTGTGCTTCCTGATGGTAAGAGATGGTGAATTCACAATATGCACCCCAGATGCTAAACTCCTGGAAATTTGTGCTTCCCCACCCTTAAATGTGGCGACAAATTCATGAGGGGCGGCAGTATTTAGAAGCAGCTAAAGCTATCAGTTAAACATGTGAAGCTGCATCTCTGCGCGGCGCCTGGAAACAAAATCATCTCTCACTGATAATATAGTGACATGGTGAAGTGGCAGCATGGCAGGACACAGGGGTGTGCTCGAGTGTGCGCCTGTCAGCAGCAGCAGCAGCCGGCCGAACAGAGGCGTTCAACAGTCATGTCCAGTGATTATAACCTTTCTGCTGTTCACATCCTGATGCTTCCTGATTGCATTTTAAAGTTATATGAGGACATGCAGGAATTTTAGCTTTGTCACACCAGGAACATGGAGTCCTCGTATGGTTACTGAAGTGCTTTGTGCTTTGCTCAGGCTCACTGTGGGGTCGAGTGGAGGAGCAGAGCCTGTGGAGTAGTCAGCACCTCGGGGAGCAGAGTCCAGCCTCCCTGCTTCGCTCTCTGGTTTACCTGAACACCAAATACTTTGGTCTGCGCACAGTGGAGCAGCACCTGCGCCTCTCCTTCGCTAACGTTTATGGGCCCGACACCATCCATCCTGTCAGCAAGGAGCGCACCGTCTGCATCCGTGTGCCCTCCATCTCTCAGGATCACCATGGTAAGGCGGCACCATAGAAGCTTCCCAGCTACTTCAGCTTTTCCTCCACTTTTTATGGAACTGTGTAATCATTTTTTTACACTGTTTTTTTTCCCACATCACAAATTTTTTTCTGTTTTCTGAATCAACATGGAGGCACATCAAATTTAATAGCTGGCTTAAGACTTCTTGAAGCTTCATTTTTAGGCAGTTTTTAATCTTATTTTTTGCTTGAATGTGATTGGTTATTGATAAGTCAGACAAATCAGCTGCTGTGAGATGTCTTGTAAATTCAAAGGTACTAATATGATTTGTTTTTCCCCTTATGCGTAATGTTCATGCATTTTATCCTCAGCCACTGCCATTGAGAAAACTTTGAAACTTTAGTGATGCTTTTCTGCTTTCTTATACAAAACACTGATCTATTCCATTAGTCTGTTATCCATGCTTTGAGCACTGGATGAAAACATGACTTGAAACTCAACATTTGGGACCAGCTGTAAAAAGCCAAAAGAAAACAAAACACTTTGAACTTTCTTATTTTTAAATTCTACCAAGTAACAGGTTGTATAGCTCTGTCAGGACAGATTTCTTTGTTTTGCTGCCGCTCTTTCGGTGTTTTCTCTTTTAGAAGAGATCTCTGTTCTTTGAATTACTTCAGCATTTCCCTGGAGTTCCTTTGTAAATGCTGAGTTTTGTTTTATTTCATATTTAGGTGAAGCACAGACAGAATCCAGGAAGAGGAAGCGCAAGCTGAACGAGAATGAGCGGGATGAAAACGAGGGCTCGGGGGGCTCCTCTATTCGCTGTCCAGTCAAGAAACACGAGTGTCGTCTCTATGAGCTCTATAGATCCAAGTGGTAAATATGCTTTATTTCACTGATAGTTCACCATTTTTACTCTTATAGCTATCTTATGTATTCCCGCTGCACCATGAAAAACAGACATCTGTGCAGAAAGCAACATAACCCCACAGTTAAACCAGTTAAGAGTTAAAGTTTACATAGAAAACAGTTTGATTTATGAAAATTGCCTTTAAGTATCACATCCTCCCAGTAAGACTGAGTAAAAATACGATATAATCACAGCATTTACAGAAACATGTAAAATGTAAAGGATTTAACATAATCTCATTGCTTTTATTTAAAACAGTAAAACAATAAATATTCCTGCTGCTCAATGAATTTCTCTTTAATGATATGAAATACAAATAGAAGTAGCACAAAAAAGCTGATCAACAAACTTGAAATCCAAAGTATCTTTGCTGCTACTATTAAAAGTCCTGTGATTAAAACTTTTTGCTGTTCACATCCTGAACCTTATGTTGAGTGATAAAAAGATGAGGACTGAAAATGTATCTTTATTTAAAGTTTCTTCATGTTTTGGAATAGATTCAGTCTTTTTTTTTTCTTGTCATCCTGTCATTTCTCTTTCTTCACTTCTCCTGCCCAAATCCTATTCCTTCCCTCAATCCCTGTTCATTTGTCGTCTTGTTTTGTCTCTCTCCCAATTCTGCTCCCCTGTTTGCTCCGTTTCTTCCCCCTTTCAGTCCACCGTTGCTGTGGGAACGCCTCGACGTCTTCTACGTTCAACCAGATCCCGCCTGCAGCCCCAGTGACCCCGTGTGGTTCAGCTCCACTCCCCTGGAGCGTCAGATCCTAGAAAGCCTCCTGACTAGAGTCCTCCTGGTCAGAGACATTTACACAGAAAAGCCACTCCTGGAGGAAGATGAAGATGAAGATGAGGAGAACCATAGTGAAGAAGTCGAAGGAGAGTAGCACCTGCTTGGACTCCGTTTAGTAGAACCTGAGAAGAACGTTTAGGGTAATCTAGTCGTACGTGTCCCCTTCACCGGTCTTTATCCTCGTCTCTTCACCAACCTTAGTGACTTACTGTTTCCTCCTGGTGAGGGACGCCCACAGCGAGCGGAGGATGCTTACAGTGGTGGTGAAAAGCAGCCCAGACTTGTACTTCCGCCTCAAACAGGAATTAAGAGGACGAAGCCTTTGATTTTTAGAAGCTGGAGGAAAAGGACGGCCACGTAGCTGAACCGAGATGAGCAGCTTGATGAGTAAAAGTAG
This sequence comes from Anableps anableps, assembly GCA_014839685.1. Taxonomy (NCBI): domain Eukaryota; kingdom Metazoa; phylum Chordata; class Actinopteri; order Cyprinodontiformes; family Anablepidae; genus Anableps; species Anableps anableps. The sequence goes on along the minus strand of CM026075.1, from coordinate 8,596,121 downwards.
TGAGCTGGAGCTTGTTCTTTCCATCAGATACACCCAAGCAAGGTTAACGGTGGTGAGGATGCGAAGGGATATTTGGATATTTTTTCCAAAACATACTTCTAACATGCAGATTTTAGTTCCCAGACCAGCAACTTGAACATATAGGAATATCTCAGTCATCCCCCAGGCCGCCACTAAAAGGAAGCAGGGGCAAATAAATCAGGATATCAGTAAATCACTGTTTCACATTCATTTCCTTTTTGCTCTTTCTGGATGGAAAACAGAAGGGAGCATTTTGGGTACAAGAAAATAGAACAGTTTATGCTAAAAACCAGCAACACAAAAAAAGTGCAAAGAAAGGAACGCGACCTGATCCCACAGTGAAATTGAATCTTTTAAGCAGCCGGTAAAAGTCTTGCTCTCACTTCAGCAGGTTACAGAGCTGGAACTAATAGCATCAAACTTTGGTCAAGCTAAATTTTGCATGTTTAGTTAAAAACATCGAAGTCGATATTGGATCTTTAAATTTAATTTCTCAATTCTGAAACAGTTTGTTTGAATTTCAGCCCGTCCCTGACAACGCTGTGAAAGGGAGTGGGTCAGCATTCTCCAAACTTTTGTAGCAAGGAAAGCATCAAACATTAACTAAAGCATTAATCAGATTTCAAATTCAGATTTTTTTTTCTTTAAAGTCTATATTTTCATCCCATGTAGTTTCATGTTAAAGCACTGATAGTTTCACTTCATTTAAGAGAACAACATCCTGTTAGTTCATCAATACACAGTCGCACAGTATACAGCTTATTCTGGTTATTACACTGATAAAACATCCACACTGTATTGCATCCAGTGTTCAAAGACGTTTAGAGATTATAGATGCACCAATCAGATATTTTGTGCCCAGTTTCCAATCTCCAATTTTTGGAAGCTCTAACCTGCCTGTAACAATTTGAGTAGGTTGCGATCTCTCTTTAAAACCCAATAATAAAAGCAAAATACTTTTTTCCCTTCTACTTTCTTGACTCTAAATTGTTTTTAGTAAAATTTAAGGATTTCTTAGAAAAAAGCAGGCCGATGTTATAGAGCTCACGATCTCCATCACAGAAAGTCTATGAAGATTTTGGGACTGAGGTATCCATAGATTAAAACTCCAGCTAAAAAGATTGACAGTCAGTTTAATTACTTTTTAAAAAATTTTGCTTACCTGAAAATGTAAAATACGCACCATATCGAAAGACACTTATTTTTTATTACACGAGCCATTCAAAAATAATTTGAGAGAAAAGCTCTGATTTCTCGAGATGTTTATGTTAAATTGTTTTCTCATTTATAGTTAAAAAAGCCACAAGATGTCTTCTGTGATCAATTATTTGTATAAGGAGCAAAGGTGACGTCACACCATGTGTGGGAGAGAGCAGTAGGTGGTACAAAGCTCCGCAGTTAAACATTTTACTATTTGAAAATGAATAGAAAATTATTAGCTGACATTTTAAACTGTCTTTTAGGAAGATTAGCTTCATTAGCAGTAGTTTCTGTTCATATTCCCCATGATTATGAGACCCGTACTTTAGACTGGCGTCATTTCCTATTAGAGCACATCTGATGGCTGATAAAATTATCTTTAAATGGATACTTTTACAACTTTTCTGTAATGCCTTCAGCTTCCTGTTATTTGCTAAAATTTCATACATTACTTCAAAATGAAGGAACAGCTGAAATCCTTTCTTGAACCTTCTTGCATCCTTTGTGCTTCCTCTGACTACATTTCTTTTTCATCAACCCCAAACAGCGACCAACAAGTTAAAAATCCAATCTTTTTTCTAATCAGTAAATGCACCACATATAAACCGAACTCTTTGGTGTGAAGGTTATTGAGTGGCCTAGTATCAGCTCTTCTCCAGATCAGTGAATCGTTTAAAGAGTGAAAACGGCCCATTATTCCGGTAATCAGACAGTTGGTGCATCTCTAATATGCCTTACAATTTTCATCATTCTCTTAAATGACACTGAAAATGAGTGAATCCTAAGATTTTGGCCTGTACAAGTGCATTGTTTAATTATTGATATTGTAACAAGAAACCAGACTTGTACATTTCAATAGAAGGTAGAAATCAACACCTGGAGAAACCAAGAAATGCAGAATTCAAAGTTTTCAATGATCAGAGCTTTTTTGTTTTGTTGAAAAGGTTGTGACTGTTGAAAACAGATTTAGTTTGATTAAATTAGATAAAATAAGCCCCCATTTATCTTTAATTTTAGTCCAGTAATCAGGAGCAAGTTGGCTAAAATTATCTGTGAAGGGAGAAATGTTGTCGTCCACTGCTCGCTGAAATTAGCAGAGCTAAGTCGAGGCCAAGTGAACAGCATTTTCTTCCGTGACGTTGAAGCTTGTGCAAGAAACTAATCTGATACATTTCTGTGGAGGTCAGAGTTCAGGTTTTTTTCGAACCAAGTTGACTGTCAGGTTTACTTTCAGGAGATGAATGCTTGAAAATCAACAGTGTGACTTGCTATCATGTGTTGTTTCACTTCAGGTTTCTTCATACTCTTAAAGGTGGTATTATGAAGTCTGCTCTTTTTTTAAAATTTTGCATAACCTCTCCATTGACTTAGGCTGCCTTAACTCCCTCCCGTCGTCACGCTCTCCTCTGACCGACTACACCTGTACACTGCAGAGGACTTCAGTCTGATCCCTGGACAGGAAAGGACTGCCTGTAGCACAGGAGACGGGTCTATCTTCCAATATGCTGTTTGTTTGTTGGACATCAGAGTAACCTTCACCCGTGTGATGTAGCATTACCAGATTACTAAACCCAGACTGTGTTACGTTGAGGGGTAAATACGTCTGAGGCAGGTTGGTTATTTCACACGACATTAATACAGAAAAAACAAGTTCAGCTTGCAAACCTTCAGGATTAAAAGTCTAAAACGTATTTATTCCTTTATTTCTTTTCATATGTTGGGATTTTGTGGCTGACATTTTCTTTTCCCCTTGTTTTCATTCATTACTTGCTGCTGTCCTGTGGTTGAGAAGGATCCCGTAAAGCATGAAGGATGAGGCTAGTTTGAATACGGAGCACTTCTTTTCAAGTGTCCCATTTTCCTGATGTTTTTCTAGACGTCTAGTACTGCAAAGTAAAAGCTTTTGTTGTAGCAGTTTATTCATTGAATATTTTTATCAACGGAACAGTTGAGTTAGCCTATATATGATTTTTTTTTTTTTTTTTTTTTTTTTTTTTTTTTTTTTTTTTTTTTTTTACTTGGTTTTAAAGATTTTTTTTTTTTTTTTTTGTAAACATTGGGTTTTTTTTGTGGAGCTAAAATTGATCAGACTTCAGGCTGTTTCTCCCTAATGTAAAACTTGCCTTGTGTGCATATTCCCAGTCACTGCTTCCCTCAGACTGTAACTTTCTCTGAAGAACGGCTTTAGCTGTTGCTCTGTGCACCAGATTGTTTAAAGGTCTGAATCTGCAGTGAACACACTATGGTGGTGTATTCCCAGGGAGAATATTGGTCAGGTGTCCCCATGCAGCTTAAAATCCAAACATTTACATTTTCCAGGTGAACGCTGGATCAGAGGAAACCAGTAAACCAGACTGATTTTTTTTTTTTTTTTTTTTTTTTTTTTTTTTTTTTTTTTTTTTCCCCTGCTGGACTGAGAGGCAACAACCAAACCTGCCACTGGTTTGGACCTACAGTACACGCTGTGGCTGGCTTTAACGCCTAATGTGAATGTGCCTATCTGTATATAGTGAAAGTGAGTGATTGTGACCTGAATCCGATGCTATGTGTATGGGCTGTTCTGCCAATACGGTTATGTTTAATAAATGATTTCCTTTTTTCTAACCGGACTTGTTTGTAATGCTGTTTCAGCCCATCGTGTATTAAATACGTCTGCTTATTTGTCACTGAAGTTGGGTCGAGTTTGGAGATTTAAAGAAACTGAAGAAAATCTCCATTTCCAGAAACACAGTTTAATTTTCATTTTTTAACTTTTATTTGTAGTTAACTTTGGGTTGGAAAAGTAAGTCACTTTGCAGGAAAGGTAATTATTTGCAAAGATTCACTGGTTTAAATGTAGTCTCAGTTTATTTATATAGCGCCAATTCACAGCTGTCTCGAGGCACTTAAGACATTTTAGGGCACTTTTGAGTAAAAACACTAGTTTCAAGGCCACGAGTGTGTGATCCTAGTAATTTAGATGCTAGATGTGGAAATTTTGTGTTTGGTAATCAAATTTCAAATTTGACTTTTACAAATTCAAAAGAAAATATTAATAATAAATGTTCCTCTAATTCTGTATTTGTTCCATTATTTTAAACTTTGAGAAATCCTGAAAATGTGCTTCCTTTTGTGAAATGTTAAAGTATAGGAGCAACTTTTAGCTGAATCTCTCGCAGTTCAGTTTTAATTTTATTCAGTCATTTAGCTCTGATACACATGTCGCAAGGCAATTTACAAAAACGTGGATCCAATTTATATACAGAAGTATTAATTCAATCTAATAGTAGTCAATTACATACATTCTAATTCGATCCACTCAAGTTTAGTTAATTATTCAAATTGGTAAAAAGTTTTCTGCCAAAGGAGTCCTAACTACATTGAGCCACCAAGTTTGCAACAATCCCTCATGCTGAGCATGTATGTAGCAACAGCAGAGAGGAAAACTCCTTTTTAACAGGAAGAAACCTCCAGCAGAACCATAACCTGACATAACCAGCCATCTGCCACAGCCGACTGGGGGTTTAAGAAGACGAAGCATACACACAAAATACATAGAAGCACTGATCCGAGACTACTTTCTATATTTTTAAAAAAAGAAAAGCGTTCATGCAACTGCAATAGCTCATTTAATTGCTTTTGAAAGAGAGAAGGCTGTGTCTATAAAAAGAGAACACGAAGTTATTGGCTGCAACAGCTCACTCGATCATCCCTCCAGGAAGGTGTCACATTTGACCAGAATTAATGCTTCATTTGACCAGAGGAGAGAACATGCAGAACATAAAGTTAGTGACAGCAATAACTCTCAGATTTTGTTCATTTTTCTGTTATACTGTTAAAGTCTGTTAAAATGCCCTGAATCACAAATATTTGAGGCAAAAAAGTTAAAAACATTTTTTAAAATAATTGGGCAAAATTTTTCAATCTAATCACAAAACATCTCTGTACATATTTGTCTTTCACAGAAGGACCACAAATGGTGTGAACTTTTAAGTCAACAAGAAATGACATCAGTGACAATAAATACATCTGGGGCTTGTGAACTCCTCCACTGGCAGAAAGGACGATGTGGGGGCCTCTTTGTTATGTTTTGACCTTCTCAGCTATCATGTCCCATTTTTACAAGGTGCTGGGCGGACATGACACCAAGGCAGCAAGCGTTATCTGGAAGATGGCAGAGCAGGGGAGGTGTGGCCTGTCAGTGCAGCAGCCAGGGAGACTGGACTCCAGGTCACAGGATGTAACCCTTCCTCCATCCTGAAGGGGCCTCACTCAGCTTTTCAAGCTGCTGAGCAGGAAACAAGTTCAACCATGTCAGGAGCCCTGCAGCTGTCAGAATGTCAATCATTGTATGCAGCACTCTTTTGTTTCATTTCTAAGGTATTTCAGAAGAATCAAATAAGTCTGATGATATTGAATGATAGACAAGTCAAACATCCAAGTGTTGAAAACCGCTGGTACTTTTACTTAATTTGACTAATTTTATTTTTGACTCAGATGGATATTTCTTTGAAGGGGAATTTTGTATGTTTTTTTTTTTTTTAATTGTGTTTGTGTGGAGTATTTATATGCAGTCAGTGTCTTTCCAGATGTAGATAGTGGTCAAAATGATCTCAATTTGGAGAATCAGGGTGGACTTCTCATGGTTAAGTCAAGCTAACAACTGCTCACAAAAATTCAAGAGTAAATTTCAACTATCTAAGATAAAGTCCACCCATTAAGTTGAGTGGACGTTACATTAGCCATTTCTATTGTTTGTAATGTTGTGAAACTGTGTTGTATTAGATGGAAGAAATTTTGCCTCTGAATGGGTCTAAAGTCTCCCAAGTCTAAATTCTGAGAATTTCTCCTTGATTTCTTAAACTGAAATCAGTCTGACAGTCTTTTGCAGGTAAGATACTGACTGATTATAATTCCTCCACAGAAATCCAGCCCTAAATGATTATGTCAGAGCTTATGTGAAGTGTATTGTTCTTAAACACATATCGACATTTTACAGGGAACAGATTAAATTAATAAAGAAAAGGTTTCTTCTGATTTTAAGAACCAAAGAGCACCTTCCTGTTTCTCCCACTAGGAGGTGCTGAGCCCTCGTTGTGAATCACTCCCTGAGAAATGGAAACATTTTCCTGAGCTCCTTGTAATTCTACACCCCCTATAATAGCATCCATCATATCAAAGCATAACAACCATCATCAGCCATTAGACAAACCGCTACATCAATGTTGGGCCCCTTGTTCAACTGGTCCGTCGTCTGCAGCAACTGACGTAAGGAGACTCTTTCAAAACCCTCTGCACATCCCACCCCCGGCCTCGCCCTCCATGCAGAGGACACACGGCCGGAAACCAAGCAATCCCTCATTTCTCCTGACACATTGTAGTTGAAGGTGGACAGACACAGGCGCAAAACGCCGTTGTACATCCCAAGTATTTGAAGAGGCCAGCTTTTTCCTTTCTGTGCTCTCAGAGTTGGCTAGACTCCAATAATTTGACCCATTGATCCAAAGCTAAAGCGACCCTGTGTGCCCACATGGCCAGGCCTATGAGGGAACAGGGAGGGTGTAAAAACATTTTTTCACCCTTGTGTTTTGGGGGGGAGTTCTCCCTTTTTTGTTTGGGCTCAATCCCCAGCTCTTTCAGGGGGCACAAAGAAAGCGCTGCACTCAGCAGGGTCATGTGAGCGAGGGCCGGGGGTTTGACTATAGGTGGCGATTAGGGCCTCTAATGTGCAATGAATCCTCTTTGAATCACATGATATGAACTAATGTCGCCATTTAATGATAAAACAACAGTGCCTGGGGGGGAAGAACTGCCGCATATGTCTGTGTAGGTGCTGTGGACTACGGTAAAGAGCACATGAGGGCAGGAATGGATGAGAACTTTATTTCCCAACCTGTGTGCTTCAGTGTTTCAGACCACTTACTAAATACATATTTTTTTTCTAAATTGATCTCTGGCTGACCACTTGGTATCAGTAAGGGTGTAAATATCTTAAAGGTCTCTGTAATTGATGTCGCTCTGTGTGATCACTTTTCTGTTGTTTTTGAAAGTACAATCTCTGTTGACTTGCTTAGTAAAACAGATATTACTACAAAACATTCTTTTACAGACAACACAACTGAAACCTTTAATCTACTCCACGACCCCAGTTCTGTCGTGTAACCCAGTAGATGAGTAAGTGAATCATTTCCTTTCTAAGATTTCTGACATCACTAATTCCATTGCTCCTGTTAAAGTGAAGATTGTGTCTGGTAGGAAGAAATCTCTGTGAATAAATGCTCCACTTGTAAGGAACGAAAGAAGACTTTGTTGAAGGGCTGAACATTAATGGCGTAAAACTCAACTTCACGTTTACTGTGAAAACTACAAAGAAAGGCTGCGAAGCTATCACTCAACCCTAAAACATACAAGGGAAGCTTTCTTTGTGGAAAATAAACAAAAACATCAGCAATGCTCATGCCTTGTTTGCCTCAGTTGACAGGACTGACAAACTTACCTGTGACTGTAACACCTGAACTCCACTCTACCAGGGCCTGCAATGAAGTTGCCAACTTCTTTACAGAGAAAATGTAAAAAAAAAAAAAAAAAAAAAAAAAAAAAATAGAGGGTGAATCTTCATCCACACCAAATCCAATTATGATGTTATGCCCAAGCATAACAAATGTAGAGAAAACGGCTGAATTTTACCAACTGAAACATAACTGAGAAGAAATTTTGAAACAATTATGCCCATACTACTGCTGTCTCGATATCCTATCAATAACCTTCCTTAAGAAAGTTCTGCCTGTCATTGCATCTGACCTGATTCAAATAGTAAACTCATCCCTCTCATCAGGTGTTTTTCCCCAGGCTTTAAAAACAGCAGTTATCAAACCGCTGTTATAAAAGAACAATCTAGACAAATCACGATTGCAGAATTACAGGCCAATCTCCAACCTTCCATTCATCAGCAAAATTATTGAAAAAGCTGTGTTTCGACAGTTAAACAGCTTTTTAAGAATGACAAACCGCTTTGATGTCTTTCAGTCCGGTTTCCGTGCTCATCACAGCGCTGGCCTCATCAAAGTGTTCAATGATATGTACACAAATACAGACTGTGGAAGAACCACAGTGTTGGTTCTGTTGGACCTCAGTGCAGCAATTTACACAGTTGACCATGATATATTATTGAAACAACTGGAGAACTGGGTTGGGCTCTATGGTATAGTACTTAATTGGTTCAAATCCTACCTAAAGAACAGAGATTTCTTTGTGTCAATAGGCAACTTCTCATTGGAGCAGACAAAAGTCACATGTAGAGTACCCTAAGATTCAATCCTGGGACCCCTCCTATTTAATAACAACATGTTCCCACTTGCTCAGATTATAACAAGTAATAAGATTAGCTACCACAACTATGCAGATGATACACAGCTCTATATTATGATGTTACCAGGTGACTCCGAACCCATCGAAGTACTGAACAGATGCTTAGAACAAATTAATGCATGGATGTGCCTTAACTTTCTCCAGCTGAACAGAAATAAAACTGAAGTTATCATCTCTGGACCGAAAGAGGAACGATCTACAGTCAGTGTGCAGATTCAGTTATTACAGCTAGAAATTAGTGATCAGGCCCGAAATCTGGGTGTGGTGATGGACTTAGAACTGAACCTTCAGAGACACATAAAACAGCTACAAAGTCAGCCTTCAATCACCTGAAGAGCATTTCCAGGATCAAAGGACTAATGTCTCAACAAGATCTAGAGAAACTCATCCATGCGTTTATCTTTAGTCACATTGATTATTGCAACAGCGTCTTCATAGGTCTGCCTAAAAAGTCAGACAGCTGCAACTGATCCAGAACACTGATGCTCGTGTTCTCACTAAGACCAGGAAAATAGAGCACATCACCCCAGTTCTAAAGTCTTTCCAATGGCTCCCTGTAGCTCAGAGAATAGACTTTAAAATACTTTTCTGTTAGTTTATAAATCACTGAATGGCTTCACACCAAAATACATTAAAGACCTGTTGTCACTTTATCAACCTTCCAGACCACTCAGGTCTTCTGGTTCTAGTCAACTCTGCATCCCCAGAACCAGAACCAAACATGGAGAAGCAGCTTTCAGTTTTTATGCACCACAAATCTGGAACAAACTTACAGAAAACTGAGTTCCTTTAAATCAAGGCTAAAAACCCTCCTGTTTAGAGCTGCCTTTGATTAGTAGTAAGAGAAACATCGATCAATATTTTAGAATTATATTTGCTTGATGATATTTGGTTGATGATCCTCATGATTTTGATGCATTGATATTTGCTCGATGATTTTGATGATTTTCAGGTATATTTGCTTGATGATTTTGTTGTATACCTCATTGATATTTTTATGATGTGAAGCACTTTGAACTGCCTTGCTGCTGAAATGTGCTATACAAATAAACTTGACTTGACTTGATTATATTCCTTCAAGCATTTTCATAACCCCACACTCTGAATCTAGTCCTTCTTTGAAGGTCAAAACATTTGCTTTCAATGAATATTCTGAACTGAATTCAAACATAAGTAAACTAAAATCCTTTTAGTTTATTTATGTAAGAAAAGAAAAGTCCCTGTAAAGTGAATGTGAGAGCAGATTTATCTTCCCATAACAGGAGTAATACAGCATTCTCCTTTAAAGCCAGAACCCTATTCTCCATCTCCTAAAATATGTATTTATTAGGTATTTATTAGGATTTTATGAGACAGGCCAGCACAAAATTGGGTCATCATCTTGCTGGAAGGCGAACTTGCTCAAAAAAAGCATATCCCCCACAGCATGATGCTGCCAAGACTATGTTTCACCATGAGGATGGACAGTTCAGGATGATATGTCGTGTTAGTTCCTCTTCACATAAAATCTTGCATGTTGACCAAATGTTCAGCTTTGGTCTCATCTGACCATAGCATGATTCTGAGTCTCCTACATGACTTATGGCAAACTGCAAATGAGACACCCCACGACTGCTTTTGAACAAAGGCTTCCTTTTTGCCACTCTTCCACAGAAGGCTAGATTTCTTGGAGTGGATGACACTTATCCACACCTGAGCTGTGGCTTTCTGCTGCTCCTCCAGGGTAACTATGGGCTTGTTGACTGCTTCTCTCATTAATATTTCCCTTTTTCTTTCACTTTGTGTACAAAATTTTTAGGTCTCTTACCTAAAATCCAAACAAATTACATTGATGATTTTATTTCTTATTAGTAGGCAAAATATAACAACGATGAACAAGTATGAGTATATTTAAAGCACTGTATCTTAAACCGCAGTTACTCTTAATTTCTTCAAAGTTTTATCTCGTAGTAAGCTGGTTTGTTGATAAAGTGAGCATCTATTTTGACCCTTAGCCCCAAAAGGGAGTGCCAAAATATTTCAAATGTCCATGTATGAGCATTTTTGATAATAATCCTAACTGAGCTTCAGTGTGATTTTCATTGATGTGCCAACTGTCATAAATGTATTTAGTGAATCAGGAGTGATGTGAAACATCTCAGTGTCGTTACAAAGTAAGAGGTGAACAAGCTCTCAAAGTTGGAAAAAAAACCCCAATAAATATTCACAAGCAGAATTTCCACAGAACAGTGATGACTTTAAAATGAAGCTCTGCAGCAACAAGGGGAGCAACAAAACATTGCATTGAGCACATGACACATGCAGCAGACTTTAATCCATGTCCAGCCCCTGACTTAACCTGACTGTCTTCCTTTTACGAGTGTATTTGATTTACAAGCAGAACTGCATGTGTACAGGTTGTTACGGAGACATTTCAGCAAACTATAAAATGTGCAGGTCAAAAAGAACGTTTTACAGAAACCCTGATGAGTAACTCCAGTGCAGAGAAGAAAATAGCAGAAATTGCTTGTTTCTCCCAAAAGTCAGCCTATTAAAACTGCCATTTATGGGTGAGATGGAAGAACTCTGTAAGTTGTGAATTCTGAGTTTTCTGAACTCAGGTGGAGGCAACCCAGGTGCATTGTGGGTCATATGTCCATACCTATGCCAAATCTGTAGGTGTCCCTGCAGCGCAGACCTCCTCACTCATAAATCAGTGATAATCTTCATTTGCCCCATGTAAGCCCCTCCCTTGCTGTGTGAGCAGACAGTCAAAACAAGCCACCCCACATGGTCATGCAGCGATTACACAGTGTACAAATGCTGCAACATTACATCATTTAAAGGCAGTAAGAGAAGAATATTAATGGGAGCAACAAAATATACATGGGCGACTTTAAAGGATGACCTCTTTTATTTATTGTCTGAAATATAAAGCATGATGGAGTAACCGTTTACCTACTTCATACCACAAGGATGTCGGACTTTTATTAGTTTATTTAATGAGTCACTGCTCACTCAGCTAAACTTTCTGCTCAGTTTACAGGACATTTATTTCAGAAGATTCTATTTCTGAAGGAGGTCAGATTGTACTAAACAGAACATCAGCTTTAAAGACGGTCTAATTGATACTGAATTTGGCAAGATTAATGAGCCAAATATTAACGAATGTAGTATTTTGTTTTCTTTCTAACATCTTTGCATAAAGTTGAATTATTTTTATGTGAAACTGTGTTAAGGATGCTGTCCAAAGGTGCAATTATTTGCTCAAGAAGTTGTAAAAAAATTTTTTTTCAGATTCTGAGCCCTCTGAGGGTAACAATAAGCTGAATAATCACTTATTTACTGAAAATGACTTTTAAAAATACAGTGTTTTGCAAAAATATTCTTGGTTAGTAACAAACTTTAAAACATTTTATTGGGATTTTATGCAATAGACCAGAGCATATTTGTGAAGTAGAGAAAAATAATTCATTGGGGTTTTTTAAAATCTAGTTTCTTATGGTGATATAAATCTCAAAGGTTGAGTCAATAATGAGAGAGGCACCTTTTTTAGCTGCAAGTCTTGAGGGGCATGTCTCTACCAATTTCGTACATATAGAGATTGACATTTCTGTACATTCTTCTTTGTAAAATAGCTCAAACCCAGTCAGATTGGATGGAGAGCATCTTTTAAGATTCATTTTTTGAGTCTTGGCACAGATTCTTAATTGGATTTAGGTCTGGACTTTGACTGGGCCATTTTAACATATGAACATGCTTTGATCTAATCATTATGTTGTAGCTTTGCCTTGTTGTCATGAAAGGTGAACCTCTGCTTTAGTCTCAAGCCTTGTATCAACACAGATCAGGTTGATGGGCAGGTCCACTTTTTGACTTACTCATTAGGTAATTAGGTCTGTTATGTGCTACATTCTGTGGTCTATCACACAACAACCCAATAAAAGACATTGATGTTTGTGCTTGTAACATAAAATCAGAAGAAGATAATAGCGGCTTAAATCTTTTAAGAAGAACCTTCAGGGGGAAAAAATGTAACGGAGATGTGAAAAGTTTTGTCCCAACTCGTAAAAATTTCTGTCAAACAAATGGCCGTCTTTTCATGAGCCAGAGGTCAGGCCTCCTACAAACAAATTCATCACACTCCTGAAATACATAAAGAGGGCCTGAGGTATTTGTGGTGTGGACTGAGTGTGAATTTGTTAGGTGATTAAAGTCTAAATTTAGCCTCCTGTCCGCTCAGAGCTGTAGACTGGTGAGTCAGTGGCAGACGTTTGCTTTCTCTACAAGTCTCTTTTCCATCACAGGGCCAAGTGGGGCTTTAGAGGGACCAAAATGGACAAATACCACTGCTGACACCACAGTCCTGGCAGTGACCTTTTTTTTCCTACACAGTGCAACATCTGGTCTTGCATAATTTTATTAATTCTTTCTTAAGTTATGGACATTATGACAGAGTACTGTCATATGCATTTGATGTTATTCTTGCTGTAATCAGTAGAGTCTGCTAGTTTTATTCTTAAAGACTGAAATTTGAAAACTGTCCTGCTATAAGAAGTGAATTGGACATAGAATAGGAAACTTCTGTTTACTAAACAATCTAACTATGCACATCACTCTAAATACAGCCTTTCTATGGTGAAACATGGTGGTGACAGCATCATGATATGGGGTTACATCAAACTCCAGACATAAATCCAATTGAAAATGGATGAAGAGATTTGAAAATTGCTGTTTACAGATTTTTCCACTGCAGCACCCCACATTGACATGTATGTAGGTGCATTTTAAACCACCTAACTGCACCATGTAATCTGGATATCAACATTTGTGTTTTGCGAGGTTTTGTGGTGGCACAGCAAGAGGATCGCGGGTTCAAATCCCCGTCTTTGGCCTCCTGTGTGGAGTTTTCATGTGTGGGTTCTCTCTGGGTACTCCAGCTTCCTCCAACATACCCAAAACATGCCCAAAGTTAGGCACCAACATCCCTGTGACTCTGCAGGAATAAGCGGGTATAAACAGATATGGGTGTGGCATGAAGGTATGTTATGGTACTAGTTATTAACTCAGGGATTTTTTTGTTTGTTTTATTTTCTGACAGAACATGTTTTGTTATTGTTTTGAACATGTTAAATGCATGGAAGAGCATAGATGCATAAATTATGTATAAATGAAGAGAGTGATAAATGTTAGTATTCCATGATCCTGAAGCTGCATGTATATCTCTAACACCTCAAGTTCTTCTCAACACAATCCAGCATGTTTGGATTCACATTCCAATGCAACTACATATAGTCCAATTCAGTAAAGTTCTAATCCAATCAGACTGGTGAATTATTAAATACCTCTTAAAAAGGTTGTCTATGTGAGAAATATGAAAATGTATTTTATTGGATGTGTATTTCCAAACTGACAAAAAAAAAAGCAACAGATAAACTGTTGTATTGTGTAAAAATGTCACAGTCTGGTCCTGCAGTAGAGGTTGACTAAGTGAGGGGCCAAAGGTATTCACTCAGTTATTCCTACAGATCTCCTGTCACTCTTCACCCACTGAACCCAAGAGCCCAACACTCATGTCCTGGAATCACTGCCAAACACTGTACCTGAACTAAGGAGTCATGCTCTTGACAAACAGCCAATATGGAACTTGTTTGTCATTTTTGACATATTGTGCTGAATTGAAAGTACTCTGTGACATCACATTGATTATTGCTTTTGATGCCTTTTTTTTAAATATACTGATACCTTAGTTATTTGAACCACTGTGACCTTTCCATCATCTGAAACCAGTCTATGGATTCTCCTCTGACATCAGGGTTTTTTGTCTACAAAACTGACACTCACCGGATATTTTCTCTTTTTTGATCCATTCTCTGTAAACTCGTGAGAGGGTTTTGCAAGAAAAATCCCGGTACATCAGTACTTTTAGAAATAATCAGACCACCCAGCCTGGCACCAACAACCAAGCAATGTTCTAAGTTACTTTTCATCAATACTTCACTTTGCAGTGGAGATTAGTCTAATCTTGTTCGATTTCTTACACTTTTTTGTTATTTTTTTAAAAAACTGTTTTGTTTCTCCAGTGGGCTATGTTTGAATCTTCCTTCCTTCTACCTCCCTCCATATCACCACAAGCGCTCAGTACACGATCCTTGGTTTCCTTTTGCTTAGGAAGAAATACTTGTCATTGTTTGCAGCTGTTTGTTCAGCTGTGCACAGTGAAATCCTGTTTTCTGTGTCTGAGTTGCTGTTTGGAATAACATGCGGCTTCAAAAGTTTTAGTTTAGTCAAATTAATATAGAATCAGGATTTCTTACTACGAAGGTTTGAATTTAGTTATTCATTATTACAAAGAGATATAACAAAACTTGGTGTTTGGGAGTACTATTTTCATGGTATGAGAGGCAAACAAACCTTTTTTTAAACCCAAATTAAATTATTAAAAATCAGTCAGTTGTGTTTTTTATAAGGTGAACATTTGCTGATGGTTTTGTGCAACTGTCATGTTCAACTCATAAGCATTGTTACCATTTATGCCTCATACCATGTCGCCATTTAGTTGATAAAGTGTGAATTTCACCCATCTCCATCATGTCTTGGACAGAGTTGTAAATCCTTGCTCATGTAGATGTGTTAGAAGTTTGACTCTCAGGTGTGAGACTAACACACTCATCTTATTTTAATTATCTCTGGATGTTGTTATAAAATGAACCTGACTCAGCATCAGATTTCAATAGTCGTTGGAATGTAGAGGGAGGAAAGGAGGTGGGAGGTTAAAGAAAAACTAACAGGAAGGAATAACCTTTGCGACTTTTCTTTTGATGTCCTCAGCATCAAAACCAAATGACATGCAGTTAATTAGGATTCATTAACATATTTAAAAATGCTCTTACTGAAACATGAAAATGCATAATATCAATTAGCTAAGTAAAAAGTTAATAAATCAAGAGCAGGTGATTTTTTTCTGCAATATGGTAGCAACAATGGGGGAACAAATGCTTCCCTTCCCCAGCCACTTCCTTTTGCTCCTCCAGGGAGACCCTCAGCTGCCCCAAGGACAATTAGAAGATAAAGACCCTTCTGCCCAGTAACAGAGAAACACATACAAGTAAAAAAACATTTTTCCTCTTCTTTATTTTTGACATTTTCTACAGGTTTTATAGCAACTTTTCATTTTATTTTATTAAAAAAATCACACCCTGAAGCCATAGTGGAAAAAGGAGAAAAGAAAAATGAGTATAATGACAAAATGCCAACCATGTATAAGTTTTTTACAGTCTATGCTACTGCCAGGTAATTCAGACAAATTTTATTTGGCTTAATTCCAAAATAATGTTCTGACAACGTGTTACCTAAAACATTCATAGCTTTATTGTTTGTTTCTGAATATATTTCCACCTTAAAATTTCCAGCGACATTCTCACTTTGATAAAACTAAAAAAATAAAATCTAAAGAAATAAAAACAAAACTGCATTACTGATGACTATTTTGTTCTGACCAGTATGGTGAACGGCTCGGCTAACGTTAGCATGTTTCCTCTCTGTTTGGACATGGCTCATTGATAATTTACATATTTCCATGCAGTTTCAGGTAACATTGTGGGAACAAAGCTGAGCCCTTGGCATTGAACATTGTAAAATGTAATGTCTAGTGTTTCAGCTGCCCTCTGCTCTCAGAGCAGGTCACATGACATAAACAGAAAGGAAGCTGCAGCAGCCAGTACAGTCTCTCTGATACATGGTCTTTGCCCACATTCTCTGGCAAACCTCTGGATGGCTTACATGTTTTTCTTAGAGAGGAAAGGTTTCTTTCTTGCACATCTCTCATGAAGTTACACATGTGCAGTCTCTTTCTGATTGTACAGGCATCCACTTTCATATCAGGATACTCAGGATAAGTTTTGGTTTCAGATCAAACAATGATATTCAATAAGCTAGAATATCGGTTCTGATGAGGCTTATTGGTCAGATTAAAAGTAACTTTTAAAAAATAACCTCTAAGCAGGTTTTAAATATGCTCTTCATTAAACTGAAATTCCTGTATTAAAATGTTTTTATTGGTTTGATATAATATTCTAATCTTAAATGTTGTGTTTTCATTGGGGGTAAATAGAAAATCATAATTAACACAAAGAAAGGCTTGAAAACATCAGTCTGTGTGTAATTAATCTATATGTTTTTTACTTGGTGAACTGAGTGACTGAAATAAATGAACTTCTCAACAATAATGTAATTTAGTAAATGGGTCAATATGTGTGAAACAAATGCCTTCACTGTTATGTTTATCTGTAAAAAAATACTTCAACACCCCTTTTGTGACAGACAAGATATTGTAGCACCTCAAACTTTAATATAGTTATTAAAAAAAAGATTAATTGAAGTCCACTGTCTTGAAAGTCTGAGGTTTCAGAACTTAATAAAAATAATAAAAAACGACCATCTGGTCCTTCCTAAGGAATTAAATTTAGATAAAATACATATTAACTGTAATGAAACCTGGACAGGATTTGTACTTTGATGAAGCCTTGATTTAATTTGGGTGGGTTGGCACAGATCATTGCGAGTAACTGTTCTCGCACGGTCAGTTTAATATTTCCCATTAACCCAAGCTGAATGTTTTTATGCTGCAGGAGGAAACCAGAGCATCCGGTGAAGACCTGAGCCGGAACAGGAAACCCAACAAACCACAAAAGGAAATGTTCCAACAAAAGTTCTCACCACGAGGCAGCAATGTTAACCACTTTGGTGCTCCAGCTCATATCCATGACTAATTTACACATGATCTGTTTGATTTAGCTCTTGTTTTTTTTTTTTTGTAAAAAAGAATAAAATGCTACACTGGAATATCAGTTATTATTTGGATTCGAAGCTTCAGTCACATCCACAAATCTGTGTTTCTGCAAATGCTGAATTTCATTTATTGCACAAAACAAGAGAGAACGCTAGTATGGTACAAAAAAATTTATTTAGTAACAGTTTTGTAAACACTTGAGGTAAATTAACATTTACATCAACTTGTTCTTACAATTGCATCATTCATACACAAGGCACTTCTCTTGTTTAAGACAGCATTGAAAACAGATTGCTGCTGTGAGCATTGTGAGATGGTTCCTACTCCCTGATGAGCCAGAGACATCATGCTCCGCATGAAAAATACTGTTAGTGGAGAGAGAACTTCAAGGAGTCACAGGGACAACGCTCTTTGAACCCAACATCCTGTCAGGGCTGCAGGGTTAGGGAAGGGCCAGCTACCCATTCTCTGAATGAGCAGAGCTATCTGATATGACGTCTAACCAGAGTCCCAACAGGTTTGTGGGAACACATTAACTAAACAAACAGAAAAATATTCCAGCTGTTTTTCTCTTCTTTTTTAATGTCCGCACACTTTGCTATCATAGCATGAGATGAATGAGCCTTTTTTTTTATTTTTTTTTTTTATATATATATATATTTCTTTATCTGTGAACAGTTGTGTTTTTAAGACTTTTTGCCCTGTCATTAGCAGTCTTATGTCACATTATTTCTCTCTGCCTCTAATACTATTAGTTCTACTACTGTAGAGGAGCACATTTATTTCCTAAATGTGTAAGTACCGACTGCTAAAATGTAAACGTTAAAAATCATAAATGATGTTAATAACAAAAAAGTCTTTCTGGTGCTTTTTTAACTGAAGTTACAAAGGCTGACTTTAGCTTTGTGTTTTATCCTTGCATAGTTTGTGTGAGTTTGCAGTGAATGGTCAACTGTAACACATTACAGTATGAATCTTGCTCAGACTATACGGTAACATGATTTTGTAGTATCTCTACTCTGCTGAAAACTGAAAAATGTCCTAGTTTACCCTGTTCCTACTCCTGTCTCCCAATTTGCACAATAGTTGCTGTGCAGTCAATATGAAGTACTGCCTATACAATATTATTAAAGGAGGGAGTTTGTGGTTTTTAACGAAAAGTTCTGTTACATGATTATTTACAGCAGTAGATAACTCTCTTGGCCTCCTCATTTAGTAAGTCCTCATGAATTGGTCCTCAAGGTTGAAGATAATATCTAGTCTAAGATCAAGACCAAAGTGCATGTATACTGTCTTAAAACAACTCTGATCTCAAAAATGTCATAGTGGTTTATGCAAACACTATTTTATGAAGCTTTAAACCATTGTCCCATGTTGCAATATCATGAAATAACATGAAATGGAAGTTGGAGGCAGTGCGCCACCAGTTATCTTCCTGTGCAAAACATATATTAAAGAACAGAAGATCTCAAGAGTTTCTGGTCAGAGTCACAACCTAATTGATGAGTAAGGTGGTATAAAAATTAATGGGATAGCGTTGAAGTTTAAACCAATATATTCGCTTTTTACAGTGCTTTACTTTTAAATCAGACAATTACACTGACCAATGAAACTCTCTATATTTAGTTCAAATGGAACAGTTTGAAGGTTCCTAAAACAGCAGTCACATAAACCATTACACCATTTTACGATTTGAGCATTTTTAAGATGGTAGAAAACAGGAGATTAGGTCTTTTCAGACCAACTGCAAGCTTCAACCTCTGAGGCTGAAGCTAACAACTAACTTCTGTCTCCAAGGCTAGTTAATGTGGATTTATACTAAATGAAGATGCTTTGAGACTTATCTATTGCAAGTAAGATATTAACCGCTTATATACTTTAATCAGAACTTCACTTTAAAAATCCTAAGCTGTCCCTTTAGTTTTTCATTGTGTTGTTAAGATCAGTAACATGTCAAGTACAGATTGGGTTTTCACTTTGATGCTCCGGTGAAGGGCTCACAACAAAATACCATAGATTAAGATTGATGTAAAGTGAAAAAGCATTGCAAACAACCAAACAAGACAGTGACACACCACGTACACACAAGACCGTGGCGGCTGATGAGATAAGTTAACACCTTGGGTTCTCCAAAGGTGTCCAAGTATCGTGACAAGCACAAGAGAAATAAAAAGCATTAGTGGGTTTCTGCACAACAGCATTTTAAAAACGCACAACAGCTGTTTTTGTTTTTTCTTTTTAATCTGAGCTTCTTCTCAGTCAAAAACTGACTACTACAGGGATGCGGTATATGAGTAAAATTCAATTCAGTTTCTTAAAAAAATAGCACTTTCAAGAATAAAACCAATGAAGAAGCACATGAAGTGTGTAACTATAAAAATGATGGAGCTTCCAAGGTTGCAATCATTATTCAGGTGTGCATAAAAAAGGTAGTTGTGGGAATGTGGGGAAAAATTACCCACCAAAGTAACTGGTTACAAGTCAATATCCAAAACCCTTTAGCATATATATTTTGAGCATTATGTTGGCTGGCCTTATATTTGCATTTTATTTTAAAGGTTCTTGGCATGCAAAACATTTGTGCAATATTTCTTTGACTTATGTTGGCTGAAAGCAGAGCCAGGTACCAATTTCCTCTGAAAGGACAAGGTCAATTATGGGAATCATATGGTTAATTTTGACCTGCATTTTTTTTTTTTTTTTTTTTTTTACTTTTCTCTCATCCTGATTGATTTTACAGCACAATTTTGAAAACAACGGCAAAAAGAGATACCATGGATTGAGCGTAAAACTAAGTGAATATGCCAGTGCATCGGTGAGTTGTAGAACTACACTTTCTGCAATGATCCGTCTTGGAAACAATTATGTTGTCATGTGTTGTTAAAAAAGTCTACAACCATTTAATGTGACATTAATTTCAGAGCCGTAGTAGACCCTCATAGTGAAAGATTGATTATTAAGGAAGTAAGCTGACCTGAAATGCAACGAAGGGTGCGTGTTGGGACTGTTCAACCAGTTAAAAACAGTGAACACAACACTGAAAAAAAAAAAGTAATAATATCAACTATCTATGCTTCCCGCAAATGAAACGCAAATATTCATGAAGCATGAGTTGCTGGTATCAAGGTATACCAAAGTTTTAAAGTTTTAGAAAAGACTAAAATTTTCTGTTATACTGTTCATACGATTTAAATCATTTTAATTAAATCCTAGAAAAAGTGCAAGAGTTACCGGCGCTTTCTCCAGCTGTATGGGGTAACGTAGTTCTGCCTCTCCCCCACTACACATTTCCCTTGCTTACAGAAAAGAAATTCAGCCACTGAGAAATATTTCCAGTTGTAAAAACTCACATGGTCATGCACCACATGATCAGCACCACTTATCCCTCTAATTAAGGTGATGTTGTTCAAATGCTACAGTCAGCAAGCAACAAGTGACATGTCTGTAAAGTGGCTGAGTGCAGGTTTGCTACCTCACCAGCTATCCAAGCTCATAACCAGCTTTAGATGACATGAACACAGTATTTATCATATCATTAGAATCTTATTGTGGTCCATGTCTAGTCAGTATCTTGACAAATAATCTCTTACATTAGGAAAATATGTCATTTGGCTTCAACAAATAGAGGGAAACACCATTAAGTCTTCCCATCAAACCAGGTTGCTAAAATTTACCTTTAATGACATTAAATTTTACCCTCTGCTTTTTATTAAACTGTGTGATCATATTTTCTGTGCACAGACCTAAAAAAACTAACAAACCTTACATCAGCAGCTCTACAACTCACCGATGGCACTAAAAGGCTGCAGCTGGGGGTATCGACATATGACCCAAGACTCTTAACACCACTCTGAGTCCCCACAGTCCAAAAGCCCTTCCCAGTTCTCCCATGATGTTCTTCCAGCTGCTGAACGTGCAAATGAAAACCTAAGTTATAACTAATAACTATTAAACAGAGTTTGTGTTTAAGGTTAGGTGTCAACATCTGATTAGGTTTAGTGTTAGGGCATAGGATCAAATATTTGAAGACCAGAAAAGGACGTAGAGTGGTGGGGCCTGAGAGCGACGAGTGAAGTTGGATCCTCCTTGCTGGGAAAGTGATTCCATAATAACAGCTACATTTTTGCTGATTTGCTTTCCTGCCTCTTGTTACTTTGTCTTCTTTTTTTTTTTTTTTTTTTTTTTTTTTTTTTTTTTTTTTTTTTTTTTTTTAACATTTTCTAATACTTAAAGCAAATACGTATTGTTTTCCTTTCTCATTTAACATCACAGTGTTTAAGGGAGTGGTAGAGGGAAGCAGGAGGTGCTGTTGGAGTGGCTGGGGACATTAAAGGGCCAAACAGGTTTTAGACGGCCAGGTCACTTGGCCTGGCCCTGACGTTGCTGCTCTTGCTCGCCCGGCTCAGCCGCCGAGGGTCTGTGCTGGCCATAAGCGGGGGCTCGTGCATCTCCACCGTTGTGGTGGTGAGGTGGACCTCCTCCTGCATGTTTTTGCCTCCTCCACCGCTGTCAGTACCTGGGCTGGTGCTGCCCAAGACGGCGTTGTTGGTGGTGTTGGCGTTGCTGTTGGTGTTGTTGCTGGGAAAAAGCAGAGCAGCACCAGTCGGGATCTGCTGCTGTTCATGCTCATTGTTGGCCGAAGAAGATGAGGATGGTGAAGGGGAGCCCATCTCCCGAGTCTGCTGCTCGGTGGCCAGGTTGGCCCAGTTCTGCTGCGTGGCCAGCCTGTGGTTGTTGCTGATATAGTACCGAGAAGGGGAAGAAGACTGCTGAAGGGACTCCTCCTGCTGGAGGTCATCCATCTTAAACTCTGCTGCTGAAGTTATGCCTGCCGGCCCCATAGGTGGCGGAAATGCCCCACTGCCTGCCGTCACATCTATGTAGTTGGGAGGATAGTTGAGGCCGGATGGGGCAGTTCTGGAGGCCAAGGCCAAACGCTGAGGCTCTTCAGTGTCAGCATGCTGCAGCGATTCGCTGTCAGGGACGAACTCATTTGTCATGCCCTGTTTGAGTTTCTTCCATCCAAGGTGATAGATCTCTAACAAATTCAGCAAAAGAGACACGCAAGCCACCACAAGCATAAATATAATAAAAATGGTCTTTTCCGTGGGCCTTGATATGAAGCAGTCAACAGTGTTGGGGCACGGCCAACGTGCACATTTGTATAGGGGCCTCAGCTGGAAGCCATATAGAAAATACTGGCCCAAAATGAAACCAACTTCAAACAGGGTCTTGAAAATAATATTGAACACATAAGTGCGCAGCAGTGCACCTCTGATACGGATTTTGCCATGCTCGTCTCTGATAGGAGGCTTTTCCTTCTTCCCCCCACCTCCAGCATCACCACCATTTCTATAAAGGAGTTCTTTCTCCTCTTGGAACCTGTTTGCTTTGCGCATTTCCTCCTCCTTCTCCTTTCGCTTCTCCTCCATGCGGACAATGTGCAGCACGTGGCCCAGGTAGATGAGGGTCGGCGTGGACACGAAGATGATCTGCAGTACCCAGAACCGGATGTGCGAGATGGGGAAGGCCTCATCATAGCAGACGTTCTCGCAACCAGGCTGCTGGGTGTTGCATGTGAAGTCGGACTGCTCGTCACCCCAGACCTCTTCAGCTGCGGCACCAAGCACCAGGATCCTGAAGATGAAGAGGACGGTCAGCCAGACTTTGCCGATGACTGTTGAGTGCTCCTGAGCATTCTCCAGCAGCCGCCCCAGAAAACTCCAGTCGCCCATGCTTCCACGTTTCTAGCCTACGGAGAAAGTACAGGCTGGGGTGGAAAAACGAGAAAGAGGACAGAGAAAGAGATTATGTCAAGTAAAACAAAATGTCAATGAATCTTGAAATAATTGCAAAGGACGGTGGCTCTTACCCTGATTTGAGACACTGTACATAAACACATACAACCACAGTTGGCATAAAACCTTCTATACCATTGAATACCTATCAGAAGAGGATCTAAATACAAAGCAGTACTGAACTGCACCCTTTCAATGCAGATGCTGGTATACTGTACAAGCCACCTGTGTGATTGAAGCCCAGTTCATTGGCTTTTCTCTCTGTCTCTGTGTCAGGCCCTGTCTCTGTCTCCCACCTGCTCGCTCCGCTGCCCAGCAGGCATGTGCTGAGATCGACATTATTATGTTCGAAAACAGCATTTAGCAGAGATGGGGCTCTGGGATGCCACACAGGCACACACACACACACACACACACAGACACACACACACACACACATACAAATACTGATATACACACATTTACAAATCCCTCCCTCCCTCACCCCAGTCTCTGTCTGCTGTAACACAAAAAAGCTGCCAAAACTATACAGAAAAAAAATCTGTTACTGTATTTTTGACATAAGAATATTATACATTAGGTTCTAAAATGTTATCAAAATACAAACTAGAAACAATTTAAAAGGGGTTCAACAACTATACATGTCTTAAATAGCCTTTAGTTTGATGCATCTGGTACATACCTTAGGATTTAGAGTTCTTGCTAAATGAAAAATGTCTAATTATTTCCAATTACAATTTTCAAGGGCCAAAACTGATGAATTCAAACCGATTTTTCTGGAAATAAAAGTTAAACAACCAGTCATATTCACATCCCTGCATTTATAAGAAGCCCACATCAAGAGTCGTTCTTTAGCGGTTCATTTTTAATAGCCTAAAACTAGATCAATCATTGGTTGAAAGCTTAAATCAACTATTTCCAGTGGCTTTTGAAACTATGTATATTTACATTGATATTTTGCCAGCAGTTTGAAAAAAAAAAAAAAATGTAATAAATTGAGAAAAATTGCAGCAAAACTCAATTTTAGAGTGAAAACTTACTGAAAAACTCCTGAATTAAAGGTGATAAATCCATCGACTAAGGTTCACAAACTGTTTGACACCTGGAAGAGAAAAGCATTTGTTGAACATAAAATTACTGACACCTTTTGAGTCTATGTATAAAAAAAAGCTTAATTCATACTGCAGTTAAACACCTAAGTAAAATAACATTAAGAAACAGGAAACAAATGATTACTAAAGACACTCTGCATGTTACCTGCTGTAAACTTTGCAAGGCATTAAGGAATTTCACAGAAGTTACCATCACTGAATCAAAAAGCTTTCCTTTTCACTTTGTAGTAAATTTTCAGTGGCAGACTTCAAACTCAGCATGAGCCTATCAATGTTTAGTGCTATTTGTGGCATTTAGGTCTACCAGCTGAACAGAGTCAGGTTCAAATACAAAGCCATAAGTGTCAGACGCACAATGCAGAGTGTGCCAGAGTGCCCAGACTCCCTTTAAGCGCCACAAGCTTTGTCAGGCTTTTGTCCCTCTGTTGTACAGTAAAACTGGAGCTGGTCTTAATTACCTTCAGATTTCTTCATTAACTCCCCCCTGACGACCGGGGAAAGTTTCGGGTGCTTCAACGTTTGTCCGTCATACCTTTGAAGATGTCAAAGTTACATAAGAAGATCAAATCCATCAGCCGTCAGCTGTGCCATGGTTGGAGCGCGCTGAAAAGCGTGAAGACCTCTTCTTAGAGGCTCCCCGAAGACTTACTTCTTTTATAATTTCATCAGCTCTTTTTTTTTTTTTTTTTTTTTTTTTTTTAAATGTTGCCGCAAAAAACACACATTAACTAATTTTTCCAGGTCCCTGGTCTGTCGTGGGGTTGTAAGTAGTTGCCTGCAATATTAATAATAAGAAGAAAAAGTTGCCCTCTTTTTGTTGTCAGTTTATGGAATCGGCTTGGAGACGCAGATGTAACTCGGTTAAACGGAGCTGGAACCCTTTTCCACCCAAGTCTGGGCTGTCACATTGTGTGACCATGCATGAGTGAATCCACAGAGTCATCTGCCTGTGCGGAGTCACACCACGCCCAGTGTCAACCTACCCCCACCCAAAAATACGGCGTCAAAACTGGGCGCAAAGTGGGCAAAAATGTGCCAGTATTTACATTTAGTATTTCCAAATAAAAAAAGTTTTTTAAAAAATTCTGCGTTGGGGTTACTCCAAGTCTTAAACTAGTCAAGTTAATATCATTTAATATTACTACTACTACTACTAATAATAATAATAATAATAATAATAATAATAATAATAGAGATAAATGTCACGATGTAACCTAGCATCAAAGCTTGGCCACTGCTACGAATTTCAGAAATATAAAAATCTTACTGCATTTATAAAATAAAATATGACCTAGAGGTGCACCGATTGCAGTTTTCTGGCCAATCACCGATTTTTTAAAAGCCTGACCTGCCGATTCCGATTTCAGCCGATACCTATTAATATAGCAACAAAGTCACGAAGTTGCCAACAGTGGGGTGACTACTGTTAACTGGGCACAGACCTGACCTGTTGGGTGGGCCTATCAGTCAGCCCTCTCTCACTGCAGAGCAAAAGGGGACAGTGGTGGATTTTTAGACCTTTGTGGCGGTAGATAAGATTGGTGGGTAAGATTGGTTTCTCATGTAGGTATCAGCCAATCGCCAGTCTCCCAAAATTAAGGTGATTGGGGCTGATTTATCAGTGCACTCCTTATATGAGCCATACAAATAAACATTGCAATGTAGAATAAACCAACCAACCATAAATTTCAGAACACCCAGTATAACAAAAGAGGATATTCTCCACTGCAATAAATTAATAAATACATAAACAATTAACCATACAGATAGAGGTCATGATATAACCTTAAGCCAAAGTTTGATCCCAACTCCTTTTTTTCAGAAAACTTAATACTTTGAAATTATAACATAGGATCTTCTTCACTGCAATAAATAAATAAATAAATAAATAAATAAATAAATATTACGAATAATAGGAAGAAGAAAAAAGAGCCAAACAGTTGTGTTTTCACTAATTTATGAAAAATTTCTCAAAGAAAAAAAAAACAAGTTGAAGGATCAAAGTGCAAGTGTACACGACATCTCATTGGTTCATTTCTCAATGTGAAAAACTGTCCATTAATGTTGCATAGCTGTTAGAATAAAACTATTACATTGATGTGGAAGTAAAGTCAGTTTTAAAGTCTGCAGTGATAAAAAAAAAAAAGAAAGAAAAAAAATTACACCAGGAGGTCAAAGGTAATTTTAGAGTGGATATACAAAATATATATTTTTTAAAGGACACTAAAGTCCCCAGAGTGCAACACTGTGCAGGTCACATTTTCCTCTTGTGTTCTCACGCTGTGAAACTCCAAACAACTGCATAAGCCGGAGCTGTTGCACAACAAAACCACACTGAGCGACTTATTCGGATTTACTTTTTATAACATTGGAATTTACACATCTAATTGACTTGCCATCATATCTCACTCAGTCCCTTAGCAGTTATTGCACAATCACAAAATTACCAGCCAGGTGCCTTTTTCAATAAACAGATGTGACTAATCCATGACATCTATTGCTGGATGAACGGACAACAAAGAGATGTTTAGGTTTGAGATTTGTCATGATTTGTTATGATTAGAGCGCTGCCTAAAATAAGCCACATGTTAAAAGCTGATACAAACAGCCAGGGTCAGTACACACCATAAACATCTCTATAACATGAATACAAAAAGCAACTGAAGCTGCTCTGTGGTGAATAAAACAAAAACAATGGATAAAAGTCATAAATGGATCCTGGATGAAAGCCAGTACAGTAACAGTTCAGAACATCAGTATTTGATGAAGTTTTGAAAAAGGCTCCTGCATGAAAAAAGCTTTGAATTTAGGCAAACCAAACATCACAAAGAGCTAAAATTCATATTTGTACATAATTACATGTACAACAGATACTCATTCGGTCTATTTACTTTTATATGAATGTCAACAAAGTTACAGTTAAGCCCCAAATGATTCATTCTACTGACAGATTTAGATTTCAAATTATTTCCATTCACCCAAAAAGTCTGTTTCTGACAGGAAGCCAATAGAAAAATCTTTTTTACAGCAACCAAACCCTCCTTATAATTGCTGACCGACTTTTTGCATGTTTCTAGAGCTGTTTTGTTGATCTATCTTTAGTGATAAGCTCTAAGTCCTTGAGGATGGATGGCCTCTTATCATCACCCTAATCTTAAGGTTTGTCCACAAGTGGAGACTCTGGCTGGGTTGCTCCAAAACATTAAAATTACTTCGGGGTCAGTGGAAACATGTAAAATTAACAGATTACTTTAAACCTAAATCTACCAGAGTTATGGCTAATTCAGGGATTAACCATGCATATTTCTGAAACACCATTCATCTGTGCAAACTTTGCAAAAGTATTCACACCTCTTCAATTCTTTCATAGTTTGTCATGTTACAACCACAAACCTCTGCGTATTATCTAGGATTTTATGTGACAGATCAAGTGGTCCATAGCAGTGAAGTATAGTGAAAGATGGTGGTGGCAGGATTATGCTGTGGGTTTATGAAAGATAGAGTTGATGGGGAAGATGGATGGCCTTTAATACATGGCAGTAATTAAAGTAAGACTGGGGGAAATTCCCCTTTAAGGAGGACAAAACATACAACCAGAGCTACAGTGGAAGGATTTAGATCAAAGCGTTAGAATTATGTGTTATGTGTTAGAATGGCCCAGTCAAAGTCCACTGAAGCCAAATAAGGATTTATGGAAAGAATTGAAAATTGATGTTCACAAATACTCTCCATCTAAGCTGACTAAGATGGCACTGTTTTGCAAAGATGAATGGGCAAACATTTCAGCATCCAGCAGTAAAAAGTTTAAAGAGACATTCCCCAAAAGGCTTGCAGCTGTAACTGTGGGGAAAGGTAGTTCTACAAAGTACAGGCTCAACAAAGCTGGATGCAAATGCATGTGTTTATAATGAAAGTTCTGAACACCTGCATCATTACATCTGTTGTATAATTATACACTACTTTGTGTTGATCTAGATAAAACTCAAACAAAACATATCAGCGTTTGTGGTTGTAACATGATAACTTGTGAAAAATTCAAGTGGTATGAATAAGATGTGGTACAAAAATAAAAAACTTCTAAAGGTTTAAGTACATGATAATCAGACAAAAGCTAACAGATGAATTTGATTGATTAAACTGGTAATGTGAGAGATCTATTGTTTAGCAGAGGCTCATTGCACTGTCCCCATCCTCCGTCCAGGATCTGTTTCAAGGACTCCTCACACCCTCCCTGTACATTTTTTTGATTAACCTCAAGAGCAGAACGATCAGAATGGTGGACAGTTTTCTTCCTGAACCTGCTAAAATGCTGAGCTGCTGTTAAGAAAATGCTCTTCTCTTTATATTATTGTAATTTTTTTTTTTTTTTTTTTTAATATTTCATTGTTTTTACAGAGAAATGCTGTTTGATTTTATTGTATGTTCTCGGGTTCACACACACACAAAAAAAAATCAGCTGATTGGTTGTGCTCCCTTAATAAAGTGAAACGCCTGCATGCTTCTTAGTAAAATCTTTACCCACACAAAGGTAAATGTGAAAAGACAATTTAGTGATCACACATTTTTAACCACTCTGTCTTTGATCAATTTACCTGAAAAGATGTCAACCCTCTAAATAATTCTCGCCTTTTCTCTTCATTCACCACTAGATGTCAGTGTAGACTCATTCATTTCAGGAACAAACGCGTGCTTACATTTATGTTACAGCTGCAGACTTTAAACAGAAGTCAAACACATATCCCCAGTGTAAAGAAATCAAGGTATCACTTGGTATTTTGCTGGGTTGTTTTTTCTGTGAGAACAAATTGTTATTTTACATCTTATGAGCAACTTCATGCTGGTTCTTGAATTGATTCTAATTGGGATTCTTGGAAAAATATTCTCTACCCAAAACATTGTTATAGAACAAGATTCTGCAGGAATTATTGCACATTTCATCTCTAGTCAAATACACCTCTGAGATTACAGCAGATGGTCCTTCAATGTTCTGGCTTAAAAGCAATATTTTTGATTTGTAAACTAATGTATTTTTGGTTAAATTGTTTTGATTGTTAGTGAGCAGGCAATGACTAGGTAGAACTCAACTAAAAACAAAACTAAAAAATACTCAGCTGTGAACAGCACGACAGTGCATTAGTGGAAATTTAAGGTCATGTGTGAGAAAACCGCCCAAGTCCACTTCCTTTGGGTCAATATAAGTTCTGATGCAGGTTAACAAGCTGAACTAAAACTTTTCCACAGTAATACAGACTCTGTATCCCACTGGACAGCTCTAATGGGGGTTCACAGATGGAGCTACAGTTTATTCTTTTCTTTGCTCTTTAGCACATGGTCTTGTTGCTGGACGAATCCGTGGAGGATGACAACAGCATCTCATTCTTCTTATTGTCCCTTGTCACGCTCTCTGTGTACTGGTGTTTCCTCTTCCTTGACCGGTTCATGCACCTCATGAGTGCCTTGACGATGAGGTAGAACAGCTCGGCGATGTTCAGCACCATGCAGATGGCCGAAGAGGCCACCATAAAGATGGTGAAGACAGTCTTCTCCGTCGGTCTGGAGATGAAGCAGTCCACCTTGTTGGGGCAAGGCCACTGCTCACACTTCACAAGCCGGGGCATCTGGAAGCCGTCGTAGACGAAGTACAGCGCGTACATGAAACCACCTTCAAATATGAGTCGGAAGAACAGACTGCAGGTGTAGGTCCACCAAAGAGGGCCTGTAATGGGCAGACGTCTTTTTTTCAGGGTCTCCAGGTCAGTGTTTTCGGTGCTGTTGGAGGCCAGCATGGTCCTCTTATCCCCACGCTTTCTGTATGCGACGTGCATGGCTACAAGCAGAGCTGGTGTGGAGACAAAGATGAGCTGCAGGCACCACATGCGGATGTGCGACACAGGGAAGAAGTGGTCGTAGCAGACATTCTTGCAACCAGGCTGCTGTGTGTTGCACGTGAAGTCTGACTGCTCATCTCCCCAAACACTCTCCGCGGCCAGGACCAGGATGGTGATGCGGAAGATAAAGAGGACGGAGAGCCAGATCTTCCCGAGACTGGTGGAATGTTTGTTGACGCCACCCAGCTGGGCATAGAGTGCCCCCCAACTCATTGTGAACTCTGGAAGCTCCTGTAGGAGTAAAAAGAATATCAGTTGAGTACACCCTGCGGCTGTGCTGACCTCACTTAGGCAACTTAATCTGTCCTGATGTCTGAAAAGACTGTTTCACCATCATCATTATCCCATGATAAAACAAGATGGCCTTAAACAAACTTCTGGACATTTAGGAATGGTGGATTTTTGCACTTCAGAGTCAAATTATAGCAACTTTTGAGAAGTAAAGCTGACTCTATATCAGTGGTGTCAAATTCCTTTTCATTTCGGGCCACATCGAGCTCAAGAATGTCCTCAAAGGACCAGTTATGGTGCAATGTATTAACAAAATGACCCCATTAACAAACTGTTAAAATGTAAAGAAATAGCTTTCTCTGCATTCGATGAGAACTTCTTGAAATGAAATATTAAACATCTTTTCACAATGATGTAGTTTGGCAGCATGCAGATAAAACTGCTGTGATTTGATTGATAAATAATTTTTAAGCACACAACTGTAACACTGAAGGTTCAATTTCCAGAGTCTAGAGGGCCACATAAAAACTTCTGGCGGGTCGGATTTGGCCCACAGGCCTTGAGTTTGACACGTGCTCTATCTGACAAAAGTGTTAAGCAGTTTGACAACATTTAGTTTTAACAATCAGGCAAGACGCTGAAATGTAGACAACTCAGTTAACTGAGCATGCTAATGTATAAAAATAGCAATGATGCTGCTAAACCACAAAAGACGACATTGCAGGGTTTCGCCTTACTTTATTTCATCACTTGATTTAATCAGTTAAATAGCCTACTTTCAATCCTGTTAAGTTACACAGTAGGCATGAAACATGGTTAGAAAAAAAAAAAGAAACAATATTATACTCAAACTTCGTAGACTAAAAGAGCGTTAACTGGGTGTTATTACTGTTATTGTTATACGAGATCTACATTAACTTTCCCAGTTATTATTACAAAGTAGTACTTTTTTATGTTTTAGAGCAGAATCCTGCCAAATTTCTCAATAAATAAAATGCTGACAAAAAAAGGACCAACAGCATTAATGAATGAAAAAAAAAAAACAAACAAACAAAAAAAAAACCTTAATAAAAGGTGAAGATCAAACCTGCGTTCACGACACTTGTCTTCCTCAAACTTAGGTTTGTCCTGTTTGTCCTATAAGTTATGATGAAGGGTTTTCCATGAAGAAGTAGAAATAGTTGGTCCTAATATCCTGCGCGGCGAAGCAGAATGAAGAGCTTTTGCGGACGAGCGCCGTCGTGTCTTTGCGCAGCGCTGTGTGCGGTACACCTGAGTCTGCGGAGGTTTTCCATCATCCCTTGTGCAGACAGGTAGGGAGGAGTCAGGCTGAAGCTCAGGGTGGGGCCAGCACTGCTGTCCACAAATATCTGAGGTTCCAAGAGATTCATGACTGATAACTGGAAGGAACAGCTCCAGTTCCTAATTATTTATTTAGGTTACAATTTTTGTAGACTGTAGCTTCATTAAATACAGGTGTATCTAATAGGGTTAGGGACTCCTAACCCTATTAGATACTTTATAATAAAATATTTTTGCCTATGTTACTAATGGCAGATTTTCCAAACGTTCATAAAAAAATGCCACTACACTTCTTATTACACCCTTAAACAATTTTAAATTTACACGTGGACTGTAAAGCTATAGGAGCCTTTGCCCAAACAAACTGATGGTTATTCAAACAACAGCGTTTCAAACACTTGACTTTAGCCTCAAGATGGCTTTAGTTAAGCCAAGTGGATACCAGTGACTATCTTTTTTTATGATCCTTGAGTGCTTGGGTTTTGGTTTTCATTTATGTTTGTGTTTTGAAGCATCTTTTTATTGTTTATTTATATTTGTTAAATCTTGCCACATTCAGTTTATTTCTCCGTGTTCATTATTGTTCGAAGGATGTTGCCATATCAGTTTATTTCTTTGGGTTTCATTTCTTAGTTTATTTTGGCATTCTGTTCTTTGTGCATTTGAATTTAGTTCTCCTAGGTCAGTGTTTTCACCTTGGTTTGTGGTTTGAGTTTTAGTTCAGGTCCCTTTGTGTTAATTAGTTTCTCTCCCTCAGTTTCTCCCTGCCACAGCTGTACCACATCTCCTGATTAGTTTACCTGTTTCTTTTGTCAGTTTCCACCTCTGCATTAGTATGTCAGCTCACTGATTTTCATTACTCATTGCTGGATTTTTCCGTTACACTTCCTGTTCTCTGTCTGCATTCCATGTCCTGCTCTCCCTGCGATTTTCTTTGTAAGTTTTCTTTTGTTTTTATTAAAGTACTCTGTTTTCAATAATATATAAAATACAATAACTTTCTTTAACCTTAACCCTGTTGTGACAAACTGTCAATGTCATGAAAAAGAGATACACGACTGATTAAGAAATACAATATTTAGATCATATACTGCTGATGACATGCAATGTATTCTACCGGTGCTGTCTAAATCTACTGAGTCTTCAAGCATAAATGTGACATTGATCTTATTAACTTTAGTCTCTTATCAGACTGAACTTCACATTTTACATTACTTGGATCTGGATTAGAGACCAAAAATACCGATAAGGACATCCCTGTGAATAGGTATGTTATCATCCATCAGTAATTTGTCCTTCCTACTCTCAGCGATGTATCAGCAAATATGTGGAATTTGTTTGTCTTTATACAGTATCTCAAACGCTGGAGGTAAACGCTGGTCTTCCTGGAAGCAGACAGTGGAATCCCATGATTTTCACTTTAGTCAGAAATCTCTGTGAAACTAAATATTTTATGGAAGCAAAGAAAAACATGTCAAAACAGGAAATGCACTCAAAACTCGTGGTATGTTTTCAGTCATTTCCTGCTATTCCATGCAGCTTTGTGTTAATGGAGACTTTGATGAAAAAATGATCACTTCTTTACTGTAAAATTTTTCTTTAAAAAAAAAAAAAAAAAAAAAAAAGCACAATAAAAGAACCAACAGGAATAATTTCATAGTTTTTATTAATCAAAACATTGTCTCACAATTTTTATTTTGATTTTTCGTCACATTAAGTGCGATGTATTGCTTGTTTGCCACACAGGTTAAAAAAAATCTACAAAGTAAATTTGAGAAAATAAAAGCAAACACCCAAAAATAATCCGTTAGTATAGTAAATGCTGAAAAATTATGTCCATGATCAAGAAATTATGTACAGTGTTCAAATGTCTTACTGTTTTATTTCCATTGATAAAAAGTTTTAAAGAAATACTCGAAAATTCATCCTATCAGTCACTGACAATGGAATAAAGTACTTCTTGATTTCAGCAATCAGTCTTCAGTGGTCTTAATTCTGGTCTTAGCACATTAAGCTCAGTGGTCCTTCTTTAGTTTAGCCAGATGCATGAGGAGCAGGTCCCTCCTCTCCTTCCTGGCTGAGAGATGCTGCTGGTCACTGGGAATGAGCTCACACATCTCCTAGAGACAGCAGTAGAGGAAAAGAGTGAGAGCAAAGAAATTAAGAATTTCA
This sequence comes from Anableps anableps, assembly GCA_014839685.1. Taxonomy (NCBI): domain Eukaryota; kingdom Metazoa; phylum Chordata; class Actinopteri; order Cyprinodontiformes; family Anablepidae; genus Anableps; species Anableps anableps. The sequence goes on along the minus strand of CM026075.1, from coordinate 8,562,280 downwards.
GGTAGTGGGACATGGCCATGGGCAAACATGTTGGAGATTCTTATATAACGGTTTAATAATAACAGAAACGCTAAGGGGCTCTGCAGTTAGTTGAGGGATAGTGTAAGTCTTGGTCATCCACTTTTGAAGCTTAAAAATGCAACAAGTCGTTGGTTTGGAAAAAAATCAACCAACTGGATATTACAGTCGATGTAACTGAATGATACTCATTTCTTAAATGAAAAAACAATATTTTACAGTATAAATTAAATCACCAAACTGACCACTGGAGAGCAGATAAATAGGGAAAACGGATTTGGTTTAAACTTCTGAAAATGGCCTTAAATCCATTGGTATGTTAGCTCTTGGTAACGGCTAAGCTGAAACCATGCAGTCTGGCCGTGAGCCATTTATTTATCACTCAAACTAGATATGAAAAGAAAAATTGGACAGAACGGTTAAAATGTGAGAAATTCCTTATTGTAAACAGTAAATTTACCACTCTTAACCACTAACAGATCACAATAACAACATTCTTCAATGTAGACGTTACTATGGGAAGAAGAATTAAAATTTTTCTAATTTTAGTATTAGTGAGCTATTTTAAAATGAAGTCAGAGGAGGTTAAAAGCTGTAAGAAATGGTGATGGACAATTATTGTTTGTTTATTATCATCAGAAAAAATAACTATGCTATGATTTATCATGACAGCATTACCTGTAATTGAGGATGTTCGCAAACTCCAAAGCACTGGTAATATGGTTTTGATTGCAACTTGTGCTGTTGTAATTGTTTTTAATGAAGGTTCAATGAGAGCATCAATGAATGTCAAACAATCTTAAAATATGATTAAATGCCTCTTATTAGTGCTGTTTAGCTGTAGAATTGCTTTACTTTTACGTAACTGATGTCCTATAATAACCCCTCTGGTAATAGGAAGAAGTATTTATAATTGTGAAGGTCTGACTGTATAAAGTGCTAGATGTATTGCTAAAAGTCATTTTTTTAAATGCTTTTTATTGACACTTTTTTTCTTATCACAATAAAGACCACAAAATAACCTTTTTTTTATTCCATATCACCTATCCCTAGCAAGAAGCAAATAAAATCCTGAAAGCAAACTTTATTTTCCATTGAAGCATGTCAGATCATTAAAGCGAGAGCTAGACTTTCAGCAGATAACAGGAAGGCTGAATGCCTAAGAGCAAAGTTGATTTGTTTTATTGTTTTGACCTCTTCACTGAATGTAACAGATCTGGAAATGTTGGCAGCCTTTTGGAAATCTCAGACTTTAGATAAGGATCTGCGCTCTTAGTAGACATGCAAACTGCATTAACAATAATGCTATCGAGCTAATCGCTAACATGCAATGCTACGGACAATTTAAAACTTTGAGTTTGTGATCATTTTGTCATTTGTATAAAATAATAATAAAACCCTGCCTTTTAGTGACTAAATGATGTTGCCTCTGTTCCTAATACAAGTAATTATTAACCGCTCACAGCAGGAAAGCCAGAAATCTAGCAGGCCAAAGTTTTAAGAAAAAATTGATCGGAAACTGGCTACAAAACTCTGATTGTTGCATTTCTTAACTCAAACACAAAAGTTAAAAACAATCAATGCACCACACTGGTAGTTATAAGCAGGTTTTAGTTGCTTTTGTTTCTCACTCCAATCACCTGAGGGTGGCTCTACTTCTTCAAGACCTCTCAGATGGTTCGGTGAAACAAACTATCTTGCATGTTAGTCAAATATAATCAGAGGTCTACCAATGGGGCCAGATTGTTGATCTTTCTTTATTTATAATATGTGGACCTTGTGTAAAAATTGATGAAATGGGAACGCATGTCTTCAAGCATAAAAGGAAAGTTTACTGCAGATTGTGAGAAGGAGCATTTTTTTTCTCAATCTTTTATTAGGACATATCTTCACATGCCAAAGGTGGTGATGTGTGATAATGTGTGTAGTACTATGTAGTATGTCTGTAGTAGTGTGTAAAAACAGATTTTTCCAGAAACCCTACTAGTTTCCACTCTCACACAGGTACATTGTCATACAGAACAGATAACTTGTTATAATCACCAAACCAGACTAACTGATTGTTTTCCTGCTGAACTAGATCAATTTAAACTGTTTAGTGCTCCAGGGCAGCTGTTTTCAACAGAATGACCTTCTCTGACTAACTTTTAAACAGCCTGTAAAAACATGTGACTGTGAAATGTCTACAGAGCTGTATACAAGCAGGAACTATCGACTTTCAGTAAGTCAGAGCAAAAAACACCATCAACCAGCTTTAAAAGGAAGTAACTACAAATAAAAAAAAGTCAATAAGTAAATACTAGTACATTTTTAAACTCACAGGTTTCTGTAAATGAGCTGATGTGTCTTAACTTGACCTACAGCTGGCATCTTTGAAGGTTCCTTCAAGTTACCTTAATGACGTCCTTGGCTGGCTCCCCGAAGAAGTCAGGTACAGGCCCGAAGGAATTCAGGACCCTGGTTACACCCTTCCCGTACCGTCTCATATAGTCTTCCAAACCTGGAAGAGGGGACAGTGGTGGGAATAAGGAGCTGATCAAGGGACATAAGACTTTCACATGCATCATATTACTAGACTTAGCACAGGCATGGCGTTCAGGGCAGGAAGGTGTCAGTGGCTCGCTGCAGGTTAACAGCGACAAACATCAAAACACTGACTTTATGGCAGGACCTTTTAACAAAACCGGTTTCACCACATTTACATTCCATATATTTGAAATGGGTTTATGACTAGACATAATAAATTAAGATAATTCTAATTATATTTTGACTGGACAAAATCACTGTTTGAAATCTCTCTAATTACATTCTGACTAGCATAAATGATGTCAGATTTACCATTAAGTTGTATGGAAGGTTCAGTTCAAAATATTTACAATAAATTACTGACTATCTGAAACATATATTTCAGCTATGAACAATTAAATTATGGCTAATCATTTAATGAATTTAAGATATCTTGAATGTATTTTTTGATATGGGATATATAAGATTTGACTAGTGCAAATTAAATTGTAGATATCTTGAAAGCAAATAATGACGAGGCAAAACTAAAAAAAAATCTAGAATTTCATATATATATATATATATATAGTCAAAATGTCTCAGATTTACCTAGTATTGTGAAATTTTAATGAAAAAAATTAAAAGATTTTTTTTTTAAATGCTCCATTTTTAACTTGGGAATGTGTTGACAGTTGCAGTTCTTACTCTTCAAAGTCATTTTTAAGTGCAATGTCTGTGTTGGGAGAGAATAAAAAGGAAATTCATTGCAGTTTTCTGAAGCAGTCTTCCAGTTCACGAAGTTCGCTTTCTCCATATATCCCATACTGCTGAGCTCCTTCTACATTATGGCATTTTTTGACAACTTTGGTCAGGACAACCCAAATTCTGCAAGCAGTTGTTTGGACAGTTCTGTAGCAGCACAAGGGGGCTTAAGTGCAATTTCTTAATTCAGATATCTAAAAATGTAATTTTGACTAGTCATAATTACGTTCGAGATAGCTTGAATTGTAATTATGGATGTTTGCCCCTTCAAATGACGAATCTGGTGAAGTCATTTGAGATATCTTGAAAGGCTTTTGACTTGTCAAAATGTAATTGAAGATATCTTGAATTGTTCTTCTTACTGGTCAGAATGTAAATTCTGATATCTTAATTATCCTTCAGGATAATCAAAATGTAATTGTGTCTAGTCAAAACTCATTTTTAGATATCTGGAATGTAATTACATACAGTCAGACAAAACAGATTTTATGTTAAAACAGCCTACCATACTGACTTTGCTTTTTTAATGTTCCTTTACTGACTGAAAGTACAAAAAAAGTGTTAGTTTAATTTTTATAAAAGCAGCATGCTTCTGTGCAGTCCACATAAAATATCCTGCTAAAGTATTCATACTCCTTATTCTTTTTTTTTTTTCATATTTTGTCTTGTGAAAATAACAAACATATATTTTAATAGGATTTTATGTGATAGACCAACACAGGATCATTGTGAAGTGGAGAAAAGAAATGATGCATGCCTTTTTTCATTTTTGTAAAAATATAAATCTAAAATGTGTGGCCTGCATTTGTATTCCACCCCCTTTACTCTGATACCTCTAAATAAAATTCAGTGCAAACAGATGCCTAAAGTCCCCTAATTAGTAAATACAGCAAATTCGTGTGTAATTTAGCTCTCAGCATCAGTTATCGAATTAAATATATTGAGCTTTTACAAAAGAGTGGCAAATAGAAAGTCATTATTGAAAGAAAGTCATAAGAAATCTCATTCACAGTTTTCCACAAATCACCCAAGGGACAGTGCATATGTGGAAGAAGGTGCTCTGGTCAGATGAGACCAAAATTCAACTTTATGGCCCTGCATACAACACACACAGTGTGTACAAAATCTAATACTTCACATCACCCTGGAAACACCATTTCACAGTGAAACCTGGTGGGGTGGAAATGTTTTTCTTTAAGGGAAACTGATGTGAGTTGATGGAAAAATGGTGGGAGCCGAGTACAGGGCAATCCTGGAAAACATTGCTGGAAGCTGCACAAGACGTAAGACAGGAGCTGAAAATTAAAGTTAACAGACGCTCTCCAGTCAATCTGACTGAACTTCAGCAATTTTGTGGAAAATATTGGGCAAAAATGTCAGTGTCTTGCTGTGTAAAGCTGGTAGAGACATTCCCAGACAGACTTACAGCCGTAATGGGAGGGAAAGGTAGCTCTACAAAACGTTGACTTGGGCCTGAATGCCAACGCACGCTTCACTTTTCAGATTTATCCTCCTAAAAGATTTTAAAAATCAAGTACCATTTTTCTTCTTCCTCATAATTATGCAGAACTTTGTGTTGGTCAATCACATTTAATCCCCATAATATACACTGAGTTTTATGATTCCAATGGGAGAAACTGTGAAATTCAAGGTGTATGAATACTTTAGCAAATTTAAATATCTATGAAAACTGAATGTAAATAAATATGATTTGGAAAAGAAAACACAGTCACTCTGAAAAAGTGGCCTCCGTCAGGCAGAAAGTTCAATGTTTAATGCCTTATTAATAACTCTTAGGTCTCCATTCATCTTATTTTAACTTTTAGAAAGATTTAATGGAGTCATTCTCTCATTTATTAATCTTTAATGACTAATTTATGATGAAGTCAGAACACAATTTGGCTAATGAATGATTTAAGTGCTGATCAAACAAACGGTTACATATTAATAGGAGTGAGTTGTGCATCTCTTCCTCTATAAGACCGGTTGTAAACTGAAAATGGGCTACATTTCATTAAATGTTCCAATCCATCTGTGATGCTTTCACACTCGAAAATTCATAAATCTGAAGTGTCCTATATGATTATCATCTTGGTTTTATCTAAAATACATGGAGCAGACGGTAACATGAATTGACTCAGCACGCTTGTCTAAATATCTGCAGAGTTCTTAGACACCAACGCAGGCTTTGGAACAATGACAATAACGAGGTAGAAAGTATCAGAAAGAAGGTGGGCGGTGTTGTCTGCTGACATTCCTCTGATAAGGAACGCTGCAGGAGAGGACTACGTGTTTGAAACATTAATGAAAAATCCCTGATGGAAAATCTGTGGACAAAAAAGAAAAGCATATGTCCTAACTGCTTTGCACCAGTTCTTTTAATTAGGTCAGGTGCTTCACCAAAAGCAATTTTGTGCACTGAGTCTCTCACTAGATTTAAAAGTTAATTGGGCACAAATTGTCTTCTAAGTTATTGATCCTATTGTTAGAATGTGAAAACAGTGCAGCTCGAGAACTGCATTTATTCATGTCTCATATTGCCCTTATGTTGAACTCTTACTGTTTGTATCGTGCTCCTACCTGGACTCACACACCCATAGCACTGCAGTGTGATAAGTACCATCTACAGTCAACTAAACATCTCACACTGATGAGAGGGGAGACTGGAGACCAAGAAACTTCATTGCTATTGTTTGTCTTTATCCACTTGCATGTTTTTTGTGGTTTTACAGAAGATTGTAAATGTCTGAACCTGTAGCACATTTCTGCCAACAATTTCATTTTGTTTACAGAAGAGATCTGCTCAAGAAAGCAATGCAATGCAACAAGAAAGGTTAGACCTTAATATAACACAACAAATTTATCTGAGTTTGATCTGAAAAAGCAGAATCTTATGGAAAATGTTGGGTTTCGTCTTGTAAAATACCTAAATAGTAAACAAACATTGTTAAATATGTTCAGATCCTAAATACAGTGCCCTGCAAATATATTTAAAATAGGGCCGGAACTTTAACACATTAATTTGGATTTCTGATAATTAATTGCAGATTTTAACACGTTACAAATTTTAACACAATTAATTGCATTTTTTCTTTTTACACCAAAGCTATTCAAGCCTAAAATACAATCTCAATGCAAAACATGTTGCTGCAGCACAGACATCCCCAACACTGATGTCAGCATCCACAGTCCACATTTATAAAAAAGTATTTTTTCAAAAAAGTTACATGAATGATCAGGGGTTCCTGAGACACTTCAAAGTTGAATGGGTATAATAGCACTTTGCAGCAATCTGATGGTTGAATGACCAAAATAGCAGATTAAAAACAAATACAGTAGTGTGAAAAAGTGTTTGTCCCCTTCCTGATTTCTTTTTTTTTTTTTTTTTTTCATGTTTTTCAACTTAAGTGTTTTAGAGCATCAAACCAATTTAAATATTAGTCCAAAACAACACAAGTAAACACAAAAGTGTAGTTTTTAAATGAAGGTGTTTATTATTAAGGGGGAAAAAAATTTAAACCTACATGGCCCTGTGTGTATTATTAAGGGAGAAAAAAAAATTGAAACCTACATGGCCCTGTGTGTATTATTAAGGGAGAAAAAAAAAAAAAGAAACCTACATGGCCCTGTGTGGAAAAAGTGATTGCCTCCTAAACTTAACTGGTTGGGCCACCCTTAGCACCAACAACTGCAGTCAAGCATTTGTGATAACTTGCAGTGAGTATTTTCCAGCTGTGGAGGAATTTTGGCCTCTCATCTTTGCAGAATAGTTGTAATTCAGCCACATTGGAGGGTTTTCCAGCATGAACGGCCTTTTTAAGGTCATACCACCGCATCTCAATAGGATTCAGGTCAGGTCTTTGACTAGGCCACTCCAAAGCCTTTGTTTTATTTTTCTTCAGTCATTCAGAGGTGGATTTGGTGTTTTGGATCATTGTCCTGTTGCACAACTCAAGGTGGTTTCAGCTCGAGGTCACGAACAGATGGCCGGACATTCACTTTCAGGATTTTTTGGTTGACAGCAGAATTCATGGTTCCATTTATCATTTATAGTCTTCCAATGTCCTGCTGTTTGGGTCTTGAAGCAGCAAAACAGCCCCAGACCGTCACACTACCATGTTTTAAAGTTGGTATGATGTTCTTTTTCAGAAATGTGGTGTTACTTTTACGTCAGATGTAATGGGACACGCATTTTTGGTCTGCCAGCCATTTCTGGGAAGGTTCACCACTGTTCCATGTTTTCACCATTTGTGGATAACGTTTCTCACTGTGGTTCCCTGGAATCCAAAAGCTTTAGAAACGGCTTTGTAACCCTTTCTCAATGTCTGTTATTTTATTTCTCATATGTTCCTGAATCTCTTTGGATCTCAGCATGATGTCTCGCTTTTGAGGATCATTTGGTGTCTGAAACTCTTTGGATCTTGGCATGATGTCTAGCTGTTAAGGATCATTTGGTGTACATCACTTTGTCATGTAGGTCCTATTTAAGTGATGTCCTGATTGAGAATGGCTGTGGTAGTAATCAGGCCGGGGTGTGGCTAGAGACACTGAACTCAGATGTGATAAACCACAGTTAGGTTTTGTTTTAACCGGGGTTGGGAATCGCTTTTTCACACAGGGCTATGTAGGTTTGGATTTTTTTCTCCCATAATAACAAACATCTTTATTTAAAAACTGCATTTTGTGTTTACTTGAGTTGTCTTTGACTAATGTTTAAATCGGTTTGATGTGCTGAAACACTGCAGTGTGACAAACATGCAAAAATATAGGAAATCGGGAAGGGGGCAAACACTTTTTCACACCACTGTATCTTTGAACAGACGTGTTCAGCTCACGTCTATTCAATAATTTAGCAGCAAAAGGGTTTTTGAATTGAAAATGTTTATTTTGTTGATGTATGGTTTCAATTAAAATACAGTTAATTGTGACTAATTAATTATAGACCCTGCAATTAACTTGATTAGCAAAAGGTGCTTCTATGATATGTTGATTCAAGGGTGCCAAATGACAGATGAACAGCACAAAATATTGAAAAGCATGCATTATTTTACTTCCACTTCATAATTATGCTCTAGTTTATGTTTGTCAATGATATATAATTCGAATAAAATACATTGAAGTCTGTGATAAAACATGATACAATGTGAAGCAACTCAAGGAGAATGAATGCTTTTGATAGGTCATTATTAAAGGATTGAACCTTGTTGCTTTTTCCAAGGACTGTGGCTGTAATGGGAGATAACACTGGTTACAATGTTTTCAACATGTCATTTAAACGTATTCTCTGTCCTTGGCTTATTATCTTCTTCACACTTGGACAGTTTATTGCCAACACTTTTTTTTTCTTTTGTCTTACGCAGCTGTTTCTGTGCAGCCCCAAACCTGGAGTAATAGAGGGTCACACTGACACTGGCTATGTCTTTCAAAGGAGTTTGGAGACTTCCTTGAGACTACAATCAGGGCCTTTTAGTGGGTTATTCCTTTAAAGGACAATGTCCTGCTGTTTGGATTAATAGTTTACAAAAGCGCTCAGGTAAGGCAGGAGAGACAGAGAGCCTGAGTGCGGGGGTATCTGATTGGAAGGATCTAAGACCTTGAAAGACAGAACAGGAGCAGGTCCAAGCAATCTTTTGAGAACACGATCATACCACTGCTTCCTGAGAAGAAGAACAAAAATCCGTCCAGTACTGTAACTACATGGAGAGTTGGCACCTGGTTTGAAGGCCGTGATGAGAGCAGTGTGAGTTTTAGATTACTGGTGTGAGGGAGGGCTTTCAGTTACCCATCAAAAGGCGTCTTTGTTCAGCCAGACTGTACTTTATCTGTGTGTGTATGTGTGGAGTCAGTCAGGGATACTCTCTGGGTTTCACACTCCCCTTTGATATTCTCCATCACCATGAGGTTTCGATCACAGTGTGACTCACACACACTGCACCATCACAACATGGTACAGTACATACATGTGAGCCACGTCACTGATGTTACATGAATTCCTAGCAAATAACCTTAACCTGTACCTGTTCACAGATCAATGAAACGTGGAATTCAGACTTTAAAATGCTTGATCACATATCTAATCTAAACATAAAGAAGCAATCATTACCTTCAGGAGCATTCAGGTGCATTGTTTCCATGGGACCTATAAAGGCATAACGCATTCCCAGTCCCTCTGACATCACTAGGTCAATATCCTTCACTGATATAACACCATCCTGTTAGAGGAAGACATAAAAGGAAAAAAAAAAATACTGTATTTACAGTATTTGGATTAAATGGTTTGCCAAAGGTTTATACAGTCAGATGCATCAAAACTTCTTCATTCTAAGGGGATTTTATGTCATAGACAGTGCATATGTCATTGTAAAGCACGAGAAAACCGATAATAATAACCTTTATTTAACCAGATAAAAACCTAATTGAGATTTACAATCTCTTTTTCAAGAGGGCCCTGGCAAGATAGCAGCACCGTTTACGAATATCAACATTACATTCAATCAGAGAAATCCATTCGTTTAGTTTTAAAAGCATCAAAACATAAAAATAGTAAATATAGCTGATAAAAAACATAACTATCAAATGCAATAGCAGTTAAAACTCTCTTCCTCATGATCTTTCATCAATACTTTTAATTGATTGAGAGTCACTTTCTCTGTCAGTTTAGACTTTTGTTTAAAATCATTCCAGACATATGGAGCAGCATATTTAAATTATCTCTTTCCCAGATCTGTCCAAACTCTGGGAACAAACATGAGAAAAGGCCTGGGAATGAAGTCCATACCGGGTATGAGATTTAACCATCAGGTATAATGGAAGGAGTCCCAATATATATTTATAAACAAAATGGGAGCATATATAACTGTCTACGAACATAAAGAGAAGGATGACCAGCTGCTGAATATAAATGACAATGGTGAACATGATATTCAAAGCCAGTAATAAAACAAAGCGCGCAATGGTATACTGAGTCCAGTTTCTTTAGATGTTGTTCTGGTGAATTCTTGAAGTCTCCATAGTCCAAAAGAGGAAGGAATGTCATTGAGATTAAGTAATCTCGGACTTGTTGAGTGAAACAAGTCTTGTTTCTGTAGAAGAAACCCAGTTTTGATTTTCGTTTAGACACCAGCTTGTTAATGTGCTCCTTGAAAGAAAGTTTATCATCCATGATCACACCCGGGTACTTATAAGAGCTGACCATCTCAGTTTCTGCCCCATTAACACTTTTAATTGTAGGTATAACCAAAGATAATGATTTACCACCTGAAAACAACATAAGCTTAGTTTTTTTGGTATTTAAAACCAGTTTAAGTTGAATCAGATTTGACTGAACCTGATTAAAAGCAGATTGAAGAGATTAAAAGTCTGTGCAAGAGAATCGGAAGAACAATAAATAATGGCATCATCTGCATATAAATTATATGTAGCCTGTGGTATATTCCTGCAAACATCATTGACATTAATAATGACTAAAAGTGGTCCAAGAATTGAGCCCTGGGGAACACCCTTTGTTATAGGGAGACTTGAAGAGCATAACCCTGCCAATCATATGCACTGCGTTCTTTCTGACAGATAATTTTTAAACCATCCAACAGTCTGGCTGGATAAGTCTATTTGTGAAAGCTTTGTTAAAAGAATACTGTGATCTACTGAGTCAAATGCTTTTGATAGATCAATGAACAGACTAGCACCATATTTCTTATCATCTAGGGACTCAATGATATCATTCACCACTTTGACAACAGCTATAGTCCTACTGTGCTGCTTCCTGAAACCAGACTGACATTCTGACAAAATATCATTCAAATCTAACAAATCTATAAGTTGCTCATTTACAAGTTTTTCCAGTATTCTTGTGAGGACACATAACTTAGAGATCGGTCTGTAGTTGTCAATAACACTACAATCGCCACCTTTTAGTAGTGGAAAAACAAAAGCCAACTTCCAGATTCAAGGAATCACATTGTTGGTGAGAGACAAATTAAAGATAAAAGTTAAAGGTTCAGCAATAATATCAGCAGCAACCTTTAAAAAGAAAGGATCAAGCTTGTCTGGACCAGCCGATTTGCTTGTGTCAATGTATTTTAAAGCTCTACAAACCTCAGATACAGTGAAAGGAGTAAAGCTACATGGTTTTCAACATTCTTTACATATAAAAATCTGTAAAGTGTAGTAAGTATTTGTATTTAACTCCTTTGAGTCTTACAACATACAACGTACATTCATACAACCTTTCACTGCAGCTATAGCTAAAAGTCAGCTTTGCTCATCTAGAAACTTTAGAGAATTTCTGCCATTTCTTATTTGCATAAAAGCTCAAGATCTTAAATGGAGAAAATCAGTGAATAGAAATGTTGAAGTCTAGCCAGAGATTCTCATTCTAACACATGAATATGCTTTGATCTAAATCAGTCCATTGTCGCTCTGGCTGTACGCTTAGGGTCACTGGATTGTCTTGTATTTAGTTCCATCTATGTTCCCATTTCCTCTGATGAAGTTTCCTGTGCCTGCTGAACAAAACCTTCCCCACATCTTCTCACCAAGGGAATGATGAGTTCAGGGTGATCTGCATTGTCAGCTTTGTACCACACAGAGCAATTTGCATAAAGGCCTAAAAGTTCCATTTGGGTCTCATCTGACCATCTTTCAAAAATGACTTAGCCTGGCCATTGCCTTCCAACGCGATTCTGCTTGATTCTCATCTCCATTCAGTGCTTCGTTTGGAATTTTCCCCATTGAGCTCGATTTCTCAGGATGCATTTCATCCTAACCAATCAGCGAACAAAAGGAGGAGTTGTGAACAAGGATGTGAAGTTTCTGTGCTGTTTCTGAAATGTAGTCTGCCTATGGTTGTAGTTTGGCAACAGGGGCAGTGGAGGAAGTGAATGAAGCCACCCAGTCCATGTTGGCCATGCTTCCAAATATCGAGCAATTAAAATTGGAGCTTCTCTCTTTGCAGTGGGGGACGCAAGTTCCGGTAAGCATCATAGTGTACATACGTCACGGCCAAACATTAGAGATTGGGTAAAATCAGATCCAATTATGTAAAACTGGAGTCCACGCCTCCAGCTAGCAATCGCTTCTCAGTAGCCGAGGGTCCAGACCCTCTGTACAAAGGGGCTGGTTTTTATCAGGCTAACAATGACTATGTTCTTGCCACTTTCCCATGAAGGACAGATTTGTGGAGTGCACAGCTAACAGTTACCAGGCCAACAGATTCTCTCACCTGAGGTGTGTAGCACTACAGCTCCTCCAAAGTTATCACAGGCTTCTTGGCTGCTCTTCTGAGTAATGCTTTACTTGTAAAGACTGACATTTTAGGTGGATGGTCATGTTTTGGTAAGTTTGATGTGACAGTCTTAATTTTTTTTTTTTAAAAGATAGACTGACCAGAGGTAAAGGTAAGGAACTCATTTTATAACCTAACCCTGCTTTAAACCTCTCCATATCTTCCTCCCTGACCCATCTGTTGTGTTCCCTGGGCTTCATAATTTACTAATAAGGTGTGTTCTGGTAATTTGTCGCACTTGATTTTATCTAGTAGCATCAGAGTAAAGAGGGCTGCAAACAAGTGCATGCCACAAATTTCAGCTTTTTAATTTTTAACCTATTTTAAAAACTTTACATCCCTTTTTTTCACTTTATTATACACTACCTCGTGTTGCTCTTTCACATAACACCCAAATAACACACATTGATGTCTGTGTTTGCAATGTAACAAAATGTGGAAAGGTTCTGTATCTTAGAACAATCCAATGTGTTGCCCATGGATGATGGCATCAACAAAGCAGGGGGTCAGATTAACGACTGAAGAGGAAAGAACATATTCTTTAGAGCAGTTCAACAAAGCTGTAACTTTTTACTTCTAATGTTTTCTCAGTGCCAAATTGTTCTTTATCCCGTCTAAACACTCTTACTATATAGAGTTTCCCTAATCCACCAACTCTGTGTCCTCAGGATTCTGTGCAGGGAGGAGACAGCTGAGGATGGAGGGATGGAAAGAGGGCCAGACAGAGGGAGTGGTTCAGGTATCTTTGGGTTTGAGATGCCTGTTGGCTGACCACAGAGGAAACAGATACAGAGAGGTGGACGAATGGGACAGGGTTGCCTTTGTTTAGCTCCTGCATCCAACAACGGCGCTGTTATCTGAGAGAAATGGGGTGGTGGGTGGGGTCTTTTCTCTTCAGTAATCACTGGGGGTAACAAGGTGCTTTCTCAGCTGCTCTGCTTTCCAATGCTGGCCTCCACTCAAGGGCTGTTGTTCTGGGTTTGTGTGTTTTTCAAGGGATGAGGGAGAGTTGTGTTATGTAAGGAGGAACATAAGATTACAGCCAGAACTGAGTTCTTGATGTTCAATGCGGAACTTTACGTCCTGTTTGAGTTCTTCTTTTTTTTTTTTTTTTACTTTTACTTTTACAGCTCATTCTGTTTCTGATTAGGGTTTAATTAGGTATGCACAGAAGATACACTGTGTACTTTTAGAAATATTTTTCTTCCCCTTTTTCTTAATTTCTTTTCCTTTTTTCCCTATAAAGCATAGGCTTCATCAATCTGTTTCACAGATTGATGAAGCCTATGTACCAAAAGCTGCTCAGTGGAACTAATTTTTGCTGACTTTGCATTAACTGGTTATGGAGTGAATAGTGGAAATAGGTAGCTGCATTTAAAACTGCATTGGGGAAACATCTTTTCATGGAACTTCATGAAGCTAAAAGTAGGTTGCATATTCTTGTTTTGGAGCATATTTCAGTTATGTTTCTAATTGACAGCAGTTGTCATACCCAAATATTTTTACAAGTAAAATATATTTTATATTTGAGGGTTTTTTATAGTGGTTTCAAATTAAAATATGTGCAATTGTGCATACAAAGTTGTGAAAATGCATTTACCCTTTTTATAGTCTTCTGTTTTTACTTTTTTGTCACAGTTAAACGTTTTAGATCATCAAACCGATTTTAATATCAGACAGAAATAACCTTATTAAACACAAAATGTAGTTTTCAAATGATAATTTCATTTGTTAAGGAAAAAAAGCTGTCCAAACCAACCTGAGCCCATGGCAGTATAATTGCCCTGCTTTTCAAATAATAAATAACATTGTTTAAGCACATTATTTTGTTCAATTTCACAACACACACCTAATTATTCAAGACATCACTTGAGAACCTATATGTCAACATGAAGTAGGCCAAAAGATCTAATAAAGCATCACATTGTGCCCTAATCTACAGAAATTTATCAACAGATGAGAAATAAAGTCACAGGCATTTATCATTCTGGAAAGAGTTGCAAAGTCAATTCTCAGGCTTTGACACTACAGATATTATCCATAAATGTAGAAATCATAACAGCAGTGAACCCATATAACTCAAAGAGCACACTGACAACTCATCCAAGAGATTACAAATGAATCAAGAACAACATCTACAGCTCTGCATGCCTCACTTGCCTCAGTTAAGGTCAGTGTTAAATTCAAATTCAAAACTCAAATTCAAAAATATCTTATTGATCCCAAAGGGAAATTAAATGTTGTAACTCCTGTTAATTTACGATTCTTATTGTAGATGGTGATGGCTGTAGGCAGGAACGCTCTACTGTAGTGGTCTGTATTACAGCAAATTTGAAGAAGCCTCTGACTGAAGACAGTAAGAAACAGATTGGGCATCCATGGGAGATTTCCTACTGCTGATCAAAGGAAAACAAAGGCACGTCTCACATATGCCAAGAATGACCTTGATGATCCTCAATCGATCAGCAAATAAAGTTGAGCTTTTTGTATGGCATACATCTGGTGAAAAACCAAGACAGCATTTCATCAGAATACCTTCATACTGTCAGTCAAACCTAATGGTGGTGGTATGGTACCAAAGGAGCTGTTTTGCTCCTTTGTCCAGGTACCAAAGGAGCAAAACAGCTCATTTGGTACCTGGAAACCTTGCTGTAAGTCATGAAACCATGATTTCTGCTCTCGAGCAGAAAATCCTGAAGAATTTCCAGCCATTAGTTCATGACGTTAAACTTAAGCTGACCTAGGTTACAGTGCAGGATGATGATTTTAAGTACACCAGCACATCAACCTCTGAATGCCTCAAAGAAAATAAAGATCTTGGAATGACCTAGTCAAAGTCTGGATTTGAGTCTGATTCACATGTGGTGGCATTACCTTAAACAGGCCCTTCATGCTCAAACACCCTCCCATTTGGCTGAATTAAAACAATTCAGCAAAGAAGAATGGGCTAAAAATTTGTCCACAGCGATAAAAAAAAAAAAAAAAAAGACTTATTGCCAGTTATCACAAATGCTTAAGAGTCAAAGGTGGGACAACTAGCTACTGGTTCACATGATGGCCAGGTTTGTTTTGATAGATATTTTCCCCTTAATAAATGTAATCATCATTTGAAAACTGCATTTTGTATTTACTTAGATTATCATTGCCTGACATAAACATTTCTTTGCTAATTTGAAACATTTATCAGCAACAAAAAAGCAAAAACAAAACAAATCTGTAAGGGGCAATTACTTTTCTATTGAATTATAAAGGTAAGTTGACCACTGTTATCATGTTGAAATTTTTAAATAATGTAGAGTGCTGCGACCTCCTTGAGGCAAATTATCTGCCTCGAAGCTTCGTTTAATTATTTTTTTACTATTTAGCGCCATGTGTTTCAGCCGGATAATTATTTGTGTTACGCAACGCTCTCACTTCCGCCAATGAGTTGTTGACAAATGCTGAGTTCTATTAGCACAACACAGGTGACCAAACGTCCGCTTTCCCCCAGACATGTCCGGGTTTTCATCATTTTTCGGGAGACCAATAGGCATTTTTAAATTGACTGGCGATATGCATGGAATAGAACAGCCTTTCTTTTATTGGACGTCCTCCCGGAGCTGCTGCCTCGTGGCTGGTCCGGAGCGAACGGTGGCGAAGTGCGCGGTGGGTGTATGAATACAGGTGGAGCGGATAAGCAGCAGACAGACGTACGGAACACAGTACTATAGGTGATGCTAAGCGCAAGTGTAGCTTTAGGGATGAACCGGAAAACAAATTTCATACCATCCCGGTCATAACAAATGGGTGGCAGAGCGCACCTTTGCTTGTACATAGCTGGCATATGATATTCTGTGTATGACAAAGGTGCCAAAGATCCACTACTCACATTCACACAAAAGCTACAAAAGGCTGTGCAAAGTGAGAATTCATCTATTAAATTGACTGAAGATGCATACATAAACTAAAATTGGAACACTTTTTTTTTAAGTGTGTTTGTCAGCCGCCTTCTTATTTTATCATTAAATTGAATATAATTTCAGATTTTTTGTGTAATTTGTGTCCAGGTTGACTTAAAAAATTAGCTATTG
This sequence comes from Anableps anableps, assembly GCA_014839685.1. Lineage (NCBI taxonomy): Eukaryota > Metazoa > Chordata > Actinopteri > Cyprinodontiformes > Anablepidae > Anableps > Anableps anableps. Next base: position 8,545,642 of record CM026075.1, on the reverse strand, counting down.
TTGTTACAGGGTAAATTTCTAAGCTACAGAAAAGTAACTCTTAGGGATGAACAGATATGAAAATTTGGGCCAATATTGATATCCAGTATTAATACTGCTGTTACAGCAGAATTATTGTATTTTATCAAATTTTTTGTTCGATTACTGGATTGTCAGAATAATCGATAGATTACTCAGTTACTAAAATAATTGTTTACAACCGCCATAAATAATTTGATTGTAACACAATATGAATTGCATTGTCTTACAATCAGTAAGACACTTGATAATGATAATGGAAACAAAATGAATGATATGAAATTCGACCCCAATTAAAACATAGCTATGGATCTTATGTTGCTTTTCTGATCATTTTAGCAAGTGGAAGATGAGATGTTTAAAAACAACAAATTTTCAAAATCTTAGGATTGAAATTAGTGAATTTCAACTTGGTTGAGTATCTTAAGTGATTCAGATTTGAATGATGTAGCAATCCAACCTTTACAAACACTTGCCAACAGCAAGTAATATCTACAATGGCATATAAACATCCTGAGCCCTCCTATGTTTTCTGTTATCCAGACCTTTGTCTGATCTTTTCGTGTAATGTTTGTTAAGAGTAATGTTTGTTAAGACCTAACGAAGGCTTGCCTTATTTATCTGACTTCTGGACAAAGTTCTGTCTGGAAAATCTCCCTGAAGCAGTCAGAAGTGAATGTTGTTTAGGTGCATTCTCACATACTACTGCTTCTAGCAGCAGTGGACGTGACAAAAACGGCTGAATTGTCCCTGTAGGCTTGAATTAATAAGACATACGTATGTAAATTTGTTTAAGTAGATGCTTACTGTGCTTGCAACACATGTTTCTAATCCTTGAAAAGGATACACTTTCCCCACATTTGAGCTGTGTTGCCTCAGCCGGTTTACAATGAGAACCTTTTTGACATTAGGGACAAAGTAAACTACAATATAAGAAAATTTTATGTTTTAAAATGTTTCCCTCACACACCCCCAAAAGACGTGACTGGTTTGAGAAAAAAACTAATTTATAAAAAAAAAAAAATCCCACAATTTCAATAACTTTATTTAATGTATAAAATATAGGACAACCTTTATTTCAATTACATAGATCAATAAGTCATTGATCCATTAGAAATAATAAATATTCATTACATTAAAACAATCCAAACAAATTGTGTTAAGGTAAATGTTCTTCCTGCTCAAATTAAATGCTTAAACACAATATGCAGCTGAAACCAGATATTTACATCCACCTAATAAAAAGACCCATACACATTTTTTTCCTCATTGTCTGAAGTTAAATTAGACCAAACTTCTCTTGTCTTAGGTTAGTTAGAATTACTAAAGTTATTTCTATTTGCTAAATGCCAGAAAACTTGGTGACATTTTTTTAAAGATTTTTTTGTAACTTTCTTCAAATTCAGAACCTGACATGCAGAATGATTAATGTCTCTTGAAACAATGAGGGAAAGCCTGGACGGTGAAGTCATAGCTTTAGAAACCTCTGATAAGTTAACTGACACATTTGAATGAATTGGAGGCACACCTGTGAATGTATTTTTTTTATTTTTTTGTGTGGCTCTAGTGGCCTTTACTTGATAGTAGATAGGAAAGGGGGTTGTGAGAGAGGGAAAAGCCATTCAGTATAGGTCACGGGCTGGGATTCAAACTCAGGGAATTGAGGCCTCCATTTATGGGTCGCACGCTCTACCCCAGTGCCACTGCAGTGTTCCCTGTGGATGTATTTTAAGGCCACACCTGTAACATGCTGCTTTCTTGTTTGACACGATTGGAATGTCAAAAGAAATCAGCCAAGATATCAGGATGATAACTGTGGAGCTGCCCAAATCTGGTTCATCTTTGGGAACAATTTCCAGTTGCTTGAAGGTGCTGCATTCATCTGTTCAAACAATTATACGCAAGTATAGACATGATGGCAATGTCCGACTATCACACCGCTCAGGAAGGAGACGGGTTCTGTGTCCCAGGGATGAACAGATTTTAGTTCAAAATGTGCAGATTGACCCCAGAACAAAAGCCAAAGACCATGTGAAGATGCTGGTAAGACAGTGTCATTATCCACAATGAAATGTGTCCTGTACCAACATGGGTTGAAAACCCATGTTGGTACAGGACACTGGACACTGGCCACTCAGCAAGGAAGAAGCCTTTACTTTAAAAGAAACATAAAAAGCAAGATTGCAGCTTGCAAATACACACATGGACAAAGATCTTCATTTGAAAATATCTGGATTCAACTGTAAATAACTATTCCATATTTAGGTTTTTAATCAAATGTTAGATAGATAGTTCCCACATGGCATCACAACTCCTACATCTGGGTGCTCTGTCGCCATTTTGATAGGATGGAAGCAGCTTTGGTTGGACATTGTTGGATTCAAGGGTATTAAAACAAAGGCAGTAAAACAGTAAAGAGAAGTTTTTATTACATCCCATGAAGGTAAGCAAACTTTGCTACTAATCATTGAGTGGCGACTAGTGTGGTTGGCTAATTATTCAGAGGAAACAAACACAAGTCATCTAATATGGTGCAGATTTGTTCTGATCACTTTATAAGCAGTAAGGACATTTACAAATGTTTCTTAAAATAACCAACTGTGATTCTCTTAGTCAGCTAATAGTGTATTGAACAAATTGCTGTAAAAATGTACTTTGTAGGCAAACCTACAGACTTGTGTGACAGATCCATTTGCACAAAGTATGAAACGTAACTTTAAAATGTAGATGTGCAAATGTACATTTCTTCTTGCCGCAACATCTACGCTTGAACAAAAAAAAATTACTGCTGTACTTCATGTTATAAACACATAATGTCAATAAACTGTACTTGCTTAAATTTACATTCCAACTGTTTATTATACGTCACACATAACAGGTAGTAGAGCAGGAAGCAGTAGACATGGCACATTCTCGTTGATACTCGGGCCTTCATCTTGGTATTATTGCTTTTTTTGTCGTTACTGGTGCTTACACTTACCATGTGCGCAATAGAAAGAGCCTTTCAGGAAACGGATCAACTTGATGCACTTAAAATGCAACCACACATACAGACAATTCTCATCATCATAGCCAATCACATCATTATCCTCCACACAAATAACTTGTTGACTATTTTCATAAGATGTGCCGTTGCTGGACACTGAACTGGTTGTCCCCAAGAGCAGAAAAAAGCCTTTAAAAAACAAATTTAAGCTTAGGTAATATTGCTCCTAGCTAACGTTGTTTACCGGTATTCTACCAAGGGGGTACATTTCCGGGGTAACTTACTTCCGGTCCGGTCTTGTGGGAACTATCTATTGCACTTTAATACAAAACTGTGCAGTTTGAGTATCAAGCACTTTCAAGGACTTTATACAGAAGTCAAGCACTTTCCAAGCCTTTGAAACACCTAATTGAAATTCAAGGATTTCAAGCACCTGTACAAACCCTGTTATTTGCAGAGCAGTAAAAAGTGTTGCATGTTTAGTAGTTTGCTTTTATATGTTGTCAAGCAGAACAATAATTACAGTTCTACAGTGCTGAGGAATGTGCAACTCACAAATCAAGCTGCAGGAAACGAATTGTTAGGTGTGTTTTACATAAGTATTCATTGTAGATCTGGGCGTATTTTTGGAGTACACAGAAGGTGCATGACGTTACTGAGATTTTGAGTTTTACATAAACAAAGCTGTTGCGCCTTCTGTAGGTGTACGTCACTTACAAAATTTAAGAAGGCATTAATGGTTTGACTGTTGACAACCTTTCTTAGGTGCACCTCAGCTAATGACTGGTGGGACAAGTTCCAGTCCCAATTTTACCCTGAATAGGACTCAGATGGAAGATGGATGGATTTTCAGTTCTTTATTGTGAAAGGCATAAATACTTTTTGACAAGCAATTTTTTTAATGAGACGTAAATAAAAGGCTTTTTTTTAATTGATCCTCTCTTTGCATTGTTTTGTTATCTTTTGAAAGATACCCGCCTCATTTCACATTAAAACAAAGTTTGTGGTTGAATGAAAATAACTAAAAAAAATCTAAATCTGTCAGAGGAATAAATACTTTAAGGCTTTGAATTGGCAATGAAATGTAAGCCTAATCATGGGACATGCAAGTGGGGAAAAGGAAAATCATTCCGAGAGCAAATAATGGTAAACTTTTCTTTCCTACCTTGTGATACCACCTTGGGCGGAGAGCCATTTTACTTATAAAAAAAAAAACCCTTCACTGATCTGGACCAAGTCGGTGTTTCAGATCAAACTTTTGCTGTTGACTGGCATGTGAAAAAAAATCATACATATAAATGTAACTTAAAAATTCTTAAATAACATTTAAAAATACATATAAAACACATAATTAAAAATATACCATTTTAAATGTATTTTTTGCTTGGTGTGCTAAAGCATACAATGAAAGAACTTCTTTCTGTAGTCCCCCCCCCCTGCTGAGTCACTGAGTCTCCGGTAATGTGGAAAGATAAAAGAAATTGATGTGCTGCAGCACATGTATATATATTTGATGCATAGTTTTGTAAAAAAAAAAAAAAAAAAAAATCACATGCATAAATATCAATTTTGGGACTTTTTAAACCATTGATTTGTGGCACTTGTGACTTTCCGTACATACTGCAGTTCAAATTGTTCATATTTTAGGCTTCTGCTTGTCTGACACGTTTAGTTTTGAGCTCTAAATGCATTGGGCCAAACATTCCTTTTACAATTGAGATTCTTCAGCAGTATCTTCATTTCAATCGTGACCTCTCACCTCTAGTCACAGATCCTGTTCACAGGTGTAGCATTGAGAACGTGCCTGATAGTAACGTCAATCCAAAGCAAGTTATGAAACACTAACATTTATCACCTCCAAACTTCACCTATCGGACCTGTTCCAGATAACAGCTCCTTCCACTAACAATTGTACACAACACATCCTCGACAGAAACTTCGACATTTGTTGAGCCATTAGATCAAAGGACACAGAGAAGAGAGCGGTCCAGTTGTATTGGCTGATCCTGTGGCTTAAGATGTGTTCCTCAGGTGACAGACCGGTTCTGTTTCTTGATATCAAAGTGTTGGAGGCTGCCTGATTCAGAAGAGGGACAGATCGAAGCTGCATATTTTCCTCTCTCTGCCTGTAGCATTTTTAACTCTACTAGAGCGGCTTAATGAACTCAAAGTCAGAAGTTGTGTTGGCGGCCAAACCATTTAGTGTTAGAGGTAACACTAAATGGTGGTGGTGGGTGGGTGAGGGGAGGGCGTATTCCCCACTACTACAAAGACAATTAGGAAGAAGAAATTGAAAAAGTTTTATGTAACTTAAATATTAGGTTTATATTTTTCTTCACCAACATACCTATTTAAAAAAATATATATTCTTGACTATCAATTGATAGTGGGAGGGGCCGGTTCTGGGCCACCCTCTACCTTGAGCCCGGGACAAGTGACCCGGTTGTCCCCCCTGTTGGCGGCCGTGGCAGTATTATTATTGGTGGTGGGACTCGATTTAATTGCTGGGTCTGAAATTAATCGCATTTTAATTGTAAACTATATATCGACAAAATAAACATTTTCGATTCAAAAACCCTTTTGCTGCTAAATTATTGGATAAATAGACGTGAGCTCAACAGCAAATATATTTATTGTTTTTAATCTGTTTTTAGGTCATTTAACTATCAGATTGGTGCAAAATGCTATCATATCTATTCAGTTTTCAATTGTTTCAGGAACCTCCAATCATTTGTGTAACTTCTTTGAAAAAATACTTCTATAGAAATGTGAACTGTGGATGCTGACATTAGCGCTGAAGAAGTATGTGCTGCTGCAACATGTTTTGCACTGAGATGGTATTTTAGGCTTGAGTGGATTCGGTGATTGGGTAACTCCTTTTTGCACAACTTGCACACAACAACCTTTTCCAGCATCTTAAGAAAAAATTAACCCCCAGTGGGCCAAGAGAAGGAGCTTTGTTGTCCATCGCTGTTGTTTGTGGATGTTGCTTGTGCGTCAGATTTACAGGTGTAAAATACAAAGATTCCGCCCGTAAACTTTGTATGTGAAAAAAAAAAAGTGATTTTGAGTGAAACTTTTAACACGTTAAAATTTATGCAATTAATTAACTGAAATTAACACATTAATGTCCTGGTCCTAATAATTATGCTAGTAGGGGTGGGCAATATGAACTTAAAGTTTTATCACAATATCTTGTGATACTATTGTGATAATGATAAAAGTGATGATATGAACCATTTATTACTTCGTTTTTAGGGGGATATAACCCCACAAACAAATACTGCCCTTGAAAAACACACCTATCTGTAATACGCTTCTTTAGGACACCAGTCACATAAAGAAGCGTGATTTGTATCACTAAACTGCACATAGTAACTGCATTTAATCATATTTTCCAATTTATTGCTATTGATACTCTCAATGAACAAACGGTGGAGAAAATAGTAAAAATAGCAATTCTGACAATACGGACAGTTTTGGGGGGTTTTAAACTTCATTAATTGGAATATATTGTGAAAACAATACATCAGAATTCTTATCATGATAAGAAATTTATCACCATAACTGATAAACGATACGATAAATGCCCACCCCTATATGTTAGGATTAGGTGAACAGTTCTAATCCATTTGGATTGTTTACAAGAGCTTCATTGTATATAACTAACAGCAGTGGGAACATAAATATAATCCCTCTTTGCCATAATTTATCATTTATCAGAAAAACATGCAATTTATACATTTAGTATAGCTTAATTAAAGCCAGGTCAATTATTAATTCAATGCTACGAGATTTCAGAATATTCTAAAGACATGGGATGCAATAAATAGACTAATTTAGCTCATCCCAATATGAAGTAAATATTACACAGAAAAGATTTATTCCTGTGAAGGATGGCTGCATATTTTGTAATGGAATCCAGCTGATAATTTATTTTGCAGATTTAAGTGCGACACCACAGCACACAAAGACAGACTGTAATGCAATAATTATGTCCAAATATGCAGAAACCAACCAATCAGGCTTTCCTGATTTTAAGGTACACAGCTCTCCTGGGAAAACTGAATCCTAGAAATGTACAAAATGCCTGCTTACAACATGTAAAACAAACATTTAGTTGTGGTAAATTCTGCTTAAAAGATGTCTGCTACTGATTTAAGACTGCATTCTTATTTTGCCATCTTCTATTGGTTCTCCTTTAATTTTAACTTTAATTGTGAACATGATACTGTGAGATTCCCACAGCCTGAGTGTCTTCAAAAGTGAAATTTAGCATTTCTACACCAAGGTGGCATTTTGGCCTGCTGGGACCCATTGAGTCCATTCTACCCAACAGAAATTTGAGAATAAAACGACCCTTAGGCGATAGGGAATGTCATGTGGAACTGAATCTGAGCATCCACAGTCCAGTATGAAATCTCAAATGCCATGCAGCGGATGCACAGATCTGTTAGTCAGGAGGAAGAGGCTCAGCTGTGACAGTCGCTGAATTTCTTTGAAGTAAATATCTGTGGTTGAATTCTTAGAAGAGAAAGGTTTATTCCCGGTGACTGTTCAGTTGGGTAACAGTGACTAACACAGCAAGTGACTGCACGCCTACTTGCCTCATCAGTGAGCTAAAAAGCCACTCGTTCATTCAGTGACTTCTTAAAATCTCACAGCTGTAAGGAGATGAGGAATTTTGTTGCAATTTAAAGAACCTACATAAATAAACCTCAGGAAGTTCAGTGCACAAAACCTGAGTCTTTAGTCAGAGAAACTAAAATTTAGTCTTAAGAAAGACTCCAAAACAACCCAAGTTCAAAAGGTTCCAAATTAAACACTACATAGTTGGAAATCCAAAGCAGCAGAATTGACTGCAGACTCTCAAGCTTGTTTGAAGTCTAACCGCTCCTGTTTTTTATGCTTTACTTGGAGGTAACAGAGAAAATGGGGGATAAAAATGCACTTCACACTTTCAGATCTTTTTCACTTGACAATGATGCACTACTTTGTCTTGATCCAGCATACAAAATCCCAATAAAATGCAGGGAAATGTGTGGTTTAAAGCTGAATAATTGAACCTAGCAACAAGGAAAGACCCAGGGTACATGTGTGAACTGGCAACTCAACACAATTTCAACTGCAGTGCTTGTGTTGATGGTCTGAATACAACGTAAATGGCTAGCAGGTAGGAAAATAATCTCACACTTACAAACCATCCCACTCTCCCGGCATTTTGCGGCACCAGAATCTGTATTCTGAAGAAGAATGGGAAGGATGGGTTCTGTCAGTCATATCATGGTAATCTCAGTTACTTGACCTCAACCTTCAACCTTAGGATGTCTTCAAAGTGCAGGAAGAACACTACAACTCCACTCCCTCCTGACATCACACAGATGTCTGGCTGCTCGGCCAGAGCTCACTGAATCAAACCATTTACATCAAAAACTGACTATTATCCTGCTCACATCTTCAAAGTCATTTCAAGACATGAGGTTATAAAGCACACTAGCCACCAGTATAAAACTTTCAATGATGCCACACTGTTGAAACACACATTTTCCTTCACTGTTCTACCAGTTTTCAGATCCCTCCTTATGTCAGTGGTTGTACTATAATCCAACCTTGTACTGTTGCAGTATGAACGTTAAAATTTCTACTTGATTCAATTCAGTTAGTTTTACATAGTACCCGTTTACAACAAGCATTTTTTGAGGCTTTTTTTTATAACTTTCCTAAATTTCAATATTCAGCATGCTTATTGAGACCTGCAGAGTCTGGAATATGAAAGTTGCAACTCAATCACAGAACAAAAGCAAAAGAGCTTATGACGATGTTAGCTGAAGGTGGTTACAGAGTGTCATTATCAACAGTAAAACTGTCCAGTACTGACATGAGCTGAAAGGCCACTCAACAAGGAAAGACATTACTCTGAATGCAGTGGGGGGGCCACGCTTCTGCTAATTCTCTAATGCGCTAATAGCAAGATAATTTTTCATTTAGTGCTTTAGTGTTTTTGCTCATTTTGAAAACGTTTAGAGTACTTAGCTTCCCGTAAATTAATTTAAAATTCTAACGTACCAATTTCCTTGGCTGTTATGGAAACTTTCAGTTGATCTCTTATTGACCACTCAGAATTTTTCAAGTAGTTAGATGTTTATATTCATGCTTGTATTTTGAAGTGGGTGAAGACTGTTTACGCAGCCCTTCCGTTTTCTCTACTGACGTTCTCCATCCATGATTCAGTGCAGAAAATGACATTTATTCCATACTCAGAATGCATTGCTGTAGGGCTAGTGTTTAAAATCCACTGATATCCATTGTGCTTTCTGACTGAAGCCACACTGTAGTAAATTAGAGGGACTGGTGCACCTCACAAAATAAATCGCTTCATCAGGAAGGGACATTAAGTGGAAATATCAAGGCACTAACTCAAGAAACCAGCCAAGAAGTTAAAGCTTGGGTGCAAATGGGTCTTCCAAATTAAAGATAACCCTATGCATACCATCATATTAGTTGAGAAAGTGGTTTCTTAGTAAAAATAGGACAACATTCCTCCTTAGACAATATACATTCCACAACATAGAAAGACTCAATACTAAAACTATTAACAAGAGACAGAACATTAGAACGTTAAAAAATGAATGTTCACAGAGTAAGCATTTTTTTAATTTGTCAGAAAGTGTAAAAAGAAAAGTAATATAATATCTTGATTTCAGAAAAAAACAAAACAAAAACAACAACAGAATCTTCAAATAGAAAACCTCACCCTGACACTTACCTGAACCAACCTCCATGACTCAGCAATAATGGCAGCCTGAACTCTGTTGAGGGCAAAGCCATCTATCTCTTTCCTCAGAAGGACAGGCGCCTGGCCGACCTAAAGTAAAAGACTCCAGTTGAAGTCAGGCAGGAGAGCCACAGAACCAAAACCTGAAATTTAATGCTTAGCTTAGGCTGAACTGGAATAACCTGGGATACTTAAATTGTTTAAGATTATCAGGCATTTTGCATTTTAATAATCTAAATAGTTTAACAGTACAAGCATAGTCAAACAGTTTTATTGGTAGAGGCATAATGCCTATAAAATAATTCCTCTCTCCAGATTGACCTACAAGCAGTAATGAAGACAACAAATGCAAAAGGTCCTTGCTTACTTTAATTTGGCCAGCATATGCAGAAAGTTCATTTCACTATTGTCATAGTTAGCAGTAAAGAGATCCACTATCAATGAAGAGGTTACAGAAATATGGATGGATGGCCGAAAGGACAGAAGGATGGAAAACATTTCAGCTGTCATATAGAAAATGGCTCAGAACCATCAACCCAACCTGCAGTGTTGATTTTCACAGCCACTTGATGTCATAACCCATTATACTGGCAAGTCATTTCATCACTTCTGTATGGTCTGACGTAAATGATCAACGGAAAATTTAATTTGTACTCTGCACCTTGGTCATCAGAGAATGGGTGGCGTCCATAACGGCTGCCATGGTCTCTGGGTGAGGCACCAGCTCAACCAGTTTGACATAGTAGGGCGGGTTTACCTGGAGGGAGCAAGACACATACAAGGAAATCTTATTATATCATTAATACATCACATTCCATAACACAATGTAATCCTTTTATCAGAACTTTTGCAGTGGTCACAAAATGTCATCGTTCTTTATTGTTGATTTGTGCATAACTGTTTTCTTAAAAAGACACGGTGTGGAGAGATACCGCAACATCTAAAACTCATCAGTTTTTATGCTTTTATGGAATATAGTTGATCTGTTTCACATTGTGTTTGTGGCTGGGGATGGAAATACAATATATCTCAGTTTTTGATACACCTGTTAATTAGCACTCTTTCCCCTGAAATAGGTTTTCAATTAGACATTTGCTGCAGTTCTGTGTTGGTACCAACCGGATGGGACACAAGGCAGCGGCTTCTTTCCTGTACTTTAGCAAAGACGCTGCTTGGTACCAGGCAGGAGGTGGAGCTGCTCAGGATTACTCCTTTACCCACGAAATGCTCGATTTCCTCAAACACGTTCTGCTTGACTTCGAGCTGCTCGAATACGCACTCCTGGAACGCAAAAACACATGCAGAATCATCACCAGACAAATCAGTTACTGCAGCACATTAAACAAATATCATCTGTTGTTGCTTTTACTTTTAACCCTTTATCAGATTTGATAGAAAAGACACAAAAAAGGAAATGAAGAATAGCTTTTGTGTCAGTTAATAAAAAAAGTACTCAAAAATGATAACATCAATCAATGTAACATTGCTTACATACACTGAGATTGCGATGCGATACTATGATACAATATATATTGATATATGCTTCACTTTAGAACAGATAAGAAAAATATGCACAAGACAATATTTGCTGTATCTGTCATCACAGTACACTTCAGCAATACACAACATAAGTTTAAAAAATTCAACTGAAAAACAAATCTGTCAGAAGGAAACATATATATATATATATATATATATATATATATATATATATATATATATATATATATATATATATATATATATATATATATATATATTATATATTCTCAGTCCAGAAATGCGCAGTTCTCGGCACAGCCAAGATACTACGCAGAACCCTCAAGCTCCCAGGCCTCTGGTAGAGGACCCGAGCTCAGAGGTTGAGAAAGACCACCCGTGGAGGGTGAGAAGGGAATTTTTTTTTTTTATATATATATATATATATATATATATATATATATATATATATATATATATATATATATATATATATATATATAAAAAGCAAAATGTCTCTGTTGCACAAGTCTGCACACCCATAAACTAACATTTTGCTAAAGTGCCTTTTGATTGAATTTCAGCATTCAGCCTTCTTAAATTCACGCCTACCATTAATTATTGAATCTGATTAACTCGAGATAAGGTTCAGTAGTCCTGGTAGGATTTTCCTGACATTTGCAGATTTGTGTTCTGTAGCTAAACCCACAGTTTACAGAGATGTTACTAAGAATCCAATGGATCTCATTGTATAAAGGTATCAGTCAGAGTGAGAATCCAAAAAGTTCTACAACATTTTTGTAAATACCATGGCACATTTAGGAAAATCATCAATAATTCAATCAATCAATAATCAACAGACACTAAAACTCGATCTTTCCCCAAAATGACTGAAAAGACGAGACAGAAACTGGTCGTGGAGTCTGCCAAGCAACACTGAAGAAGCTGCAGGAATTTACAAGTACTGGCTGCAGTCAACATGTGACAACAATCTCCATTCTTTATATGTCCAGGCACATGGTCTGATGAAAATGAGCCCAAAAGTTTTGGGCCATGATTCCAAGGGATCTGTTTGGTATAAAACCACATGACATGCCAAAAGAACACAATGCAAAGAAACATCATGGTGGATAAATATTGCCAAGTTAAGACGTAGGATTCTAGTAGAACTGTACCAAAGCAAACCGAGTGCTGACATCAGTTAAAGTAGGTTTAATAATGTGCACACTTATGCAACCTGGTTGTTGTACCATTTTAATTTTTTATATAATCCTTCAAACAGATTTGTTTGTTTTTCAGTTTTCAGATAAAAGGGGTATGTCTCACATCATATGTGGAATACGTTTTGTAATTATTTGAACGTTTTAATAAAAAAAACAAAAAAAAAACCAAACAAAATAAAAAACCATGGCTTTTTAACATTTCTTTTTATACATTTCTGAGCAGTACTGAATGGTCAAAGATGAATTTTGTAAAAACAAAGTGATCTTACACTAAAATTTATTCTGCTCATATTTCAGTAAACTCAAGTAACATATTGAGGTATCACCACAGTGTTTGCCATCCCTGGTGAAGATGTATAATACTAAGTTAAGTTTATTTTTATAGCACATTTCAGCAGCAAGGCAGTTCAAAGTGCTTCACATCATAAAAGCATCAATCAAGTATAGAGCAAAATCATCAAAAACATCAAAATCATCGATCAAAGTCTTCAAGCAAATACACATGAAAATCATCGGGAAAATATCAATGCATCAAAATCATAGGGATCATCAAGCAAATATCTTCAGGTAAATGTAGTTCAAAAATATTGATCAATGATCCACTTACTTTATTTAACTGATTTACACTCAAACTTCCCAAATTAAGGCACATTCAACACAATCATCTCCACCTTTTTCTCTCATTGTTTCTTATATTGAGGAGTCTGGAGGAGGAGGCACCCCTGAGGCTTCTGAGGTTCCAGAACCCATTTTACCTTACAGAGGCACGTCTGCCTGCTGGCTTTCTCCTTTAAGGTGTAGAAATCACTAAAAACCACCCGCAGAACTCTCACGTTGTTCTGCTAATTTAACCTCCTTGTACTCCTTACAGGGTGACTGGCCCTCAGCTGATGTCCTCCCCCCACCAACTCTGTAATTTAATTAATTATTAGGAGATGATGGTTAATGTGTAATAAAATACACTAGAATAATGTTTGTTTGCAGCAAAAGTTGGAGTGAAGACAGAGAGGGATTGTTTATCTTTAGTGTTTGCTAAATCTCTATAGACCTTCCAGAAACCTTGATCTCTTCTTCTCAGCTCATCTTGAAGGTTCTCTAGTTGTGAGGACTGATGGCCATGGAGGAAGGTTGAGTTTGTGTCTGCCGAGCCAATTCTGTTTTGTTTTGGCCACACGATTTCAGTCATGCTGTTGCTGAAAGAAGCAGGTCAGTTTTCTGTTTTCTGAAAAAGGTCACTAGAATTTTATGGTGATTTAGGTATTGTTATTTTAAAGAGTTCATAATGCCATGCACTCTAACAAGGTCCCCAAGGCCCACAGCAACACAAATCCTCCACTGTACATAAACAATGGGCATGAGGTGCTTTCCACATTTTCATCCTTTCTTTCACATCAAACCGAGGTGAGTGTTTGTTGGCGAACATCTTAATGTTAATCCCAAAAGTTCACAGTTCTATATAAAGACACAGTAAAGTTTAGCTAACTCCATGTGTTGTAACTGTGACCAAAAGACGCTCCTCTTTGTTGCAGTTTTCAAAGAGTAACATTTTACAGTTCAATGTGCTTAATGTGCAATAAAAATAAATACGGATCATTGAGTCAAGAGCCAGTGGGTAAAACAAATAGGCCTCCGTGTCAGATCATATTTATACTCCATTTAACAAGAAAATCATGGATTACTAGTTAAAGGGACACAGACACATTGATTAACCTAAAAAGGCAAGTATAAATTACAAAAATGCCACATCAACTGTATTTAGTATGAGTTGCACCTATGATTTTGTAAAAAAAAAAAATAATAATAATAAAATAAAAATAATAATCCTAATGTGGAATTATTTCCTCACAAAAAAATGCTCAAATCAAAAGTTGGATTTTTTTTTAACTTTCTTTTTTTTTTTTTTCTTTTTTAACTCTTTATACTTCTTTAGCAGGGGCCCCAATATGTGTGTATTTGAGGCATCTGCATATTAACTTTATAAGCAAAGAACATACTATAAAGGTTACGAAAACTATTATAATTAAACTCTGGTTTTCAGGTTCTCTCACATTCAGTGTTTAGGTTTTGAGCTTGAAGCCCTTATCTGAACACACAGAATAGAATAGAATAGGATAGAATAGACTTTATTGTCACTATCCTTGGGGAGTACAACAAAACTGATAATATTGATCAAACCAAATGAATAAGGAAATAGTTTTAGAAAATGAATCCATTTCTTAAACATTTGATGCTATGCTCCACACCTAATATGGAATCACAGCTCTGACCACTGAGGATCAACATCAGTCGTAACAACTGTTAATGATCTGCCAAGCTCATACATGTCCTCCTTTTCACTAAAATATGTGATCAATAGAAACACGAACCACTACAGAGCTTCATGTGATTGGAAAATATGTGGTGGATAGGGATACAAAGACAGAAAAATACTGTTTTGTGTCATATTTCCTTGTCTACATTGTTATTTCTTGGAAGACTGCTTCAGAGAACTAAGCACTGATATTTGGAAAAGTTCTGTGTTTCCCTTTCTGTGATCATATCTGCTGGAAAGAACAGCGCCATTGTCTTCTGGGCCTCCTTTAGTTCTTTGTTTAAAAGGTCAACTTTCTATCCGATTTCAGGTGACTGGTACTACATTTTAAACGGGTTTGAGTGTTGATTGTAGTTTGGGTTCTTCGAGCGGCAAAAAGGAGATTAGAAACTTGTCTTTCATCATTAGAGGGTCAAAGTGTGACCTAAAAACCTCCTGCCTGTCAAAGACTGATGTACAGATGCTCCCTGCATTTTCTCTTTGTCATTCTTTGTCATTAATATGCAAGAATCAATCGGCTGATTTTCCCTTGACTGGTTTGGATCAGCAGGTCAAAGATTGAAAAGTCCAATTTTTCTTTTTCTGCTCATTAAATCCTTCAAAATAAAGAACTCCCGCCATCTTCCACCTATAAATGCATCAAGCAGCAGCATCCTCTCTGACCTCTTTTTTAGTTAAATGAAAATCAGCTCAAGGTTGGGGGATACATGATGCATACATGGGGAGAGAACTATAAATCCTTTATTTTCTACTGAATTCAAAACTAACCACAATCATATGGTTTATTTCCTGTATCTAAAAATGTTACAACTTGACTTTATGAAATGAAATCATACTTTGTGCTTTTCAGGACAGTCAAAGACACTTTACATGAAATCAGTCATTCCCATTCATGCACACATTCAAACGCTGATGATGGCAAGCTACTGAATTGTAGCCACAGCTGCTCTGGGCCAGACTTTAAACACTATTTTGTTAACTTTTTTGGATATCAGGCAGACTCAAGAGAACAGAAGATCAATTCTACTTTCAGAGGGATTCCTGACCTGTTGTTTTCATGAAGTTCATGTGATTTGCTTTGGAGGAACTTTACAATTCTTGCAACTCACTCCTGGTTTTAATAGGCAGAGACACAGAGGAATCTCCTCCATTACCAGGCAGGAGCATGTGATCTCCTCCAGTATGTCACTGAGACTCTGCAACCTGATCATTTTTGCCTCTTTTCCAGTGATTTCTTGTTTACAACAAAAACTCAGTAACAACAACAAAACCTTAAGTAGCTCAAAGTTAAACTTGGCATATGTTTTCAGATTTCTCTGAAGTAAAAATTAAAACTGTTTTATTCCACTGACAGCAACAAACCTATCTGGATTAATTCATAGATTAACTTCCTTCTTTTTATGTTGCTGCTTTGAACATTTAGGTTTGTGGCCCAGCTCATTTCCAGTTAACTGCTGCTTTAATTGGTGGAAAAAAAAAAAAAAAAAAACATTTTTAGCCCCCAAAAACTCATTGTTATCCATGATTTTAGGACAAATAGAGTCCATAAACCAAATACATCTTTTTTTTTTTTTTTTTAATTTAAACAATTTATTTTTACATCCATGAGACAAATTCATACATTCCAAAATATAACTTTGTAAATCTTTTGAAGGGATATTGAGTTGATTTTATTTAATAAAAAGCAGAAAAAAATATGTTTTTCTGCCCCCTTCAGTATAATCAAGGCAATTAAAGAGCCAGAAAGTTTTGTACTGACCTCAATGTTCTTAGTTCTCAATCTGTGATTAGTT
The DNA here is from genome assembly GCA_014839685.1 of Anableps anableps. Taxonomy (NCBI): domain Eukaryota; kingdom Metazoa; phylum Chordata; class Actinopteri; order Cyprinodontiformes; family Anablepidae; genus Anableps; species Anableps anableps. The sequence continues at coordinate 8,529,057 of CM026075.1, read as the reverse complement.
TTAGTTTATTTAAGTAAAGTTAGGATGACACTAATTTCTTTAAATAATTGTGTCCTGTTATCAAATCATAGTTGTCCAAACACATTCAGGTTTAAAACAGTGCTGCATGTCCTCCATGGTTCGTGCAAACAGAAGCAGAGCCATGTGTTTGTGCTGTCGGTGGTCCCCTGAGTTACCTGGACAAAAAAGGCTCCCTCCAGCGACTGAGCCAAGTCTTCATAGCTGGAGAGCAGGGCAAGCTGCTGCGCGGCGGTGAGATGCCCCCTCAGCATGTGGGCTTCTTCAAGCTCCTCCATCTGCTTCCTTCCATGAGAGCAGAAAAAAAAGATCTCAAAAACCTCAAACACAACCAGACAGGCTCCAGAGACTCTAAAAACTGTTAAGGCAACATTTCTGTTAATCTTCCTGGGGGAAAGGTTGAAAAATGTAACCTGTTTCTTCCCAACTTTATTGTAAGTGTATCAAATATAATTTATTTAACAGACAATCTAACCTGATGAAAAAAAAAAAATAAATTTACACAGACAATTAGACTGCTGTATAGTAACTGCCAATATTTATAATCCAGTATTTTTCTGTATTGTGCCTCAGCATCCATTCTTGGCTGAATTGTGACATGCTGGCTAGCACTCGTACCTCGCAGGAAGAAAGTCCTGGGTTTAACTTGGCTAAGGGATTCTAAATGCATCCTTGGCATGTCCAAGTTTCTTCCCACAGTAAAAGCCATAAATATCAGGCAAATTATTCACTCTTAACCTTCATATTTACTGTAAGTGTGTGGTGGTCTGTGCTGTGTGCTTCTAAACTGGCCCTTCAAGTAAAGAGTTAAAGAGCCATGCAAGACGAAAATTCTATGTTGCATTTAGGACTGGACTTTGAATAGGCCATTCTACCACATGACAACAACATACATACATTCTAGTTCTGGCTGTATGTTTAGGGTTGTTGTTCTGCTACATGTCTCTTGTCTTTTGTAGCCTCCAACAGATTTTCTTTCAGTATTGCATTCTATTTAGTTCCATTCATTTTCTCATCAAGTCACTGCAGAAGAAAAGGATATCCACACCATGACGCTGCCACCACCATGTTTCACCATGGAGGTAATGTGGTTGGGGTTATGTGCAGAGTAAGTTTGGTGTGTTCCCTGTCTGGCTTATGGCAAACATAAAATATGACTTTCATATTGCTGTCTGTCAACAATAATTAGCTGGGTGGATTTGTGAAAACTATGTTTAATAGTTGTCCTGTCAACAGATTCTCCCACCTGAGTTGTGGATCTCTGCAACTCCTCCAGCGTTTCAATGAGCCTCTTGGTTGCTTCTCTGATTATTGCTCTCCAAGTCCAATTTGTCAGTTTAGGTGGACAGCTATGCCTTGGTAGATTTGCAGGCATGCCACTTTGCTATTATTTTCAATAATAGCTTTAAATGCTGAAAAACAAGCATTACTTTCCTTTCACATTGCAGTAATACATAACTTAGTGTTTGATCTATCACGTGAAATCCCAATGAAATGCATGGATGTTTTTGGTTGCAACATGAATAATTGTTAAAAGGTTAAAATGATCATTTTTGCTACTGTAGATGATGTTCTAGCTTGTTTATCAGCATCCATAACTGATTACATCTGACCAAATAATATTCTACAGAAAACAATACCTTTAATAAGAAACTGTAGAGCATGTTGAGCAAGCTATCCAACAAAAAGTGGCAACTGTAGGCTAACACACTGATGCTCTCATCTGTCAATCTGGGGAGTTTCCTTTTTATTTTATTTTTTTTTTAGAAAAAGTGTGTAAAAATTATTATTTATTTACTGCAATTCCACCCAAAAAAAAAATCAAAGACCTTTGATTTTCCACTGTAATGTTTAACTCATTCTGACTGATCAGTGAAGCTGTTTACAAGCATGAACACGCACTTGATCATACATTGACATGGCAGCTGGAAGTTGCTGATCAAACAGTGTTCATGTTTGTCTTCACAGTAATCTCCAGATGGAGGTAATAGTTATATTTTGAAAAGGCCTGTCATGATTTCTGAAAGCACAGAGATAAATAGCTCTTTCTTATTTTGCAATGACGCAAAAAATATGCTAATATTTTAAAGAGTATTGCAATATAAGATTATAAAACATGCAATACTACACAGACGATGCACATTTGTGCAGTGTAAGTCACCTGATCTCCATGATAGCCCTTGCAGCCTGCCCTGGTTGGTTGTCGTAGATCTTTACCTGGTAGCCTCCACTGACAAACACCATGGCCCAGGAGCGGCCGATCAGACCGCTAAACACCCAGGGGTAGAGAGGCAGTGTGAGAAAATAAGAATTATCCAACCATTCAAGCTCAGGCTGTGAAATCTTGCATCTGATTACATTAAGTATAGTGACAGTGAGCTTTAAGTCATACTATTTATTTTTCTGACTGATTGCTTCGACATAAAATAAGCTAAATCTTTCTGCTTTTTCCCTGTTTTCTGTTTGTCTACCTTTTTCTAATGTCTAACTTAACTGCTGAAGAGGACGACTCCTGATCTTCTGAGAATATCTAGCTGCGTATCTATATACCTAATGGGTAGCACAAACCAGCCTTTCTAACAACAACCCCCCAAAAAATAAATAAATAAATAAAATAATAATAATAATAATAATAATAATAATAATAATAATAAAAAAAAACAAGTACCACCTCACTAAAAAAAGTTGTAAACAGAAAAAAATCCTACTAGGAAAGATGAACTTTATTTCAGGCACATCAGACTCACCACAATTGATGGCAAGTGTTAACTCAAGAAGACTGAATGTGAACCTTAACCAAAAGGTGATTAACAAAGCAACAGACTTTTTTCTATGGTATTTCTACAAAAGGTTATCATACCATTGGAATCCTCATGCTGGGTCATACCTATTACTTATCTGCAAAATATGAACTTTTGTGAACTTCTTCCTGTTTATGAATGCACCCAAAGAATGCTGCTGACAATTCAGGTAAAGATGGCTTTGTGTTTACGTAACAGGTCAAAAGAGGACATTTCAAAAGGACTACCATGTTCAGCTGACAGCACAGAAATACTGATCAGGGAACAAGAATTGGGTTAAAATGTAAGCCTATCCTGAAAGGATTCATAGGATATAGACATTATAACTGCAAATATCATTAAGAAAGTACGCTTAATGGTATTAATGCTGGGATCGTGGCTGAAATAACTCAGACATCTCTAGCTGCAAAGAAAAGATGCAACAGACCCAGAACAGTGGTATGCAAGAGATATGTGCAAGCAGTTAAAACTATGTGAAAAAGCACTAAACTGTAGATGCAACTAGTTTAGAGACACAACCAGAAAATACATCCACAATAAACCACAAATGCATAACTGCTGTTATTTTTCAGTTGTTTGCTCACCTGCCAATCACTGTGATGCTTTTCAACTCAGATGTGCTCATTATTTGATGTTATAGTGGCGCAAAAAAGAACCGAAGTAACTGTATTTCTTCATAAAACCTTGCACCGCCCATCCAGAGTCACGCTGTCTGAACGGTACGGTAGCCCAGATGGACAAACCCACTCCGTCAAGCTAAAAAGATTTCTAAAAAATTTAATAATTTAGGTAAAACTCCACCCTTAAATAAGTAACTGTATATTTTATTATAGTAAAGTTTTATTGATTCATATAAATAAAAAATAGCAGCTGAGAGCTAAATAAAAATAAGAGCGAGGTTGTAGCTTCTTAACGTATCCTAGCAACCAGTGAATTGCTTCATCTTTATCCAATCATAGCAAGACAAGAAGATGATTGACCTTGAAGTACCCAATCAAAAGCTCGAATAGAAACTTTAACCCCGCCTATGCCGCTTTGAATTGTGGGACTGAAACCTTTAACATCAACAAAAATCACAGATAACTGCTCGTTTTCTGTCCACCTCCGTGTTTCTCTGCTAACTAGGCATGGAAAATGTGCATCTAGCCGTAGAGGAGGATGACCTTTATTCAGGTTATAACGACTATAACCCCACATTCGACTCCGAGGTGAGTAAACCCCTAATTTTAAGCTTCGTTGACGACGTTTTCAGCCGTCAATGCTGAAGCTACTATATTAAGCTACATATGTAGCTATAAAACTACATGGGCTAAATTTTGTTAATTGATATTTGGTACATAATGATATGCAATAACACATAATGTGGCTTTTCTAAGGAGCTGGAGAACGATGTGGGCTTCCAGCAGGCAGTCAGGACCAGTCATGGAAGGAGACCTCCGGTGAGAATTGATTGTATTTCACACAGTTGTTATTTGCTAGAATAACAATGAATATTAAAGTTGAACTTGTAAAACTACATTTTATTAGCTGGCCAGCTGCAGTAAAATAATCTCAAAAGAATGGGAATGGGAAAGGAATGGGTTAAAAATCTCTCTGCATGCTCCAGTCTTGTGAAATGTTATAGGTGAAGACTTATAAGTAAGCCCAAAATTATTCATACCCCTGGTGGATTTATTTTTAAAGTAATATTTTAATTACTTTAAAAATAATTCGTCTTTCTGCAAGTAGTATTTCAGAGTGGCTCAGCCAGAGCTTGAATCTTGAATCTGATTGAGAATCTGTGGAGGAACCTAAAGATTAGGATAGGATTAGGATAAAGCCTTCCAATCCCAAGGACCTCAAGCTCATTCCTGAAGATGAATCATCAAAAATCCCAGTGGAAACATGCCAAAAAAACTCCTCAGCAATGATAAGAAGGGTTTGATAGCTGTAATACCAATAAACATTTTTCCAAAGATTTTTAAAATGGGTATAAATGCTTTTTGACAGGCAATTTTAATGGAAATGTAAATAAAGCGTTTTTGTTTTGTTTTTTTGTTGTTGTTTTTTTTTTCAAAACTGATATGCCTACATTGTTTTATTGTCTTTTGAGAGATGCCATTCTTGTTTCCTGTCAGAAACAAACCTCTTGGTTGAATGAAACTAATCTTGAGTCTGAATCTGCCAGGAGTGTGAATTTTGGCTTTAAGTGCTGTCTAAATGGTAAAAGGGGTATTTATAGTATTAACAGCAAGGGTGCCAATAAGTGTAGAAAAGGGAGGGGAAGAATCTTTTTTTCCCATAACTGAGTAAATGTATTCACATTGAAGTTCAGATTTTTTACATTTTTTTCAGTTTTAGATTATGCTATTGCAATAAAAGATTGTTTTTTTGTTGTATTGTAACTGTTAAAGAGTGTCTATGCATATAAAATACCAACATTTTTCTTAGTATTCAGATAGTTTAGGACTTCAGTGCAAATATTTAATATAATTAAGGATAAATAAATTGTGTCCTGTTTGAGCGTATTTGTTAATAATCATAGAAATTATGTTTAACCATCTAGATGACTGCAAAGTTTCCAGGCACCGCCATTGGAGGTCGACCTTTAGTTTCATCCTTTGGTGTAAGTAAAATATAGTAATAATCTGTTATGTTCATCAAACATAAAGGTTGTTTTTTTAACCTTTTTTTTTTTTTTTTTTTTTTTTTTTTTATCTGTGGATCAAAACATGTTGTATTCAACTTTCATGATATCTTGTTAAGTAACTGTAGGAGGGAGATACATAGTTAGATGGATTGGGGCCTTATCTGCTGTATTTGCTGCTATTGTTGTGGGGGAAAAAAACAGCTGAGACAAAAAGGGTGGCTCTGAATTTACTGTTCCATACATGTTCTGACCTCATGGATCATGACAGAAAGAATCCTGGAGTCAAGCTGCTGAAAAGCGCTTTCTCCTTCGTGTGACCTTTTATCAGCATGAGAGAAAAGGTCAGGAGTTCCCTCATCCATTGGAAGCTCATAGTAGAGTCGCTGCTCCTCCACATCCCAAGGAGTCAGATGAGTAATATCGGACATCTAATCAGGATGCCTCCCGGGTGCTCTCTGGAGAATTTCCTAGAATAGACCCACTTGGGTCTTACAATTTAGACTCGGTTGCACAGACAAAGTAATAGTGAACAATGTTTGCAGCTCAAGACAATTATTGTCTTCATTCTCTTAACCTAAAAAAAATAAAATTAAATGAGAGTAAACACATCTAAACAGTCCACATGAAAAAGAAGATAACCACATGTTTTTGTCTGGTGTCAGCATGTTAAACGCTAACATTTCTTTGTGTGTGTTGTCTCATTCAGTCCCGCATCCCTATGGCTTCGTCAATGGGCAGACCCATGACTGGAGCTGTGCAGGTGAGAGGAATAAACCCAGTAAGGGTGACTGTTTTTAGTATTGTTGCTTGCTTTTTGCCTTCAGTACTGCTCTATAAAGCTTTTTGTCATGTACTATCCTACTCTCCCACAGCATATTTTTTGCCTAGTTGGGATAGGAAAGTCGCAAGGCACATTTGGTAGAAGCTGATCAGCATCGATAACTAGTTTGATAACCCATGCAGTACATAATGAGGCTATGCTTACACCTCCACGACTAACAGCGCCTGTAATCCGAACAAAAGTTCTTTTCATATACACACAAATTACCAGTACAAAAGTGACACCTAGTGGCTTAACTAGGGCCTTACATAAAAAAAGATTCCTACAATACAGTGCAATTCAAATATCCCTTAAATAGCTCAACTAAGTGTGGCCACATTTTTCGATTGTAAATAAAACTTTTGTTTTATCCACACTGATAAATAAAAAGGTGGAGAAAAATGGCATTTGCTGTTACTTTCTTTATTTTACACTCATATGTCATACCTGTGAGGTGAATGGATTATCTCATCAAGGGAGAAGTGCTCACTAACCCAGATTTAGATAGATTTGTGAACAATATTTGAGAGAAAGAGGCCTTTTGTGTACATAGAAGAAGTCTTGGCTCATTGAATTCAGCTCATGCCCAATGAGGGCAAAACAAAAGTGCTGCGTTTATGATTTTAAGCGTATTCTATTGTCATTTTCCATTTGACAGGATGGTGCTGCCCGCCCCATGACTGCTGTCAGAGCTGCAGGTTACTCATCCTCACTGACACGTGGTAAGTTTTAAAGATTCCTAAACAGAAAAAGTCTTTATTTCTTTTTGTTGTGTTGTTGTTGAAGACCCAAAGTATACTTTGATGTATACATTAATACCATTAATAAGGGTCTTAACAAGTTTACTGAATGGACAAAGCTGAGGAGACCAAGTAGCCCTTGACATGTATATTTTATGGGGTGACTGTATATGTATATGTATATGTGCAGAAAATCTTAAACAGATCAGTTGCATTTCCAGGCTCAACCTTTGACCCTCTGGGACAATCCAAAGGGCCTGCCCCTCCACTTGAAGCAAAGAATGAAGACACGTAAGTTACCTCACTTTGTGACACAGTGAACGCTGGTTATAGTGGTGCACTAGGCACAGTAGTTTTCACAGTTAACAAAGTTACAATAATATCAGAATAATACTTTATTACTGAACAAAATGTATTGTGAGTAGTAGAGTTGCAGGATGTTTGTAAATCATGCAACTGCGATATATTTGGTAGATACTGTGATGACGATATCCATTGCAATGAATTCACATTTTCCTTACCACTGTGTTTCTGTATTGTGCACCCTAAATGAGTAAGTAGCTACAAAACTTATAGTTTTGACTTATACCAGCTAACAAGTCCAAAATACTTATGAATGTCATGTCACAAATAATAGTTTACTAATAGAGAGAGGGTGGGTGTTTTTTGTGAAAGAGCTGAAAAAAGATTCAGTATTTTGGTATCATGTGGTTTTTACAGAGCGGAAGAGAAGATCAAGATCCTGGAGAAGAAAGTGAATGACCTGATAGAGGAGAGCTGCATGGCACAGAGCATAGGCGCCATACAGCTGGTCAGATCCCACGTTAAGTTGTTGAGTACAACTAAAAGTTGACCTTTGGAGAAATGTGAACTATAATAAATCTTTATTTGCTGTGACCTGTCATTTAACGAGTAAAAGGTAAAACGAGTTCTCCAGGCAAGTTGTTCATCCACATTTCTGGTACCCTTTGAGCTAGGTGATATGGACAAAAAAAAAAATCACCATGTTTTTTTTTGTTTTGTATTGGACAATTTTGATAATTATCACAACACAGTTTCAAGTTAACAAACCAGTATCTTAAGATCTACTTCAACACAAACTGACTGGAGGAACAAACTAAAATATACATCATTTATAACCCCAACAATTTATTTACAAAACAAAACACAAATAAAATTAAAAACTTTTTTTTTTTTTTTTTAAATTTGCAAGCTTTCTGAAAAACACCAGCAGTTTTAACCATAAAACTGGTAACGGGAAAAAATTTGTAGACTAAAATACATCTCAGTTCTTATTGAGGTTAAAAATACCAGATTGCTTCTTTTGCTTTCTCCAAAGTGATTTCTCATTGTTGACAGATGCTCTCTGATTGTCAAGTTTTATTTCCTTTTCTTTCTGCTAATTCTAGACATATAACCTCTTTATGGCTGATCAATGTATATGTGTACATTTGGATTGTGTTTCTGCAGGCTCTCGAAAAAGCCAAAGAGGCAGGGAGGAAGGAGCGAGCACTGATCAGACAGAGGGAACAGTCTGGCAACACAGAACACATCAACTTAGACCTCACTTACTCTGTGAGTAAAGGTGGCATGTATTCGTCCACAGTTTTGAAATTTTCCCACATTAGTGAAACGCAGAAGAAATCCGTTCTTTTTCTGGTCTTAAGTTACTCAGTTTGCCAGTCCTTAGTTACAGAAAACCCCAGTGAGGTATTTAGTTTGCTTTCAGATTTGCTTGTTCAAAAATAATGCTAAATTATTTGATTATGTCTTGCTAATTTTGAAGCCACATGCTAGCAGGTATTAGTCTTTTAATTGCTGATGTTTCCATATTTGACTGTACTGATTTCTTGTCATGTTGTAGGGAGAGATAGTAAAACAGGAATCAGATTTGGCTTCCGTGGCAGAAAGCTTTACGACTCGGCTAGAGACGCAGAATGCTCAGAGGACAGCTGTAATCTTAAGTTTTTTTCCCCTTAAACGGTGTGGTGATTTATAGGCTAATGAAATGAATTGTTTCCACTCCTGAGGATGTGTTGGTTCTGCCATTACCAGGTTTTGCTCAACCTTGCCAACCAGTATGCGAACAATGAAATGTACCTGGAGGCTCTGAACAGCTACCAGGTCATTGTGAAAAACAAGATGTTCAGTAACGCAGGTAAGCGGATCGTTCTGCTGCACACTCAGTGGCATATGTGTTTACAACCTGGCAGCTCAGCTCTAAGGTGCTGTTCTTCAAACACTTTAAACCTAAAAATAAAACAACAGGCAAGTAGTAAAAGTCTAATTTTTTCTATCTGTAGTGTCTAACACTGCTGCTATCTAAGCACAAGCTGCTGGGTAATCGAACAACACACTCATAGCAGTAATTAAGCCAAAACTGTACAAAAAATAAATACATTTTGCATTTAAGATGAAAAACCGTCTTTGTGAATATGTTCTACCCAGAAGTCCTCAAGTGGCACAGTTTTAGTTTCACCTGGTTCAAACTCTGTAAAAAAGAATCTCCTATTACACACCTTTTGTTATTCAGTTATTAACTAGTTAATCAAGAAATAATTAACAGATTAGCTCAACACTGTATTGATGTGAAGTCAAGCAGAAAGGGCTGAGCTTTCCACATCTTGTTCGAAGTATTTTGTAAACTGCAGCTGCATCCTTTGCTACAAATGATCAAGCGTTCACTAAAAGAATGCTATGTTGTTGCATTTTAGGCAACAAGATGTTTTTCTTAAAAAAGGAATTGAATTTTTTTTTTAATGTCTTTTTAATATTGTATAAAATAAGCTTAAGTATCTCAATGAAAAATCTGCAGTATGTGCCAGTTTTTTTTTTTTGTTTTGTTTTGTTTTATTTTTTTATCAGATTACTCGATTAATTGTCAGAACGATATAATACTCGATTATTAAAATGATCATTGGCTTCAGCCAAAATTATTTTTACAAAATCATCAGGGCCACATTTCTTGGCACCTCCTAACAATAGTAGTAGAATCATTATTATTATTATTATTATTATTATTATTATTTTAGGATTTTAGAAACTTATTTAATAATCCGTAACTTTATGTTTTCCTGAGGTGTGAATCAGATACAACTCAGTGGCTCATTTGTTTTAGCCCCTTATACATATTATCTTCCCACTACACCCAGTTAAGAGGATGTTAAGAAAGGTTAAAGGTTAAAACTCTCTTAGTGTAGCAATTCTGGGTCACCAAGTCTTCATATGAGCCTTGAGAAACATTCTAAATGCCAACTGGTTGCTTAGGAGAGAGGCCAGACAAAAAGCCTTTCCTGTTTTACCATCACAAACATAATTTGTGGAGTTTGGAATTAACTGGAATCGTGCCCTTTGGTCAGATGAGACAAATATTGAGCTTTTCGGCATCAAAACACTCCAGGTGGGTTTGGCCTAAAACAAAGGATAGATATGTGATAAAGGACCTCATGCCCACTGCTAAGTATGATGGAGGATGTATTATGCTGTGGGCCTAATTATATACCCAAGGCTCAGAAAACCTAGGAAGAGTGCATGGTAGTATGGACTCTTCCAAATACCTGGACAATTTAAGTGGAAAAAAAATCTAATCAACATATTCTGCCCTTCTAGGCCGCCTCAAAGTTAACATGGCCAACATCTACTTCAAACAGAAGAACTACCCTAAAGCTATCAAATTCTACCGCATGGCGCTGGATCAGATCTCCAATGCTCATAAAGAGCTGAGGATCAAGATCATGCAGAATATTGGAGTGGTGTTTGTCCGCTTGGGCCAGTACTCAGACGCCATAACGTCCTTCGAGCATATCATGATTGAGAGTCCCAACATAAAGACTGGCTTCAACCTTATTCTGTGCTACTATGCCATTGGAGACAGAGAGAGGATGAAGAAGGCCTTTCAGAAGCTCATCTCTGTTCCACTGGGTATTGATGATGAAGATAAGTACCTCTCAACAAGTGTAAGTTACAGGAATGTTTTAAATATTCAGTGCCTTGCAAAAGTATTTGCGACCTTTGAACTTTGGCTCATTACACAAATTTTATTGTATTTCATTGGGATTTTTAGCACAGTGTAGCGCATAATGAAGAAGAAAAAAGATACATGATTTAAAGTTTCTTTTAGTAATAAAAAATGTATATTGTTGCAATTACAGCCATAAGTTTTTTGGAGAATGTCTCTACCAGCTTCGAACATCTTTTTACTGAAACTTTCTCCTACTTTTTTTTTTTTTTCTTTCTAAATTAGCTTAACGTCACTCAGATTGGATGGGCAACAATCAATTTCTAAACGTTGAAACAGATTCTCAATTGGATTTAGGTCTTGACTTTGTGCTATTCAAGCAGATGAATATGCTTCAATCTTAACCATGCCATTGTAGCTCTGGCTGTGCTGTATGTTTAGAGTTATGTTGAAAGGTGAGACTTCACCTGGCCTCAAGTTGCTGCTTCTAACATGTTTTCCTCCAGAATTGCCCCAGTATTTAGCTCCATTTATCTTACCATAAAGTCAGATCAGCTTCTCTGTCCCCGCTGAAGAAAACCACCCACACAGCATGATGCTGCCACCACCATGTTACACTGTGGGGATGGCGTATTCTGGATGATGGTGTCAGTTTTCTACATCATATAGTGTTGCGATGCCTGATTTTTTTTTTTTTTTTTTTTTTAATGAAAACAAATTAATATGGAAGCTCATTTCCATCATGAAAGAAAAAATAAAAGCCCTACTAGAAGTCATAATTTTGACTTTAAAAGTCATAATTTTGACATAGATACTCCCACTGTTTCTCTCAGGAGGCTTGCTCCTACGGAAGCCCATATCTCATAATTATGACTTTGAAGCTCATAAATTTGACGTTGTATCTCATAATTATGACTTTAAAACTCGAAATTATGACTTCCTGGTGGACTTTTATTTTTATTTTCAAGGCAGAAATGGGCTTCCATAAATTAATGTATGCTTTTTGTCCTCTTCTCAATTATTCACTACTTTGTATTGGTTTATCACATAAAATCCAACTAAAATACTATAAAGTTTCTGGTTACATGAAAAAGTAATGATCAAACTGAAGTCTCATTTTTGTACATTCCAAAAGAGATTGAGATTTTAGTAGAAATGTATTTTTTGCTGTGTTTTTAGTCTGTTATTGAAATGTTAATTGCTTTCAGTTGACTTCATGTTGTGTTTTGACCTTTTCCAGGATGACCCCAGTTCAAATATGGTCACTGAGGCCATTAAAAATGACAGGCTTCATCAGATGGAAAGGGATCTGTAAGAGGAAGTGAACACACACCAGTTATCCTCCCCACCAGCATATCATACCTAGTCCTTTCAGTTATCTGTACTCATGTTTTGTTTTTATGTTGCTGTTTCTCTGTTTGTAGGAAAGTCCTGGCTGAGAAGTACATCATGACTGCAGCCAAGCTCATTGCTCCAGCTATTGAGACTTCCTTTGCCAGCGGCTTTGACTGGTTTGTTACTGTAGTACATTTATCCCCCTAATATTAAGAAACTTGGTGCTCAGAAAAATAAAACAGGATTTCAAAAGTTAATTTTGAAATTTAGTTGCATTCTTGAACAAGTAGAAGTGGTGTACATGGATGAATTTACTTGTCACTAAACCCAAAGCTTGTTTTAATATCCGTTCATTTGGCCGCTTTAGTCACTAAAAAAGTTTGGAATGTGTTACATAAATGGTGTCTTAATGTTTTTCAAGGTGTGTTGACATGGTGAAGAGCTCTCAGTATGTTGAGCTTGCCAATGATCTGGAGATCAACAAAGCCATCACATACCTCAGACAGAAGGACTTTAATCAGGTGAGTGTGTCCTTGTTTCAGTTCTAAATGCTGATCTTTGTAGTTTGTACACTTCAGCTGTGAAATTTTACTGTTAAAGACATTTTTGATCCCTGTGTGAGTTACATACAGAACTCTATAAGTATTGGCACTCCTGGTGAAGATGCATAAAATCCTTAAATAAAAACTGTATTTTATTGCAGTCACAGAGCCTCACACGGAAAGTTTAAGAAAAAAGCAACTCTTAATCTTTTTAATTTGATTCAGTCTGGAAAAAAAAAAAAAACCTTCAATGTTAAATAACTGAATAATTGTCCCTGCAGTTAAATCCCTTTGCAATCCCCTTTAGCAAGCAGAACAGCTCTTTGTATTTCCATACAACATTTCACAAGGTTGGAGAATAGAGAGGGGTATTTGATCCATTCACAACACAGGTTTTCTGTAGGACATAGGACTACTGACTGGGATGGAAAAGAGTTGATTTTTATGTCCGGTCTAGTATTTCTGGGTTGATTTGGCTGTATGCTTACTTTGTCTTGTTATAAAACCAAATGATGACAAATTTTCAGTTTTTCTTACTGAATATACAAGATTTGTGTTTAAAAACTCCTGGTGTTTAACAGAGAAAATTTTCATATGGGTGTGGTTTTCTAATTTTTTAGCTTGATAAGCATTGTCTAACTTTTATAAAAGTAGCTGTTAAACTGTGTCATACACACCACCACCAGCAGCAGCCTGAAAAGTTGATTCAAAACTGGACTGATACATGGCTTCGTGTTATTTACACCAAATTCTGACCATACCATCTGAATGTGGCAGCTGAAATTGAGATTAACTGGATCAGACACCCTTTTCTCAGCCTCATTGACCAATTTGGGGAGCCTGTGTAAGTTGTAGTTCTTAGCTGAAAGGAATGACACTTGGTCTGGTATCTTGCTGCTGTAGCTTACCAGCTTTAAGGTTTGATGTGTTGTACTTTTCAGAGATTGTATTCCTCATACATTGGTCCTAATGAGTACCTATGTGAGCTACTGGTGCCTTTCTGTCATCTCAGACTAGTCTGCCCAATCTTCTCTGACTTCATTGTATCATTTTTCTCCACACAACTGCTTTCACTGTTTTGTTTGTTTTTTTTTTTCTTCATTTTTGGACCACCTGAAAACCCAAGAGTTGGCTGTGTGCAGAAAATCCCAATAAATTAGCAGCTTCTGAAATACTTAGACCACCCCATCTAGCATCAACAACTATGCGTTCAAAGTCACTTAAATCCCCTTTCTTCCTCATTCAGATGCTCGGTTTAAACCTCAGCAAGTCAACTTTGCCACATCTAGATACCTAAAATCATTGAACTGCTGCAGTGTGATTGGCCCATTTACAGATTGTGTTAGGAAGCTGTTAAAACTGGCTAGGGATGATGTATATTAGTATGTCTATGCGTCATTATTTTTAAAATTACTGCCCCTCCTTTTTTTAATAGATCTTTTGTTCGGGGTTGGTTGGGTGTAGTTTTGACCTGGTACATTTTTTGTTGTTAAGCCATTCTTTAATAAGAAATTGTAAAGTTTAAAAACAAGAGATCATAACGTCAGGCGCTCTAACAGGATACCCAAGGTCTTTGGAGGAAAAACGGGCCCCAAACATTATAGATCTTCCGCCATACTTAACAGAGGTGATGAAGTGACTTTTGACCTAAAAACAAATATGTAAATAAAAATTTAGCCATGCAACAATTTTCTTGTAGTCATTTCCTAACTTGCCCACTCCTGTGGATAATGTCAAGATAAACTTCAATAGAGTTTAGAGAATTAGGTGGCTATTTTCGTAGTCACTCTGTGGCAATGCCCTGAATTATGCATCTTAGCACACCTCTGCCTTATTTGAATGGCATATTTTCTTGTCTTTCCCATTTTGAAGAGTGGCTACTACACAGGAAAGAAGTCATGTATTACTAATTAGTTCACAGACCATCTGGTCAACTTCAAAAAGTAAAGTTTAAATTAAATAGGTGTTGTTTGGGGGTTCAATAATTGTGCCACTGAGAATTTGTTGAAAACTATTTTCGTAAACGTGGGACTTTTCCAACCTCTGGTTTTGCCTCAAATCAGAGGTTGGATTTTTCTAAATGTTTCAGTGTGAAATTATGATACTGTGATAAAAGCTAAATTATTTTAAGGTTTTGTTTAACAAATCTTTACCAGGTGTGCCAGTAAATGTGGAGGATACAATTGCAGATTTGCAATTGTGTATATTAAATTAAGAATTTGCATTATTTTTTTAAACATGTATGAAGGATTTGTTTTGTGTTTGATATAAAGAGCAATGTTTTGTTTCTATCTCATTATATCATCGCAGCACTGTATGAATGTGAATCATCACTGTGATGACATGCCATCAGTTATGTCATATGGCTCTACCATTACACTCAGAATTTCCTCTTCTCATTGTCCACCCTTCTCTCCTACGTTTGTCTCATTTACCTCCCATCTCTGTGGCTAAGGTTGAGGTATGTTTGTTTTCTGTTTCCATGATCACATTTAGATGTTTTTTTTTTTTTGCAGTATGTACACATGCCAGTGTCCAAAAAAAGCACTGCCAAGACAAGTTGGAGAGGCAGCTATTGGTTAAAAAGCTGTTGGAAAAATCTTTGAATGGAAAGAAATTATTACATAATTTAAAAAAGTAACATGGAAGTACAGTCTGTTGACAGTCCAGCCTAGACAGGGGAGCTGCTCTAACACAAGTGTGCAGTTGCATTGCTGTGACTGCAGCACTTTTGCCATTTGTGTTGCCAGACATTATCTGATGCATAAGTGTGGCTCCTTTATGCTGTTTACAGAGAGTGGTTGTGTAATCCATAATGTCTCTGCAGCTGTAGCCTAGTTGGTGGTTTGTGAAAATTCTCACTTTTATACTCTCAAGTTCTAATTTGATAAGTACATAATGCACTTAAAGTGAGATAGCAACCCCCTGGAATAAGGAATCATGTGACTGAAACAGGTCAAGTAAACCTTTTAGGTGCTTGTATGTTTGCATTTTAAGTTCTTTTTTAAATGCAAAGAACTTGGATCCTTTGAAAGTCCCCATTAAAGTTGTAATTTTTTAAATATTTCTGTGATTTTTAGATCTGAAGTAATTTTGTACTTAAGATCATTTAAAAAGTATAAATAATCCTGGTTTTTATCTTTGTAAGGTGTGTTATCAACCAGGGAAGACAGCCCGTCGTTAGATTATCTATCATAGCTTGCAAAAGTATTCGTACCACTTAAACTTTATTTTTTTTTGTTATTTATTGGGATTTTATGTGATAGACCAACACATCATAGCATGTGGAATTCTTAAATTATTTTTCCCCATCAAACATTTAAATTGTGGCATACATTTATATAGTTAGCCACTATGAGGCAATACTTTGCCAAATGACCTTTTGCGACAATTATATCTTTAAGATGCTTAGATGTGCTGCAATCAGCTTCACACATCTAGATACAACATTTCCTGCCCCTTCTTCTTTGTAAATATCCCCAAGCACAATCAGATGGGATGAATAATGAAGGATGGACTCCATTTACTAACTGGGTAACTTCTAAATGCAGTTAGTTGCGCTGGATTTGATCAGAGTGAAGGTGATGCATCCTTCATTATTTATATTTCTGTTTGTAAGAAATTTTGTATCACTTTCACAATCCACCATAATGAATTGGCTTTGTGTTGGTTTATCATGTAAAGTCTCAATACAGTACATAAAAGTGTGTGTGGTGTTAATTTGACAAAATGTGGAAGGTTACGGGGGCATCAATACTTTTGAGACTGGACATCATAGCAAGTTCTCTCTTCTGGACAAAAGACACTCACACAAAGCTTTACGCTCCCAAAATTTTGTTTTAATGTGTGAACAGGCGGTGGAAACGCTGAAAACATTTGAGAAGAAGGACAGCAGAGTGAAAAGCGCAGCAGCCACTAACCTTTCTTTTCTGCATTTTCTGGTGAGACTTTAACTTCCTAAAAACAATAGGCTTTTACATAAAAACTGTAATGTTAATATGAAATTATGGATATAAATGCCTTTAGTGTTAAAAGAAAAGAATCATACCATAAAAGTGATGGATAAGAGTCTTGATTGTTTTTCCTTTTACCTTTAATATTTTACAGGAGAAGGACTATGATCAGGCTGACCGATATGCTGACCTCGCTATGAACGCTGATCGTTACAATCCTGCTGCCCTTATCAACAAGGGCAACACAGTGTTTGTCAAAAAGGACTATGAAAAGGCTGCTGAATTCTACAAAGAGGCTCTGAGGAATGACTCTTCATGCACTGAGGCCCTCTATAACCTGGGTATGGCTTCTGTTTAGCAGCTAGTAGTGGTAAACTAGTAACTGATGACCATCTGATTGATTTGTAGCACAGTATCACTGGCACAAAATCCTTTTCTCAGCACAACTAGAGCTACAAAACAAATCTTAAATACCAGTTTAGTTGGGTCTGTGTAATCTGTCAATTTGGAAATTAGGTACTTTAGCATGGTTCCTACCAGAGGGTGCGCTAGACTTTTTCACTGTCAGTCATTTTCACTGATTGGGTCAAAAAAAATCCAGTCACAATCTATTTTTACCTGTCAATTTCTAAAATGGTAATAATGACATATTCAATAGCATTTAATTTTCATTTGGTTTAATTAATATTCAACAAGCTGAACAGAGAATCAACACTGTGCCATCACACATCAAGCAGATGAATACATGTAACTTTTTCTCGACAATGACAAAAACCACCGATTGTGGCCTCAGTAATTCCATAAACAATTAAATTAAACGACTGCACTTAAATTATGAACGATTCACCTGCTGTGGCCTGAACACAAAGTCTCCCAACTTCTTCCCGGTCCTTCCCATGGACCCGATTGAGCAAAATCAGACGTCTCAAAGTTTTGATGTGGCTGAAGCCACTCTCTGCTGTCACACTTGAGAGTGGAATTTCAAGCGCCACTTCAGCCAAAGTTTTGAAACCAATTTAAAGAACCAATCAAAGATGGAAAATATTTGGTTAAGGCGACCCCTTGTTCCTACACAATCTGGAAAAGTCTGAAAAATTATGGAATAATATTTCATTTTATCCACCACATTTGGTTAAATAATAAAGAAAAGGGTATTAAAAACATTTTTTTATTCCTAGATCATGTTCCCTTTCCCATGCTCAAACGATTTCATTGGTACATCCATCCACCGTCCATTATCCATCCATCCATTCATTCATCCATCAATTCATCCATCCATCCATCCATCCATTTTCTTGGACACTTATCCTTGCAGGGTCGTGAGGGGGGCTGGTGCCTATCTCCAGCGGTCATCGGGCGAGATGCGGGGTACACCCTGGACAGGTCATCAGTCCAGTGCAGGACAATCCACCCATTCATCCATCCATCAATTCATCCATCCACCTGGTTCTGTATTTAAAAGCTGACCACTGTCAAAGCATCTGTCATAAGCTCATACTAAATGTTTTATTTATTCTTCATAAGATAAATAACTGAAAACTCTTGACCTTTTTTCCCTTTTACCTTATGCAGGTTTGTCCTATAAGAGACTGAACAGATTGGAGGAGGGCTTAGACTGCTTCCAGAAGCTTCATGCAATTCTGAGGAACAGCGCGCAGGTCATGTATCAGCTGGCTCACCTGTATCCCAGTCATAAAACCTGTGATGTCTACTGAGTGAATATGTTTTCATATAATTGTAAACAAAACACTGTTTCTGTGTTTATTTGGTTCAGACACTTAAACCTACATCTTTATTGTCATGTAAGTATCTGTTGGCCCTTGACACCTTGGTTTCAGCTACGAGCAGCTAGGAGATCCTCAACAGGCAATCGAATGGCTGATGCAGGTCATCAGTGTCACTCCCACAGATCCACATGTACTGGCCAAATTGGGAAAGCTGCATGATGACGAGGGGGACAAGTCCCAGGCTTTCCAGTACTATAGTGAGGTGTGATAAAGCTGCTTTTCTCTCAACACAGTGAATGATAAAATCTAACTTTTCTGGCTATGTTAATGTAAAATGCTCTTAAGTTTTTGAGCTGCTGTTCAGTCTTTCAGGTACTTTCCCTCCAACATTGATGTGATCGAGTGGCTCGGGGCTTACTACATTGAGACCCAGTTCTGTGAGAAGGCTATCCAGTACTTTGAACGAGCAACTCTCATACAGTGAGTATTTGGAAGATGTTCTGTATAGAAAATTACTTAAGTTTTATTGTTGTCCCCAGTGAAATGTGTAATTTTGTATGTATATGTAATAATGCATGTTTATGTAATTGTTGTTAAAAAAAAAAAAAAATTAAATGACAATATATAGAATTACTGTTCTTCAAAGTTATTTCAGCTTTTGTGTCCTGTAAAAGTAAAAGTACAGACCTGACACGACTGTTTTAATTTAACCACTGACAATCTTAGCAGCACATGATATACTTCAAAATAGTGATGCATTAAATATTAATTTACTCATAAAACTTTTTTTTATAGAAAAAGTACTATATGCTATCAATATTTATGTATTTCACTTATTTAAAATCCACAAAAAAGCACAAGTCCAAGTATGCAATTGAGTTTGCAGTTATGAGATTACAATGTGTAATCTCATAACTCTGTAAAAGATGTTGATTGTTCCCATTTTTCTCTTTCTAAAAGCTAAAGCATGTACAACCAAAATTAGGTCTTTAAAGTAAAATATCCACTTAGAGCAAGGTAAATGTCAGAGAATCGGGGGTTTTGTTTTGTTTTGTTTGGGAGGGGGGGAGATTTAATAACTCAATGATTTATTCAAGCAATCTGAGCAGATTTAAATGCATCTGAAAATGATTTTTTTGGAAATTGATGTGTCCATGAAAAGACTTCACTCTGCAACAATAATCTTTCATCTGTTTTGTAAAAAAAAAATGGAACCCTAATGAAGAATATTAAGTAAATTAATGAGGAATATTAAGATACTTTAATAAAATCCATTCATCCTGTTCAACAAAGCATATTATTCTTTTTGTTTATGTTTAAAAAGTGATTTTTCTTCATTTAACTGAAAATAATTCAACTATTTAATTTTTCTCTTCAGAATTTGAAATCCTTACTCCAAAAAGATTATCATTAACGAGTGAATAATTTTAAATCTTCCCTAGCTACACATTTGGTATGAAAGGCTTCATTTCAAATCTTTAATCGTCCATTTAGCATTTCACTTTGTTTTGAAGTTTGATTCTGGTTTGTCCTCTGATTTTTTTTTTTTTTTTTTTTTTTTTTTTTTTTTTTTTCCCCTCTTTCACAATCCAATTTTTTTCTGGAACAAGAATATTTATGCTTGTTACAACCCCCTTAAAACAGCAAAGATATTTTCTGGCACAGGGTGTAACACACACACACACACACACACACACACACATACACACACACACACACACACACACACACACACACACACACACACACACACAAACTATTAACCACTTAACCATTGATGTCAGTAGAGACAAGTGTTTATTTAACAATCAGGCAAAAACTAACCAACCCAGGACCAAAAAAAAAAACAACACAGGGTTCCTTTGAGGTTCAGGGTCTTCAAGGCCAAAACAACAAAACAAAACACCCCCTTCTAACTACGAAATACAACTATCTACAAGATACAACTATCTACAAGGCTCAGAGATTGCACTAGACTTTTTCACTATCTGTCATTCTTACCAATGGGATCAAAGAAATCCTGTCATCATCTATTTTTACATGTGAATTTTTAAAATGAGAATTACATATTTAATTGTATTTAATTATCATTCAGTTTAATTAAAATTTAACAAGCTGAGCAGAGAATCCACATCGTGCCATCACACATCAAGCTGATCAATGCATCTAACTTTTTCTCCATAGTGACAAAAACCACTGACTGTAGCCCCAGTAGCAACATATAAATAATGAAATGAAGTGACTGTGTTTAGATTATGAACAATTCACCTGCTGTGGCCTGAACACAGAGTCTCACAACTTCCTCCTGGAATTACACACCCGCTTGTGCGTAATCAAATGTCTCAAGGTTTTGATATTGATCTGGAGGCTGAACTCGTGCTCTGCTGCCGCACTAGAATCTGGAATTACAAGCGCCACTTCAGCTAAAGTTTTGAAATCACAAAACGTTTCTCCACTTGGAGTGATCAGAAGTCATCAAGACTCTCTGAACGAGGGTTTTTCTGGTCCCACAAGCACTTGCTTCTGCGGGAGGAAATCCTGCAGCAGTAGTTCAGCTGTACCAGATGCATTCAAAAGCCTCCTGTTTATAACTCCTCAACATGGTGTCAGCTCTTGGATTGCAGGATGCATAGAGTCCAGGTCAGAGATGATACTCAGGTTGGAATTATTTTTTTTATTGATTGATTTTAGTCATCTCTGCGATGTACGCTGTTGTGTGAAGTTGAAAATGTTAGCACATCTGCAGCAAGTGGTCAGATGTGTGAATTGTAATCTGTCAAAATGACAGCTGTCCTTCAGCTTTTTCCATCACAATTTTTTTTTTTTTTTTTTTTTTTTTTTTTTTTTTTCTGGTATAAGTAAACTAAAAGGTATTACGGCTGAGCTCCCTGGCTATCCTGAAAACAGGAGAAAAATATCTGGAACTCAAATGGCAGAGAACCCCTCCCAGCTTCCACTGTGAACACAAACACTTGCATTTTAGATATTCACTTACAAGTACTCACAGGAATATTCACTTCAGGCTGCACAAGTGTACAACACACAGACCAGATCAGGGCCCAGGTGAAAAAGGACTTGACATCTTGAGAGTGAGCTCTTTATGCAGTGGCTGCAGCTCACTCAAAAGGAGAGGTCAGTGACTGTAACAATCCTTTTTACTTTAGTAGAAGTACAGGCATATTAAATATATTGAATTTGCAAATTAAAAGTTTGTAGATGTACACAGCATTATTAACAAATAACACTAACTTTCTTATTAGATATCCTGTGTTTGGCAGACAATCATTTTTTTAGATGAAGTCTTTAAAAAGTAAAGAAACAAATGTCAAACACAAAATCCGAGATATCTGACAAGTCAAACTGATGGTTGATGGTTGAGCAGCCGAGTCATATCCTCTCCAAAAGACTCGTTTCTAATATCTAGCCGTTTTCTGCTAAATCTGCTAAAGTTTGATAAGATAGCTAAACTGGTGAAAAAGCATTTAATGTTTCTGTTATGTACTTTAGACATTTTGTGCATTGTTTCCAAAAATCTAAGCAGCAAAAAACATCAGAGTGTGCTAGTCAAAGCAAAGTTAATTTGCCATGTATCATGTAACTAAACATCATTTCACACGTCCCTTTATAACAGCAGCATCACTTGCTGTTATTGACCTCTGTCAGTGAGATACTCAGCGCCCTCACAGTAAAAAGAAACTTGTTCCAGACAGGTTTGGGGGTTCCAGTTTCTAAGACCCTAAGTTGGATTCTGCAGCATGTTCTGGTTTATACACACCGAATCTATGGCATTTCCAGTTTTCAACTTTTAGGACATGAATAACCTGGTACCTCTGGATATCCTGTCAACCCTGTATCTCCAAAAACCATCTGCTTTCAACCATTACAGTATTTGACTATAAGTATGTGTTGACATGAAAGCCATGGATCTTTCCACATCTGTACTGATATGCTTCTGCTGTGTCCCATAGGCCAACCCAGGTGAAGTGGCAGCTAATAGTGGCAAGCTGTTATAGAAGAAGTGGTGAGAATAAAAGTTGTTCTGTTTGCTTTCATTAGACAATTCAACAAAGTCAGTTTGCAAAGTTATCTATCAGAATATTATTAAAGATTTGTCTTTTCCTCCACTCTGTCAGGAAACTACCAGAAAGCTCTGGAAACCTATAAAGAGATCCATCGAAGGTTTCCAGAAAATGTGGAATGTAAGCTGTTCTTTTGTTTGTGTCAAAATCTTCAGTAAGAGGAGCAAATTCTTTAATATTGTGCAGAAAACAAAAATAAAATCCTTTCTGTGCTTGTGTTAAGGCCTGCGCTTCCTGGTGAGGCTCTCAACAGACATGGGGCTGAAGGAAGTCCAAGAATATGCCACCAAGCTGAAGAAGGTGGAGAAGATGAAGGAGCTCAGAGAGCAGGTATACGTGTGTCCCTTGTCAGATACATAGCTTAAAATAGCTGCTAAAATTGCAATGTGTTCTGTTAAGGTGAATCTCAGATTTCTACACTCTTGTTGGAGTGCTTTCTGTAGCTTTTTGTAGATTTAAAGTACTGATGTCAACTCTGACTCCTTTTCTGGGATGACACTTTTGGAGCACAAGGTTTGATGTGTCTTTGAGTCTTTCAGGAAGAGAAATTGTTCTGGTGACAATTTTTAGAGGGACATTGCATTTAGAAATTTAATTTTTCATCTATATTATTGAAATTGTATGTAATAATTCAACACGTGGTTGAAAATGACTTTAAAATGTAAGTGTAGTTCATTTTTAAACATGAAACCTTGAAAAGAGTTGTGTTCATTTATATTCAGCCACTTATATTTTGATGCCTCAAAATAAAATCTGGAGCAACAAGTTGCCTCCAGAGCCATTTAATAAGCTGGTTCTTGGAAACCTCAGAGGTTTATTAGAGAATAACCAGCATCATGAAGACCAAGGAACACAGCAGACAAGTCGGGGAGAAAGTTTTGGAGAATCCCAAAGTCTTAACATCTCAAAGAGCTCTGTTCAGTCCATCATCTGAAAATGTAAAGAGTATGGCACAGCTTCACCTCATATAAGCTGACAAGATAGACAACGAGAACATTATTCACCATGGTTGCAGCGTCATGTTGAGGGGACATTTTTTTTCAGCAAAGAGTCTAAATCTGATCAAAGGTGACGCAAAGTTGGATGGAGACAAATACAGGACAATCCTGAAAGAGCCTGTTGGAGGCTCCAAAAGACCTGAGTCTGAGGTGGCGGTTCACCTTGCAGCAGGAAAACGACCCGAAACATACAGCCAAAGCTACACTGGGTGATTCTAACACATTAGTATTTATTGGTCTAAAGCAGTCCAAAGTCTAAAATAAATTCATTCGAGATTCTTTAAGTGAAACTGATGTTGGCAGATGTTCTCCATCCATTCTGACTGAGCTTGAACTCTTATGTTAAGCTTATAGAAACATACCACCAAAGGACTTGCAGCTGTAATGGCAGTGAAAAGTGGTTTTTACAAAGTATAGACTCAAAGTCAAGTCAACTTTATTTGTATAGCACATTTCAGCATCAAGGCAGTTCAAAGTCCATCATAAAAACATCAATCAAGTATACAGCAAGGTCATCGAGCAAATATCAATACATGAAAAATCATAAGGATCATCAAGCAAATATCATGAAGCAAATATAATATGAAAATATTGATGTTTCTCTTAGTACTAATCAAAGGCAGCTCTAAACAGGTGGTTTTTTAGCCTTGATTTAAAGGAACTCAGTGTGCTGGCAGTTTTGCAGTTTCTGAGAGATTGTTCCAGATTTGTCGTGCATAAAAACTGAAAGCTGCTTCTCCATGTTTGGTTCTGGGGATGCAGAGTTGACTAGAATCAGAGGACCTGAGTGGTCTGGAAGGTTGATACAATGACAACAGGTCTTTAATGTATTTTGGTGCTAAGCCAGTCAGTGATTTATAAACTAACAGAAGTATTTTAAAGTCTATTCTCTGAGCTACAGGGAGACAGTGGAAGGACTTTAGAACTGGGGTTATGTGCTCTATTTTCCTGGTCTTAGTGAGAACACGAGCAACAGCGTTCTGGATAAGCTGCCGCTGTCTGATTGATTTTATTTTTTTATTTTTCTATTTTTTTTTTTAGGTAGACCTATGAAGACACTGTTGCAGTAATCAATGCGACTAAAGATAAATGCATGGATGAGTTTCTCTGGATCTTTTTGAGACATTAGTCCTTTAATCCTGGAAATGTTCTTCAGGTGATAGAAGGCTGACTTTGTAACTGTCTTAATGTGTCTCTGAGGGTTCAGGTCTGAGTCCATCACCACACCCAGATTTCAGGCCTGATCACTAGTTTCTAGCAGTAATAACTGAAGCTACGCGCTGCTCTAGATTGATTATCTTTAGGTCCAAAGATAATAACTTCAGTTTTGTTTCTGTTCAGCTGGAGAAAGTTTTGGCACATCCACGCATTTGTTCTAAGCATCTTTTCAGTACTTGGATGGGTTCTGAGTCACCTGGTGACATTGTAATATAGAGCTGTGTATCATCTGCATAGTTATGGTAGCTAATCTTATAACTTGTTATAATCTGAGCTAGTGGGAGCATGTAGATATTAAATAGGAGGGGTCCCAAGATTGAACCTTGGGGTACTCCACATGTGACTTTTGTCCGCTCTGGTGAGAAGTTGCCTATTGACACAAAGAAATTCCTGTTCTTTAGGTAGGATTTGAACCAATTAAGTACTGCACCATAGAGTCCAACCCAGCTCTCCAATCGCTTCAGTATGTCATGGTCAACCGTGTCAAATGCTGCACTGAGGTCCAACAGAACCAACACTGTGGTTCTTCCACAGTCTGTATTTGTGTGAATGTCACTGAACACTTTGACGAGGGCAGTCTCAGTGCTGTGGTGAGCACAGAAACCGGACTGAAAGACATCAAAGTGGTTTGTCATTGTTAAGAAGCTATTTAACTGTTGAAACACAGCTTTTTCAATAAGTTTGCTGATAAATGGAAGGGGCTCAAAGGGGCTAAATAAGCATTCAAACCACATTGTTCAGATTTATCTTTGTAAAAAATATTTGAAAACTGCATAAAGTTCCTTTCACTTTACAGTTATGCAATACTTTGTGCTGATAATATCCTAATAAAAACCATTATAAATTTTGCTTTTAATATGACAAAATTCAAGGGGTACAAATACTTTTGAGTGAGTGAAAAATGTGGATAGATTCTTTTTGATGGATTCTTTGTAGTATTTAACCAGAAATGTGGTTGTATGGAGGAGTTTCCATGACTAAAGCCATTGTTTAGCCTTATATATTATCTTGCATTAGATTTCTGACCATGTTAACAGTATAATCTGAGTAATAGCTTGCATGTCTTGATGTATTGTAGATCTTGCCCTCTCATTAATCATATTATCATCACATCATGGTGTCATCCTGTCTGGTCCATAACCAAGGAGCGTGAAATTGAAAACATGTTTGTGTTCTTATTGCTGCAAAATGGGATTGTGGTATCTGCAACTTCAGAAACAAGTGGAAACCAGATGATTCTCTTTGCTGTTGATTTTCCATGAATCCGATTGTGTTGACAGAGGAGCAGATGCTTAACAGCTGTTTAATGCCTGGCTGTCAGTAACCTAGGCCCACTAAGATATTTTAGCTTATGCAAAGTGGGCCGGAGATGTGAACCAAAGGGAGTTTGTTCAGTGTTACCTGAAACATGTACTATGCCTCACAAAATCATTTATATCCTTTGAACTTTGTCAAATTTTATCATCTTACGACCACGAACTGCAATGCTTCAGAATTTTATGTGATTGTTTTAAAACCCAACATCACTTTGAACTTAACAACTTTTTTGCCTTATCCTGCTGTTTCTTGATCTTTATGACACCATTTATTCATTAATGTTCTCTAAAAAAAAAAAAACAAAAAAAAAAAACCCTGAAGCCTTCACAGAACAGCTACAATGAGGCGTTACACAACTGCAAGTCAACTGCTTGGAATCATCCTTGGAATTACCCTTTAACTCTGGGATCCAAGAGAGCATTTACATCTGTGTTCATAAATGTGATTTTTTTTTTTATTATGATATTCTCTCCATTCAGCTCCTAATCTACACTGAGAGGAAATATTGTTCCATCACTTTGCTAACATTTATGCTGTGGAGACATTAAGCAGAGCCAGGAGTCCTTCAGGAGGATGAGTTTATCAAACTACAACCAGCTGGTCTTAAATCGGGGATTTTGCTGGACTAGAGAAACGGACTGAGAATGACAAACAGAGCCAAAAAGTTTGGCTTCTTAATCTCCCAAATCTCCAAATGGAATGGTGGAGGAAAACAGCTGATAACCTGTGCTACTTTGCCAAAAATGGACCAGTAATATTTGTACATACTAACAGACATCTGTTTTTTTTTTGTTTTTTTTTAAACATTAAGGAATAACCAGTATGATGTACTGGTGAGAAGATTCAGTTTCAGATTCAGACACCCATATCATTAAAGACAACCTGTGAGGTTGTTACATGAATGTCATCATGTAAATTTCATTTTGTTTCAATATCAGATTAGAAATCTTACCTGGATTCAAATCTCTATCTCCACAATAATTTTCAAAACCCATTTGAAATCCTCAGATCTTTTTGATTTTTCTGAAATCACTCTCATTCTCTTCTTCAATTGTTCTTCTGGCAGAGGGTGAAGTCGGGCCGAGAGAACAGTGCGAGAGGTCGCAGGGAGGGCAGCACAGGGAGTGCTGGTGAGTCAAAGTTGCTGTCATATACGTACATAGTTCTGACTGCCACTGCACTGAAAACATTTCAAATGTCCACTGAAACTTTGTACAGTATTTAGACCCCTCTTTGACCTAAAGATAACATGCACCCTATTTAGATTTTGGTCTGGGGTTCAGTTTATTTCTAGATGATGGTTCCTTTAAAAATCTTCTACAAATGTTTTATTCATATCTCTAATGATTTTTAAAGTTTGGATTTCTGGTTTACTTCTTTTATTTTAAAGGGGCAGTATTATGTTTTTCGAGGCACATGGAATCATTTTATAGCACTATCAAGTAACTATGTTACCTTCAGTTGTTACAAAAATGCTGTATATATCAAATATGACTTAAAAGAAATTTGACTTCATAATTTAACGTCTTGAAATCGGGCCTCTGTCTCTTTAAGAAAGTCTTGCTCTTTCTGAAACTCCGCCTCCAGGAAGTCACCACAACAGCTAACCCTTTAACAACATTTTTATCAGCGTTGCACTGAGAAGTAGCTAGTATAATGAGCTCAACAAATGTGCAGTTCCACCTGGTGTTTGCTAATTGCTGCTGGCTAGTCTGGAGTAGCTGAGTGGGGAAGTCGCGGGCAAGGGGTTCTCTGTGAGGCGGAAGCTCGGATGCTTAGAAACTACAGCTCTAAGGAAGAGCTGGATCTCGAAGGTAGAGCTAGGTCCATCCAGGCTTTTTGCACAGCTGAATGGTTGCCACGGGAGATTGAAGGATTTCTCAAACATGCATGAAAGAATCAAGGCAACACTCCAGGTATGTTTTTGATGAGAAAATAACATTATAACATGATGTAAAGCTCAAAAAAGTCAATTTTACATAATACTGCCCCTTTAATAAAGATGATATTTTCCAGTACTGAATGTTCATGATTAAAAAAACCCCCAAAAACTGCTAGGTTCAAAACAATCCAAATAGAGTTATTTTTGCTAACCCAGTCCTGGTTCCAGTATGGACCAATGCGGTCCTGGTTTGATTTAACATAGCAGTGTGGGATTACTGGTTTGTCACAGCATATTGGGTTGGATTTTCAAGTTAACAAATGGGTTAAAGTGACAAAGATATAACAATAAGCTTACCTAAGGGTGGGCTGAAAAAGTAAACCATAACCTAGATTACTGAACAAAAATTTCAATTTAGTATAACATTTGTGATTTTGTTTTTGTTTTAATTCTGCATGAAAAGGCATCAGATTTTAAAAAATAAAGACGGCAACTTTTTGTGTAATAAGACTTATATCGAGAAAAAATATGGATCTGGTTAATAGCATTTATATTCAGTACACAACACTTTATAAAACCTTGCCTGTCTATATGACTTCACGACAAGCTGTTTGGACCAAGTGTGAACATTAAATTTAGCCACCTCCACCTTGTGCTAACTACTTAGCAGGTACAAAGCTAATATTTTTCTTGTGAACAGTCTTGTTCTTTACTATGAACTAAAATCCTTAACACCCCGCTGACATATACATCTTCATTTTACCATCTTTACCATCTCATATTTCATTTTGTGGAAGAGGTTTGGTGAAGTCTGATCAGCTCATTGTGTATTTCAAAATGGCCATCTCTAATCTCTGGTTTGTAACTAGTGTCTCAGTGTCTGACTCACTTTTTGGTGAAAACTACCAAATGTCTGTCTTATCAACATTACTCCAGCGTTTGAGCCAAAGAAAACCTAAAAAGGTCTTTATGTGGCACAATATTTTTCCTTTTCCTACCAGATTAATTTAGGTCACAAAATCAGATTTCAGAAGTACTAGACAGGAATGTTATTTTGTTTCAGATGGCAGGAGAAGATTTTTACATCAAATGTAATGTGGTTTAAAAAAGTCATGATAAATAAAAAAATAACTTTTCACTTGCAGTGATTTTATTTTTTCTTGTTTTATCACATACTTGTATTGAGATCAAAACAAGCATTCTACACTCTTTCTCTGTTTCATTTCTTATACCTGTAACATATACAGTAGAAACAGACCCAAAACAAACCATGTCTACTTGAATGGGAGGATGGTAGTAAGAAATGTATGAATAGGTTTGTGTCTGTTTGTTACAATAGAATGACTTATTTATAGCTACATATAGTGTAGGTCAGCTTCCTGCATACCTGGAGGGATCCATTAGAAACATTAAAACATTTTCTCTTTTTATTGGTCATGATAGTTTCTCCTTTCTTCATTCATTTGATTGCAGTATGCAAGTTCACCACTAGATGGTACTAAATTGCAAAAACCAAAATGAGTTTAAGATTTTTAGCCACTAATGGCCTTTATTGACAGTAATCAGAAAGGGGACAACGAGAGAGAGAGAGAGAGAGAGAGAGAGAGAGAGAGAGAGAAGGGAAAGACATGCAGCAAACGTCTTAAGGTCAGGTATCAAACCGCAACTATCTTCCTTAAGCACTGATAGCTTCGCCATGTGGGATGCCATGAGTAGATTTTTGTATTAAAGATAACATTATTAGAAAAATTCTATACATGCGTTGTGTTAATAAACTGGGGTTTGTTTTATTGCTTTTCATATTCCTTATCTGACATCAAACATTCAAATCATAACTAATTTTTCTGGCATTTTCTCCTTTCTTCTTGTCACTGCTGCTTTCTGTCGTCTCTGTTGTTGTGCACTGCAGCCATCTCCACATCTGTCCTCACCTCTCCTAAGAAGTCCAATATTACTGGTACAATTCATTATGGTCACAAATCTAGCTCTCCTCCACCATGCTTTCATGAAAACACTGCATACACTGGCTCAGACACTGGAAACCTGGCTTCATCACATGGTTTTAAATGCAGTCCAGGCAACTAGAACTGCCTGTAGCCATGAGAAAGCCAAGGTTCATTCCGCTATGCAGCTGTCTCCATTAGGATCCTCCAGTGTAGTTATTTAAATATACAAAGACCTGTCAGCTGATAATGTGTGTGCTGCTCCATCTTGCCAAGATGTCTGTTATGTGCCTGTGTTTGTATAGATTAGATTAGGAAATCCTGATTTTTATTTTATTTTATTTTTTTTAATTTTATATAGCTTAGGAGAGCCAGAGCATGTAACTGGATCAAAACAACTAAACAACTGATGCTTTTTGTTATTATTTTTTTTTTATGCCACACCAGAAAATGTCAAAGCAGGTAAGAGTTGAAAGAGTTCCAAAAACTCATAATAACTCTCATCACCCGTCATTGCATATGGCATTGTACAGTTGATTTCTCATTTTTTTCCTTTTCCTTGGCTTGCCTGTGGTGTTTTCTCCGTTTCCCCTCTGCTATTCAGAATCTCAACCTGAGCCTAAACAGTTCAGTCCACTGTTGGACTCAGAGCGAGGTATGTATGGATGCAAGCTGAATGATATCTCCGCATTACACCTGTTGGTTGTTTTGGGCTAACCAAGGTTACCTAAATTAACTCAATAATTTGGAATGTATGTTACTACTGATAAATTTTTAAACCCACACAGCAGAAACTGGTGACTTTGGCAAACTTTTCATGAGATCCAACTGTGCTTTAAGATTCGGGTCAAAACTTGTGAGCCTGATCCACAAGTCTTCTGACGGGCAGCTGTGATTGTGAACTGAGCGCAGTGTTTACACTGACAACGCTCACCAAGAAAGACTTGAGTGAAGAAGCAAAGCTTTTTCAGAAATTTATGAAAATATTTCATCTTTTCTGTTAAGTCTGCATATTTGCTGCTCTTTACATCTTCTGTAGGCACTAGAGCTGGCAATAAATCAACCTAAAGCCTTAACTATCCAAATTTTTTCTTGTCATATGAGTCTCTGACAGACGTTCACTGTACATTTACGTATTGACCCTTAGGCTGTCTTGTCATTTTTATTTGTGGAAATATATGTGCACAGATGCAAGAAAGTTGGACTTGACTTTTTAATTCTGGTTATATAATTTTTGAGAGGAAAGTGAGTAGGAAAAGCCAGATAGTTTTCATCTTGTTGTCTCCCAGTTGAATAGTATGAGCAAGAAATGCTTCTCAGCTGGTCCAAGAAAGAGGGAGGAGGGGGAAAAAAAACATTTTCCAGCAGAAGTTTCAGTTGCCTGTTAGATTGGGAGGCCTCGTGTGAGATATTTGGGATTGTGAGTGAAAGAGGAATATTGGGCCTCCTTCCTGTTTTTCCAACTTTCAGACATTGTCGTCTTCGGTTTCCAAGGCTACCTGGCAGCCAGATGTTTGTTCTGTGGGCTTCAATCATGTCTGTCCTTTGGTTCACTACACCACTCTGTCAGTCTGTAGTCTGAGCCCAAGAACTCAGATATACTAAAGTACTCCTTACTGGCTTCCCTGGCTAAAAAATGTTTGTCAAGCATTGAAATAAACTCATCTTTTATTGCACTAACATAATCTCACACTGAACTAAAGAAAACCCCCAACCTTTGACCTGAATACATTTGTTCAGTTTAGAAATAAATCTGCCAGTTTGACAAGATTACATGTTTTAACTTTTTGAAGTTAAAAAGTGTTTTGGGATGTTTAATCTGCAATCCATGACTTCATGTTTCTCTTGAGTATGAATATAATACAGAGGCCCTTTTCTCTTCGCTCCTCTTCAAAATGGGAAAGACGAGAGAATTCAACGTTTAAGTAAGTGTGTTGATCGTCATAGGTCAGGGAATGGCTCCAAGAAAATAACTACTCAGTTAAACTTGCCCCTAATTATAGTTGGAGCATAAAGCAAAAAATCTGAAAACAGCTTGAACTGTGACAACCAAGGAGTTGTTAGTACCTTTTAATTGTTTTGTATACCGTACACTGGTGTGCCTCTTGGCCAGGTCTCCCTCAAAAATTAGATTTTCCTGGTTAAATAATGGTTAAATAAAAAATAAAATAAAAAGTCCCAGGTTTACCCTGCAGCCGGTGACAGTAAACAGGTAAGAGCTTTCAATAGAGATCCTCAGAGCTCTAAAAATCAAAAATCAACCCTCTTCCATAGAAATCTAAAGCCAATAGAAAATCTGTGGTCTGAACTGAAGAGAGGACCCAGGACAATCTAGAGATATTGTGTAAAGAGGGAAAAGTCAAAGAGTCCTCTGTCTAGTTGGTCCAGCCATGTAAAATTTTATAGTAGAGTACTTAGTGCTGTCCTACTGGGGGTTGTAAAAAAGATTAGCAGCAGGAATGTCAATAAGTGTTTGATAAAAACAACAATTTCTTAAATTGGGGATTTTTTAAAAATTCCATTTAATACGTCTGCTCAAATTAAATGTCAGATTGTTGAATTATGCTACTGCAAAAAAAACAGGATTTTTTTTTTTTTTTTTTTTTTTTTTTTTTTTTTTTTTTTTTTTTTTAAGGCTTGATGTTTACAAATCTATACCAGGAATTGTAAGTATGGAAGCGCACAGTGAGGAGATAGTTTGGTGTTGTTGCTTAAAAACCTTCAAAGTAAGTTGTTAAATCTATCCACTCTGAAATTTAGTTTAGGAAAAAACATGTTTCATCAGCGCAGCGGCATGTGGTCTCAGGACTGCAGTCCGGGTCACACAGCAGCTCACAAAGCAGTGATAAATCAAGGTCATCCAGTGGTGCAGATTTCCTGTTGTGAAATGGGAGCCCTTACTTCAGCCATCAAAGTGGTGGTGCTGAACTTGAGGGACTTTTAGGTTTAAATCCTTTTTAACCATTAGAACAGTTGTCTCCACTTACAGGTCATGATTCAAGATGTGTCTCCGCATGTGTGTTTAAATGCAGACAGCGGCCGCAGTAGCAGCAGCTCTAAAGGAGAGCGTCTGAGCACCAAAATGAGGTCACTTCCTGGTTCCAATGAGCCTTATGAAACCAGCAGCCCGAAAGAACTTGGTGAGGAATCTCTCGTTCCCATCTAATTCTGGAAAATACTGTGCTTTTGTCCGAATGAGCTGTATTGTTTTCCTCAAAACGTCGGTCTGTCTGATGGTTGATGACACTCCTTTGTCTGATTCATAGTATAGAAGTATAATGAAAAGTTGATGACTCTTGACAAGTTGTGGGCTTTATTGTTTGTTTGATACGGAACACATTACAGCTGTCATGTGTAAAACTGTCATGTTATTTGAAGTCTGCATTAAATCATTTCGAGCAAACAAGGTTCAGAAAAGTCATCTAACAAACAGCTTGTGTGTAGATGCATCATACGCGGACCCATTGGGGCCTCAGATGGAAAGACCAAAGACGGGGGCCAAGAAGCTGGTGGATGAGGATGACTTTGCAGACGAAGACCTGGGAGATGATCTGCTACCAGAGTAGCTGCATCGACTCCTTTGTGAAAACGGAGATCTTTACATCTGCTGGTAATGAGGGATTGTCCTCCTGATGGAAGCTGAGGAAGAAGTGCTTAAGTGCTCTCTTGTGATGGATCATCTTTGTCACAGATCTGCACAAAAAGTGAAAAATACCTTAATATTATAACTGAATGGATTTAAAAAAAAAAAAAAAAAACATCTGTTTGGCACACAGAGTCCATATATGTGTGAATAAACTTTGTATAACTTCTTGAGAGATGGAAAATGTCTCAGTAGACTGGATAAAGTATGTATTTATTTTGGCTCAAATGAATTCAGGTTCTAACATTTCATATTTATGTTATTTTTTTTAGTCTCTTGAGTAATTTTGTAATAAACTGTTGTTACTACTCTAGACAAAAGTGAGCAATCCTTTTCTTTGAGAGAATCTCTCTCTCTCTCTCTCTCTCTCTCTCTCTCTCTCTCTCTCTCTTTCTCTCTCTCTCTCTCTCCCCCCCTTTGGCTGACCAAAGTCGGTTTCCTTTTCATTTCCAAATCATTTCTGGTACCCTGGATCACATAGTCTTGTTTTACATTTGTAAATTTAAAATCCTCTGAGTCTCACAGACAACCTTAAAGTAATTCCAAAGGATGGTCAGACCAGCACTTCCCCTTCTATTACTGAGCAGCTAATATCCACTCTTTGTAACTACTGGTCTCAACCCAGACAGGAGATAAGTCCTTCTACCTGAAGCACAGAAGTGTGAGTAAATAGCAAAAACCAGAAAGAAAACTGCAAGGAGGCAAATGGTTTTATGACAGCGCCATACCTATGTCAAAGCATCAGATGGTGTCTTTGATATGTCTTCTGGCAAGGTTTGCCTTATTGTTACTGAATTTGGGGCATCCCCCACCCACCCACACATGTAGCCATGGCTTTCTTCATCTCAGTCTATAAAACGTGCTTTGTTCTATTCAGAATCAGAGTGACAAATGTGATATTCAAATCTTGAACCCAGGGAGGCACCTGCTGCTGTACTTGAATTTGATCTGTTTCCTGTGGATTTGGATGTCTGCTGTCCTTCAGCTTGCGGTGACTGGGACAGCTTACTTACTGGGACTATAAACGGAGGAAGAGTTTTCTTTCATGGATGTACATGTGTGACTATATCAAGTAGCAAGTTATATATGTATAGATCATTTTCTCCCCCTTTGGATATTTGTTTTTATATCTCTGCTTTTCGGTGTTTGTGAATTAAACGTATTTTAAGTAAAAGAATTGTGATGAGATTTGGCAAAACTGCTGATTAAACCAACGTTTAAGGAAAATAAATAGAATGGGGTTTTAAATAGTTTAATAAAACCCCGGATTAATCGGGGTTAGACTGCCTCAAAAATGTTTTTGACATGATGAAGTTAAAGTGACAGATTCCAGTTTATCCCGGGTGGACCTGAACAGGGCGCGGGACCAGACCAGCAGTGAGGTATGCCAACCCACATCAGCTGCTGGCATGATCGCTAGAATGTTTTTGTTTTACAACCACGGATCAATGTGTCAGAGGGAACTTTAGCTGTCGTCGCCTCAGTTTGATTTAGAGTCCACCAGAGTGACGCACCTCGTTTCTGTGCGCCCAGCGGGTTTTGCGCACACCGCAGAGACTAGGAAATCGCCTTTTTGTGACATTTTCCTCGTTTTAAACAGAAAGCATGGGATCTAAAACGACAATCGGGATTTGATCCTTTTGTGGCGAGTGTTAACGCTGGATGGATGGTGCTACGGATAAGATGGGCCAAAATGTTTCTGCAGTTTTCCTGGCAGCGCGCCGTCTGTGGCTCGGTTTGTTTGCCTGCTCCAGACTCTAAGGCGCATCGATCCTCCGTGAACACATAACACATGGCTCCTGGGAGTAAAACAAAACGGCTTTAAAAAACAAACAAACAAAAAAAAAAAAACAAAACGCACTACTGCTGTCTGATTATAAGAAGGGGAAGATCTAAGCTGTGTGCTACGTGGTGTGATTTTTGGCCACAACTAAACGCAGCGATGCAGCATCGGATCTGCGTCCTGCTGCTGCTGCTGCTGCCAGCCTGGCTGGCGGAAACGGCAAGGGTTCGGAAGAAAACCACCAGGACCCGACCCTGCCTGGACCTACCGGAGGAGATTTTGGAGCAGATGTTCGGACGGCTGTCGGTGGGAGTGATGAGCGCCTTCCACCACGCTCTGGAGCTGGAGCCCCGGGACAAACTCAACCTCACCTGCCCGACCGGAACGCCGACCCTGACCGAGAGCAAGACCCGCCTCCCGGTCAACCTGCGGAGCATCTCCCCCTGGGCTTACAGGTACTTAAATGCACTCTTAAACTGAGTTGTTATATAATTGTTAGTTTTCTGTTCTGATTTCAAAACAACACAAACAGGAGCGAATAACTGATGACATTTAGTTCATTTATTAAACGTCAGGGGGGGGAAAAAAATCGATTTAGGACACTTTGTACAGGCATCCTGTTGAAATCGGTTGCAATCAATCAATCTATAAATCACAATAATCCTGTTTTTATCCCAGTAACAAAGAGTCCAGGCTGGTCCTAATAATGCCATTACAAACGATCCCATTAAGGCTCTGAAACCAGCAGATTGCTCTGGTTTTTCACTTTAATGTAAATTCTGTCTTTTGTAAGCATGGGGTGATAGTGGAGAGAAATGACTTCCCTTTGACATGAACAAAACGACACTGGGATGGGTGGTTCCTCTAGACCAGTTGCAAATGTTCCATCTCCATCCATCAGCATGACCCAACTGCCTGAAAACCTGAGGTGGGCAGAAACTGTTCTCTTTTAATTCATGACTGAAAACATTAGTTTGTTGCAGGTTACACATAAACTCCAAAGAAAGCGTCATCAGCTCCATCATGTCTCAGCTTTTTATTTGCTTACATTTTTACTTCAGTGTTTTTATGTGATTATATCTCATGTTTTATGCTTTTATGTGACAATATTTTTTATGTGTCAGGTGTTACTTTTATACTCAGAAAACCTGTGGAGCATCCCGGTGGGGCTGTGGCCATCCTTAGTATCAGTCTACCACAGTGAAACAGCTTTAGACGCATTTTAGGGGCCAATTAACCTAGTATTCGTGCTTTTTGATATGAGAGGAAGCCAGAGTACCAGGGGATACACCATGCATTGCTGCAAGGATACTCTGCAACCAAGTGTACCACCATGTAGCCTGCTGTAAGAGCTGATGTAGAAATTTAGTGAATTGCCAGAGGTGATTGCTTTAATGGGTCCTTGGTGAGAATCTCGATCGGCTACCTCTGCACATTTTTTTATTTTTGGTATTTAATTTAAACTTTGAATACTAAATACCCTCATTCTAAGGGATTAGGGTGTCTCCACTGTTGTGACATGTTTGCTCAGTATGATGGACTGCTGTAAAGTCAATGACTCCACGCTGTCACTAGGACGCTTGTCCAGGACTAAATGCTGCAAGTCAATGACTCGCTGCTATCTGCTGAATTTCCATAGATGGGAAACGTTTTCAACTAATCCGAATAATAAAATAAGCTTAATGAACTGTTTGATTACTAGGATCAGTTGGAATGTATGTATGATTGAACTGAAATGAATTGTTGTAAAGTGCCTCGAGACAATTGTGAATTGTGAATTGGCTCCATAAATAAACTGAATTGAACTGAATACCAAAAACCATTGATCTGCTGTCAGCTGAGATGCAGACTGAAAGCTTTACAAACCACAAACTGCATTTCTTGTAGTAGAGCTTTTCTCAATCTAAGGTGATTTTACTGCCAAAAAAAAGTCCAAAATGTTTGTGTTGCACAATTACAATATCAGTTTCATCAATCTTAAGCTAAAATAACCTCTGTTTAGTGTAGAATCATCCAGCTAAAGTCTGAATTTATAAATAAATTTATATTTTTGATCCACAAAAGTTCAAATGCAGGCCAGAAACAGTGAAATCCCCCTTTAGTAGACTGGTAACTTGTCAAGGATGTATTCCAAGGATCACAGGTAGTGAATCAGTAGCACCTTCAGTTAAAAAAAAAAAAAAAAAAAAAAACTGTGCAGAATTTGATTAGTTGGGGATTTTTAATGTCAAATGTCAGATTTAGAATTCAGTTTGCTTTGTAAAGAAGAAACACCAGAACTTCTGTGTTGAACGTGTTTTTCAGGATCTCATACGACCCGAACAGATACCCCCGCTACATCCCCGAGGCCTACTGCCTGTGTAAGGGCTGCCTGATTGGGCCGTACGGCGAGCAGAGCCAGCAGCACCGCAGCACTCCGGTCTTCGCTCCCTCCGTCATCCTGAGGAGAACTGGCTCCTGTGTAGGCGGACGCCACTCCTACACTGAGATCTACGTCTCCATGGCCGTTGGATGCACCTGCGTGCCGCTGATGGAGAAGGAACGAGACGGTCAGAGCAGCAACAAGAGCGTAGAGGGGGGAAAGCCCAAAGCCAGACAGATGTTCTCTACTGGAAAGAAATCATGAAGGAGGAAGGAGACGGGGACATCAGCGCTTTGACAGACAGCAGGATACTGGACTTGTTTTCAGCTGCAACATATAACACTTTGGTTTTTAACCTGGACTTTAACTATTGGGCTTGACAATTACACCCAGGATGACTTTATTTATAAATTCAGAAACAACTGAACAGATTTTGTTTTATTTTATTATTTTAATTGCATATGTTTTCAGTTCCCTTTCTCTGATGGAGAAAGGGAACTGAAAACAGAGAAAGGGAACTGAAAACATATGCAATTAAAAAAATAATTTCATTTCTGATTCTTTTTTTTTTTTTTTTTTTTTTTTTTTTTTTTGCATAGACCTGGATTTTGTTTTGATTGTCCCAGTTCTGCAAAAAATCCATCCATCCGTCATTCAACCCAAGCAGAGAGACCCAGACTTCCCTCTCCCCAGCCAGTTGGGCCGGCTCCTCCGGGGGAATCCCGAGGCGTTCCCAGGCCAGCTGAGACACATCGTCTTCCCAGCGTGTCCTGGGGCTTCCTCTGGGTCTCCTCCCGGGAGATGTGCCTGGAAGTCCTCGCCAGGGATTCCTCTTCAAATGAAAGAAACCCCACATAAATTCCCCGACCAATGCTGCCATCTACTGGTGGGAAAAATATCAAAAGCTTAATTACTGAGTTTTATTTAACCGAGAATCCCCCCAAGGTTTTATTAAAACATCCAAACATTACAAGATAACATTAATTCTTTCGATCTGCTGTCTTTCTCTGCCTATTCAACCAAAACTTCCAAACCCTTTTTATTTCCCACATTTTCCCACGTTTTCTATGTGGCGGACCAACACAAAGTGGGGCTGTGGAAGGAAAATTAATGGTTTTCAAAAAATAAGTCTGATAAGATTGGCATGCCTTTGTGGTCCCCCCCCATTCTGATACCAATAATATAAAATCCTTCAAAACTCAAGAAGGAATTAGGTGTGAATCCCTCTGCAGATCCCCTTGTTTTTAAAACATTATCTTGGTAAAACGTCTTTAACTGCTCATCATGCATCGATGCTTTTATATAGCTCAGTTGTCTTATTATACTTCAGATGTGTTTAATGCAGCTTATTCTTTAACTCACACACACAGACATCCAGTACAATCACAACACTCGCTGTTTAAGTAAGTTTATTCAGTCACAGAAAACCTTTTATAAGTATCCACAGACTGATGAAGTGCATAATAGAGAAAAATATTTAAACTAAACGATTCTTTTCATGCTATCAGAAATAAAGTGATTAAACTTCTAACAAAAATGCTGCCTTTTGGTTTTGGTTTCTGATCTTCGTAAAAGACAACTCAAATAAAAAGATACCAGAACTTGGGTTTGGTAATGTAGTTCAGGTGTAATTTACAACTTTTCTGCAATCGGTTTATCGAAGAACACGAGTAATTTGTTGAATGTGCAAATTTCCTTTTTGAGGTAGATCCATTGAGACATGAGAGCAGGAAAAGGGTAAAGACAGCTGACTAGTTCTGACGTAATGAATGAAAATGTACGATGAAAGCTGAAAACATTTCACGTTTTTCCTGAAATAACAAAAAGAACTTCAGTAATGTTTCTAATTTAATTACAGTTGCAGATTTTGACTCTTAACTGAGTTCATGACTGATGAAAATGTCCTCTTTCTCTGGCTCCCTGCTCTCCTGAACAACCCACGCCGTCTTCAAGCCCTTCTTCCTGGGAAAAAGAGCGACTGTCCAGGGACCCGGTTCCTCAGCTCGACAGCAGGCGAGAAGGATAGTTGACGAAACAGCGGAACTCGTTGGACAAATTCCTGTTGTGCTTGGGCAAAAAGCTGCACATTTTCACTCCCAGCAGTTCTTTGGCAACATTCTCCATGATGGCTCCTAGAGGCACAACCACAAGACATTTAAGCTCGTTTTAAATGTTACAGCTTTCCCCCCCTCTGAGCTCCTCCTGCGCCCACCTGTGCACAGAAGCACTTTGCCTTTGCTCAGGTACCGGATGGTTTTGGCCACTTTGCTCAGACACTCCTCGGAGAGGTAAGGCGGGTCGGCGAGGACGACGTCGAAGCTCTGCGGAGCCACGGCGGACGGGAGGGACAGCGGCTCGTTGTAGTCGTAGAAGATGAAGTCGTCTGCGTAGGTGGCGAAGCGGCGGTCGTACTCCAACACGACGGCCGACACCCTGTCGGACCCGTCCACCGCGCCCTGCTTCAGCTTCTGGTACACGCTGGGCGCGCTCACACACGCTATCCTGAGAGAAACGGGTCACTGCGTTACTCTGCGGAAGCAAACTGCATGCTGAGGACGTAATTTAGTCATTTGAATCAGGTGTGATGACCCAAGGTCAGCCTTGCCACAGCATGATACTGCCACCACCGTTATTTAAACGCAGTCCTTTGCATGCAGGCTACACATTTCTACCATTCCGGTCTCGTGTGCGGAGCATCTTCTTCCACGTCTGCCGTATGCAGAGGGCAGTTCAGCGATCGTGCCACTCTTCCACAAACACCAGATTATTGCCGTCCAAGTCTAATCGTTTTCCTGTCAGACAGATTCTTCCGCTGCACTCAGGCAGCCACTGTCATGCCATGACACGTTTCTTACCAAATACAAAATCTGAAAGAACACAAGGGTTTTATGGGTATCAATACCCCAGCAGGGCGCTGTAGTCTCTCATGTCATAAAGAGTCAACAGGTCCAAACCTGAACCAAAAGCTGATCATATATAAAAGCTTGAGAAAAATAAAACCATAACTCAGATTTGAATGAAAGGTGGGATACTGAACTATTCCTCTCCTGACAAAAAAAACACGAAAGGCGACAAAGGATGTGCTGCCACCTGCAGGATTATGTGATTATTACATCTCACAATGTCAATGTATATCTTCAACAATGGCACAAATGTGGATATAATTGAGCATATTTTATCATTATTTATCTCCTTTATATGCCAACTACGAAAAGAAGTAAACAAGCTAAGTGCATGTGCACAATATTGTCCTCGGGACTCGCTGTGCTTCATGTTTTAGGCGTCTTCCTGCATCCACACACCTGCTTTAAATGAATGAGGGATAAACAGGCTTCTGCTGCACTTTATGGCAGCTGAAGAGGAAATTACATCATTTGACTCTGGTAAAAATCCATCTGAAACATGATGGAGCGAACCCTGAGGACCACCGACCTACAGAAAGACACGGGGGAATGAAATGGTGAAGAAACAAACTCAAAAATGACATCGTTTGAAAACGGAGTGCCAGAAAAATGAGTTTGAACATCACGCCAGATGTTCGAACAGCAAATAGAAATACTAAATAACCTCTTCCATGACAATTTTTTTTGTGAATTTAGAGGATTTTTGTAGTAAACTGTGCAAAGCTCTAAAATAGTGGAGCTACTCCAGTGATATTTTAGAACAACAGCTCAACCTTACTAGAACTGCAAGACTCGTGACTTGTTTTGTCCGAGAGCCGATGTTCAACGAGTGTTTGGCTGGAACCTGGCTCTAACGTGAACCCAGAGACCGTGTGCAGCTGCTGCCGTTCTGTGTGCCTTTACCTGCCTCCCTCTCCGGCTTCCCGTACGACCTCCTCCGCCAGCAGCGCTGCCGTCTCGTCGCTGTACCAGAACTGGCTCATCCGCTGGCGCACACATAACCAGACAAGCAGATCGGTGTCAGTGCAAGCTTAAACCAACTTCACGCATTGCATCATGTGTTTGGCTCTACATTTCTCATTTCTTCCCTCCATCATTTTGCCAGAAAAATCACATCATGATTTTCAGATATTCAGTAGCTACACATTCTTTTAAAATGCCTGGATTTTCTGACGTTGAAAAACATTTCAAAACATTTTCCACCTTTCATATATTTGAAAAACTGCACATTGCTCTAAAATTCTTAAGAAGATAGAAACTGCCAGGAGGCCGACAGAATCATTCAAATTCTTGGAGTGAAACGTGTTACACTGGGGATGGGCAACCGAAAACTGTACCCTCAGCAAAATATGGTGGTGGCAGCATCATGCTCTGGGTTTCACTTCTCTTCCGATGGAACTGGGGGGACATTATATCCAGCTTCAAATATGAGTCAGTTTTCACCAAAAACCCAAAGATTACTGGTTTTAATGATAATCATGATAACATTTCCTCCAGTAACCATGACGAATTTGCAAACATCAATCATGCTACTACACTTTTAGATTGTTACGTGCTTAGACAAACCTTCAGGCCTCTGCTGCAAAGCTGAAGACTGTGCCACCTCCACAAAATGTTCATGGGGTGGCCAGACCGATGACTATGTATGCCTGAACATGATTCTCTGGTGGGGCAAGTGGGATGGACAGCATTTTTCAGGAGGGGTCATGGGCACCACTGGCCACCCCTTGGGGGCACCACTGGATGAAGAGAGAATTCATTCTTCAGCATCAAAGCATTCGTTCAAATCCAGAAAAGGTAAACACCATGAGAGGAATTTTAAAGGTTTTCAGTCCAGAACTAAATCTGACAGAAATGCGAGCTACACTTCAAAAAAATCTTTTTTATAAATGTTAAATTGTACAGGACATACGCCAAAGAAAAGATGGAAAAAGTTTTGAAATGATTAATTAAGTCTCATATTTGTAGATTGCAAAAACCAGACAATCTGACAAGGGTGTTCACTCTTCGGGAGCCAGTGTCTGATGAGTGGACAGGGGTGCTTATGAGCGTTAAATCTCACCCAGTCCTCCTCCACCGCTCCCACAGCGAACGGGTCTGCCGCCGCCCTATCCTGATCAGGACCGGTTCTGGTCTCGTTGTAGAACTCCTGCAGGGCAGCCAGGGTGTGAGCGGACAGAGTAGGAACATCGTCATCGCTGTCGCTCATGGCTGGCTGAGCAGAGGAAGGAGGAGGATGATGATGATGATGATCAGCTGGACAGAAATCCTTTGGGAAAGACAGGGAGATAAATTTGTGCAGGAGCTGAACGTGTGAAACATCAGGGGAGGAAAATGCCTTTAATTAATCTGGTTACAGTGACAGTTCTCATGAGTAAATTATTTCTTAGTGTTTTGATCTTGCTGACATTTTATGCGGCCTTCTTTTCACCCCGTCTTTGATAAAGCTGGTCGCACAAGTGTTCTGGTGCACAGACATGGCAGAAAGCTCCAGGAAGTCAGGAGGACTTTACAAGCTGGACGTCTCAAAGAGACCGGGTCCCCTTATCAAGTGGGCAGGCAATATGTTCATTTATCTGCTTTCACACTGAGACTGGGATCCAAAACAGTCCTTCCATCCAAACATCCGAGTCCGTTGGACAGACATCTGCTGCCTGCTCTACTCCCTCAGAGACCCCCAGGCCAGTCATGGAGACTCATGGAGGTTGTGAACCTGAGACTTGTAAGGCCTGACGTTTCCATGGAGATAATGCTGTTTTGGGACTGGAGAGGAGTAGACGTGGAAGAAAAAGAACTTCCAGCCCATCCTTCCTTGCGGAGAAGATAGCAATCAGAAAAAGCAGAGATACTTTCATAGGAGGTTAAAATAAAATCGGATAAAACCTCCTAAATTTGATTCTCATTGGCAGAAGTAGTTCTCATGTGTTTGTCTTTATGTTTATTTAAGTTCAAGCCATTACTTATGATTCACGTCAGGTCAGCAGGTCAGTTCATTTATTTAAGTATATGGTTAATTCCTTTTTTTCCCCTTCACTGTTTATATTGCATGAAGTTTTGTTGCCTCACCAGGCTAAAAACGAGCAACTTAATCAACTTGGGTTTAACTCTGAACGTTAGACTTTGGTACGAGGTATTTAACTATTCGGAAAAGTTTTGATTCAAGCCCACCAGAAACACAATGACGAACTTGATAAAGAGAAGCTTCAGTGTTTACAGTACATGGTAGGGATGCACGATATATCG
This sequence comes from Anableps anableps, assembly GCA_014839685.1. Classification (NCBI taxonomy): domain Eukaryota; kingdom Metazoa; phylum Chordata; class Actinopteri; order Cyprinodontiformes; family Anablepidae; genus Anableps; species Anableps anableps. The sequence goes on along the minus strand of CM026075.1, from coordinate 8,485,163 downwards.
ACATCAACATCGGAATCCGTTTGTCATTTTTAACACATCCGTCCGATCAGTAAAACAGGGCGGATATTAATATCCATTATTTCCATCTTGTTGTTGTTTGTGAATGTGGCTGTTTTCTCACACTGTCGAAAGAATAGTGGAATATTATATATATATATATATA